>CM076575.1:265151462-265884699 GCA_034641835.2 Pinus albicaulis | reverse complement strand
GAAAAGTTAGAGATTACCATAGTTCTTTATATAACCTCATAGCCTTGCTTGATATAAATATGTTAGCCTCGCTTGATATAAATTTATTAGCCTCGCTTGATATGGATGTAGTAAACCCTTTTGGCTTGATACAATAATGCTTCAAAGCTCAGATATTACGCATGGAGGAAAAAGGAATGAGAATAACTAATTAGGAAAGAATTTGAAATTTAAATGTCCTCTCATAACTAAAAATGATGGCTTATTCATAACCTACACTAACCATGATGACTACAAACGTGGGTATGTACTTCGATTTCATCATTACATGACTCAACAGGCATCTATCTTACCCTTCCCAATGGTTTCTGAAATTTGACAACTCGACTAACAAGACAGCTACAAAACCACACTTTCATAGCGCCAGTAGTGTAAATTTCACTACTTGCGCTATGAAACTATCAGCGCTTTCGTAGCGCAAAGTGACTTTTTGTAGTGTAATGCACTATGAAACTGTGGTTTCTTGGCTAATTAGGAAATTTTGATACAAAAAATTTGGGAAATGAAGTTCAATGGAAAATGATGAACGTTGGACATGAAAAGAGTTTAAAAAATGACTTTGTTTAAACCTTAGGGTAAGCTTCAAACTATAAAAAATCTAAAATTTTCCTTTGATCAAACTTAAAATGACTCCTAAAACCCTATTTTGGCCCATGAAACTTTGTAACCTTGTCAAAATGATGTCTTTAAATTTTGAGTGATAAGAGTGGCTCCACTTCGGATAGTGTGCCCCTATGGTACACTAAAGAACCAGTAGTTCTAGTGTTGCTAACCATTTTCTTGAAAAAACAGAAAAAAATTTGAAATTTCCAAGCTTTCTCCCCAAACTCTAATGGCCTTCACCTCAAGCTCAATCTTGATGATTTATCTTGTCATTATTAGCGGAAAAAACTCATAAAATGGAATATATACAATGATATGAATGATCAACAGATTTTAGGAAGAGTAATTCTTTAAAAACCTACCATTGACAGGTCCTCCAGCATATGATTTTCCATCCATCTCTTGCAGTATGTAAGTATTGTTTCCATGGAAAGCAGCTACTTTTAAAGGACCTTTCCATAAGTTCTCAAACTTACCATGTCTTCCTTTCTCTTCAATTCTGGCCTCCCATTTCAGCACTACATCTTGAATTTGAAAATTTTCTTCCTTGATCTTCTCGTTAAATGTCCTCTTGATTTTGTTTTGAGATTGTTGATTGATGTTATAAACTTAATCCCTCTTCTCTTGCAGAGCTATTAGCTGATTGATTCTTTTCTAAACTTCAGTTGGCTCCTCTTCCAACCCTTGAAGAGCTTCATGAAAGGTACCCCTAAGGATGTAGGAAAAATGGCTTCAGCTCCATATACCAGTTCATATGATGAAGTTCCAATTGACCTTTTTGTGCATATCCTATCAGCCCATAAGGCATACTTCAGTTTCAAATTCCATGCCTTCTTATTTTCCTGCAACACCGTTTTGATGATCCTCACAATGCTCTTGTTAGAAGATTCAGCAAGACCATTCCCTTGTGGATAATATGGAGTGGAATGCCCAAGAGTAATATGATATTGATGACAAAAATTAATCATCTTCTTAAACTTAAATGCATGTGCATTATCGGTTATGATCTTCATGGGGCAACCAAATCTGGACAAAATATTATTCTCCAAAAAAGAAATAATAACAGAATCATTTTCTTGCCTAGCTGGGGTTGCTTCAATCCATTTGGTAAAGTAATAATTTGCTGTGAGAATCCATCGATGCTGACCGGATGATGATGGATGAATCTCTACAATAAAATCTAGCCTCCATTACTGAAATGGTGCTTCCACATAGATAGGCATTAAAGGTAAAGGTACAAGCTTCTTCTTACCATCAAAAATCTGACATTAATTGTAGGAAGCAACCTTCTTGTAGACATCCTTAAACATTATAGGCCAATAATACCTGCTCTAATAATATTGTTCACTGTGGCCTTCCAATAATGGTGACCTCCACAATCTCCTTTGTGGAATTCTTCAATAAATTTATCAGCCTCCTCTTCTAGCAAACAATTCAACAAAATGCCTCTGGTATCCTTCCAAAATAGATTTTTATCAAAGATACAATACTTCAAGGATTTTATCTTTACAAATATTCCCTTATACTTTTTCAAATCAGCAGGTGCTCTATAATGATGTAGGAAAAAAACAATATCCCTATACTAATCTAAAATGATGTATTTTTCTTCAATAGGGATCAGTTCTTCTTCCTCATCTGAAATTTCTGATATTTCTACAATTAAGTTCATGTCAAGACAGTCAAAGTTTGACTGTGCCATCAACTTTGCTAGACCTTTTCCTTTGACCAATTTTGTTGACTTGATCTCTATATCATATTCCAACAAGTTACCAATCCATTTCCCCCTCTTACCATCACGATCAGCTTGATTTTGTCTTTCACAACAATATTAGGAACAAAAGCCACAATATGAGAATGCAGAATATAAATTCTGAAATCTTTGATAGCCTTAACCAAGGCATAGGCTTTCTTCTCTAAGATGTTGTACTTTAGCTCAGAGTTAGCTAATGTCCTACTAAAAAATGAAATGGGTTGCTCAATACCTTGCTATCCCTTTTTCAAAAAAACTCCAACAGTTTTATTTTTTTATGCAAAAGTGAAAACCAGAAATTATTTTGAGAAATTCAGGCTGATCAATACTGGTGCTTGAGTGAGTGCCTTTTTTATCTCCTCAAATGAGTGATTTGCCTCTGCTGTCCACTTAATGTCAACTCCCTTCTTCAGCATCATTGTTATGTCCTTCAGAATCTCAGCAAAATTAGGAATGAATCTCCTTACAAAATTTACTTTTCCAAGGAAAGATTGAATCTCCTTTCTATTTGTAGGAAAATCCACTTTCTAAATTGCATTGGCCCTGTTTGGATCAATCTTAATCCCATATTTAGAAAAAATGTGTCCAAGTAACTTACCTAAAGTTAAAGAAAAAATACTTTTGGTGGGATTTAGATAAATGCCAAACCTTCTACACTTCAGCAGAATTCTTTCTAGATGCTTCAAATGATCTTCTTCCCTCTTTGAGAAGACTGTTATGTCATCAATATAAACAACCACCCTCTTTTCCTTCTCTTCAGAAAAAGAAATATCCATTGCCCTCTGAAAAGTAGCTCCTGCATTCATGAGACAAAATGGCGTCTTAGCATACATGAAAGTGCCCTATGGTGTAGTAAAGGCAATTTTTTCTTGATCATTTGGATGCACGAGGATCTGATTGTATCCTAAAAAACCATCAAGCATAGACATCCTTTGCGAACCAACAATATTTTGTAAAATTTGGTCCATCTTTGGGAGAGGATAGTTGTCCTTCAAAGAAGCTTTACTCAAGTTTCTAAAGTCAATACATATTCTGATTTCTCCACTCCTTTTCCTAACTGGAACCAAATTTGAAAGCCAATTTGAGAATTTGATTGGAACAATTATTTTTGCATCAAAGAGTTTCTTGATTTCCTTCTCAATCAGTGGCATGAGAAGTGGATTAATCCTCCTCAACTTCTGTTTGAAAGGTCTTTCAATTTCTTTAATGGGAATAGTATGTTGAATAATAGTGGGTTCATACTCTTTAAAATCAGCATAATTCCAAGAAAAAACATCTATGAATTTTTTCATCATCTAAATATACTTGTACTTCATATCAACTGAAAGAAACTTTGAAAGTTTAATCATTTTGGGCATAGCTACTGTACCAGGATTAGAACTCTCAACCTCTTCATCATCAACTTGTATCTTAGGAGATTTGAAAACATCATTCTGATCAAAAATATTCTCAAGAGTTATGAGACCCTTTGGTATAGAATTATCCTTTAGTTGTAACACTTCAGAATTTCCCTTAGATTCAGCAAGCATGTTTTGTTGATCTACTTGTATATTTTCAAACTCTTCATTTAGCTCAATAAAGTTCTTCACTTGTTGGTAATCCTCAAAAACTTGCCAATGAGTAATATTATCAGGAATATCTAGTCTATGGCGAACTTCAACCTCATATTTTTCAGTGGAATGTATGGGAATCATGAAAAGACTTGCTGTAATATCCCCAAATTGGGATTGCTATCAAGACATGCCTAAAAAACGCATTTTTCAGGAATTTGTGCTACAGAAAAAAAATTTAGCCCTTGGATCCCTTAGATCTAATAATCTAAGACCCAAATCTAAGAGGAAATCAGAAACCAAGCAAACTAGGTGAGGAAAACAAGCCTCTCACACCTAGAATGGATGGAAAAATGCCCAATAATGGGACTGCAGCAATATGTAAACACAATGATGAATCAGAAGTACTATATTCACTCATTAAATGTTTAAAGAAACACATTATCATTACTTGATGTCACAGCAGCAACTTGTACTTCATTCTAGGATCCAAAAGTTGTGGAAAAGCAGCATTTTGACCCTTAAAAACGTTTTTCCAAATATAAAACGTAATAACAGGGGAAAATAATGGTTTTATCCATTATATTATGCTATATGGGACTCCTACCCAGAAAAGAATCAGAAAAAAATATGTTTTACTAAGTTAAACAGATCTCCCGGTCCCGGTATAGCTCAAAAAGGGCCAAACCCCATGAGTTAATTTAACAAGAAGCTACTGAAGCATATATAGCGTGATTTTCTAAGGGTTTATGATGAAATATAAAGGAAATAACAAATATAAATTTTATTACATCAAATCATGGAGAAAAATGGAGAACAAGCCTCTTTTACACATTATTGAAATGACCCGACAAGGGTTCTCTGAGAGTACAAGTGAAAAACGTCAAATCTGCAGATCTGGATCTGAAAATGACACACTATAACTAAATATATGACTTTATACAGCTAAAAAAAATACATGGAATGAAGGAAAATCCTCCTTACAAACTTTACGGGAGAAAGGTTGGCCTTTTCTCTGAGAAAGCAGCTCAAACTTGAGGGGATTGACCCTCTCACTGCAAAACTGCAAGAAATGATGAAATTCTTGCAAAGGAATGTGATGTATATGTTGGGATTAATTTGGCCAAGTTCCAAGATGTGCAATACAGCTCCATAATGCTTCCTGACTGATCTCTCAAAGGGAACAGAAACTCCTCCTCTGAAAAACAAGTGTTGGAAGTGGTGTTGTGAACCCTCACTGCAACACCCTACAACACAACATTATATTGTTGCAGAAATAATGTTTTAGCTGAAGGAGGATTCTTGGCCTCAAGCCTGGATGTGAGGAAAATTAGTACACTCCTTCAAGAGGCTTCTCAAGAAAGGAGAAGGATTACTAAACAGGAAATAGTTGTGATAAGAAGCACTGTAATCTCAACTAAACAGTTGCAGAAAGCAAAATAGTCTTCTAGACCAAAATAAAATCATAAGCATAAACTTGTTATGGCTTCCTTGCCCTCCTTTTAAACATGTGTGAGCCTTCTTGCTTTGGGCCCCACTCATTAGGGTTTTCTCCACCAAGTAATATTCCTCCCACTTGCACTGCGATGTCTCTATGGATGATCTCCTCCTCTCATATCTATGTTGTTGACTTGGTCAAACTTGACCTTGTCCACATGCATTTGTCCCTGTTCACACATGGGGGTGTAAAATCCAGGTGCTACCTTGATCCCTTTCCACACCATGAGGGATTTTATTCAGATTTTATTATGCATGGGTCTCCCTACCCATTTATTCATCTCCTAAGTGAGATCAGCAAAATTTATTATTCCAATTTGTTGCATGCAAATTTTGGGAATATTACAGTCCTCCCCTCCCAGAGGTTGCTTGTCCTCAAGCAATGGCAAGGATAGATCTGAATATTTGCCTCCAAGGCATGGAGACTAAAATGTGTTGGGAAAACATCTTTCCCCAAGTGGATTCTCCATCCCCAAGCAATCATCCATACCAAATGAGTCACCTCCA
Organism: Pinus albicaulis; assembly: GCA_034641835.2. Classification (NCBI taxonomy): domain Eukaryota; kingdom Viridiplantae; phylum Streptophyta; class Pinopsida; order Pinales; family Pinaceae; genus Pinus; species Pinus albicaulis. The sequence continues at coordinate 265,878,753 of CM076575.1, read as the reverse complement.
ACCATGGCAACTCCAGAAAATTTTCCTCCACCTTGAGTTCCTGCAAAGTAGGTGGGCTGAAATTCTGCACATGGTATACAAGATAGCCCACCCCATGCTATCTTCCTCTCCACTTATGATAATTTTAGATTATATGCTGATCTTGGGCTGCAACATAATTGCCCTCAAGTGGAAAGATGAAGAATAGATCTCCAAAGATCTCCTCTCCAATGCTATGAATCAAGCTGGCCCAAACCATCCTATATGTGATGGATAGGAAATCATCACCATATGGCATCCCATCAATCACATTTCCCACCTCAAAAAGAAACAAGTGTTGGAATGTGGTGGCCATATCTCCTCCCATGCTCCCATTAGAACATGCAATGCAGAAAATGTGGGAATCCTCTTCCCAAAAGGACACATCCATCCCATGTGTCTCTCTCCCCATCATGCTCTCAATAGAGATAAGAATAATATCAGCAAAATAGATCATGATCAGCATCAATATTAGGGAAATATTGAATGTTTCATGTGGTGCAAGGAAGTACCAACAGTTTCCCATATAGTTACAGTGCAGTTTCCCAAACTGCTACTTCAGAAAATAGTATGGCAAGTTGTTTTTTAATACATGGGTAGTTATGTATGTCATCAAGTCTACTAATGAATACTAACTGGTTAGGTACAATAACTGATCATACATGTAAGCACAACATACTTTCCCAAGGTCATACAATATATGGTTGTCTCCATCATATAGATTGGCCCAAAATTGACCATGAAGCCAAATGAAAAGCTTGCCCTCTTGTGGAGCAATGCACTACATAGAAATGGTAAGAGCATGCAAATATTGTATTAGACAATCAATAAGTGCAAAAACAAATTTCTCACCCCCTCCTTGTTTACCAAGTGCATCAAATGTGAAGTGATCCTGGGAACACCCCATCAATAAGTCCAACCCCCAAGGTGACAACACTATTGGCCCATGCAAATAGGCTCTTGCCAACTCATAACTCCATTCTTTGACATGTAAAATGTCAAAGGCATCTCCCATAATGTTGCTACACATAAGAAGTTCCTCCCAAGGTGGAAGCACCTCTTGAACATCTAAGGCCAAGGAGTATCCCCTTTGCACCATGATAGTTGCACCTCCTACTCCTGCAACATCATGCAAAGTGTGAGAGCAATTATGTCCTTGCTCTCTCAAGAATAACCCAAGCAACAGAAGTTTTTGCTGCCTCCTCATACCTCCATCATACAAATCATGTAGTGGAAACATGGTGAAGAATGTCGTATCAACACAATGCATCCATACTCTTTGCTTCTCCATGATGCAAGTATCTTGCCACATACCCCTAGAAAGAGGATGATGACCAAACTCTTTAAAGAGCAACCAACGCAGCCAAGCCTCCTGCTGCCCAGTATCATAGATTTGCAAGTAGCTTTCCAACTTCTTGCTCATCATCCACACCCATTCATCTACATGTGGGTGCCTTCGATCATGCTCTCCCTTAGTACTCCCCAAGGAAGACTATCATTCTCCAAATTCAGATTTCTGCTCTTGCATTTCATGGGATGTTGAAATGAAACTCCTTGGAGATCTTCTAGAGAGGACCTCTCATCAGTGTCCCCCTTGAATCCACAAAGATCCAAGTGTGATGAGGAAAACACTTCCTCAATCTGTTGAAGAACCTTGCACTCTAGGATGTGTTGAAGTGCACCTCCAATGAGATCTCTCCACGAGACCTTCTCTTCATCAATGGCCTTCCAAAACCAACAAGGTTCTAGATCTACTGCAGGTAGAAGTTTCTCTTTGAGCTGGGGAGTGCTCATTGATAAAGTGTCATCTAGAAAGGAGAAAATATTTCTCACTTCAAGATGTCTACCATCTATATTTTCTTCCTCCATTTCTTCATGAATGAAGCTATCATTTGAATGCTCCCATAAAGAATGGGTCCTCCTTCCTTCATCACTGCTTCTATACAGCGCAGTGCAACTTTGTTTCTCTAAATCAATAGTATACAATAATGTATATCCCTCCATAATATTTGCTAAAATGACAGGAGATGGAAGATTAATCATACCTTGGTGAAATGTGGAAGCAAGAGTTCCTCCCTCAACTATGTTGGCTTCCTTCAATGTTGAACATGAAGGCTGCTCCTCCAAGGTTGTGACAACGCTGGTACATGCTCCCTCAAGTGGTGGTGAGGGTCTCTATTTTTCTTATCTTCCTTCCCCAAATCTCCTGATAAACCTTTTGAGAAAACTCAGCAAGAGTAGACGGCTCAAATGGCTGAACCACCAAGTGTTTGATTCACCTTCAAGGTGCAGTGCTGAAATTTCTACAGCCTCTCTCTCTACTACTGGATGTAGTAGGAAGAAAGCCTCTAGTTTCATCACCCAATCCCTTGCTGCACATGTGAGTGATCCATCAAAAGTGGACAATAGGAATCTATTGCCTCTCATCATTCCATCGTTGTAGAGTCTCCTTTCTTCTTCTAGCTGAATGAACTGTGGTAAAGCTAGAGTCTCCTTGAAGGCTCTAGGTTTAGCTTGGTACTCAACAAGGTATTCACTTAGAATTTAAGATTCCAAATTTCCTCTATGTCTCTTTTCTTCTCCTCTTTGAGAGTAGGAAGTGCATGGCTCTTCCTCTTCTCGAAACCCTCTAGGAGTTTCACTGCAACTCTTCATCTGCTTGACCTTCTGGGGGAGGCCCTTCTTGGATCTGAAAAATGATGAGATCAATATCATCCTCTTAATCATTCTGATCTTTCTCCCTCTGATGGTTGGAACTCACAGGCTAAGCCAAGACTATGCTTTGATACCACTGTAATATCCCCAAATTAGGATTGCTAGCAAGACATGCCTGAAAAATTCATTTTTCAGAAATGTTTGCTACAGAAAACAAGATTAGCCCTTGGATCCCTTAGATCTGATAATCTAAGACCCAAATCCAAGAGGAAATCAGAAACCAAGCAAACTAGGTGAGGAAAACAAGCCTCTCACACCTAGAATGGATGGAAAAATGCCCAATAATGGGACTGCAGCAATATGTAAACACAATTCTAGAGTAGAAGCACTCTATACACTCATGAAATGTGTCAAGAAACACATTATCATTATTTTATGTCACATCAGCAACTTGTACTTCATTCTAGGATCCAAAAGTTTGGGAAAAGCATCATTTTGACGCTTAAAAAAGTTATTCCCAATAGGCAGCGTAATAATAGAGGAAAATAATGGTTGTATCCTTTATCTTATTCCATATGGGACTCCCATCCAGAAAATAATCAGAAACAAATCTTTTTTACTAAGTTAAACATATCTCTCGGTCCCGGTACAACTCAAAAAGGCCCAAACCCCATGACTTAATTTAACAAGAAGCTACTTAAGCATAGAAAGCATGATTTTCTGAGGGTTTATGATGCAATATAAAGTAAATAAAAAATATAGAGTGTATTACATCAGATCCTGGAGAAAAATGGAAAACAAGCCTCTTTTACACATTATTGAAATGACCCGGCAAGGGTTCTCTGAGAGTACAAGTGAAAAATATTAGATCTGCAGATATGGATCTGAAAATGATGCAATATAACTAAATCTATGACTTTATACAGCTGAAAAATACATGGAATGAAGGAAAATCCTCCTAACAAACTTTACGGGAGAAAGGTTGGCCTTTTCCCTGAGAAAGCAGCTCAAACTTGAGGGGATTGACCTGCTCACTACAGCACTGCAGGAAATGACACAGTTCCCACAAAGGACTGTGCTATAGATGTTGGGATTACTTTGGCCAAGTGCCAAGATGTGCAATATAGCTTCAGAATGCTTCCTCACTGATCTCTCAAAGGGAAGAGAAACTCCTCCTCTGAAAAACAAGTGCTGGAAGTGGTGTTGTGAACCCTCACTGCAACACCCTACAACACAACGTTATACCACCACAGAAATAACGTTGTAGCTAAATGAGGATGCTTGGCCTCAAGCCTGGATGTGAGGCAAATCAGTACAGTCCTTCAAGAGGCTTCTCAAGAAAGGAGAAGGATTCCTAAACAAGAAATCCTTGTGCTAAGCAGCACTGCAATCTCAGCTAAATAGTTGCAGAAAGAAAAATAGTCTTCTAGTTCAAAATCGAATCATAAGCATAAACTTGTTATGGTTGCCTTTCCCTCCTTTTAAACATGTGTGAGCCTTCTTGCCTTGGACCCCACTCATTAGGGTTTGCTCCACCAAGGAATATTCCTCCCACTTGCACTATGTTGTCTCTATGGATGATCTCCTCCTCTCATATATGTGCTATTGACTTGGTCAAACTTGACCTTGTCCACATGCATTTGTCCCTGTTCACACATGGGAGTGTAAAATCCAGCTACCATCTTGATCCCTTTCCACACCATGAGGGATTTTATTCAGATTTTATTATGCATGGGTCTCCCTACCCATTTATTCATCTCCTAAGTGAAATCATCAAAATTTAATATTCCAATTTTTTGCATGCAAATTTTGGGAATATTACACTTGGAGAGTCAGCTAGAGAATCAGCAATGGATTTTTGGTCTCTAGTCTTGAAAATGAATGAATAAGCTTGTAATTATTAGGTGGTTGTTGTCCCGGAGTGGGTTTCCACCTTAAAAACTGTGTGCATTTTTGTTCCTCTTGTTTGCTGCTATAATTGTACAAACACTGATAATAATTGAAGATTAACTAATTCTCTAATTGAAAGGAATATTGATTCACACGGCGCCTCGCCCCCGCCCCCTCAGTATTTCCAACAATTGGTAATGTAACTTGGTTCCTTCAATAGTAGTTTAACAGCTGGAAGGAGGTCATGGAGCATACCAAGAATGGTGTACCTCTATTCAATGAAAATAATTATGCACTCTGGAAAGGAAGAATGGAGGTCTATCTCTTGGCGCAAGGTTACGAGGTATGGGACACTGTTCAAAATGGATTTACATCAACCGCGGATGAAAAAGGTAAGAATAATTTGGTAAATGATGCAAAAAAAAAGAATATTATTATCAGTGGACTTATTGAATCTGCTTATCATAAGGTGTTGGGTTGTAAAACCGCCAAAAATGTATGGGACAAGCTTGAGAATATATATGCAGGTGACTCAAATGTCAAAGAAGCAAAGCTTCAAATCTATAGAGCAAAATTTGAGCAACTCAAAATGAAAGAAGATTGCAACATTGCTGCATACTTCCAATATGTTGATGAAATAACCAATACTCTGGAAGGATTGGGAGAGCTAGTTGACGAGAAGACTATTATACGGAAGATTCTTAGAACGTTACCAGGGAGATTCAACCCAAAGGTATCTGTCTTAGAATACAGTGCAAATCTGGACAAACTTAGCAAGGAAGAATTACATGGAGTTCTCATAGCATATGAAATGAGACTTGATGAAGAAAAGGGTACTTCAAATCTAGAAACTGTGTTCGTTGCATCTAAGAAAACCAATAAGGACAAACAACCTTCAATTGAAATGACATGCACCTGCAAGTGTGAAGAAAAGGGAGATGATGGAGAAGGTCTTTCAGATGAAGAATATGCTTACTTTATGAGAAAACTAAAAACTGGTAAGGGAAAATTCAAAGGTAAACTTCCATTGATATGTTTTGGTTGTGGTGAGGTTGGACATTTCATAGAAAAATGTCCGAACAAAAGTGATGGAAACTCAAAAGGAAAGAAAGGCTTTAAGAAATTCAACAAGAAAGGAAAAAAGAAAGGATCCAAAAGGAAATTTCTCTCTAAAGAAGATAGCTCATCATCCGATGAAGAAAGTGACAGCAAAGAAGAAGCCAATGAGAAAGTATTGTTTATGGCCAAGAACAAAAAACAAGAAGTATCAAACAATGAAGAAGAAGGGTTGACCATAGAAGAATTTTATGAGGAGGCAATCAAGCTTATAAAAGAGCTCATTGTTGAGAAGATCCATTCCAATACTCTTGAAGAACAAGTTCAAGGTCTCAAAATTGAAGTTGAAGAACACAAATGTATTGAAGAGTCACTTCAAAAGAAGTTGGAAGAAAGCAACCAAGAAAGGGAAGCATTAGAAGTCGAAGTAGTCTCACTGCGTAAGAAAGTGAAGAAGGGAAAAACTATCCAAAACTATGCCAACAGCTCAAGGGCATTGGAAGAACTCATCAAAAATAAATGATCTTACAATGACAGAACTGGCCTCGGTTACAAAGAAGAAGAAGAAGGACCTTCTACAACAAAATACAATGAACCTATGAGATCTGACATACATGTAGACTTCACTGGACAAGATTCGCAAGAACATCCTTGGAAGATGATTCCTCGATGAATATTTTCATCCAGGTACCAACATATATTTCATGGCTACTGTTACTCATGTGGAAAATTTGGTCATAAAGCTGTAGAATGTGGCACGTACCCTAGGAACCAATACAATTCCAGGAGATTCTTCAAATATGAACCTCCCAGGGCTCAATGAAACATCAATATATTTGAACATTTAAGAAATAATATGGAATGTTACAAATTTCAGAACTTTGGACACATAGCCAAAGACTACAGACTTGAAAATCCTCCAGAAGAATCTTCGAAGCCACAGAATGAACGAACATGGAAGAAGAAGAAGAGTGATAATTGTGCTCTCGCTCTCAAGGCTCAAAACAATAAAGATGTGTGGTATGTTGACAGCGGTTGCTCAACGCATATGACTGGAGATAGAAGGAAATTTGTATCTCTAAAAGAGAAGGATGGAACTGTATCCTTTGGAAATGATGGATCTTCAAATGTTATAGGGTCAGGTACCGTCACTCTCGGAAGCAAAGATGTTATAGCCAAGAATGTTCTATTGGTCGAAAACATGAATAACAATCTGCTCATTGTTGCACAAATGTGTGATCAGGGACACACAATGATATTCAACTCCACAAAATGTGAAATCAGGAAAGGCAGGTATGGTAAAATTGTGGCTACAGCAAGTTGAGCTCCAAACGACATATATGTTCTGGATGAAACAACTAAATCATGTCTACTAGCTAAAGAAGATGAAAGCTGGTTATGGCACAAACGAATGGGTCACATAAACTTTGACAATCTTGTCAAGATAAGAAAAAAGGAAGAAATACGAGAAATGCCGAAAATCTCAAAACCTTCCAACACACTATGTGAGGCATGTCGGCATGGCAAGCAGACAAAAGTCCAATTTAAAACAAAAGAACACTTTGCATCACCTCCATTGGAATTGATACATACTAATCTATGTGGTCCTGTGAGAAAAAAAGGCTTAGACGAAGAATTATATTTCATGTTAATGATAGATGACTATGCAAGTGACAGCCGTCAGTTTCCTAAAGAAAAAATCTTAAGAACTTGAGTGCTTTAAGATCTACAATGAGTTGGTTGAAAATGAAACTTATTTGAAAATAAAGTGTTTAAGATCTGATAATGGTGGAGAATTCACTTCCAAATTATTTCAACAATACTGTGACGAAAATAGAACAAAAAGGAATTTTTCAACAGCACGAACACCCCAGCAAAATGGAGTTGCTGAAAGAAAGAACAAAACCATATAGGAAATGGGTAGAAAAATGTTTAAGGACTCAAAATTGGAAGAAAAATTATGGGTTGAAGCAATTGATATGGCATTCTTCATTATCAACCGAAGTCTTCTCAGAAATAATTGCAACAAGACTCCATATAAATTATGGAAAGGAAAACCAGTTAATGTAAAATATTTTAGAATCTTCAGAAGCAAATGTTATATCAAAAGAGAATATCAAAATTTGGGTAAGTTTGAATCACGTGTTGATGAAGTATCTTTGTTGGTTACTCATGCAAAAGAAAGGCCTATAAATGCTATAATCTAAGATGAAAACAGATAATGGAGAGCATAAATGTTACATTTGATGAAGATGGTGTTCTAGCGAGTAATGATGAGGATCTAGAATCTTTGAAACTTGAGACAGAGGCTGAAAAAGACACAGATAAAATTGTATAACAACAAGCAACTATCAACGAGGAAGAAGTAAACAATGATCATCAAGATATACCAGAACAACAACAAGAAGCTCCTCCAAGTAGAACAAAAGAGTGGATTCAAAAGAACCATCCATCAAATCAAATCATTGGTGACATATATGAAGGTTGACAGCTTCGTTCATCACAACAAGCTCACATTGCTTTTATGGCAACCTTTGAGCCTAGAAGTTTTGAGGAAGCCAGCCAGAATGAACATTGGGTAGCAGCTATGAATGAAGAATTGGATAAGATTGAGAAGAATAACACCTGGGAATTAGTTCCACGACCAAAAGATAAAAATGTCATTAGGACTAAATGGGTTTTGAGGAACAAATTGAATGAATATGGGCATGTTACTAGAAACAAAGCAAGATTGGTTTGCAAAGGTTATGCACAAGTGGAAGAAATTCATTTCAACGAAACATTTGCACCAGTTTCCAGAATGGAAGCCATCCGAATGTTTATCGCCTATGCATGTTCAAGAAAAATCAAAGTCTATCAAATGGATGTTAAGTCAGCATTTCTAAATGGAGAATTAGAAGAAGAATTTTACGTCGAACAACCTGAAGGTTTTCCACTATCACAAAAAGAAGACTATGTGGAGTACTGAAAAGGTATGTTTTTGATGATTATTTCAGTGGCTTTTTAGTAGAATTTGTAAACCATTTTGTCTCATGTATTTGGAAAGTAATAAGGAATTATAATAAAACATGTGAAAAATGATATGCAAGACTTAACCACTAATAATGGTTATGTTCTGAACAGGAAAAGGAAAAAAAACGAGGAATTGCCGCTCCAAAGGAAGTGGCAAAGTCGAGATAACTGCTGTCTCTCTGAAGGTGAACCGAATGCAAACAAAGCCAAATAGAGTACAGCGAATCGGCTTGGAAAAGAAGGAGAAGACACCAGCTCGGCGCCAAAGAAAGGAAGGGATGAAGAATTAACAGTTTGAGTGAATCCCTCGGGATCTTCGATCTTTGAGGGATGTACCTCGCTTTATCATGTTACTTGGACATCTCCTTCTTATTTATATAAGGCAATATTGTTAGTTTGAGATGGGGAGAATACCTTTTATGCAATTTTAAGACATCGAAGCTTTGATTATTAAGTTTTGTTGAGAACTGGTTCGATGTATTTTTGATCGATGCATTAATAGAAGCTTGGTGAATATTTCATCTCTGCGTCTGGATTAACTTCAAGCGGTGTATCCTTGGAGGCTAAGGGCCCGGCCCCGGAGGACACTCGCTTTTGTACCATTACGACTTGACTTCTGTGTGGTTTGTTTATTATTGTTGTTTGGCAATTTGATATGCTTTATAAAGTTCATATTACATGCTCTGTTAAAGATTGAATCATTGAGGTTTTGACAGACAAGAATCGTGTGTTGACCCTGCACCAAGTTATTAATCCTTTTCAGAGTTAATTGCATGTTCTTACTGTTTTTGTTACAGAGCTATTATATTGAATATGCGTGTCATACATTTGTTGAGGCAGTGTCTTTATAATCGTTGGATTAAGTAACAATAGCGTTTTGTTTGAAAGCACAATCGTATTTCCGTTGATGCAGATTGTTATTCCAATGTATTGCGCGCGTTTCCGATTTATCAGTATTGTTCCATAATTCATTAATCGTTATTGCTGTTCCATTAGTGCGATTTGTGTGAATTGCCTTTAGAGTGTAAGAATGTTATTTGATTAGAGTGCATTTGAATTAATGGATTAAGTTTGGTTACAACCCGCGGGACTTGGTTATTTCAATTGTTGTTCCATTATAGGTTTGATGTTCCATTTCAGAATTGCTGTTCAATCCTTTACTTGCTGTTCCATTTACTTGCAGTTGGCGTGAGAGATGATCTAAGGCTGTAGTGAGTATTGGCAGTCCCTGTCTAGCTCGCAGGCTCATGGTCTATGCTCTGGTTTCCTTTCCATCAGTTTCCGAAGGGATGGGTTATCACTGCCGAACCCTTGACTGATAAGCTGTTGAGTTTTCTGAGTGTGTGATTTATTCTTTGAAGTAATTTAATTATAGTCAAGCATCCATTTACTCTTGTATTTCTTAGGCACTGTACTACTAGCATTACTCTGACAAATGATAGCCTCGGATTGAGTCACTCTTTGTAATAACAAAACGCTCCCGGATTGACATATTAATGTGAGGTAATTAGAGGTGAAAGAGACCCTTTTTATAGCTCCACATTTTGGCGCCGTTGCCGGGGAAAGAGTGTAGCCATTTGTCTTTTTCAGAGTAGTGTACGAGCCTACTAGGGAGGAGTTGGATCCTAAAAACGGAAGGTAAGAACCTACGTGCGGAGCATGTAAAAACCCTGCTCCACTATCCGCTTTCCTAACAGATTTGTTTTTGCTTTGTTTGAATAAAAGTTGGTAGTTCATTTTTTTTTTGAGTGCATGACTAAGCAGAAAAGGCCAGAAAAGAATACCAAACCCCCATCCAAGCCCGAAAAAGCTAAGGGGCCGGTGACCCTTGGCCGAACGACCTTCATAGACAAAATCTATAAGAACGCAGAATCTCAGCCATCAGTAGGCCCCAGGAAAAACATTTCTAAACCGCCTACTAGTTCCCTTCAGGCCACAGGATCACCATCTGTAGCCTGTGCTGAGGTGCATAGTCAAACTAAAGAGCAGGACTTTCAAGAAATTGAAAATTCTACTCCAGAATTATTGCAGGAAGGGAACTCTAGCAACTTTTGTGAAGGAGAAGGAGAAACAGGGGAAACCAAGGAACCAAAATCCCCTATTGAGACAAATCAACCTTTAGATAGCCCAGATAAGGGGAGTGCTGCGAAAGTCATTGTTGAAGGAATTCAATCTCCTCAGACACCTGGTATTCCCATTATTTCAGATAAAGGAAGCGCTATTAAAAATATCCCTGTCAAAACCGTTTCCACTCAACCTAGGAATACCCTCCTAGATATCCTAGAAGGTTATTGGCATATATTTGATCCCATGGCTCAAAACCAGCCAAATGCTCAAAACCAGCCAAATACTCAAACCTCTACATTACAATATCCTATAGTGGATTCTGCAGCAAATGCACCCATGAAAGCTATCCCTCTTCAGCATATCCCTACATTTCATGGACTCACATCAGAAGATCCGGATGCATTCTTATTCAAATTCGATGTGTTATGTAGGGGGTACGATTACACCACCGATCCCCAAAAATTGAAATTATTTCCCTCTACATTAAAAGGGGCTGCTTTAAGATGGTTTATGGGGCTAGGTGGCGGGGTTATCAATAATTGGGATCAAATGAAAGAATCCTTCTTAAAAAAATATCAAGATTATTGTAGGTCTAGAGAATTAAAAGACGAAATATTTCAAATGACAGCTAGACCGAATGAAACATTAGAGGAGTACGTGGAACGTTTTCAGTACAACCTACAAAGATCTCCTTATGCATCGCTACCTTTACCTGATAATGTGTTAAAAACTGCATTAATGAGGGGTATGAAGGAACAATGGATTGAAACATTAAACATTATGGGAAAAGGGGATATTTATCAAGAGAGTTTTGCTGACATTATTGATTTGTGTATCAGGAGCTCGAGAGGCAGCACAAGAGTAAAACCGACAGAATACGATCGGTTTGCAAGAGATAACAAAGTATCAGCAGAAGGAGTAACACGTGCAGAAATTGGAAATTTATTAGAAAATTTTAAAACTGATATTATGGGGACACTAACTACACAACTTGATATTGTGCAAGCTAAACAGAAGCAGTTGGAGGCAGAACAGAATTTGGCAATCTTCTGCCCCCGATGCAGAAAAAAACATAGCCACAAGGAGTGTCCACTGGATAAAGTCCAAACATGCGCCATCTGTACAAAAGATCACCTTACGGAGAGCTGCCCCTCACTTCTTGGATTGAAAGCGGTATATAAGGAAGCAGAAGAAGAACCAGAATCGGTGAATTCGATCAACCAGCGCCGCCCGTGGCAGCCAAGACAACCTGGTATGTTTCCGGACCCAACCTCTTTCTTTCAAAACCCACAGTATAATGCTCAACAATATGGTATGTGGCAAAATCAATCAAGCCCCATTTAAGTAGATCTACAATGTTTCCTTCTTTAAACCCATGGCTGAATCTGACAAACCAATGCAGTTATTAAATTTATACACTCACATATTATACGATGGCCCATATCCTTCACAATGGACTCCTCTACTTCACAGATTCTTTGTGAGACAAGGCGACAAAGGCCAGTGTACCATCATTGAACTATCATTATAACCTACTACGCGACCACAGCAGGTGATCTAACTTTGAGACCGCAACTCCCGACCTTGATCCCAGTAAACTCAGCAATTGGAGTTAATCTATTCAAAATCATAGAAACGCAGCCAGGACCAGCACAAAGAGAGTGCAATGACATCAGTTAGATACAGATATAGTGAGCGGGGAAATAAAACAGTTCATACTGAAGATCAGTTAACCAGAGAACATCAGTCACAACAAGAGGATGTAAATAAGCAGCAAACTCATAATCAAGCAACCACATCCTCTCCTCCATTCCCAGAACGATTAACCATACCACGACCCATACAATATCCTGACTTTGACATTCTGGGAGAATTACAAAATCTGTACATAAAAAATCCATTCCTCCAAGCCATTCAAGAGATTCCCATATACGCAAAAACTATCAAATAATTGTGCATAAAGTAACCAAGGAGGAATATAACAAATAATCCAAGAGTCCAAGTAGTCGGTACTTTATCTGATCTATTGTCTGGAAGAGAAACACCCCTTAAATATGAAGACCCCGGGAATCCAATTATAACTGTTCAAATTTGTGGTCAGACCCTGTCTAATGCCTTAGTTGATCTAGGGGCTGCAATTAATATTTTAACAACCACAACTTGCCAAAAGCTCGGCATTACATCTGTAGAACCCACCTCTACTATGTTGGAATTGGCTGACCGATCTGTGGTTAGACCAGAGGGTACTCTACATGATGTCATGGTCTCTGTAGAATCCTGGGAGTATCCAACCGATTTCCTGATAATTAATCCAAAACCCGACTTGATGGACATCCGCTAATTTTAGGTAGACCTTGGCTCGCTACTGCCGATGCCTACATTGGCTGTCGGCAGGGAAATATGACCATAACCAGAGGACCGAATAGCAAGAATTTAGTCCTATATCCTCCAGCGCAGCCAAGTGTCACAATGATGAAAACTAATAAACACCCTGTATCATACCTTACTGATAACATCAGATCTCCATTAACTATACAAGAGGCACTCGATTTTAAAGATCAAACAGAAGACGATGCCATTAATAATTTCATTACTCAAACTGAACCTCGCACACAGTGTCACATGATAGAAGTAGCATTTTATAATGAATTGGAAGAAGATCCCTTGAAAGATATTCATGACCAAACGATACCTGTTACTTCTGTTGCACATAGTAAGACTGTGGAAATTGCACCAGGGAAAACCTTAAACATCAATGCTAATCTCACACCTGAACAGGAAACTAAGCTCATCCATTTGTTAACAAAATATCAAGAAGCATTTGCATGGGACTACCCTGATATGAAAGGAATCGATCCGCAATTATGTACACACCACATTTACATAGAAAAAGATGCCAGACCTGTGCGTCAGCCGCAAAGGAGACTTAATCCTCATCTAAAAGATGTCGTAAAAACTGAACTTCAGAAACTTTTAGATGTTAATTTTATCTACCCTATTTCTGATAGTAAATGGGTCTCTCCGCTTGTGGTGGTACCAAAAAAGAACGGAAAATGGAGAATTTGTGTGGATTATAGGGAACTAAATAAGGCAACACAGAAAGACCACTTTCCTCTCCCTTTCATAGATCAAGTATTGGATACTTTAGCAGGGAAGAAGTTCTTTTCTTTCCTGGATGGCTTCAGTGGATACAATCAGATTCAGATTGCCCCTGAAGACCAGGATAAAACTACTTTTACTTGTCCTTGGGGAACATTTGCCTATCGAGTTCTACCTTTTGGCCTATGTAATGCTCCTGCCACATTTCAGAGGGCTATCCTTAGAATTTTTGCAGATTTAATAAATGATGGACTTGAAGTTTACATGGATGACTTTACACCATATGGAGATGATTTTGATCCAGCTCTAGACACCCTAGAAAAAGTCCTACAACGCTGCATTGTTACCAGGCTTTGCTTAAGCAACGAAAAATGTTTCTTGATGATGACTGAAGGACTTATCCTAGGACACTATGTTTCAGCAGCCGGCATTCAGGTAGACCTGGCCAAAATCCAAATACTTTTGCTTATTCCCACTCCTACTACTCAAACAGAGGTACGTAGCTTTCTTGGATTTTCCGGTTATTATAAACGATTTATAGAGCATTATTCGCACATTGCTACTCCTTTATATGCACTAACTGGTAACGTTGATTTTCTTTGGACAGACAAATGTGACCGTGCTTTCGAGGATCTAAAGAAGCTTGTATCCACAGCCCCAGTCCTTCGAGGACCAAACTGGGACCTACCATTCCAGATATCATCTGATGCCTCCGATACAGCCATTGGCGCAGTCCTTGGACAGGAAGAGGATAAAAAACCATATGCCATCTATTACATCAGCAAGAATTTATCCCCTGCTGAATTAAATTACACTGTTACTGAAAAATAATTCCTAGCTGTAATACATGCTGTCAATAAATTTAGACATTATATTACAGGCTATCCTGTTATCTTATATACAGACCATTCTGCTATAAAATATTTAGCAAATAAGCTTGTCACAAATGCCAGAGTAACTCGATGGTTGATTTTATTGCAGGAATTCGACATCACAATCAAGGACCGGCCTGGCAAAGAAAACCCTGTAGCCGATTTTCTTTCGAGAATACCAAAATCAAGCGATGCAGCAGCAGTTGAAGATCAATTTCCGGATGAGCACCTGTTTGTTGTTGCCGTTCAAACACCCTGGTATGCTGATGTTTCCAACTACCTCGCAGTAGGTAAATTACCAAAACATTTAACTCCTAATGAGCGCAAGCAGATTATTCAGAAAAGTTCTCGATTTTCGTGGATTGGCGGCTATTTGTTTCACACAGGAGCAGACATGCATATCAGGCGATGTGTTAGAGAGGATGAAATATTTGACATCCTAAAAGCCTGTCACGATGGACCGTGTGGGGGACACTTCGCTGAGCGTAGGACTGGACATAAAGTATTGCAGACAGGATATTACTGGCCTACGATCTTCAAAGATGCGAAGAAGTTTGTCCAAGCCTGTGACAGTTGCCAGCGAGCAGGACGACCTGGTCAAGCTGATGAGATGCCTCTGAAACCACAGTTAGTCATCGAACCATTCGAGCGATGGGCTCTTGATTTCGTTGGACCCATCAACCCCTCATCAAATCAGAAAACATATATCTTGGTGGCAACAGAATATGTCACCAAATGGGTTGAGGCAGAAGCATTGCCAAGAGCCACAGAGGACTCTGTCATACAGTTCCTGTTCCATCTATTTGTTCTTTATGGCCTTCCTAGGGAAATAATTACAGATGTAGGACCACAATTTTTTGGGCATAAATTAGCTGCAACACTCAACAATTATCACGTCCAGCATAAAATCACTACTCCATATCACCCACAGGCGAATGGGCAGGTAGAAAGTAGCAATAAGATAATAGAATCAATCCTAACGAAAACCATTGCGTCACATAGGCGTGATTGGGCTACCCGACTACCCGAAGCACTCTGGGCCTATAGAACCACATGGAGGAGCACCACCGGTTACTCACCTTATCAATTAGTGTTTGGAAAACAACCCATTTTTCCCATAGAATTCGAAATCCAAACATTACGGACATCACAGGAAGTTGGCCTAGATCTAAGCGAGGCACAAATCAATCGACTGCAGCAGATCAATGAATTAGACGAAGTTAGGCTCTCGGCATTACAAAATACAGCATTAATTCAACAGCAGCGGAGCTAAATGGCATGATGCGCTCATCAAAAACAAAGTCTTCCACGAGGGAGACTGGGCTCTGTTATACGACTCTCGGTTTCAGGATTTCCTTGGAAAACTTCAGACTCGATGGTTGGGACCATACGAAATCCAGAAGGTGCATGACAACGGAACCCTTACTCTAATTACCATTGACGGTTCTGGATATACATTCAAAGTTAATGGCCACCGAGTCCGTCTCTATCGCAAACCACTCACTCGGGAATCCTTCTGCCAGCAATTACGCCGAGACACTGATATGGAGATCTTAGGAGAGGAGGAGAAATCTTCCTCACCTGTAATTCACTAAGGGTTCATTTATTTTTGCAATTTGTACATAAGTTCTTGTTTTTGAGTGATTCTTGTACATAAGTTTGCATTTAAATATTTTCTTGTCATTTTTTGCTGTTCCTTTTCTTTCACAAAGTTCGATTTTTGCCCTTCTAAAAATAGCATTTGCGTGTTTCTTATGATATTGGTTTTGCTTGTTTTGCTGTTCCTTTTGCTGTTCCTTTTCTAAAGGAACAGCATTCGGGATCTCTGCTGTTCCTTTTTCAAAGGAACGGCATTATTACGTTTTCTGCTGTTCCTTTTGGTTACCACCGTTCCTTTTTCTTCAAAGAAACAACGTTCTTTTATTACTATTGTTCCTCGTTGGCATTTAGAGTGTTTTTAGAATATTTTTATTTTTGCCGTTCCCTTTCCAAAAGGAACGGCATTTGCATTTTTGCTGTTTTTTTCTATTATCCGTCGTTGTTTCTTCTTCAAAGAAACACCTCTAGCATACTTTTGCTCTCCTTGTGAAACAGCTTATCCCTATTGCTGATCTAAATTGAGGATGCTTCTTGCCCGTCTTCTTTCTAGTCTTTAAGATACAGCTATGTATTTGTGCAATGAAATATAAAATCACAACATACCGAAATCTGCAAACCATAAATCGCTATATCTATAAGGCTTTGCATTAGTAAGAGGACAAATGGAAGGACATACTTATTTCTTACCTTTTGTTGACATGGTTTTACTAATTTTGCCCTGATTGGTTATCTTTATCATGATGATTCCCTTAACTTTTCCTTGATTAATACTTGGGAATAAAGAGCAAAGAGCTTATATCTTCCTATTGAGATAATAAGACTTCTTCCACCATTCCTACTCTTAAGGAGTGTTGAACCACCCTTTGTGTATAAATAAGGAAAAGTATTCTATAAAAAAAAAAAAAAAAAACATATGTGAACATGATATGTGAAGTGTCAAATGCAGGATAGGGGGTCTCATCGAGAGCCAGCCTACCATGATCATTAGGATGGAAGTGAAGTGGCATTCCCATTATGGCCACCACACCAGGGATATGGTCCAAAAGGTATATCAAATAAACGAACCTTGGAACAGGAGGTCTCATCACGAGCCGACCTGTCCACGTTTCGCTCCGTCCTCGTGAATGGCATTATGGTTAACTGGTCACCAAGCCAGCATAATGGTCTACATTTTGACATAACAACATTCCTAAGTATACACAAAGGATCATGGTTCCGAGGGTGAAAAAACAACTCTGCCAAGGTTATGGACACCTGTTGGTAGCAGAGAACTGTTAATGGTATTGAAGTCACCTTACTTACACCAATGGGTAAGATACTAATACTCTTTTGTTTCTTATATCCTAGGAACTAATCATATGATATTTCCCGATTTATACATCGCATGAACATTTATCATTACCAATCATGGCAACGAAAGTGACCATGACCGCTTCAGATTTGGCAAGTACGATACATGTCTTATCCATCAGCCTCATATCATAACACAGCAGCCTCCTATATAATACGCGATCAATTCTCCGCCTCGATTTCGGTAATTTGTTGTCCTTTGCAACATAGCATAATTCCATATGCTGTTCCTTTCTGACTTGATTGCAGACCAGGTGCCGCTCCTTTATTTGCCGGCTGGGACAGCCTATCACACTGCGGGGGGGGAGGTTAACCTCATCATTCCCTGTATTACGTGTCCACTCACCATTCGGGAAAACTAGTATACGACGGTTTGGCATATTTTAACGGCATGGCATTTCTATTTTCACACAAGTTGCTTTCTGTTTCACTATTGCATACTCTGTGTTTTCTTTCTCGTAACCTTGCAATTATCATCCTCTCTGCGTTTCAAACAGAAAACGTTTTTGCTGTTCCATTTAGAATTCGCAGTGAAACCATGGGAGGAAGGGCAATTCGAAGCGAGCCTCAGCAATTGACGATCTCTGCTGCTGCCCGGGAGATCCTGGAAAGAGCAGGATGGTTGAATTATTTCAATCGCCTACAGGAGTCTAATGAAACAGTAGCGACGGAATTTCTGCAGAACTTACAGGACGATCATTCCACAGTAAGGGGGAAGCGGATAGCGGTCACCGATGCCATAATTACAGAAGTTTCAGGACTACCAGCCACCGGACCGGTATGGACATTAAAAAAGGAACGATTACAGAAGGTCATGGAAATTTTCCAAGACGAAGGCCAGAATTTGACAATTAAGGGAAAGGGAGTTCTGCCAGCAACCCTAGGAGAACCCTGGACGGAGCTAGCAAGAACAGTGCAGAGCTACATTACCTGCGAAGGAAGGAAAGACGTGGTAGGACCACGACATCTTAAACTTTTAGCTGTTTTAAAGCAGAAATGCTCTGTAAATTTACCTGCACTCCTGAACTCCTTACTGCATGATGCTGCACAAAGTATAAAAAAGGCACAGCACGTAGAGTCAGTCGTTAGTCACCATGGGTTGATACGACTAGTTGTTAGTTATGGTCTCACCCAGCAGTAGAGCAGCTGGGAAGAGCTGACTGCAATGATTGAGGGGGGATTGACAGAGCCATCCCAAAAACGTAGACATTCTATAAGCACACCAGAGCGTCCGGAAAAATGAAGAGAATTAGTACAGCAGGAACCTGTTGCTAGTACATCGGAACGACCAGAGATATCTCAGGAATCGGCAAAGCGCAAGCATGCCATTGATCCACCCGAGCAACCAGAATAACTCAGAAAATCAGCTCGGTTAGCTCAGATGAGAGGAAGCATAGATAAGCCCAGAAAATCAGCCCGGTTGGCTCGGATACGAGGAAGGCTGGAAAAGCTCCAGGGAAGCACCAGCCAACCAGTGATAATTGAAGACGAGCAACCCAAAGAAGAAGCAGCCGAACCTTCGGGAACAGAAATAGAAGTAGAACCTGAACAGGAGGAAGAAGTGGGACAGCAGGGAGATAGCCCATTACAAGACATACTGGGAGATGATGACTTGGCCGTAGTCCTAGCCAATATGAGTAAGTATGGCCAACCCTCTAATCCATAGGACCCCCACGACAAACCCCAAGAAGAAAACATGCATGTTCATGATGAAGAGGAGGAAAATACTGAACGGGAACAATCTGTTCCCAGGTCACAAGAGGAAATTCTAGAGGGAGTAGGAGCAGAAACAGCAGTTGCTCAGGAAGAGACAGAACCAGTCGAGGTTCATACCCCAGAACAGCCAGAGCAGAGCAGTGAGGAAGAACCCCAAGAGGAAGATTTAGCAACTGGTCATAATCCAGTCCGCAGCAGACAGACTGTTGTTCCTTCGAATGAAACGCTCGAAATTAAGAAGCTGCGGATGGAACGGAATAAATTGTTGAATACGATAACCCAGCTCAGACAACAAATTAGGATTCTGAAAAAGAACCAGAAGGTAAAGAGGAAAAAGAGGGCCAACAAACGGCCTGCTGTTCAAAACCATACTGAGAATCCAGCTGCCGTTCCAAATGATGCTGAGGAACAGATAGATATTCGTGTTAAAAAAGAAAAGGATGATATAAGGACCAGTGACAAGGAAATTCAGACGGAGACACCACCCTCAGGGGTAATAAGGGTTCTGAACTCCAAACAGCATAATAAGAAAGTTCAGGTAAAACTCCCGGCCTCCACTGACCTATGGAAAAAAGATCCGAAGACAAAAACCTTGCATAAGATGGTGAAGCAAGCCCAGCAAGAAGCCGAACAACTTAAAGAGCAAACGGTTCCCCGGGAAAAATATGAAGAGTTACAGCAGCAACTAAGGGACGTCAATCAAGCCAAAAGCCAGGCTTGTGAAGGGTGGCGAAAGGAACAAGAGGAAGTTGCACAGGTAACCCATAGATTAGACACTGTTATCAAGAAGATGAATACCTTGTGTTCTTTATACAATGACGTCTTAGCATGTAGGGCTCCTGCTAAAAACTATGCTCTGTTTTTATTAGAACGGTATTTGCAATTAAAAATAAAAGCTGTTAAAGCAGGTGCCCCTATACAAATCAACACTGTCAATGACTTTATAGACTGCTGTAAACATTATGGGGTGAAAGCCCAGAGATTGTTGTGTGAACTCTATTTGCATGACCTTGTGCTAAATCAGGAGACTGAGTTAAACCCTGGCCCTTTCGTCGGAGACATCCAATTTCAAGCATTCATTTCATTCGGGGTTAATCAGATTAAGTGGCTTAAAGCCTATGATACTTTCCAGAGTCAGGAACATGGTCTAGATTTACGGGTAAGGGCTGAGCCTAGGAACCCAGTACAGTTGTGGAGAGCTCATAGAAACCTCATAAAGGCTCCGGGTGTCTATGAAACTTTAGGACCCATGCATGAGGCACTTATTCGGGAAGGGTTAGAGTATTTTCTTTCCATCCAAGACTTGGCCATTAATGCAGCCAAATTTCGGTACCGAATCTCTGATCCAAACATCCAGCTCAGGGAACCATTCAAGTATGAGAATTTTGAGTTAGCTGCCAACCGTTTGAACCTCTATGGCGAGAGCATTATAAAAGCAGGGTCATCCTGGTTAGGATATAGATTTCGCACTCCAATTATTTGGCACCCTGCACCCGGATACCAGGCCCTGTATGAGATGCCTGAGGGGCAAACAGGTCAGTTCTTTAATTATCTAATCACTAACCATGGCTGTAGGCCTCCGAATGAGACTCCTTCTCCAGCATATTCTCTCACTGCCTTGCATGTCAACTACAATGTTTTCATGAGGACATGAAACAAGGTAAGCAGGGGGGTGTGTGGAGTACTGAAAAGGTATGTTTTTGATGATTATTTCAGTGGCTTTTTAGTAGAATTTGTAAACCATTTTGTCTCATGTATTTGGAAAGTAATAAGGAATTATAATAAAACATGTGAAAAATGATATGCAAGACTTAACCACTAATAATGGTTATGTTCTAAACAGGAAAAGGGAAAAAAACGAGGAATTTCCGCTCCAAAGGAAGTGACAAAGTCGAGATAACTGCTGTCTCTCTGAAGGTGAACCGAATGCAAACAAAGCCAAATAGAGTACAGCGAATCGGCTCGGAAAAGAAGGAGAAGACACCAGCTCGGCGCCAAAGAAAGGAAGGGATGAAGAATTAACAGTTTGGCGAATCCCTCAGGATCTTCGATCCTGAGGGATCGCTGCTTTATTTATCATGTTACTTGGACATCTCCGCCGTCGCCTTTATATAAAGGGACAACACTGTTAGTTTGAGATGGGGAGAATACGCTTTTATGTAATTTTCTGAAGACATCAGCTTTGATTATTAAGTTTTGTTGAGAACTGGTTCGATGTATTTTTGATCGATGCATTAATAGAAGCTTGGTGAATATTTCATCTCTGCGTCTGGATTAACTTCAAGCGGTGTATCCTTGGAGGCTAAGGGCCTGGCCCCGGAGGACACTTGCTTTTGTACCATTACGACTTGACTTCTGTGTGGTTTGTTTATTATTGTTATTTGGCAATTTGATATGCTTTATAAATTTCATATTACATGCGCTGTTAAAGATTGAATCATTGAGGTTTTTACAGACAAGAATCGTGTGTTGACCCTGCACCAAGTTATTAATCCTTTTCAGAGTTAATTGCATGTTCTTACTGTTTTTGTTACAGAGCTGTTATATTGAATATGCGTGTCATACATTTGTTGAGGCAGTGTCTTTATAATCGTTGGATTCAGTAACAATAGCATTTTGTTTGAAAGCACAATCGTATTTCCGTTGATGCAGATTGTTATTCCAATGTATTGCGCGCGTTTCCGATTTATCAGTATTGTTCCATAATTCATTAATCATTATTGCTGTTCCATTAGTGCGATTTGTGTGAATTGCCTTTAGAGTGTAAGAATGTTATTTGATTAGAGTGCATTTGAATTAATGGATTAAGTTTGGTTACAACCCGCGGGACTTGGTTATTTCAATTGCTGTTCCATTATAGGTTTGCTGTTCCATTTCAGAATTGTTGTTCAATCCTTTACTTGCTGTTCCATTTACTTGCAGTTGGCGTGAGAGATGATCTAAGGCTGTAGTGAGTATTGGCAGTCCCTGTCTAGCTCCCAGGCTCATGGTCTATGCTATGGTTTCCTTTCCACCAGTTTCCGAAGGGATGGGTTATCATTGCCGAACCCTTGACTGATAAGCTGTTGAGTTTTCTGAGTGTGTGATTTATTCTTTGAAGTAATTTAGTTACAGACAAGCATCCGTTTACTCTTGTATTTCTTAGGCACTGTACTACTAGCATTACTCTGACAAATGATAGCCTCGGATTGAGTCCTCTTTGTAATAACAAAACACTCCCCGGATTGACATATTAATGTGAGATAGCTAGAGATGAGACCATAAGCTCCAGGCTCGTCTTTATTGGGTTGGTTATATGGTCTGGGTACAGCTCTTAGAGCATGGTACCTATCTTGATGGATATCTTCATCATTAAGGTTCAGAAGGTATCATTGACAGCAATATTATATTATTAAACAAGATTAATTAACAATACGTTAGTATATGTGGGATGATATAATATTTGGTACAGCAGTGATAAATTAAGTAAATATTTAGATGCAAAAGTAGTTTGATGCCTTTAGGCATTCATATACTTCTTAGGGCTTCAAATATCTCTGCAAGAGAAAGGAATATTTATATGTCAAGCCATGTACATCAAGGAAATGCTCAAGAAATTCAAAATGGAAGATTGCAAACCCGTCCTTACTCTGATGGTAAGAGGTTACGAATTGAGCATAGACGACTCATCTAAGGATGTGGATCAGAGGTTGTATAGATCTATGATTGGTATTCTTCTATATGTAACAGCCTCTCGGCCAGATGTTATGCAAACAGTTGGACAAGTAGAAAGATTCCAAGCAGCACCAAAAGAATCACATATTATTGCCATCAAAATAATTCTTCGATATCTAAAGGGCACAGAAGAATATGGCTTGTGCTATCCCAAGGGTAACAATCTCATTATTCAAGCCTTTACATATGCAGATTTGGCAGGAAGTGTTGATGATCGTAAGAGTACTAGTGGAGCATCATTCTATCTAGGTGGTTGTCTCGTATCATGGTTGAGCAAAAAGAAAACTTCAATCTCGTTATCTACAGCGGAAGCAGAATAAATTGCAGCAGCATCATGTTGTACTAAAGTCCTTTGGATGAAACAAACTTTTCAAGATCTTCAAGTACAATTCAGTGGGCCTATTCCCATATTCTGTGACCACACTAGTGCCATCAGCATCTCCAAGAATCATGTCATGCATTCAAAAACAAAACACATTCCGATCAAATATCATTTTGTTAGAGAACAAGTCGCTGAAAAGAATATCAAACTTGAGTATGTTTGTACAAAAGAACAAATTGCTGATATCTTCACTCAACCTTTACCTCATGAATAATTTGAATATCTTCATCAAAAGCTTGGGATTCTCCCAATTTCTCATTATATTACAGGTCTGCAGGACGTTTGTGTGTCAGCGGGAGTGGAATTTTGTATAGGTCCGCAGGATGGTTGTGTTTCAGGGGGAGTTACCCTTTTCCATTGATGTCAAACGGGGAGATAATGTTGTAGGAAGAGGTTTCATGATCGCAGGGGGAGTACTTGTGTTGCCATCAATGCCAAAGGGGGCGATTGTTGATCAGCGGTTGTCATTGATGTCAACCCAAGCAGCACCTGGGGCTAACCCAATATTGCATGGGAATTTTGACCTACCAAGTTAATATATTATGGGTCAATAATGCTTTTGATTTTTTCTACTTTTCGATATGTTTCCGTTGATATATGGCACGCCATGTAATTCTTCACGGTTTGAGAGATATTCATGTTTGAAGTTTGTTCCCCCAGTTAGTGGGATAAAACCCCATGGGGTTGGGGCATGGGTAATTTAAAAGTAATAATTAATATTTTTTAAGCTCCTAAAATCCCTTCCACGTTCACTTGTTGAATCCCCTCTCAACCTAAGCATTTATATAAATTGTGATCTTCATTTCCTCCTTAGGCAAGGGATTTCGCCATCTAAAATAGGTCATCATGGAATTTTCGCTCTAATTTTTTTTCTATGAAGGTTCAGAAGCTGGAATGTTTATGAGGTGAAGCTGAAATCTTTAGGAAGCTTCTGTAAAAATTTCAGATAAAGGTGTGCAATATTTTTGGAGATATGATCTATGGAAGTCAGGGTTTTTGCAGGCTCCTGAAATTCATCTCAAAGAAGTGACCTTGGTAAAATCATCATAACTCTCTCTCTGAGTATTAGATTGGAATTCTGTCAAAAGTGAAAGATATTGCATAGAATTTAGTTTTTGTGCTATCAATTTCAGAGCCGAATGAAGAAACAGTGACATGTGGCATGCCGTACATTTTCGCTCTTCTGAAACAGTCCATAATTAGGGCATTTTGAGATATTGGGGATAACTCTCTCTTGAAGAATACAAATTGGGTCAGACCCGTGGCATTGGAAAGACGACTCAGAGGAATACTATAGGACTAAAAATCAGATATTGGGGATCTGAAATAACAGAGATACACCAGATTCAATATTCAGCTCCTAGAAGGCAAAGAAAAAGTTGATCATGTGTTGTCAAGGGTTGCAAAGGACTAGAATTTCTAGGGCACAAAAGCAAAGCAAGGTGTAGTAGAGGGTAGCATGAAAATAGCATCAACCAAGGTGCATAACAGCAGCAAGAAGTTCATCCTATGAAGTCTTCAAGTGGGCAGCACTGCATACAATCATTGTAAAGGTATCATTGTACTTAGTCATTGTAAATACATTATTGTACAAATTGTACTAGTATCTATCTTCCAAGAGTTGAAGAGGCAATGTCGGGTGGTCTAGGATCATCATTAGGTGGTTGTGTCATAGTTGGGGTTATGTTCTAGTGTGTCTTCTTCTTCTACATCATTTTATATCATTGTAAAGTGGACCATTTTCCCTGTTATGGGAGTCCATTCTTCTTTTATTCTTCTATAGGGTGGTAGGGTGGTGCTAGGGTGAGTGTATCTCATTGGGTGTTGGGGCATCCGTTCAGTTGACTACTGAAGAATTTCGGGGGTTGGAGTGTCCATCCAGTGGGAGCTAGAGAAGAATGCTTTTCTAGATTCTAGGAATTTGGAGCTTTATTTTCAATTGGAGTTGAATATTAAAGAATTATTATAAAATCATTAGGTGGTTTTTGTCTCGGAGTGGGTTTCCACCTTAAAAATTGTGTGCATTTGTGTTCCTCTTGTTTGTTGCTATCATTTTACAAACACTAATAATAATTGAAGACTAACTAATGCTCTATTTGAAAGGAATATTGATTCGCCCCCCCCCCCTCTCTCAGTATTTCCAACAAAGGCTCGCATAGAAAGGAGGCACATCCTCATTCTATTCATCTTCTAATGTTGGACCTAAGTATATGGTTGGATGATCCTCTTGAAAATTCAAGATATCAACAGCTCCTGGTTGTGAATTCAACATTTTAACAATCCAACTTCTATACTCATTTACCTTGAGAATCTCACCAAAAGGTACTGGTATTTTGATCTTAGAAATTTCATTTTCCAAACTAAAAATACAAGAAGATTTTTCAAATTCTTTGATAGGATGAGGAGGTGGAGTATCTTTCCTAGCTTCAGTAGCCTTAGGAGTATCTTTCTTAGGTTGTGTTTTGTTTGCAATGATTGGCACATTTCTATTTTTGAGATTGTATTGTTTTTGCATCTCAAAAATTGCATGTTGGTACCCTTTAAAATAGTCAGATGGTTCCTCTCCATGACTATCTCTGTCTGATTCATCATGTTCCTCTTTAGTCAAGAAAATTACAGACATTTCTTCATCTAAATAGTGAATATATTCTTCAGGAATTTCAAGTTCATCTTCTGCATCAATTATATTCTGCTGGAAGGGAGGTCTCACTGGAGGATCAGGCTACTAATTTCTATTTTCTCTTGGCCTTTGCTAATTCTGAGGTCTTCGGTGTTAGCTCCCTGTAATTTGCAATATTGGCAAAGTCAAACTGCAGAGAGAACACTATTTCAACCACTTTGGGATTCTAGGATCTAGCCCTCCTAAATCCGGAGAGGGATCTCTCCAATAAAGTGCAAAGATGGATTTATCTTTAAGGTCTTGGGTATGATATTAGGCTAGTTATTAAGAATGAGGGTTTTTGTTTGTTTTGGATGGTTGAGCGTGATTATTATTTGAGTGGAAAGTTTTAAATGGAAAGAGTTTCAAAGGTGTGAATTTGTAAGCAATCAGAACAAGCTTTGGCTAAAAAGATAGATATAACGCTGGTTTTTAGTCCATTGGGCTATGGAGTCATAAGAGGGTTTAATTAAGCAACGACATCAAGAGTGATCCAAGGGGAAATTCATCTATATCACAAGATTTTTTGAGATGAAATGATGGAATGGAAACAATAAAGGTGTTGGAGGGGTGGAAACTGATAATAATTTCAACAAGGATTTATAGTCAGTCCAAACAAGAAAAGCCTCTTAAGTAACTGTTTAAAACCAACCAAGAACAGGGCTCGCCATAAATTTCTTGGGCAAGTTTGTATTAAAGCAACTTAATTTACAAACAATCCAGTAATCCACATAATTACCTTCAGAAAATATGAAAACACATAAGAGAAACAAAGTGCAACTTAAGATCAGATAAGATACTTTTAAATCTAGTCTGCTTTCAGCCAACACTTAGGGAAACTTTCAGAATCTACCTTTGGAGAAAGAAGCTAGAAAACAGGGCTCACCATCACTTTTCTAGTCCAAATTTAATGAGAAAATAGTGAAAATAACATTCAAGAATAATGTTTAAAGCAAACAATAGGACGAGGGAACGCCAGCATTCCTAACTGTTTAAACTGTATTGAATCATTTTTAAATAAACAAATTAGAGGAAAACATTGAGATAAATCTCATCAATCAGAGAATTAATGGACAATATGTCATACACAAAAGGAAAACAATTACACAGAAAGGAGCACTTCACCAGTGATATAGACCATGATCCCAAGAAACAACTTGTTATTAATGTCAAACCACTTACAATCTTCAGGTCCAATGTTTCAATTCAAAAATCATCCCCACTTCTCAGCCTAACTATTCTATCACAAACAGACCTCCAAGAGCCTTTGAACACTATTTACAAGTAGAAGTTTCGAGCCCAAGTATATTTCAAAGTTCTGCAACCAACATTGTTTCATATTCTACAGAAGTATTTATAGAAGAAATGAGGAGGTGGGAGGGGATAAAATATCTCCCAGGTTCAATTTTTTTTTGCGTATTAATTATTAAGAAATAAGCTCGGTGGGAGCTTTTGTTGACTTTAAGGCTCTGTTTCACGTTGTAATAACTCTGCTGATATTTTTTCATTAAGTTCCTTTGGCTGAATTAACTTATTTGGCTACGTTGAGGCAAATATCTTATTTTCTGATCATAACTTGGCCTCTGTTAAATGCTTTTAGGCTACAGGTGGCATTCTGGTAGTTGAGAGGAATCAATTAGCCTCTGATGTGGCAGTGGAGGCTCTTTCTGACTAATAAATATTTTTAAGTCTTTAACTGTGTTTAATTTAATGGATTAGGCTTTTGATAATCGATCTTAGTCATAATCCATTAAACTATAGAATTAATCTTCAATCCTTAGTTCTGTTGTTTTTAAGTCTTCAACACTGATATTGTTTTGAATTTCATTGTGTCTTGTTGATGTGCAGGTATACAAAGGGTTCATATGGCTTCAATGCTCATGATGCATTGACGAAACATGAAGTTGCACACTGTGTAATGATTTTTCTTTATGCACAAAGGCGTGGAGAATCGTCATCCCTGGCCTTTGGTTTTCCTTTGATATAGTGGAAAAACCATTTAAAACCTGCAAAAACATAAAAAAAACGTTTTAAAATCCTGTGTATTTGGTAAAACTTCTTAGGAGGCTATAGTAAGGAGCATGGTCGTTGGGTGACAGCATCCAACGGTGGAAATTGTGTGTTGAGGGTCAAAGGAGGCGGTTTGGAAAAAGCAGTGGTGAAAATCAAGTCAAATCCGTCGATCTTGCGAAGATCGACAGTCAAGAGCGACTGGGTCAATATAATGGAGAAGGGATGCATTTTTTGAAAATAGAAGAAATACAAAGGAAATATGAGAAAATACCTTGGCGGAGGAAAAACGTATTAAGAAAAATTGGGGTTTCTTAGAAGCTCGTGGGTCATCGAATGAGAGCAGCCCACGAGATCAACAGCGTAGATTGCACATTGAAAACCCTTTGGAAAAGGCCGAGGGCGATGAAACAGGGTGAAAATGATCTAAGACCGTTGAGAAAAGATCAACGGTCGAGGAGGAACGCGATAGATCATAGTGCAAATGGGGAAGGGTGGTTTTGGTCCAAGAAACCAGCAGTATCGCGCGGTGATAAGGTAGGGAGGCGGTATTTCCTTTTTGAACGTGATATGCGTTAGGAGGTGACACATGGAATTTAAAAATAGCTTATATCGCGTAGCCCTATGAAAATTAATGTTCGTGCTTGAATCTGCGCAAAAATGTGCGCTGGCCATTAGATCTAGGGTCTCAAATCTGACGGTGGAGAGTGAACGTGATACGGATAGATGCGCAGGCAAATAAGTGGCAGGGTGGTTTTGTTCTAAACCATTAGATCTAATATTGGATGGCAGAGATCAAATTTGAGGGAGGCAGGACCCACAGAAGGCGGGCCCGTCGGAGTTAATATTGGTCGTTGGATGTGCAGGATCAATGGCGAAGATTGTATCTGGGGATAAATGGAAAAAATAAAAGAGGAAGAAAAATGGTGAATAAAGGCCGTTGATCTGCAAATATCAATGGTCGAGATTTGGCCAAAAACATTATGAAGCAGGGCACATGAATTTAACCAAAGTTGGGAGGAAAGATTTGAACCGTCTAATGTGGACACGTGGACAACCTAGATGCAATCGGAGCTTCGCGATTAGCGGGGCAATGGAAAAGGGGAAAGTCGAAGCAATTGACTGTGGGCCGTTGATCTGCAAATTAGATCAATGGTGGGGAATTCATCGGGGAATCGCCAATCGGAGAGGGAGAAATAAAATATTACAATGCACAAATGGAAATCTCCGATGCGATATAGCGTTGGCCATTGATTGGTCCAATGATCAATGGTGGAGAAGAGCCCCGACCAATGAACGGCGGGCTTAGTTATAATATTAAAAAGGCAGAATTTATTAAAATACAAAGGTTTAATGGTGTCGGGGCGGGTTATATAAAAGGCTTGGCACCCAACTGCGGGGCCATTGGTTTATATGAAAATCAAAGGCCCAGGGCTTATATGTATAAGGTCCAATTGGAATCGGGGTAAGGAGATGGGCTTTTCAATCTACCCATTAGAAATTCTCTTATGCGATAACGCGTGGATCATTGATCGGGTTTTAAGATCAACAATGTTTATTAATAAAAAATATTGCACCGGCGCGTTTAGTTAAAAACTTAGGAAAAAGGGTTTTTATGTATTTACAAAGGAAAAAAAACATCGGGGAATGGTTTATATGAAATTTTAAGTGCCCGATTGCGGGCCTTTGGTTTTGTGAATGCAACAAAGGATCGGGGCATTTATATAAAGGAGCTAATCACATCGGAGTTTTATAAAAAGCCAAAGACTTGCGCTCCGATTTGTCCCGATGCGATAAGCACTCGGGACCATTAGCGATTGGTTCTATCGCTAGGGCATATGTAGGGAAGTGGTTAGGACTTGGCCTAAAGTGGCTTAAACCTGCAGTTAAAAAACTTATTTTTCATGAAATTTTCAAGGTTTTCTGATGGATTTGGGGGTTTCGTCAAAGTTCAAAAGTGAGTTTTAAACTTTGTAAAAGGATTTTATAAAGGGGAAATGGGGAAAAATGGTAAATAGAGGACTTCCATGGGGAATAAATGGGTAGCAATGAAGGTTAGTTTGAAGTGAAAGGAAGGGAAAAATGGTGTTTTGCATCAGTCTTTTCTCTATGAAATAAGCAGAATTTTTGAGTTTAAAAGGGAAACAGCAGTGAAGATATAAACAAAGGGCGTGATGTCTTCATGAGTCTTCAAGAGATAACATTTTTTGCAATAAAACTTGTTCCTTGAAGGCTCCAAAAAGTTTTAGCCACCTTTTGATATAACAAATTTTATAGGTGGCTAACAGTGGCTCCACTTGGGGATGGTGCCTTCTTGAAGGCATCAAGAACTTCATACTTGCATTCTCTGGGAGTTTGATCAGTGCCTTATCCATTGGGCTGCAACTTTCTTTACTTGGATGATCTTATTTTGCTCTGAAAAATGTTGGCAGCCATGAAAAACAATGGATCTTCATAAACACAAGCTTTCTACCTACCCAATCCTACTGATCTAACATTTTTTCTTCTTTAGAATGCACTTGGAGTGGTAAAATCTCTTACAACATTTTATTCTTTTGAAAGAAAAAAATATAATCTATTTCTACTTCTTGTTTCTCCATGAACTCAGATTAAACAGTTGAGTTCATATGCTTCTCTACCTAATCTACTAATCTGTTAGGATTAAACAGTCTAACAGATTTTCATTCTCTAATTTCTAAAACAGAAATTTTAAAGCATACAAGTCAGGATTTAACAGTCTAACTTGTTGTTGATCTATGGCATAAAATATAAGTTGCACATAGACATTATTTTACAGAAAATTAAAACAAAATGGAAAGCTTAAGATCTGAAAATTCAAAGCACATCCTTCTCTCTTTTCCAGCTCTGTTTTTGAGTTTATTTGAGCCGTTTTTTCTTTGTTTCTCTGGTTCAGATTTTGAGCTAATTAGAACCAGTTTTACCTCTGTTTTGACTCAGAAATTTAAATAGATATGAGTCATTCTTCCTTTCAAAACTTAGGTTCATATTTTGAGAATGTTTAAACCTTTATTTTCTAGCCTAATCTATCTACTGATAAGCCAAGATTAGGTTGTTTGGAAAATCAAATTCTCTATCAGTAGTAAATTTAAAATTAATTAGTCAAGATTAGGCTATATGACTAAGTAGAAGTGTGTTTTCAGGAGTGGCATTTAAGCTTGCACACTTTCAGATTTGTTTCTCTTTTTTGTTGGTATGGGGTTGTACCTTTATTGTTTTTACAATCTGCCCTCTTTTCTTTCTTTTACTGTTTTTTTATTTTTGATTTTTCTAACTTTGAATGCAATGATGGGTGAAATATTTATAATGATAAAAAACATAAAAAAACTTCAGAACATGACAAGGTTTAAGAGAAGTAATGTTTAAGCATCCTGCCATTGAAAGGACCCCCAAAAAACTTAGCTCCATTCAACTCCTGCAAGAAAAAGGCATTGTTACCAGCAGCTGAATGAATGAAGTAAGGGCCAAGCCATAAGTTGTCAAATTTCCCATGCTTTCCCTTGTCTTCTCTCCTTGAGTCCCACTTTAAAACTATGTCCCCAACATTGAAATTGTTGGCCTTTGTTCTTCTGTCAAAAATCTTTTTGATGCTATCCTGCTTTTGCAATGCTTTGTTATAAGCCTCCTCTTTGGTTTGCTGAAGGTGAATAGTCTGATTTATCCTTCTAATCATGTCATTATCTTCAGACTGAACCTCTTGAATCAACTTCATAACTGGCACACCAAGGCTCGTGGGAAAAATTGCATCTGTACCATACACAAGCTGGTAGGGTGACATCCCAATAGATTTCTTCAATGTCAATCTGTTAGCCCAAAGTGCATGCACAAGCTTTGTGTGCCAAGACTTCTTGTTGTCCTTCAACAACTTCTTGATTATGTACACTAAAATCTTGTTTGAGGATTCTGCTAGCCCATTACCTTAAGGGTAATAAGCAGTAGAATGCCCCAATGTTATCTGATATTTGTGACAGAATTCAACCATCTTCTTTGATCCAAATGCTGCTGCATTGTCAGTGATGATCTTGGTAGGATAGCCAAATATAGAGAGAATATTAGTCTCCATGAATTTTATAATGACAGAATCATTGGCTTGCCTACAGGGGATGGCTTCTATCCATTTAGTGAAGTAGGTTGTGGCAGTGATAATCCATCTATGCTGGGCAGAGGATGGTGGATGGATTTCTCCTATGAAGTCAAGTCCCCATTGTTGAAAAGGGGCTTCAACAGTGATTGGATGCAGAGGTAAGGGTAGAAGCTTCCTTTTTCCTTCAAAAAGTTGGCATTTATGACAAGCAATGATCATCTTGTGTACATAAAGAAAGAGAGTGGGCCAATAGTAACCAGCCCTTAGGATTTTTTTGGTTGTTTTCTTCCAGTAGAGGTGGCCTCCACATTCTCCTTCATGGAACTCGTGCTTAACCTTCTCTGCATCAAACTCAGGCAAACATTTAAGCAATATACCACTTTCATTTTCCAATAAAGACATTTATCTATAATGCAATAGTTTACAGCTTTTAACTTTAGAAACCTTGCCTTTGTTTTTGTCAAACCAGGAGGTGTATCCAAATTAAGAAAAACATAAAGAATATCAGCATACCAAGAGGAATTCATAAAATGATCTTCAACAATGGGAGTTGATATTTCCTCTTGTTCATCCAAAGCATTAATCATATTAATATCAAGAACTTCAAAATTTGATTTAGCCATTAATCTAGCTAGACCTTGGCCTTTGATGAGTTTAGTGGGATTTATCTCTAAGTCATACTCAAGAATAACAACTATCCACTTACCTATCTTACCATCTGGGTCATGTGTTAAAATGTTTTTCACAATTGAATTTGGGACAAAGGCAATGATGTGGGAGTGCAAGATGTATACTCTGAAGTATTTTAAAGCCTTAACCAAAGCAAAAGCTTGCTTCTCCATAATGTTATAATTCAGAGGGGAATCCCTCAAAGCCTTGCTAAAGAATGAAATAGGCTGCTCTTGTCCCTGTGGATTTTTCTGTAAAAGGACAGTAGTTATTGTATGTTCTGATGCGAATGAAAAAATATAAAAATCTTTTGAAAAATCAGGACTTATCAGGACTGGTGTTTTGGTTAACGCTTGTTTCACCAACTCAAAGGACTTCTTTTCTTCCAAGGTCCATTTTACCCCTTGCTCCTTCTTCAACATGTTTGTAATGTTTCTAAGGAGCTCAGCCAAGTTGGGGATGAACCTTCTCAAAAAGTTAATCTTTCCAATGAAATATTGTAACTCCTTGATGTTTTGAGGATGAGAGATTTGCAATATGGCCTCAATCCTCTTTGGATCTATCTTAATACCCTCTTTTGAAATAATGTGCCCAATAAGTTTACCTTCTTGGAGACCAAAAAGTGTTTTCTTAGGGTTTAAAGATATCCCAAACTTCCTGCATCTCTCGAAGACTGTTCTTAAATGTCCTAAGTTCTCTTCATCCATTTTTGAAAAAACAGTAACATCATCCAAGTAAATTATGATGAAGTAGCCCAGTTCTTCCGAGAATGCTATGTCCATGGCTCTTTGGAATTTTTCACCAGCATTCATTAGACCAAAGGGCATTTTCACATACATGAAAGTGCCCCAAGGTTTAGTAAAATTTGTCTTTAATTGATCATCAAGATGAACTAAAATATGATTGTATCCTGAGTAGCCATCAAGCAAAGAAATTATTTTAGACCCTACCACCCTTTGTAAAATATGATCCATCTTAGGTAAAGGGTAGTTTTCTTTCAATGAAACTTTGTTTAAGTCTCTAAAGTCTATACAAAGCCTGATCTCTCCTGTTTTCTTCCTAACTGACACCATATTAGACACCCACTCAGAATATCTAATAGGGACAATAATACCAGCTTCATACATTTTCTTTATTTCCTTCTCAACCAAAGGTAGCTGAACAGGTTTATTCTGTGCAGTTTTTGTTTGAATGACTTTTGGTTTTCCTTGAGAGGAATTTTTTTCTGGATTATTTTAGTGTCATAGGATTTAAGATCTTCGTAACTCCATGCAAAAACATCAGAAAATTCTTTAAAAAGCTCTATGTATTTGAGTTTAATGTGAGCTGGTAAAGTCTTAGAAAGTTTGATCATCATTGGTTTTAGTTTACTGTCTATATTGCACTCTTCCACTTCAATCTCTACAAGCTCTATTTTTGGCTTCTTGGCCACATCGTTAAAATCAAACAACTCTTCTAAAGGGGCCAGACCCCTTGGCAAACTCTGATCTTTAGACTACAGGGTTTCTATATCCTCTGTTTCTAACTCTGCAATCATCTTTGTTGTGCTTTCAAGTTTGCTAGACAGTAGATTAATATTAGCAAGCTCAGGAGACTTTTCTTCTTCATCAAGAAAATTTTCTTCACTAGGGAAATCTGTTTCATAATCTGAATCTGAATCGTGTAGTTCAAATTCATTTCTGAATTGCATGAAGTCTTCTATTTGTTTGTCTCCATCAAACACTTGCCAATATTTTTCGTTATCAGGAACAGTTGGTCTAAATTTAATCTGAGTTGTGCATTCTTTAGTTTCATATGGCGTTAAGCATGTTTTAATAGCAAAATCTAAGCTGTGGGCCATGTTATTCTTTCTTCTTGGGACAAAAATTAATTGGGACTCCTCGAAATATTTCAACAAATCCACGACATCATTTCGATAGGCCCTAAGTCTAGGGTTATTAGCATTGTATTCCCCGTTGACTTGCCTAATGATTAATTCTGAATCCCCATGCACTTTAATTCTTTTGGCTTCTAATTTTTTCAACAAATGTAAGCCTAAAAGCAGGGATTCATATTCCGCTATGTTATTTGAACACTGAAAGTTTAATCTACAGGAAAGGCTTTCTGTGTGGTTGTTCTCAGTGTTGTGAATCCAGACACCTGCACCAGCATTGCTTCTAGTGCACGACCCATCAAAGTTCATACTCCACAGAGGACTAGTTTCAGGTTCATCTTAGTTACTGTCCTCCTCAACTGTAGTGCTTTATGATTGTTCTTGAGTATCAGCACTTAGTTGAATTAGTTTTAACTCCTCAGGTTTTTCACTGCATTGAGGGTTACTTTCTTGACTATTGAGGTTTAAAAGAAAAGGACGCATGATTTGTAGCTCAAGACTTGTGTTCGGTTTGCTAAAGTTTTCAAATGTAGCAAATTGTTTGGAGACTTCTGTGTTATTCACCTCCTCCTCTCTATCGGCCATTAATTCAGTTAAAGTGACTTGTTCAGTGAATGTTTCATCTTTAAACAGGATAAAAGAATCGAGGCCTATATTTACATAATACAGAGGAGATTTTTGTGGTATGTCTTGGCTTGTAACCATGTACTGCATATGTGACTCCCTGTATAGTCTTCTGGTCTGATTTAAAACATGGATTATCGCATAGGTCATGTCCATCTGCATAGTTCCTTGTAACTTAGCCCCCCAAGACCTAGATAATAGCATACCATACTTTGGGGGCACATCAGCCACAAAAATATCCATGACTAAACATTTGGCTAGAATCTGTGTTAAGTTAATGGAGAGGTCTTTGATTAATCCTAAACATTTTACTCTGTTTGAGTCAAAGGAGTAAAGGTCTTTGTAAGGTCGGTTAATTTCTCGGCCTAGGCTCTCCATTACATCTTTGGGCATTAAATTGTGAGAGGCCCCGGAATCATGCATAGCGTTATGCAAAATCTTTTCATGAACATTTAAACTTACATAAAAGGGAGGAACAGGTCCCTCTTGATACCTACCTTCAATCTTTGGACCGAATATAAGCTCTGGTTGGTCATCATTAAGATTTAAAGTGGCATTATTCTCTTCAATGTTAAAAGCCTTCAAAATTTGAGATCTATATACATTCTGGGCAGCTAACTTAGTCAGAGGAATAGAGATTTTGATTTTGGAAATTTCCTGCTCCAAGCTAAAAGGGATTTGATTCTTTGAAGTACTTGTCTCAACCTTATTAGCTGCCACTCTATCAGAAACATCAGCTTGTTGATTTGTTCTATTTACATTTGACAAAAAAAAATTCACAGGAGTATTAGCTGAGGTGCTAACACTACTAAGGTCTGCACTCTATTTTGCAGTGTTTTGAGTGCTTTTCCCTTTACCTTTATCAGAATTTCCAGCCACTGTTTTATCCTTCTGTTTGAAAACTTTAGGCTTGTTTACAGTGCTGTTTTGTACAGATTTTTCAGAGGTTTTGGTTTTGGGAGTTTCTTGATGGGTTTTACTTCTAAGGTCATATTCCTTTTGAGATTCTATGACAACATTTTCCATGTCTTGATAATAACTTTCATCATCATCTCTTTTGTCATCATAAGGTGTGTATAGACCTTGTTTTCTATCATAATGAACTTCAAAGTCATGATTATCTACTCCCATCATGTTGATAACATCTTCCTCTGTTTTCTCATATGTTTCTTCAACCTCACTAACATAATTTTGATGAAAAGGAGGGGTGATCTGTTGGTCATCCTCCCTTGGTCTATTTTGAGGCAGGTTTCTTCTAAAATTCTGATTCTAGTTTTGATTTCTATTTTGAGGAGCAGTTTGATTTTGGCTTGCTTGTGCTCTCTCAAGAATGCAAATTTTCTTCATCATCTCCTCCATCATTCTCTCCATCTTTGAGCTAGAAGTGGAAGGTTTAGATTCCTCCTTAAAGGACACTCTCTTCTAATTCTTCATTCTTGCTCTTTTCTCCATCAAATTAACTTCCATAGCAAGAGCTCTTTTTTGCATATCTTCAAGGGTTAAAGGATCTCTTTCTCTGAGCTGATAGGCCATCTCAGGGTCAAACCCTTCAGGAAACTTGTTTAAAGTTGAGCCTTGTGGAGGTTTTAAATCTGGGGGGAGTGCATTATACACACTATTAAATCTAGTGTAGTAATCTTGTACTCTTTCCCCAGTGTTTCTGTGGAGATTCTTATAATCGGAAAGTATTTGGAGATGATTTTTCTTCACTTCCCATTTATTTAGGAATTTTTGATGGAAATCTTGGAGATCATTTATACTGTGAGGGGTTAAGCCTTTAAACCATTTTCTTACTTCTCCCCCTAAACTCTGAGCAAATAATCTAAGTTTGACAGATTCATCATCAATTTCATTTCTGTCAAAGTAGTCATTCATCTTATCCACATGTTGTGATGCAATAGTAGCATTACTAGCATCATACAATGGTATTTTGGACTGATAGTCATGTGGAAGATTGACTAAGGGTACAGGAAGGACTAAGGGAGCATACCATGCTGCCATGGTAGGAGGTGGAGGTGGATTTACAAGAGGTGGATTAACAAAAGAGAAAGTGGGATGAAGTGGAGTGGTTTGGACAGTGGATGTAGGATGAATAGATGTGGATGGACCAGGAATAGATTTTTGAGATGATCTTGGATGAGAGACACCTAAATTGAAAAGGAAATGTAAATCAGGCGGTGTATTTTCTCTACTACCAGGATGTTCACTTGTTTCAGGAGATAAAATTGAAGACTCTGAATCTAGCTGATCTAAATCATCAAGCGACCTAGTTCTAAATGGATTTATTAAGTCAACTTGTGATTGTTGTAGAACTGAAAGGTTTTCAAGAACTGAATTAGCTCTCAAGGGTGATCTGAAAATAGTTGAAGATTTGATCTTAGGAGACTTCCTAAGGATACTTTCTGGGTTATCAACTATCTCAGGTGGGTCTGGGTGAGGATAGGCTCTAGTATGAATCTTTCTAGGAGCCACTATGTTGTGTTTTGTAGACCCAAGTAAACAAGAAAAGTTCAACCAGATATGACAGTCTTTAAGAGGTTTAACTGATCTGTTTTACACAAATTTTAATCCTACATCCCTCTGAATAAGTTTGAATGATATTATAATGATTATGGGTCTTCCCAGTGGAGTCTTAAGGTCTGTTTAGGATTGTGGACTCTCCAAGTGGAATTTTTTAGCTCTTTTGGAGGTAAAAGGTTTTATGGTCCACCACCATGTTTATTGAATACCAATCTGAAATATTTTTGGGTTTTCTGAGTTATTTTTCAGTCTTATGGGTTCTAAGAGTGTCCTAAATCTATTTCAAAACTTAGCTACAGTTATGATACAAAGACAGTGTACTCTTATGGCTTAAGCTGGCTGATTCTTTAAGGTTTGATAAGGTCTTATGAGAATCCTAAGGCATCCTTAGTTTGTCACTGATTCAAACAATTTTTATCATAATTACCATCTGTTTGCTAGTGCTTGACGAGGGCTGCTTTTACTCACTGCAAATGTTCTTGAATCGAGGAATAATTTGAGGTCTTAGAAGTATCAAGGATGAAAGACACTCACAAATTCCCCAGTGGAGTCGCCAGAAATGTTAGTTGCTGGTGGCTCAATTGGCTAACAGAACCATTTTCATTAAATCAAGAGGTTTCCTGAGGTTTTAAAAGCATAAAGGATGAAGTTTTACTCAGAATTCCCTAGTGGAGTCACCAAAAATGTTAGCTCCCTGTAATTTTCAAGATTGGCAAAGTAAAATTGCGGAGAGAACAATATTTCAACCACTTTGGGATTCTAGGATCTAACCCTCCTGAATCCTGAGAGGGATCTCTCCAATAAAGTGCAAAGATGGATTTATATCTAAGGTCTTGGGTATGATATTAGGCTAGTTATTAAGAATGAGGGGTTTTGTTTGTTTTTGATGGTTGAGCATGATTATTATTTGAGTGGAAAGTTCTAAATGGAAATATTTTCAAAGGTGTGAAGTTGCAAGCAATCAGAACAAGCTTTGGCTAAAAAGATAGATATAACACTAGTTTTTAGTCCATTGGGCTATGGAGTCATAAGAGGGTTTAATTGAGCAACAACATCAAGAGTGATCCAAGGGGCAAGTCATCTATATCACAAGATTTTTTGAGATGAAATGATGGATTGGAAACAATAAAGGTGTTGGAGGGGTGGAAACTGATAATAATTTCAACAAGGATTTATAGTCGGTCCAAACAAGAAAATCCTCTTAAGTAACTGTTTAAAACCAACCAAGAATATGGCTTGCCATAAATTTCTTGGGCAAGTTCGTATTAAAGCAACTTAATTGACAAACAATCCAGTAATCCACATAATTACCTTTAGAAAGTATGAAAACACATAAGAGAAACAAAGTGCAACTTAAGACCAGATAAGATACTTTTAAATCTAGTCTGCTTTCAACCAACACTTAGGGAAACTTTCAGAATCTACCTTTGGAGAAAGAAGCTAGAAAACAGAGCTCACCATCACTTTTATAATCCAACTTTAATGAGAAAATAGTGAAAATAACATTCAAGAATAATGTTTAAAGAAAATAGTAGGACGAGGGAACGCCAGCATTCCTAACTATTTAAACTATATTGAATCATTCTTAAATAAACAAATTAGAGGAAAACATTGAGATAAAGCTTATCAGTCAGAGAATGGTACTGTAAACAGTAATTCCTAACTCTATGCTTGTTGTTCTTTATCAGATAATTAATGGACAATATGGCATACACAAAAGGAAAACAATTACACAGAAAGGAGCACTTCACCAGTGATATAGACCAGGATCCCAAGAAACAGCTTGTTATTGATGTCAAACCAGTTACAATCTTCAGGTCCAATGTTTCAGTTCAGCAATCATCTTCACTTCTCAGCCTAACTATTATATCACAAACAGAGCTCCAAGAGCCTTTGAACACTATTTAAAAATAGGAGTTTCGAGCCCAAGTATATTTCAAAGTTTCAAGAACCACATTGCTTCATCTTCACGTATATTTATAGAAGAAATGAGGAGATGGGAGGGGATAAAAGATCCTCAAAGTTCAATTAATGTGATTAATACTACTTAGGCTCGCGTGATGAGATTTTTTCAAGATATGTACTCAGATTAATTTGTTTTTACATTAAGAATTGCTTGTTGGGAGCTTTGTTGACTTTAAGGCCTGCTTCATGTTGTAATAATCACGATATTTTTTGCATTAATTTCCTTGGTTGAATTAACTATTCGAGCTAAGGTTGAGGCAAATATCTGATGTTCTGATAATAACTCGGCCCCTGTTGAATGCTTTGAGGCTACAGGTGGCACTAGGTAGCTAAGAGGAATAAATTTGCCTCAGATGTGGCTGTGGAGGATCTTTTTCTGATAAATATTTTTTATTTGCCTTTAACTATGTTTAACTTAATGGATTAGGCTTTTAACAGTCGATTTTAGCCGTAATCCATTAAATTGTGGAATTAATCTTTAATTCTTCATCTCTGCTGATTTAATCTTCAACACTGATACTCTGTGAGCTTTGATTTAAATGACTGTGTCTTGTTGATGTGCAGGTGCCGCAAAGGGTCCATATGGCATCAATGCCCATGAAGCATCGATGAAACGTGGAGTTGAACCCTACTCAATGATTTCTCTTTGATAAGTTAAAACCTAGAGGATCGTCATCCTCGGCTTTCATTTTCTTTAATATAATGTTGTACATATTCACCCCTGCCGTAGCCTAAAACCCCATGACCCTGCTTGACGCTACTATCTCCGCCCAAAAACCTGCATCGCAATAGTTCAAAACTCAAATTTAAACAATCGGGCCGATCCTTTAATATTTTGGCTTCCTCCCGCTTCGGCCTCCATATGACCCAGGTCAGAGAACCACAATTCAAAGCAAGAAGGGGCCTACTTTTTTAACAATCGGATGCAATACTGGCCATCCGATCTAGCTCAAATCGATGGTGCAGTAATCAACCTCTATGGTGGGTCCGCGCGCGGTCGATCGGCGGTTTTCATGGCTCCACCACTTTATTTCCCTCCGATGCAAGCACAGCCGTTGATCTTGTTTCAAGATCGAACGGTCCTGGGTTGATCGCAGCCCTGCTTTCAATCGTAATCGGAACATAAAAGATGTGCCACTCCTGCTCTACCCACTCCTGCTCTACCCACTCCGCTTTCCGATTCCGATTGTCGATCCGGGTCCCACCTTCTGTGGTCGTGTCATCAGGTTTCACAAGTGTACGCTGCATTCTTCCTCCACCATTCATGTGTTCTGATGACGTGTCATGGTTTATGAACCCTTAGCCCGTTCATTCATTGTCGCCCCATTGTTTTCTGCCTCGTCACTCTCCATTTCTTCATTGCGTCCATGTGTTTCCTGTCACCCTGTATCCTCTCAATGTCTCGCTTAATATGTATTACCGACTCCATGGCCGCTGTTGTAACCACTCTCCATATCGCCGAGTCATTTTTCTCTAATGATTTGCGGGTTTTGCAGGTTTTAATTTGGCTTTGTTGGCGCTTTAACTTTCCGCCTCCATTGAAAGATCTAGAGCATAACAAAGGACAGATCATACTGGCAACAATTAAAGGAAGGAGCCGAGGGTAGGTGGGAGAGATGACCACCATTAAAGAAGACATGGATATGAACTCTCAGAACTCTCCAGATGCGTCCGCCCCGCATTAAAGATCCAGGATTCAAATCCATAGCCGAAAGCCTAGAGTACAGTACTAAAACCCAGATTGTTCCAAATCTCTTACGGCAGCAGATTTTCTTTCAGCCGCGGGCAACAAATTGTATATATTTTATTACTCCCATCTTGTATATAAGGAGATTTTATCTCCCAACATTTATTTCTTGAACAGGTTGTTCAGTACCATCATTTATAGCCAGTCATTCATAAGAGAAGGCGCGAATGTTTTCCGCCATTTGGTTTCAAACTGAGTCATTAATTGTGCCTCGTTTTCCTCCTCCTCGGGAAGTTTCTATCTTCTCTATAAATACTCAAAAATAAGACATTGTAGAGGTTCCAGATTTCTGTCAGCAAACTGTGCAGCGAGAAGACTACTGTATTCATCTTGTAATATTTCTGTATGAAGTTTCAGAGCCCGTAGGGTCTCAGTGAGGAGGGGTTATAACTGTATTGAGGATTCTGGTCTTTGATATCTCACAGTATGTAACTTTTCTTATGTGTTAATACATTACCACTTTTCATGCAATCTGTCTTCTCGTATCATGTTCTAGAATGCGAGTGGTTCACTAATTTGCAGTAAGGATTCATCTTAAGAGGTGCCCTTTCTGGAATTAGTTAAGCGCTTTAAATAGGCCTAGAAGTGATATGTTGTTCCATGTTCACTCTTTCATATTTTCTGCTATATTAGTGGCTTAAGGATTCGTTAATTGGTGCGCCCTTCTGCCAGTAATATCTTCTTATGTTTCCTCATTGCACTCACTTCCTGATATCTGACTTCTGTGATATATTAGTTGAATCGGCCCTCTTTACAGTAAGCGGTCTCTTAACTGTCTGATACTTTCATGCTGAAGTGTTACATAATGTTCTTACATTATTCTTATCTATGTGTCAGCTTCTGAAAGAGATTGGTCCCATTCAAATTTCGGTTTCCTTGTTTCAAACAAGAGATAGTAAGTGAGCTCCCTGGACTGACAACCCAAAATATAAAGAGCTCCTTGCTATATTAAGATGTCCTAGGCACTGGTCTATGGCAACTCTAGGCTGTCTCTAGGAGGGTGACAAAATCATCCACAACATCTTTCTGGCGCCGTTGCTGGGGAACGAATTCAAGAATATCTGTTTCCCTGGGTTCGACATCCTATATTCACTCTCTAATCAGGTGAGCACAGAGAGGTGAAGAGTTGTAGATTTCTCACCTTGGCGACTCCATTGGTCTTTATTTGATAAATTTTATCAGAAGTTATGGCTTCCCGGAGGCCCCATTTGAGGTCGGATACCTCACCACCGAAAACACCCGTGTCTGACCCGGAGAAGATTATTCATAAAAAAGGTTGGAAAGAGAAGAAGTTGGTTCGTCCCGAAAATTCTGAATATTCTGTTGAAGACCACCCGCCTTCTTCTTCTCAAGAAGTTAGAACAGAAAAACCCGAGTTTCACTCAGAAACTCCACGTAGAGGAAACGCCTGGATTGAGGGAGGATCTCACCCTACTTTCGAGGCTGAAGAAATTAAAGAGGTCACAGAAGTAGCTACTATCAACCGTGAGTTATTCCCTTCTACACCTCAGGCTTCTGTGCAATATATTCCCATTGTTATTCATACTTCACTTCCTCCTACTTCTCTCCCTTCATCTGTATCTCAAATTGTTGTGCAACCCCCACCTCCCCCAATGGCCAATGTTCTTGCTTTTCTGTTAAATAAATATGCTCCATTGGCTCTACCCCCAGTACTGCATGATATGCCACAGGATTACCTGAAGATCCTACCGAGGTTTAATGGTGAAAGTGACATTGATGCTCAGAAGCATCTCGAGACCTTCTGCTCTTTCGCGGAGAACTTAAATGTTGAACATCTGGATGTGGTTTTGAGGTTGTTTGTGCAGTCTTTAGAAGGCGAAGCCAGAAAATGGTTTAAGACATTGGGGAATAATTCCGTGACCACCTGGGACCAAATGGAAACTGCTTTTCTCAGGAAGTGGGGGGAAAAGAAAGACTATGG
This sequence comes from Pinus albicaulis, assembly GCA_034641835.2. Classification (NCBI taxonomy): domain Eukaryota; kingdom Viridiplantae; phylum Streptophyta; class Pinopsida; order Pinales; family Pinaceae; genus Pinus; species Pinus albicaulis. Next base: position 265,835,212 of record CM076575.1, on the reverse strand, counting down.
AATGTGCCTCACTGAATTTAATACCATGAAGAAGAAACAGAATGAAGGGGTATCCGAGTTCATCAAGAGATTTAACAAGTTATACTTGAGCCTACCTCCTGAAATGAAGCCACATGAAGCCGCGGCCAAAGTTGTTTTCATAGCAGCTTTTGACTCCGATTTTGGTTTCTCGCTGCGGGAAAGAATGCCTGTCACCTTGGATGATGCTCAAACAGATGCTCTGGAATTGGAGGCAAATTTTTCCGCCACTGGTAAGTCAAAGGGAAAAGTTGAGCAAGATACTAGAAGGAGAGGTAAGCAAGAGGTTTCTACCTCCAATCAAGATAAAGACTCTGACAAAATGGATGAGATAAGCAAGATGATAAAGAAAATGGTCAAGCTGGAGCTGGAAGCTAAGAATGCAGCTCCTAGGAACTATTATAATACTCCAAACAGAGGATATAATCCTCAGTACAGAAAGCCCCCGTTACAGATAATGCCAAGAGAACAGCAAGACCAGGTACCCCATCCCTTGTACCTGGAGGGACCAGCAGATGATTCCGTTAGAGATGCAGCTTATAGACTTGAAGATTCAAATCTGGCCTTCTCTAATAATAATGATGATATGGAGTGCCCCCTACAAGAAGAAGACGAAGAAGCAGAGATTGACCATTACTGCAAGCAATTTGCTGATTTCATGGAAGCACAATTCAACGTCAAATATGATCTTAGATCCTCAAGGAAGAGGACCCGAGCCCAGGAGCAAGAGGAAGAGCAGCCTCGAGAGGAAACATCGGCTCGGAAGGAATCAACAGCAAAGAGGTGTATAGAAAAAGGTAAGAATCTTCTGAATACCCCCTTGCAGTCTAGTGATCAAGTTCCCTCCTCTTCTATACCAGTTGGCCCCCCTAATGCTGAGCCAGTGTCAAAATAAGTCAAGTCTTCAGTTGAAAATAGGGAGTCCAAAGAAGTAGCACTAGAAAAGCCCACATCTGCTTTCAATTTGCAAAAAGAACTTGAGAAGATTAAGATTCCTGTTCCCCTGACTGAATTATTAAAATGGCCTACATATCAGTCTCAAGTTACCTCTTTCATTCTTCCTCCTGAACTACCTATTGCACCCGATAGTTTAAATCTTCAAGAAGAAAGACCCATGGTAGTCTTTGGCCCACATGTCGAGGAGATAGATCCTTCTACTCCCCCTTTTTACGTATTTCTAGTCATTCATGACCTGTTGTTACACAACTGCATGTTAGATTCTGGGGCCTCCCATAATCTCATGCCTCTCTCTGTCATGGAGCAACTAGGGCTGCAAATTACGAGACCATATAAAGATTTATATTCGTTTGATTCTAAAAGAGTAAAATGCCTGGGAATGATTAAAGATTTGGCGGTTAATTTGGCTCAAATCCCAGCAAAAAGTGTGGTCATGGACATCGTGGTTGCTGATATCCCAGCCCGCTTTGGCATGCTGTTGTCAAGGTCCTGGGGTACCAAGATTGGGGGGTCAATCAAATTAGATCTAACATATGCTACTGTCCCAGTCTTCGGAGGTCAAGAAAGGAGGTTATACAGGGAGACCAGATTTGTCAAGACGGTAACCAGGGCTGACTGCTCAGATAATTCCCCAATTTATAACAAAGAAGGGGACTTCTCATGTTTAATGCTGGAAGAAAATCAGGATTACGCACATGAGACCCTTTTTGGTCAAATTCAGGCTGAGCAGCCTAAAGAAGAGCTGGAATCAGGAATATGGACTTTGCATTTTGATGGAGCTAATTCAAGGGAGGGCAATGGAGCAGGAGTGTTATTGATTTCCCCTGCAGGAAAATGGGTGCCACTGTCTTTTAAATTGGAATATGAGGCTACAAACAATGTAGCTGAGTATGAGGCATTATTGCTGGGGTTACAGACAGCTAGAAACATGGGCATCCAATGTCTAAAAGTGTTTGGAGACTCTGAGCTGGTCGTAAGGCAGATTAAAAATGAATGTCAAACTAAGCATCCACGGCTCAGAGCATATAGAAATGAAGTATGGGACATGATAGAAAACTTATTTTCAGCATTTAACATACAGTTCATGCCCCGGGAGCAAAACAGAATAGCAGACTCCCTTGCGGTAGCTGCCAGTACTTTCTGTCCTCCTTAGAACCCACTCCTAAGATATGAGGTGGAGGTACGTTACAGACCATCCATTCCAGACAATATAAAGCATTGGCAGGTGTTCAAAGATGATGAACAGATGAAAAGATTTATAGAGACTGTGGGAGAATTCTCCAATATGGAGATTGATGATAATGGAGAAGAAGAAGTTGAAAATATTGCTGAAAATAAATGGGAAGAAAGAATAGCAGGTAGTAAAGTACTGCAGCTTAAGGGTAATGTCATACCTAGAGGGTTGGTACCACTAGAAAAGTTGTTCAATAAAGATGACGTACCCATGCAGCCGAATAAAGTAGTAGAAGACAATCAAGTAGGAGATCTGAATCTGGGTACTTCCACTGACCCCAAAATTGTTAATTGTCCAAAAAAGTCCCAGAAGAATACAAAGAAAAGTATTTGAAGTTGTTTCAATCCTACAAGGATGTTTTTGCTTGGTCCTACGAGGACCTAAAAACTTTTGATGTAAATATTATAGAGCATAAGATTCCGTTGAGGGAAGACGCAAAGCCATACAAACAGAAGCTCAGGAAAATAAATCCTTTGCTTCTTCCTTCTATTGAAAAAGAAATCAAGAAGTTGTTGAAAGCTAAGATAATTGTACCATTAAGATACTCGGAATGGATAGCAAATCTTGTTCCTGTCCGAAAGAAGAATGGAGAAATAAGGCTGTGCGTAGACTTCAGGAATTTGAATAGAGCATCTCTCAAAGATAATTATCCACTACCTAAAATGGACCACATCCTACAGAAAGTAGTGGGAGCATCCAGAATGTCAATGATGGATGGATTTTCGGGCTACAATCAAGTAGCCGTGTTCCCAGAAGACCAGAAGAAGACTGCATTTACTACTCCATGGGGAACCTTTATGTATGCGAGGATGCCATTCGGATTAATTAATGCAGGAGATACTTTTCAGAGGGCAATGGACATAGCTTTTGTCGGAGAACAGGACAAGTTCTTGGTGGTGTATCTTGATGATATCACAGTGTTCTCTAAGAATGATGATGAGCATATTGTGCATTTGAGAAGAACTTTCGAAAAATGCAGAAGGTATGGCCTTTCTCTTAATCCCCAAAAATCTTTGTTTGCATTAGACGAAGGAAAACTCTTAGGACATATCGTGACTAAGGATGGTGTAAAAATTGATCCTAAGAGAGTTGAAGTGATAAACAACATTCCTTTGCCAAGAAATAAGAAAGAAGTACAGGTGTTTTTGGGGCGAATAAATTTTTTGAGAAGATTTATCCCTAACTACGCGGAGATAGTTAGGCACATTACCAATATGTTGAAAAAGGAAAATGAAGTAAAATGGTCCCAGGAGTCTAGAGATGCATTCACAAGGATAAAACGGGCATTTGCTGAGGCTCCTGTGTTAGCAGGGCCAGACTACAAAAAGCCATTTATGATTTTCTCATTTGCCTCACCCCATACAATTGCTGGAGTGTTATTGCAGAGAAATGAAGACGGATACGAATAGCCCATAGCTTTCTTCAGTCAAGTGCTTTATGATGCTGAATTGAAATATAATATACTGGAGAAGCAGGCATATGCCCTGGTAAAGTCTCTTAAAGCTTTCAGAGTCTATATTTTGCAATCTCATGTCACAGCCTATGTCCCTACAACCGCAGTCAAAGACATTCTGGTGCAAGGGGACAGCGAAGGTAGGAGGGGAAGATGGATTGCAAAAATTCAGGAGTATGATCTGGATATAAGGCCTACCAAACTGATCAAAGGACAGGGACTTGCCAAGATGTTATCTGAATCAAATCATCAAGCTTTGGGGATTAATTTGTCTGTGATAGCAAATGAAGAATCAGAAAAAGAAGAAGAGCAACATGGACTAGAGGCGGCTACACAAAAGATACATGTGAAATATCTGACTAGTCCTTGGTATAAGCAAATAGTTGAATATCTGTTAACACTTACCTGTCCTCCAGGATGTGACAAGGCGAAATACAGAGCTGTAAGGATGAAATCTCAGAAATACGCAATTGCCAATGGACAACTCTATTGGAGAGACCCTCTAGGCATATTACTTTTATGCCTCACCGAAAATGAAGTGCAAAATGTAATGATGGAATTTCATGAGGGGATATGTGGAGGACATTACAGCTGGAGGGCAAAAACCCATAAAATCTTGAAGGTTGGTTTTTACTGGCCGAAATTGTATTCAGATACTTTTGCTTGGGTCAGATCGTGTGACAAATGCCAAAGGTTTGCGGAAAGACAGAAATTAGCGGCATTGCCCTTGATCCCTATTCATGTAAATGAACCATTTCAGAAATGGGGATTAGATTTTATAGGAGAGATACATCCCCCATCAAGTGGCCAACATAAATGGATATTGACAGCCACAGACTATTTTACGAAATGGGTGGAAGCCATACCTACTAGAAATGCGACAGATGCTGTAATAATGAATTTTATAGAAGATAATATCATATCCAGGTTTGGCTGTCCTGCAAGAATTGTAACCGACAATGCACAGGCTTTCAAGTCTACCAGGTTCGTAAAATTTTGCCAAAGATACAACATCATCCTTACCCATTCTACAGCATATTATCCACAGGGAAACGGTCTAGCAGAGTCATCCAATAAAACCCTGGTGAGAGCCCTAAAGAAGACAATAGCTGAAAATCAGAAGAACTGGGATTCTAAATTAAAGTTTGCCCTATGGGAAAATAGGGTAACCAGCAAAAGAGCCACCGGAAAGTCGTCTTATGAGCTGGTGTATGGGCGGGCTGCAGTGTTTCCTTTGCAATTAGCATTGCCAGTAGCACGTTTCATGCAAGAGAACCAAGAAGAACCGGATAACATGATCCGAAGAATTAATCAGCTGGTAGAATTGGAGGAGACAAGGAACCAGGTGGATCAGAGACTAATAGAATACCAAGAAAAAATGAAGAATGTCTTCGATCAGCACGCGAAGGATAGAAATTTTCAAGTTGGAGACCTGGTTCTTAGATGGGATGTTCGCAGAGTAGAAAAGGGAAAACATGCTAAATTTGATCCATTATGGTTTGGGCCATTCAAAATAGTGGAACTGGGGAGAAACAACACCTTTACTTTAGAAAATCTACAGGGTGATTTGTTGGATGCGCCCGTGAATGGCCAGTTCCTCAAGCCTTACTTTCAATTCTGATCTAGGCTAGGAATGCCTGGTTGTATATACTGTATATAGCTTGTTTTAGTTTTTATTTCTACTTTTATAAAGGAAAAGAACGCTGATAATTACTTGAAGTAAAAGTGCAGGAGAATTCAAAATAAGATGAAATAATTGATGGTCTGCATGTTCTCGACATGTCCGAGGACGAACATGCCGTCCCCAGATGGAGCCGATGTTGTACATATTCACCCCTGTCGTAGCCTAAAACCCCATGACCCTGCTTGACGTTACTATCTCCGCCCGAAAACCTGCATCGCAGTAGTTCAAAACCCAAATTTAAACAATCGGGCCGATCCTTTAAGATTTTGGCTCCCTCCCGTTTCGGCCTCCATATGACCCGGGTCAGAGAACCACAATTCAAAGTAAGAAGGGGCCTATTGTTCTGGCGATCGGACGCAATACTGGCCATCTGATCTAACTCAAATCGACGGTGCGGCAATCAACTTCTATGGAGGGTCCGCGTGCAAATCGATCGGCGGTTTTCATGGCTCCACTACTTTATTTCCCTCCGATGCAAACACAGCCGTTGATCTTGTTTCAAGATCGAACGATCCAGGGTTGATCGCAGCCCTGCTTTCAATCGTAATCGGAACGTAAAAGATGTGCCACTCCCACTCTACCCACTCCGCTTTCCGATTCCGATTGTCGATTCGGGTCCCACCTCCTGTGGTCGTGTCATCATGTTCCATAAGTGTACGCTGCGTTCTTCCTCCACCATTCATGTGTTCTGATGACGTGTCATGGTTTATGAACCCTTAGCCCGTTCATTCATTGTCGCCCCATTGTTTTCTGCCTCGTCACTCTCCATTTCTTCATTGTGTTCATGTGTTTCCTGTCACCCTGTATCCTCTCAATGTCTCGCCTAATATGTATTACCGACTCCATGGCCGCTGTCGTAACCACTCTCCATATCGCCGAGTCATTTTTCTCTAATGATTTGCGGGTTTTGCAGGTTTTAATTTGGCTTTGTTGGCGCTTTAACTTTCCGCCTCCATTGAAAGATCTAGAGCATAACAAAGGACAGATCATACTGGCAACAATTAAAGGAAGGATCCGAGGGTAGGTGGGAGAGATGACCACCATTAAAAAGACATGGATATGAACTCTCAGAACTCTCCAGATGCGTCCGCCCCGCATTAAAGATCCAGGATTCAAATCCATAGCCGAAAGCCGAGAGTACAGTACTAAAACCCAGATTGTTCCAAATCTCTTATGGCAGCAGATTTTCTTCCAGCTGCGGGCAACAAATTGTATATATTTTATTACTCCCATCTTGTATATAAGGAGATTTTATCTCCCAGCATTTATTTCTTGAACAGGTTGTTCAGTACCATCATTTATAGCCAGTCATTCATAAGAGAAGGCGCGAATGTTTTCCGCCATTTGGTTTCAAACTGAGTCATTAATTGTGCCTCGTTTTCCTCCTCCTCGGGAAGTTTCTGTCTTCTCTATAAATACTCAAAAATAAGACATTGTAGAGGTTCCAGATTTCTGTCAGCAAACTGTGCAGCGAGAAGACTACTGTATTCATCTTGTAATATTTCTGTATGAAGTTTCAGAGCCCGTAGGGTCTCAGTGAGGAGGGGTTATAACTGTATTGAGGATTTTGGTCTTTGGTATCTCACAGTATGTAACTTTTCTTATGTGTTAATACATTATCTCTTTTCATGCAAATTATCTTCTTGTATCATGTTCTAGAATGCGAGTGGCTCACTAGTTTGCAGCAAGGATTCATCTTAAGTGGTGCCCTTCTGGAATTAGTCAAGCGCTTTAAATAGGCCTAGAAGTGATATGTTGTTCCATGTTCACTCTTTCATATTTTCTGCTATATTAGTGGCTTAAGGATTCGTAAATTGGTGCGCCCTTCTGCCAGTAATATCTTCTTATGTTTCCTCATTGCACTCACTTCCTGATATCTGACTTCTGTGATATATTAGTTGAATCAGCCCTCTTTACAGTAAGCGGTCTCTTAATTGTATGATACTTTCATGCTGAAGTGTTACATAATGTTCTTACATTATTCTTATCTATGTGTCAGCTTCTGAAAGAGATTGGTCCCATTTCAATTTTCGGTTTCCTTGTTTCAAACAAGAGATAGTAAGTGAGCTCCTTGGACTGACAACCCAAAATATAAAGAGCTCCTTGCTATATTAAGATGTACTAGGCACTGGTCTATGGCAACTCTAGGCTGTCTCTAGGGGGGTGACAAAATCATCCACAACATACCTGAAAAACCATTAAAACTCCGGTGAAACAAAAAAGAGTCATAAAATCCGCGTTATTGGGTAAAACTACTTTGGAGGTCGTGGCTGAGCATGGTCGTTGGATGGCGCATCCAACGGTGGAGATTATGCATAGAAGTCAAAAGGAGAGCAATACGATAAGCGCCTGAAAATTATATCGCAGCCGTTGATCTTGCAGAGATCAATTGTCGGGAGCGACCCGAGATCGGGAGCGACCCGGGAAATATAATGGAGAAAGGCCGCGGTATGCGAGAACAAAAGAAGAAATACAAAGGAAAATATTGAAAATCCCTTGGGCGGAGGGAAAATGCATTATGTGAACGAGGTTTCCTGTGTGAACATCGTCGATTAGATCACCCAACGAGATCAACGGTAGAGATCGCTTTTGAGAAACCCCTTTGGAAAAGGCGGAGGGCGATGGTGTAATAAGAAATTAGATCTAAACCGTTGATCTGTAGAGATCAACGGTGAGGAGCGCACGCGATATAATGTAATATAAAATGAGGAAAGTGGTTTCGGGAAGGAAAACCATGGGTTTCGCGTGGCCAAAAGAGGAAAAGGTGGTTTTCACTTTTCGAACGCGATATGCATTCCCGCTCGACACATGGCATTAGAAAACAACTTATATCGCGCGGCTCTCTGGGAATTAACCTTCGCACTTGAAATTACGCGAAAATGCGTGTCAACCGTTGGATCTGGGCCTTAGATCGACCGGTAGGGAATGAGCGCAATATTGATAGGATGCGTGTGATAAAAGGTGGTTTTATTATGGACCGTCCGATCAAGGGACTTACGAAGGAGATCAGATCTCGAGGGAGGTAGGACCCACAGGGTCGGCTCGTCGTATTATTATGAACTATTAGATGTACAAGATTAATGGAATATGGTGGGGACTGATATTGATAAATGGAAAAAATAAATGAGGCAGAGAAAGGGTGAATAAGGACCATTGATCTGCAGAGATCAACGGCTGGGATTTGGCCTAAAACATTATGAAGCAGGCACATGAATTTAACCAAAGTCAGGAGATGCAATCTAGACCGTCTGATCTGGACATGTGGACGGCCCAGATGTTATCAGATCTTTTGCAATCGGTGGGGCAATGGACAGGGAGGGTGCCAAAGCGATTAACTATGGGCCGTCGATCTGCAGATCAAATCAATAATGGAGAACCCATTGGGGAGTGACCAATCGGGGGTGGCATAAAATTTACAATGTGCCAATGGAAATTTCCAATGCGATACAACACTGGCCATCGGATTGGTCCAATGATCAACGACGGAGAAGGGCTCCGACCAATGAACGAGCGGGACCATATATAATATATGAAAAATCAAAACTTTAACGAAATACAAAGGTTTTATGGCTTGGGGCGGGTTATATATATGAAATGGCTTGGTGCTCGTCTGTGGGGCCGTTGGTTTATATGAAAATCAATAGGCCCGGGGCTTATATGTATGAGGGCCAATCGACATCGGGACTTCGGTGTGGGCTTTTCAATCTACCCATTTGAATTTCTCCGATGCGATAACGCGCAAATCGTTGATCGGGATTTAAGATCAATGATGTTTATTAATAAAAATATTGTACCAGCGCGTTTAGTTCAAAACTTTGGAAAAAAGGGGTTTTTATGATTTTCAAAGGAAAATTACATTGGAGATGGGTTTATTTTACAAACTTTAGGACCCTATTGCGGGCCCAAGGGTTATATGAAGCGGCAATGGGATCGGGACTTATAAAAAAAGGGGCTCATCGAATCAGAAGACTTAATACAACAAAAAGACTTGTGTGCTCCGATATTTCCGATGCGATAAGCGCTTTGGCCTTTAACTCTTGGTTTTCAAAGAAAACAAAGGATCGAGAGTGTACATATTAAGAGGGCTAATCGCATCGGAAGTTTTATAAAGGCCAAAAAGACTTACGTTCTTCATTTGTTTCCGATGCGATAAGCGTCGAAAGGGTTTAGCACTTCGTTCTAGCACCAAGGCATATGTGGGGAAGTGGTTTAGGACTTAGCCCAAAGGGGCTTAAGCCTATAGAAAAATATTTGTTTTTTATGAATTTTTTCAAAGTTTTGATGGATTTGGGGGTTTCGGTGAAGTATAAAAATGAGTTTTAAACTTTGTAAAAGGATTTTCATGAATGGAAAAAGGGAAATCATGAAAAATATAGGAATTTCATGGGGGAAAAAGGGAATAAAATGAAGGTTATTTTTTGAGTGGAGGAGGGGGAAAAACGAGATTTTGCAGCAGTCTTTTCTCTATGAACAACAGACTTATGAGTTTGCAAGGAAACAATAAAAGAAGATTAAACAAAGGGCATGATGTCTTCATGAGTCTTCAAGAGATAAAAATTTTAGCAATAAAAGCTTGTTTCTTGAAGTATCCAAAAATGATTTAGCCACCTCTTGATATAAAAAAATTTACTGTGGCTAACACAAGCTATGGTATTCGCTGCGTACTATAGAAGAACCATCAAATGTATGAATCAATTTAATTTACTTCAAAATAAGGAACAAAACTCGAATGCTTGTGGACCTTAGATAGAGTTTTTAAAATTCTTTCAATAAACAGATAATCAGAACTATTGTTAATTTCTTTCCATAACATCATCGATTTCCTTTTTTGTTGGCTTTAACACAGAAATCGATATCGATTTCTTCCAATCGATTCCTTTCTCAATTCCGTTCAGCAATTCTTAAGACACGTTATAGTAATAGCAATTGAACTCTGAAAAAGACCAGAACCTCATCAATTCTTATCAAACCTTTAGACAGTTTCAATATGGAAAACATTCCAATCGATTTCCTCGCACAGCATAAACAAAACCCAATAAATCACAAAGGTGGAATCCTCCGAGGATTGCCAGTATACATAGTAATTAGAAATATTGCAATCTTTATTGAAACAAATCCTCACAAATAATTCCTCTCGTCCAACTCCGAATTTCTCACATACAGAGTTTACAATTTATAGTTTTATTACAAAACAGAAACCTCCTCAATTAGGATCGAATTTCCTAAATTGAGAGAAAATCTTACTTGCCCAATATCCTCCTAAAATCTATCAACTACTACTAGATATGCTCAACAATTACTTATCTCTAAATATTCTCCTAATTTATTACAGAAAATAATAATATTAATTTGTTCGAGGAATTCAATCCTCTCATTAAACATTGACTTTCACCCATCAGTGAATGAATTTTTAACTCAGCTAGCCACAACATGTGAACAAGCTTTCACATTGCTGGCTAGAATCTAATGCCCCCGCATCAACATGGCCGACTTAGTTGTGAGAAGGATAGATCGTGCTTATCGTACTCAGATGAAGTTAAATTGGAAAACTGAAAAAACCGTTTACATGAAGTATCGAATCCATTGTTAGGGTCGTATTTTCATACTTCCACCAGGGATCAAAACACATTTTGCATGTTGTCCCACTCTAAGGAATTTCCAATAATTTCATTAAGTCATGATATAAAATTTTTCCACAAGTGGTTGATCTTGTCAAATGTCCCATTTTCCTTCACAAGTATATGCCTGCTGACCCTCTTCCATGTCTTCATCATGTTGGAAACAAGTCTACTCTCATTCCACTTTAGGTCAAATCCACTCATTGAGTCAGTTTCTTTCATTTCTCATTAGGTCACTAGGGTTTCATTAGGTCAAATCATTACATTGTCTCATTTTCAATAAGGTCAGAAACAGGTGTGAGAGTGATCCCAATAATGTCTCTTTACCATGTAAAGATGATATCCAAGATGGTTTCCAAAGTTGTAATTTGATTTCAAGTGTGAGTTTCATTCCAAGATGTAATTTTATTTTTATTCATGTAATTTTATGTCAGTTCAAATGTAATAAGTACTCAGTCTCCTAAGGCTTCCAAATCAGAGTTCCACATGCCAACACATCAAGTGTCAAATACAAAAGGTTTCTACTTCAACAATTGATCAAATGTCAAAGGGAGTTGTCTTTTTCCAAGGGTGCCTAAGTCATCATTTTCCACAAGCACTAAACCCTAATTTCCTCTCCCACTGAGCTAGGTTTTGCTATGGAATCAGATACATATGAGTAGAGGAGGCATAATGTAGGTCATATCAGTAAGTATGAGGTAATTCCAAATTCATAAACATCATGTCTCCATCATTTTCTAGGAAATCATTCCAAGAGTCAAGCCATTTTCCACTCATAGGGCCAGTTTTACTTCAAACTATGTTTATGACCAAACAGAGATGAATTTGACAAAAGTGAGAGGGGTTTTTTTCCATCATAGGTCCAAGAAGAAAAACATCCTTTATTTTTTACACAGGTGTCATTTTTTTATAGAAATGTCAAAACTACAGGTGCCACAGGCGAGTTGTTGCACTTTTGGAGTGACCTTGGGAAAATCAAGTTTTCTCATAGCTAGAGTGTCCAAATGACTTGCTTGATGAGTCAAATTATAACTAGATAGAGATAGATTTCCAATGAGCTATCATGAGCTCAATTTGGAGTTGAGGAAGGCGTCCAAAATTTTCCTTCACCAGCACTCTGCATTTCTGCACCCTCATTCAACATTTTTTGACCAGTCTTGGTAAAATCAACTTTTTACAAGGAAAATCAACTTCAACTAGAAAATAAAATGTATATTTATAAAGAAGACTTTAAGGGATTTCCAACGAGCTATTCTAGGCCTAATTTTGACACCAGGAAGGTAGTGAAAAATAGCCTACAAGTTGGAGGTAAAATGGCGCTGCACATAGGTGTAGTGCGCTACGCATAGAGCAGTTTTCATAGTGTTACTGCTCTATGCACAAATCCTTGGTGCTGCGCACTATTTTGGGGCATCCAATGGAAAAATGGAAAACATCAGTGGGTTCATAATGATGAGGACATGCCCCCTGTAATTTTTCTAAGAATTTGGAGAAAAACTGGTCAAGAAAAAGGTCCAAAAACACCCAAAAAATCATGTTTATGCCTCTTTTTTAGGGTGGAATTGTGCATAGAGGTAGTCTTGGGAGATTTTAGTTTTGGAGGGCTAAATCAGCTCCAAATCAAAAACCAAAAGAAGATCTATAAATTATACAAGACAAGCTTTTCAATGAGCTATCATGAGCTCAATTTGGATACCGGGAAGTCAATTAAAAGTGACCTGCAAGAAGGGTTATTATTTCCTCCTTGGCACTGCGCATAGGAAAAATTATGCCTGTTTGGAGTTTTCTCTGTTTTCCACATGATTTTTGAGTTTTACCTCACTAGTTGGGGTTTTCACTGATGTAATTGATGAATATGAATGTAATTATGATGAGGATTATTTTACTATCGGTAGATTCATTAGATTGGGTCAAATGAATCAGTTTCCTCTCTTTTAGAGGCAATTTGTTGGGTCTTCCTAGTCTTCAGATTCTTGTTCAACATTTGCTGGAAACTGATCCTCATCTCATGGATTCGACTCCCTAAGGCTAGGGGGAGTTGTTTTTAGGTCTATATCTTCTTCTTCTTTCTCATTTGTAAAGGTTGGACTCAGTTGGATGCTTGGCTTTTGAAGAGACACACTTTGTATATGTTCTGAGAAAGAATATTAATCAAATTTGCAGCTATATTTATGGGATCCCTATGGTATGGTGTTTAGTTCAATTTCTCTTTTTTTTTTCATGTGTTGAAAATGTATTGTTAATTTTATTAATCATTTCATAACTTCTAAGTGAATGTATGCAAGCTAGATAAGCAGAATCCATTCTCATATGATCTGTTTTGGGTAGACATTCACAATATGTTAAATTTATTCAGTTTAGAAATAAACCATGATTTCACCATGCTCTTTCTAGCTCCTCACCTGTCTTGATCATCCCATCCATTGAAAGCCTAAAGTGCTAAATCATTATGCCTACCTTTCCCCATAGAACACCTTGCAAATTTTGACCTAATTTCCCTTTCCCTGACTATTTTGGTCCTTTTGATCCAGCACAACCCTATACAATCAAAATCAAAACATTGAGCTACTATACCTAACCTAATATCTTATTTCCTCAATCATCTTGGTTGTGATATTTACGGAGAGAGCCCTCTCCTTGCCTAGTAGGGCTAGCTACTTGGCTAAGCGTGGTTTGTGGTTACCTGAAAATTGCCTTCTTCAGCCTGAGGTTCAATCCGAGTGATAACATTTTAGTGACCATATTGGGGAACGAAAGGAAAAATCTTCCCCGGGAAAGAATAACAAATATGAGATCTTATTGTTGATGGTGAACAACGATCAGGCACAAGAAGGTTGTGCATCATTCACCTGGCGACTCCACTCCTCAAGAACCGGTGGCCTGAAGATATTCTTGTTGAACTCACTGTTGTCAAAATGGATTTGATTTCTCGAAGGTATGCTCCTATGAATCGAGCTCATATTCTTGGTTTTTTGAACCGTATTCCTTGTATAGATTGGCAATCAGGACTGTCAAAGTTTAAGGGTCAAGACGGTGAAGATGCTAGTTTACATTTGGTCAAATTTCATTTGCATATTCATAGACTAAAGATTGAGTTTCCTGAAGATTTTCCGATGAAGATGTTTATGGCTACCTTGGAGGAAAAAGGGAGATCATTGTATGAGGATCTACCATCTGCTAGTTTATATTCTCTAAAGGACTTTCATTCAGTTTTCTTTCAACATTATCAAAGCTCTAATTATTCCTTGTCGATGATTGATAGTTGTTGTGAGATATTTGATAATTTCATTAAGTTTCTTGAAAATTTGTATGGGATGAAGAGTGTTTAGATGATGAGCTCATATAATCCCTTAATGATTTTTCCTCTCAACAAGAAATAGTAGTTTCCTCCTTGGATGAAGAGATCCTTGAGCCTTTGCATGATAACCCTTTTAATCACCAACAAGAATCAGTAGCTCCCTCCTTAGATGAGACAGACTAGGACCAAGAAAGAGAAGTGTCAATTCTCGATCCTAAAATTAAAAATCACCAAATCAATGTAAATTGCTTTAAAACTCAGTTTTCTCCTTTGTCTGAAGATGAGATAGATTAGATCCTGAACAGTCATATTACAACCCAAGAAAATGTAGATTTTCAACTCTTATAGTGTTTACGCAGTTAAGAATGTGTGGTTGAAGCATCTTCCTTTATTGAAAATGAAAGGCTAGGTTTGAATGATGATAGTCATGAGACTGATGAGGGCATACCAGAAGTTGTTGTGAGTAAACTGATTTGTGATGATGATTTCCTGCAAGGAGATCAGCTAACAGAGACCATTGTCTTTCATGAAGAAAATAGGGATGTCATGTTTAACAATCTTGAAGCATATTTTCTGTTCAAAGATGATTTAGAATATGAATTTGAGGAGTATGAGCCTAAGAGAGACAGTATGCCAGAGAAAGAATCAGAGTTTCTCATGCTTCAGGAATTTGCAACCAACACTCAGATAGCATAAAGTTATACTTCCCTATGCTATTCTATGGATCAAGAACCAAGTGTTCTTTCAGATCAGAATGAAGAGTGTGCTTGTGTTTTTGTTGAATCTCAAGACAAGGTAACATTTCATATTTTTGAAGATTCTTTTACTGATTTTCCACAGTTAGCAGGGAAGATGTATTTTCTTGTTTTCATGGACCAACAACACATGTTCAGTAAACACTTGGAGTGGCCTAGTTTTTGTTTATTCTGCCTGCTCGAGGAAAGTGAGAGAAGAATTCAAGCAAGTAACCATCTGCTGGATTGGTTACACTGGAAGGATCACTTCACATGATTGTACATATTTCTTCAGCAGGCAGGTGGGTGCCATCAATATTTGAAGTCCTCAAGTCTTGGTGATGTACTTCCATCAATAAGTAGGGTAAGTTCAGTTTTTGAGTCTTGTTTCAGTCAAGTCAAGTCAAATTGATTCAGTTTCATTCAATTTGTGTCATTAAGTTGTCAAATAGTCAGTCCTGCATTTTAGCTTTAGTTATTGTTTGATTGTATTGGCCTAAAGGTTACGCACTTGGTCTACGATGTTCTTGACACCTCCAAGGAGCTGCCATCCCCAATAAGGTGAATGTTAGTGTCAGTGTTTGCATACTTCCACCAGGGATCAAAACACATTTTTCATGTGCATCTTGGGTGTCCCACTCTAAAGAATTTTCAATCATTCCATTAGGTCATGATATAAAATTGTTCCACTGGTGGTTTTCCTTGTCAAATGTTCCATTTTCCTTCACAAGTATATGCTTGCTGAGCCTCTTCCATGTCTTCATCATACTGAAAATAAATCTGCTCTCATTCCACTTTTAGTCAAAGTCACTCATTGAGTCAGTTTCTTTCATTTCTCATTAGGTCACTAGGGTTTCATTAGGTCAAATCATTGCATTGTCGCATTTTCAATTAAGGGCAGAAAAAGGTGTGAGAGTGATCCCAATAGTATCTCTTTACCATCTAAATATGATCTCCAATATGGTTTCCAAAGTTGTAATTTGATTTCAAGTGTGAGTTTCATTCCAAGATATAGTTTTATTTTTATTCATGTAATTTTATGTGAGTTCAAATGTAATAACTACTCAGTCTCCCAAGGCTGCCAACTCAGAGTTCCAAATGCCGACACATCAAGTGTCAAATAAAAAAAATTTCTACTTCAACAATTGATCAAATGTCAATTTAGGGAGTTGTCTTTTTCCAAGGGTGCCTAAGTCATCATTTTCCACAAGCACTAAACCCTAATTTCCTCTCCCACTGAGCTAGGGTTTGCAATGGAATCAGAGAAATATGAGTAGAGGATGCATAAGGTAGGTCATAACAGTAAGTATGAGGTCATTCCAAACTCATAAACATCATGTCTCCATCATTTTCCAGGAAATTGTTCCCAAGGGTCAAGCCATTTGCCACTCATAGGGCCAGTTTTACTTCAAACTATGTTTCTAACCAAAAAGAGATGAATTTGGTAGAAGAGAGAGAGGTTTTTGTCCATAATAGGCCAAGGAAGAAAAAACTCCTTCATTTTTTACATAGGTATCATGGTTTTTGAGAAATGTCAAAAATATAGGTGCTACAAGAGGTTTGCTGCATTTCTAGAGTGACCTTGGGAAAATCCAGTTTTCTCCTAGTTAGAGTGTCCAAATTACTTTCTTGATGAGTCAAATGATAGCTAGATAGAGATATATTTCCAATGAGCTATCATGAGCTCAATTTGAATGTGAGGAAGGCCTCCAAAAGTTTCCTGAAACAACACTATGCATTTCTGCACCCTCATTCTGCACTTTTTGACAAGTCTTGGGAAAATAAACTTTTGACAAGGAAAATCAACTCCAAAAAGAAAAAAAAAATGTCAATTTGGAAAGTATACTTGAAGTTTTTCCAATGAGCGTTCCTGGGCCCAATTTGGACACCAGTAAGGCAGTCAAACATAGCCTGAAAATTGGGGGTAAAATGGTGCTGTGCATGGAGCCTTGGCGCTGCGCACTCTTTTGGGATATCCAATGGAAAAAAGGAAGACATCGGTGTGTTCATAATGATTAGGAAATACCCCCTGTACTTTTCTAAGCATTTGGAGCAAAAATGGTCAGGAAAAGGGCCAAAAACACCCAAAAAAGCATGTTTCTGCCTCCTTTTCAGGGTGGCGTTGTGCATAGAGGCATCCTTGGGATATTGCACTTTTGAGGGGTCAAAACATCTCCAAATAAGAAACCACAAGAATATATGGAAATTAGTCAGGAAAATATTTCCAATGAGCTATCACGAGCTTGATTTTGACATCGAGAAGTCAGTCAAAAGTGACCTGCAAGAGAGGCTATTTTTTCCTCCTTGGCGCTGCACATAAGACAAATTATGCCTGTTTTGAAGTTTTCTCTGTTTTTCACGTGATTTTTGAGTTTTACCTCACTAGTTGGGGTTTTAAATGATGTAATTGGTAAATATGAATGTAATTATGATGAGGATTAGTTTACTATAGTTAGATTCATTAGCTTGAGTCCTCTAGAGGTCAAATGAATCAATTTCCTCTCTTTTAGAAGCAAGTTGTTGGGTCTTCCTAGTCTTCAGATACTTATTCAGTATTTGGTGGAACTGATCCTCATCTCATGGATTCGATTCCCTGAGGATAGGATGAGTTGGTTTGAGGTATATATCATGTATTTTCTCAGTCATGGTAAGGGTTGGACCTAGTTGGATTCTTGGCCTTTGAAGAGACACACTTTGCATCAGTTTCTGAGCAGGAATATTAATCAAATTTGCAGCTATTTTCGTGGGATCCTTGTGGTATGGTGTTTAGTTCAGTTTATATTTTTGTTTTCATGTGTTGAAATTTATTATTAATTTTATTCATCATTTCATAACCTCTAAGTGAATGTATGCAAGTTAGATAAGTGAATCCATTCTCATATGCTCTGTTTTGGGTAGAAATTCACAGTCTGTAATTTCTTTAGTTTATAAAGAACCCATGATTTCACCATGCTCTTTCTAGCTCCTCACCTGTCTTGATCATCCCACCCATTGAAAGCCCAATGATCTAAAAATGGTCTGGATAACTTGTATGTATTTCAAGAACCTACCACTCAGTTTAAATTAAATGATCTAGCTTGTACTTGACAATTTTGCGAAATTATTTACTTGAAAGTGGTGTATGAATTTTTACTATTTATGTGTCTTCACTTCATTTGTTCTTGCTGTAATTTAACATGTATGACAACAACATAATGCATCAAATAATCATTCAAACACAACAACAATTTTAATCTAGGAGTTCACTCGAATGCTCGTGGGCTACATCTCCTTTGAGCTTTGTCATCATGACTCAGCTCTTTGGGATTATGGTAAGTTTATTTTTACATGTAAATACTTAATTCCAATGAATACAAAAATGATCCAAAGGACTGAAAATACCATTTAAATCCATCTAATGGCTGTTCAAATTCTGCAAATAGCTTTAGGCTCTTGTTGACACGATTCCTTCTATCGGTTCACTAAGCTACTATGAGCTTCTAAATGGCACAAACTCCCTCAAAATTATTTTTTTGTCACTGAAACCACTACTGACGTATCTAATACACATCAGACACCAATTACCAACTGATAAATTTCTCAAATCGAGCATTGCATCCCCAAAATAGGCTATCCTCCACGGTTTGCCCAGGGCTGCCCAAAACTTCAAATAAAATTCTCAAGCTGTATAAGTTCTCAAAATGTTCTAAAAAAACTTCCATTGGTTCCAAAATGTCTAAAATAGTCAATTTATACTATTCATTTATCAGAAATGGCCTCCGGATGCTCTGGTTTCGCCTCAATCACTAATCGGCACCCCCTGGCACTAGGGTTAAGGAAAACTTTGCTGCTGAGTTTTCAACCTCTAGAAGTCTTCAAAACTTGATGAAACCCCTGCCATTAGATTCATAATGATTTTATCAGCCAATAATGAACACTCTTTCACTGCTTATGGTCTCAAACAAATGGCCTAAGCCCCCGCACCGTCGCTAGCAAAAGTCGGCACTAACAGACCCCCGCACTCTTAGCTGAAGCTTTTCAGCCTTCAAACGTTCTCTAAAAGCTCTAAAAACCATATCATGAGATTCTAAACATCTGAATTATCCAATTTTGACTATTGGATCTCTGGAGAAGGACTCTAGCTCCCCTGGCTAGGCCTCAAACTGATTCTGTCTCATGGTGGCCCTGATGGCTCCTTCATCTTCCTTGAAGAAAACATTGTTGAAGATCACCTCCATTCAACCTAAAACCTATCCCAAAGTTTTTAGGAGGTTGAATAGACCCAAAATGGACTAAACTTTCATCCAATTTGGTTCAATAATGAGAGATTTATGACTGCAAAGAAAATGCCCAATGTCTCTAAAAACCCCACTAGGAGAAACTGCCAGATAGCGCTCCAAAATAGAGATTTTTTTCCAAAATATCTCGAATCGCGCCCAATTTTGGAAGATCGTTAACCATTGGCATTAATTTTTGGAGGGGCGAGGTCACATGTGATCGCCGCCCGATCGCGAGACGAAACTATAATCGTTTTAAGACTCGTGGCATTTAATTTCACCGCGGAGCTTGGCCACATGACCTCCACCACCACCAATAAACTTAATTTCCAGCCCTTAACCATTGGGAGTTTGGCGCTGTTGGTTTACGCCCCTGGTTCTTAGTGTTGAGGCATATGGGTGTTGAAATGTGGGGTTGGCCCCCTTTGCCGCCAACAAAATGCTTTATAAAGTTCAAATACATATTGCAATGTATATATATTAAGAACTAATGTGCAACCCACCTTGGCCGTGCCCGTGGGCCGCTAGCCGCTTGACTCCGGCCTAATCCTATGAATTCATAAAATTTTTTGATAGTCCATATCTTCCGGCCCGGGGCCAACATGGCGCCTAGGCCGCCACTGCACCCTCCGATTGGCCAAGAACTGTGTCAAATCGCCATCGAATGCATCACGATTTGTCAAACCATAATACGCCCAAATGGAATATTTTTGGGAATATTTTGAGGAATTTTCTTTTTTCAATTTTTCCAAAGTTTAAAAGTCAAACTTGGTCAACAGAATTTTGGAGTTTACTGGAGATTTCAAACCTCAATAACTTTTTCATATGACCTCGATTTTGAGAATCGTTCATGGTGCGAGAATTGTAGTGACGAGACCTTTTTAGACGTTCAAATTGAAACCACTTTTGAACACTTTCATTTTTGAGCAATTTGCATAACATGGACATGATCTCGTGATCACCTAAAGTGCTAAATCACTATGCCTACCTTTCCCCATAGAACACCCTACAAATTTTGACCTAATTTCCCTTGCCCTGGCTGCTTTGCTCCTTCTGATGCAGCACAACCCTATACAATCAAAATAAAAAACCCTGAGCTACTATATCTAGCCTAATATCTTCTTTCCTTAGTCATCTTGGTTGTGATTTTTGAAAAGAGAGCCCTCTCCTTTCCTAGTAGGGCTAGCTACTTGGCTAAGCATGGTTTGTGGTTACCTCGAAATTGCCTTCTTCAGCTTGAGGTTCAATCCGAGTGATAACACACATTGCGCCGTAATTAGGTAACCGCATATTTGTGTTACATATCCTATGAGGTACGTGAACTACCCTAAAATGATGGTAGGAGATGTCAATCTGATCAATCTATTTTTAGATGCAATTTAAAGGATGTTCCGGAGGAACAATAGTTCTGCGTGCTTGATCTAGCTCGTGTACTTCCCAATAATGCTTGGGGAAAAGGCAAAGGTGATATTTCTAATTATAAGGAATGTCATCAAATGCTACAATCGGGATTTGGTAGCCCCATCACTCGAATGAAAGGAACATACTCTGACGTAGAGGATCCACACATTCGTTTAGTTGATTGGACTGCAGTTTGGGGAGAAGAACCACAACTAGAATGGGTTCACATATTCATCCATACATTAGGCAGGGTACCCATGAATTGTTACTTGGAGACTGAGCTGCGACATGGTACTGCTGAATGGACTGCGCTGCGACATGGTACTGCTGAATGGACTGCGCTGAAAGAAAGCTTCATTTTGACTTTCAGCTTTGAAAGTGGGTTCCAGAGCATTGATGAGGTATTACAGGAGATTCGAGATGTTATCTTTGATATGCCAAAATAATCGGTGGTATGGGCCTCATGAGAATGGAATGCGCAGTTAGAGGTTGGCAGCAACACGGAATGAAATGTGACCACCGAAGACAACAAGGAGGATCCAAGAAACATTAAAATTCCCCCGAGTCTCGAGGGTCAACGTGTAGTTTCGGACCTCGAGATTGCATTTCCAAATGTTACTAATCTGAAATGGAAGTATTTGTTACGCTATGAAAAGTATCCAAACAGATATAATAATGTGTGCAAAAGGTTCTCCTTAAATTGCAGGTTAAACAATTAGTTCTGGCTTTGTTTAACAGGTTTCTACGAGAGGATTGATTAAGTATTTTAACTTTTTATCATTGTAAAACATAAAAGAATAGAAAATAAACTTCAAAAATCACATTAATCAGCTATTTTTTGAGTAGTTCACCCCTCCTGGGCTACATTTTCTAGTCCAAGCCTCTCAAATGGCATGTCCCTCTTGTATTAATTAGCTCAAAATGCAAGTACAAGTGAAAATAAACCTTAATAGGAAAAATATCTATAAAATAAGCTTCAGAAGATATGAAATAGCCAGAGAGGACTATTCATTTACATAAAACTGATAAAGGATGCCCAATACACTGCCTTCTCCATGATGGCCCTGATGGCTCCTTGATATTCCCCGAAGCTAAAACTACTGAAGATCACCTCTGTTTAACTTGAAACCTATTCCAAACTTCTTAGAATGTTGAAGAGACCCAAAATTGACTATTTTTTCACTCAATTTGGTTCAATAATGAGAGAGTTATGGCATAAACAAGAAAACTACCTAATGTCCCCCAAAAACCCCACTACATGTGGAGGACTGCCAGTTAGTCCGACCAAAACTGGCCAAACTGCGAAAAAGGCAGGTTCTGCTCCAAACTTGGTGGATGATTTAACAAGCATTAAATTTTAAATTAAATTTTTGGGACATATGGTCACATGGGCTTCCATTTGAACCGCCGGTGGAATAGATGTTAACCACGACTGTTTAAACCGTGGCATAAAATGTGGCACTTGGCATGTTCACATGTGGGATTCCCACTTAGCCATAACCATAATCATCGGGGATTACGTTAAACAAAACTGTTAACATAAACTCCTGTAGTGGCTGGCCACATGGGCTCCGGTTCCTCCGCCGTCAACAAACTGTTAACCATAACACGTTAGCGCCTGGTTCTTAGCCCCCCGATCACGTGGGGTCGGTGCTGTCGGGCTAGCCCTTAAATTTTTCTGCCCGAATAATGTTTAAACCTTATAACAAAGCTGACTTACTTATCTGTTAAGTAACACATGCAACCAATATGGTCGGGCTTCTGCGCTCGCAGGCGAGCGACCCGGGGTCGAATCCTGTAGCCATACAAAAATTTTAATAAACCATTTCTCCAGCCTGGGGCCACGTGGCGGCCTCCGGGCTTGCCACGTGGCAGCCCGTGATTGGCCACAAAAACTGTAAATTCAATCCACCAACGAATCCGGCGCTGTCACTTGTCAGAATTTAATTCGGCCATGTGGAATATTCCAGAGAATATTCTAGGGAATATTTTGAGGAATATTCTCGAAATATTCCTTGGAATATTATTTTTTTAATTTTTCCAAATTTAAAAGTCAAACTTGGCCAACTAAATTTTGGATTTTACTTGATGATTTCAAACCTCAATAAATTTTGCATACGACCTCGGTTTTGAGAACCGTTCACGGTGCCCGATTTGCAACGACGAGACCTTTTCGATCATTCAGATTGCAACCACTTTTGATCACTTTCAGTTTTGAGCATTTTTTATAGCTTGGACATGATCTCTTGATCACACCTCCCCACTGGGAATCTTTGGACCCCAAAAGACTGATATACTGATCTGTACAGTAGATGAGAGTACAACACACTCTTGTCTTCAGCCTCCAAACACTTGCCTTGCATGGCTAGTGACTTTGAACCACAACTAGAAAGCAATTCACACTTCCTTTCCTCGATGCGCTTGTCCTCCTGCCAAGAACTTTATTTCTTGCACTCACTCAGAAAATTTATGGCGAGAAATTTGTAGAAGGAAACTGAACATCGCTGCCTTAATCAATGATCCAAGGTGGCTCATACAAATGAGAGATTACTGCATAAAATACATGCATACAACCGAAATTTTCATATGTACAAAATGAGTACGTCTTATTGTGCTAAGAAGTCCATCCACTTCTTACTAAGCCAGTTCCATGGCAACTTTTCGTAATATTCTCAAGGACAGCCTACAAATCATGCATGAAAAACGCATTTTCAGCAAAAAATGTAATAAAAAAGTTAAATGGACTCTTGGATCCCATATATTATTCAATATACATTCTAAATCCAAGAATAGAGCTGACAAAAATCAAACTAGGTGGGCTAAACAACACCTCCCACACTAGTGTAGTTGCACGTGTGAAACCCCAAGATCACAGTAACGTCGAGCAACACAAGGGACCTTAGGCTCACGAGAGGGTTTACACATAAAATCATAGGAGCTTCGTACATTCACTCATATATTTATAAATAATGATGAAGAAATTTCCAGAGATCTAGTCTCTTTATACAAACACAAGATAACCAAAAGTAAGGGTTTCTTGTCAAATATCAGACACAAATGTGATCTTCGAAAATAACTGAATAAATCACCGTAACACTAAAGCATAAGAGTATACAAGGCTGGAAATATTTCTGATCTGATGTATATCCCTCAAGGCTTCCTTTCTCCCATGAAAGGTTGAACCTCTCAATCACAAGGAAACTCAAAGAATGGAGCCACCAAAACCATGCAATGAACACTCGCTCTAAAATAACCTAACTCCCCTATGCGTTAAAAACACTAGAGGGTATGATAAATGTGTGGTTTGATACCACAGATCTGAAATCATCTTTGGAGCTCTCCAAAAGATCTTTCAAGAAGTAGAAACCTTCTCCAATGAGAAACTAGCTCTTAAGCTCCAAGATTCCATCTTCCACCGCCGCCGCACCCAACAACACTCCGGCACAATCTCCGGAAAGCCGTGCTGATGTAGATGGCTGAAGCTTGGCTTGAAACCTTATGTGGAAATATGAATACAAACTCTTCCAATGAGCTACTCGTGAAAGAGGTGGGATCACGGAACACCTGGGTTAAGCAACACCGCATTGCTACAAAGAATATTTCTTCGCAGCCAAGAATAATAATCTACAACATGATGGATAATGCTGCCATCCTATTCCTTATATAATACATGAGTTTTCTTTCCCTTGGCCCCACTCACTTAGGTTACTTCTAACCCAAGTTACATCTCCCTCCAAAATTGCGTTATCCATCCTAGGATTCCTCCTCCACTAAAATGGCGTTGTCGACTTAGTCAAAGTAGCTTCAATTTAACCCTGTTCACACATGGAGGTGTCTTATTGAGCTAGAAAGAGTTTCTCCTTTCACAATTGGAGTGTTTTTATCCTCTTTAGGATACTTATGGGATTTTCTACCCATTTATTTACCGGATAAAGCTGTTACTAACTCTAATGTTCCATTTAGCTTGGAAGCTAAAATTGTGGGAACATTATAGTCCTCCCCTTAAAATTTTTTTCTTGTCCTCAAGAAAATGCATAAGGAGAGAAAAGTATCTCCCCTCCTCCTCATGTGGCCTCTCATCAATAGCCTCCATCACTGCATCAAGAGAATCTATAAATAAAATGTCAACCCATGCTTCCTCACAAGTGTGCAAAACCAAGGTGTTTGCATCAATCAAAGGTGGAAAGTGTGAATGGAAACCTGCTAACTGTCTCATGGCCTCCACAAAGTAGGAGTGATGACCAACATGGTGAATGAGTGCCTCCCTCACCCATGATATCATCCAATTGAAGTGATTCACCCTCCAACATGGTAACTTATGAAAAGTCTCCTCCACCTTGTGCTCCTGAAATGAAGGTGGGTTGAATGAATGTAAATGATAGGCAAGAGGGCCTATCCCATGATGTCCTCCTCTCCACTCATGATAAGTGTATAGGGCATGCGGATCTTGGGCTGAAACATGATTTCCCTCCAATGGCAAGAAGAAGATTTAGCCTCCAAGGACTCTTCCTCCAAAATCATGAGACATGCCAACCCAAACCATTCCATTCAAGATGAATGGCACATCATCACCACATGGCATCCAAATCAGAAAATGGCTGAAAGTTATGTGCAAGTTTGGATGATACATATGGCCTCTTTGGTGGATACAACGCAGTTCTCCCAACTGTTGATTGAGAACTTCATAAGGCAAGTGGTCCTGCAACAAGTTACAAGTTGTATATGTTTGTTCTCCCAACATGGGGAAGTGAGCATCAATGTATATCAGCTGTACATATATAAAATAACAATACACTTTTCCAAATTCATGTATATATGGGCTACTATCATCATAAACATTGGCCCTAAAGTGACCATGAAACCCAAAAATACTCTTGCTCTTTTGAGAAGCAATACATTGTTCAAACATGGTGTGAAAGTACAAATACTCAATGGAGTAATCAACAAGTACAGAAATGCATTCCCTACCATACATAGTGAGTAGGCTAAAAGTGAGGTCCATGTATAAGCTCCCCCATGAGGATTTCCTCACAAAAATCTGCAAGAAGAAGGGATACAAATACTCTTTGGAACACTCCATCAATAAGAACACACTCCTATGTGACAACGTTGTATGCCTTAAGAATAAGGCTCCATGACTTCTCCCTTTGAAATTCCACATGCCAAAGCCATCCACCATCATGCTGCGATGTGAGAAGATCATCTTCCGACATGGAAGTCTCTCATGATCCTCCAATACTGAAGGGTAGCCTCCTTGCACCATGAATGTGCCTTTCTTCTCTTCAGAAATATCATGAAAAGTATGGGAAGAATTTTTCCCATACTCTCCCAAGTGAAACCATAGCAACAACAAATTTTGCTGCTGCCTCATCTCTCCCTCATACAAGCCATAGAGTAAGATCATGAAAGTCAACTTGTATGATGCCCCATACCAACAAGTCTTCTGCTGCTCTATCATATGGGTGCCATGCCATCCAATTAGTTTCTCTCTCCATACAAAGCTTCCCTTGAACAAAAAAACATCATCAATACATGGAAGCAAGATACAATAAAAACAAGTTGCCAAATGACAATTGGAGAGTGAATCATGGTCCCTCTCATGGAACCAGCACGGTGCATCCTTGGCCTGCATCAAAATAATGAATAACAAGTGCTTTGCCAGCCACTTTTTTGCTGCCATAGTCATCTCATAAGATGAAAACATGAAGTTACAATATGGTGTCATTGGTGCACACCAAGAGACATATGGCTTCCCCCACAACTCATCAAAAAGATAGCCTATTGTTTGTGCTCAACTTAGTGTTCCTAAATTGATAACATAAATTGTCAACCAGTAATAGTAAACTGTTGAAGTGAAGTGCACCATATGTGCCTATAACTCTTCTTCCTACTTCGTTGTGTTTAGTGTTTTCGATGTTTTTGGTTTTATTGTTTTATGTTTGAAAAGGGAAAGAACTAAATGCCGGTGAAAAGAAGTTGTTAAATTAAATCAGGATGGAAAAACAACAAATGCAAAGCTTGATAATGACTTTATTGCAAGGAAAAAAATCACAACATGAGCTTGAACTTATCCAATTCATTCATTAAAGATGTGTTGGAAGAACTTGAGAAATGGACAAGTTAAGTATAAATGAAGTTCTCCTAATTTAAAAAATCAAACAATCAACTTACAATGTTTTTTTTTTTTTCCAAGGAATAAACTTCCATGAGGAACCCTACATCTTCCCAGAATATCCGGATGGTACGCGCGATAAACCGTCGGCGCTGATTACGGCGCCTGACCCCAAGGGACTCAAATTCAGAATCGAACCCGTGACCTCCCTGATTACGGAGAGGACCCACGTCTGGCTCGCTGCATCAAATATATTATCCTTTTGGGGTATTAAATTTTACAATGTTACAACATCTCATCCATGATTAAAGGTCTATTGGAATATATTTGGAAAAGAACATTTGTAGCATAGTAAGACTTCTACTCTAAACTAGCTCCTAATTCTGTTCTGCAACTCAGTTTAACACTACTGGGCCTCACTCAAAAGTTATAGATTTCCTTTTTTTGAATAGTCTTCGAGAAAAGGCTTGTTTGTGAAATGGTAAAAAGGTTGCAAAATACTCCAGGCCTTAGACTGATACTACCTTTTGTCCAGATAATTATGTATTAGTATGAGTTTGGAACAAAAGAAGTTTTGTAAATAATGAAGACCCTGTTTTTTAAATTTAACAACTAATACAATTTAAAATGCAATGGATAGCAACTAAACTGGAATGTTAACACAGTGAGCTAAGCTAAGACTTAACTAGGGTGCTACTAGTCTACAGTGAACAATGTTAAACTAAAATCCATTATCAAACTTAAAATGAAATGAAATGACAGAGCTGAACTAAATGCAATCTACCTCCGGAGTGCTCTAATTAAATTAACATAAAGCTAGTCTATGGAATTCTACAGCCCATCTTGTTCATTATGAATGATATTTTGGAAGAGTTTGTAAAACAGTCCTGGCTGTAGTATCCAATGCAATTGAACATAAAAATGAAACTGAAAGCAAATACAACTAAAATCTAAGACACCACAACTACTTCTTACTCATTGTTATGATATTTTGGAAGAGCTTTGTAAGAGTAAGACTAGCTGTAATGATTAATGAAATCAACGTAAAAGCATGAAGTTGATAAAACTATTGAAATTGGAAATTGAAAATGAAATCAAGCTAAGGTTACTTATCTAAATCATCTGAACGGAGCTTCTCGGGCAGTAGGGGCCCTCTACCGCCGGATTAGCTTGCAAATTCACTTAACTTTGACTCAGTTCTTGCACTAAAACGATGTCTTTTTCATTAAAGGAGAAGAAGTCTGGAAAACAGAGTATTCACGGTTCTGAAATCTAGCAGCAAAAGCCAAAATCTAACCAACAGTTTCTCGGTCTCTCGAGTCCTACTTATAATGAAATTACAAACTACACTTTGAGAAAAACAAGGATATATGTCTTTCCTATTTCTAATCAAATTAAAACTCTTATTGATAGCCTCGGACTTCATTGCGGACACCTGTAGAATCCGTGTTTTAATAGGAGACTGCCTCTTAGTTTGGGTGTCCCACGTGCATAACCACTTAGATATTTTTGCTTAGACTTTGTGGAGAGCAACGAATGATGAGGATGAAGTCTGGAATTCACCCATATGCGCCTTTCTTTGAGACGACACCTGTAACCCACTTAAACTCTAAAACAGCTGCGGAACGCGTGATCAGCTACGGAACGCGTGATCAGCTACGGAACGCCTGTATTCTGTAGCTATTTTGCAGAAAATTATTAAAACAACAAAAATCATGAAAATACAATATGGTAATCAATTTCATGTAACCTTTAAGCAATCCTAATCATTCTTCATTGATTTTAGGCTTATGAAGTGATAAAATAATGATGAAATGAAGTGAAGGTTTGTAAAAGAGAAGGCAATTCTAGGGCTCAACATACCCCCACTACAAGACTATTGCATGTCCTCATGCAATTTCATCAAAACTTTATTCCATGTGCTCTGAAACCTCTATTAGAACATCCAACTTTATCTTTCTGCTTCTTTTGGCCCTAATCTATTTTCTAATCTCTGTTAACTTTTCAGAAATTAGTTCTTCATCTTCCTCTTGTAGTGGAGTGTCAAGTTTATTTTCAATAACCATGTCAGTTTTTCTTCTTCTGCTCCATCAAAAGATTTGGCAAAAGATTTTGTAATCTCCTTATGGAAGCCATCAAATTTCTCTATAAAATTTAACCTCCCTGCTTGTTGTAGTAGCTCCTTGACTTGTGGATATCCTTCCAAATACTTGACTCCAACTAGTTCTGTCCTGACAATTAGCCACATTCCTCCTCTGTGCAGATTATCTTCCTTTCAGAATTACTTTTCTATGCTTGAAGCTAGATTGACTACAGAGTCTAATGCTTTATTTTTGAAATTGTATCTCTGTGTCTGAAGATGGATTAGTTGAAGAATGATGCTTCACCCTCAGAATTACCTTTCTGCACTTAGAGATGGATTGGCTGCAAAGTGTAATGGAGGTGAATGGATGCTATAAGGGAAAATGAAGTGGCTATGGATCTGATGGAGAATTTATGATGAAATTGTGGTGAAATAAGTGAATGATATAATCTTAAGGAGATGTGGAATAGTAGGTTGGAATGTTGGATAAGGGATATGGCCAAGATATGTTAATCAATTCGAATGATAGGTTGTTTTAGGAAACATATGATTATACACATTGTATCTATTTCATGTTTTTGCTATTAAAACAATTTTCACAATTTACCTCAGAATTTTTGACCTTGTTAATTGCTGTGCTTGATGTTGTTCCTTTGGTCCTCTTTTAGCATATTGGTCTTCAAAACAGAATCCTTCAATTTCCTGTAATCATCATCTCTTTGTAGGCTGTACAATTGTGTCAGAACTGCTGAATAAGATGTGGCTGCAACATGCAATCTGTAAAAAGAAATGAAGTATGAATATGGAAGATGGATGTGAAATGTAATGGAGTGAAAGTGGAATAGGACTTGTGAAATGAAATGAAAATGGCGTGAGATGGAGTGGAAGTGGAATGGACTTGTGAAATGAAATGAAAATGGCGTGAGATGGAGTGAAAATGGAGTGAGATTGAGTGGAATTGTAGAATGAAATGAATTTTGGAATTTCTCTCAAATGGTACATCAGACTTCCCTGAAAATTTCTGAGGTTTTTACCAATATTATTATGCATCTTCCGACGAAAAATCTCTGCCATTGGTTACACGGATCTCCCGGAAAATGAGAAATGGCTGTAGGTGAAAGTGGCCAATTTCTTGAAAAATACACACTGAAATTTTCTGAAATTTTCTGTGTTTATTCACCCTACCTCAATTCATTTACCATAAAAATTTCAGGACCAACGGATGCACGGTTTGAAAGTTATGATAAAATCAATTTCTGCCCTGTTTCACCCTTCATTTTGCCCAATGTTGCAACAAAAAAATACGCCACGAACTCATTTTAAGGCCGAATTGAGTGATTCAAAAGGGAAACTGTGTATTTTTACCTTCTCTACTGCCACATGCTTCCAGAATTTCATTTTGATGAAGAAAAGGTGCTGCTGTGCAAAAATACTCAAATCTGTCCTATTCTGTCCATAACGCTGAAAATTGAAAATCTGCCTGAAAAACCCTTCTGAAATGCCCTTAAAAATTGTTTTTTTCCAAATTTTGTCCGCGTGTTACTCAATTTATCATA
Source organism: Pinus albicaulis (assembly GCA_034641835.2). Classification (NCBI taxonomy): domain Eukaryota; kingdom Viridiplantae; phylum Streptophyta; class Pinopsida; order Pinales; family Pinaceae; genus Pinus; species Pinus albicaulis. The sequence continues at coordinate 265,804,808 of CM076575.1, read as the reverse complement.
TTCTGAGAAAACCCAGAAGCTCAGAATTTTTTATTTCTGCTCCAATCTCTTGCAATATTTGCACCAAAACTGCCTTCTGGAAAAAGTTGCAAAAAGACGAAAACAGGCTGCTACAGCAATGGCTGCAGAAACTGCCACTTTCCGCAGCTGTTATTGAATTGACAAAAATATGAACATGCTGCTACAAGAAACTAATAAAATTTACTGCTGCAATTTGTCGTTGATTCCATAAAACCATTAGTCTTCATCAAAGCCAACATTCATGGTACAATTCTTACCATGCGAATAAATGTGTCGAAGTCGAGCATGGGAAGAAATCATTGGATTACCGATCAATAATGAAAATCGTTAACCAATGCGAGACAACTCACCGATAATGTAAATAAGTGTCAAGGTACCTCAGTGCATCTTGACAGGGACGAATGAATGTGTCGAAGTCGAGTCGCCTGCAAGATTTGACAATCAAGAGACATTGTTGTATTCACATTGTTATCAACGAGGAGGCTTGCCATTGATGAATGCAAGCTCCAAGGCACTTCAAATAATCTCTAATCTTGATCCCAGATAAAGTGTTGAGGTCGATGGGACAAGATCTGTTGGAAGGTGGACCTTAAGGAATTCCACATCATCCAACTCGAGCATAGAACCAAGAATGATTTGAAGAACCATGAAATATTGAAACCATCATGAAATTGCAGAACTTATTGTGAACTTTGCTCGCTAGTTGCCTGGTTTTCAAGCAAAGCTCATGTCCAATTGCGCCAGCAAGCTGGTTTTCACAATAGGACTTATTTTTCTCTTTACTCTTTTTTTTTTTCTTTTTTCCTTTTTCCTTTTTTTTCTCTTTTTTTTTTTTTTATGTCCTACTCTACTTGAAAAAGAAAATCTTGTTCAAGTATATGAGTACTTCCAATGGAACCATGTCTGTAACAAGATGATAGATAAACTCATATGCAGGTTTGAAAGATACTCTTTGACATGTACCTGTATATGAGATGCCAACTATCTTGATTTAGATGATGTCAAAAGATATTGAATAATTGAGCATTGGAATCCAATGACTGAATTGAACCAAGATTCAATGTAATCTTGTCTTCCTTGTCTTTCCTCTATCATGAAATGCAAGTCTTCGGAGATATGATCTTCATTCATAGAATCTAGTGATAGGCATGCATGAGAATTTTCAATCTCTGGTTCCAATATCTCCTCTTTATCAATAGACATCCCTGATTCTTGGACCTTATCTGAGTCTTCTTCTGCTGGTTGTTGTTCTTCAATGATAGCTGGTGAATCATTTTGCAATACCTCAGATTTGTAAGTTGATTGAGGTGTTTTATTGTTGGGGATATGAAATGGTTGTGGAGGTAGTGGAGTGGGGAATCTTTGGGGTGTTTGTGTGGATGGTAATGGGAAAGGTTGAATTGAGGTCAAATAAGGGTGATATTGATGTTGTAGTGGAGGTAAATGGTATGGATAACATTGATCATGGTATTGAGGATAGAGAGGGAAAGATTGAGGATATGATGGATTTCCTTGATAGGGCCTTTGCCAACTTTGTTGCCAAGATTGGTTTTGAGGTTGGGATTGATATGGCCAAGGTTTCCAAGGTTGATTTTGAGGTTGGGATTGATATGGCCAAGGTTGCCAAGGCAAGGGTGTTTTCCAATTACCTTGAGGTTGTTGTGCATAACCTTGAAACTGTGCATAAGGATATTGCATCATATTGGGTTGATGAGGCTGCCACAGTCCTCTTGGAGCTACATAAGAGAGTTGCTCTTATGCTTGATTTGCTCCATTATTCTTCTGGTAAATTACCTTCAACCCTGGTAATGATGGGCAATCTTCAGTAGTATGTGATCCTGCACAAATTTTACACATTTTAATGTGATTAAGTGGACATTCATGCAAAACATGTTTCTTTCTACATTTAGGGAAAAATATAAATGAAGCAACTTTTTGCTTGTTTTGCATTCTTAGCATGTCAGTTTGTTCATTTAAATTACCAAGAATGTTTAGCAAATTGTTAGGTTCAGTTTGACTTACCAATCTTGATGCCGACTTACTTACTTTTGCCACAAATGGATCTTGAGGGGACCTTACACACTTTGCTTTTCCTCTTGATATGTTCTTGCATAGTTCACAAATTTCTTGAAATGACAATCGATAGACATCTCCTTTTCCCACAAGATTAAGAAGATCAATCCATTCATCCTTTATAGCATTTAGTAGGAGAGTTTTTAATGCATCTGATCCTAAATTATGCAATTTAGATCTTTTAATATTATAAGTAAATCTCTCCACTAAATCTTCTAGGCTTTCATCCTCTTTTTGGTTCATGTTAAAGACTTCATTTCTAAGGTCATGGTGCATGCAATAACCTTTATATTTTTCCAAAAATACTCTTTTCATATCATCCCATGTCCCTATAGAATTTGTTCCTAAATTCATGAACCATCTAAGAGCTCTATCCTTCAATGTTGCCGGAAACAAATTCAATTTTTGCATGTGCAATGAGTAGCCATAAGATCTACAAATTATTTCAAATTCAAAAAGAAAGGTTTCCGGGTCTTTTGATCTCATACCTTTGAAGTTAGGAAGTACAGATGGATGGATGTTCTTCATTTGAATGTTGATATCAGTTTCTTGAATGGGAAATCCAAAAGGATCTTCCTCATTGTCATCATCTCCATCCATTTCTTCAACCTACTTTTCACCTCTTCTTCTTCCTGCAAAAATATGAATTCATGATGTGGATGTGTGGCTCTTACTGCACCACATGATATAGTGGGTGTGGTAAGTGATTGAAGTTTTTGTTTTTTTTTTGTTTTTTTTTTTTGGATGTAGGAAATCAAGATACCTAGTTACACTTCCCCGGCAACGGCGCCAAAATGTTGTGCTCAACCTAGTCTCCTAAATTGAGTTCATTAATTGTCAACCAGGGTTGGTAAACTGCTGAAATGTGGTGCACTATATGTGCCTAGGTATTTGTTTCTTACCACGTTGTGTTTAGTGTTTTTTGATGTTTTTGGTTTATGGTTTTTGTAAATAACAAATGCAAATACTAAAACAGAACAAGGCCTAACTATGGCTAGCAAACAACAAATACAAAGCTTGATAATGACTTCAAGGAAATAAATCACAACATGAGCTTAAACTTGTCCAATTCATTCATTAAAGATGTTTTGGAAGAGCTTGAGAAATGCCCAAGTTAAGTGTAAATGAAGTTCTCCTAACTAAACAATCAAACACTCAACTTACAATGTTACAACATCTCATCCATGATTAAAGGTCTATTGGAATATATTTGGAAAAGAACATTTGTAGCATAGTAAGACTTCTACTCTAAACTAGCTCCTAATTTTGTTCTGCAACTCAGTTTAACACTACTAGGCCTCACTCAAAAGTTATAGATTTCCTTTTTTTTTAATAGTCTTTGAGAAAAGGCTTGTTTGTGAAATGGTAAAAAGGTTGCAAAATACTCCAGGCCTTAGACTGATACTACCTTCTGTCCAAGTAATTATGTATTAGTATGAGTTTGGAACAAAAGAAGTTTTGTAAATAATGAAGACCGTGGTTTTTGAATTTAACAACTAATACAATTTAAAATGAAATGGATAGCAACTAAACTGGAATGTTAACATAGTGACCTAAGCTAAGACTAAACTAGGGTGCTACTAGTCTACAGTAAACAATGTTAAACTAAAAGCCATTATCAAACTTAAAATGAAATGAAATGACAGAGCTGAACTAAATGCAATCTACCTCCGGAGTGCTCTAACTAAATTAACATGCAGCTAGTCTATGGAATTCTACAGCCCATCTTGTTCATTATGAATGATATTTTGGAAGAGTTTGTAAAACAGTCCTGGCTGTATTATCCAATGCAATTGAACATAAACATAAAACTGAAAGCAAATACAACTAAAATCTAAGACACCACAGCTACTTCTTACTCATTGTTATGATATTTTGGAAGAGCTTTGTAAGAGTAAGACTGGCTGTAATGATTAATGAAATCAACAAAAGCATGAAGTTGATAAAACTATTGAAATTGGAAATTGAAAACGAAATCAAGCTAAGGCTACTTATCTAAATCATCTGAACGGAGCTTCTCGGGCAGTAGGGGCCCTCTACCGCCGGATTAGCTTGCAAATCCACTTAACTTTGACTCAGCTCTTGCACTAAAACGATGTATTTTTCATTAAAGGAGAAAAATACTTAAAACAGAGTATTCACGGTTCTATGAAATATAGCAGCAAAAGCCAAAATCTAACCAACAATTTCTCGGTCTCCCGAGTCCTACTTATAATGAAATTACAAACTACACTTTGAGAAAAACAAGGATAAATGTCTTTCCTATTTCTAATCAAATTAAAACTCTTATTGACAGCCTCGGACTTCATTGCGGACACCTGTAGAATCCGTGTTTTAATAGGAGACTGCCTCTTAGTTTGGGTGTCCCACGTGCATAACCACTTAGATATTTTTGCTCAGACTTTGTGAAGAGCAACGAATGATGAGGATGAAGTCTGGAATTAACCCATATGAGCCTTTCTTTGAGACGACACTTGTAACCCACTTAAACACTAAAACAACTACGGGCATTGAGATCGGCTCTGACATTACGTGATACATGTGATTGTTTTACTTGAGAAAATTATTAAAACAACAAAATCATGAAAATACAATATGTTAATCAATTCATGTAACCTTTAAGCAATCCCTAATCATTCTTCATTGATTTTAGGCTTATGAAGTGATAAAATAATGATGAAATGAAGTGAAAGGTTTGTAAAAGAGAAGGAAATTCTAGGGCTCAACACCAGATCAATGCTACAAGTAGATGTAAGTACATCATCATATAATATGCAAGAAGAAATATTTCCTCTTGTTACATCATGCTGCTAAAATAAAGGAAAGAAGTACAATAAAAAACATGAAATGATACCTCCTCCATTATGTACTTGAGGTCTTGCGCTGAAATGGCTCAACTGGAAATTCTCCCTCACTCTCAATGAGTAGGAAGGTGGCTGTGACATCCTCTCTATCACCATCCGGGCTATGCATCTCTCCATATGCTAATATATGTCATGTTGGATGCCCTCCCAAGTGAACTCCTCCATCAACTGGAAATATGCATCAAAGTGCATAAAAGAGAAGTCCTCATGTGCTGCATGTAGCAGCTTCTCCTTGAGACTAGAAGATCTAGTCAAGAAGATCCTGCCATAGGAATAGATGACCACATCATCCACCATGTATCTATCATCTCCATCCGGGTCATCAAGAATCATGCATGCACCAAGATCCTTGGAGTACTCTACCAAAAGCTGAGATCTCCAATAAGGATCAATCCTCCTCAGTGGCATTGCTGGTGATCTAGCATATGAAGTTCCACTCATGCTGCTGCCTGCTACTCTGACATCCCCCATGCCAAATTTCTCCTCAAAACTCTTCACCTCTCCAAAATCCAAGAGTGCTGAACCCAAAGACAAGATATCTCTCATCAACTGTAGATCAGGTGGCCTCCCAGGTGGAATGCCTCCATGAAGTGAGACATCAATGTTAAGAGTAGACTGCATAGATGATTGGGCAATATTACCCCTGCTTCTACAGTGCAAATCAGTCTGCCTCTTCCTTACATTGGCTCTCTAAAATGGAGGAGGGTGTATGCCTCTCATCAACTGATGTTGCTCTTCCTCCTTCCCCCCTCCTTCCAGCTGCAATGCTGCACAATCATGTTGCTCACTGATTGTGCTTGGACCTCCATGTATGAGATCCTGGGGAACTTCTTGCAAAGATACAAGAATCCCTCCTGTGGGAGCATGTGTTGCTCATCCCTCTGCATGAGGCACTGGATGTGCTCTAGATATGACAGTTTTTTTGCCTTCTTCTTCATCAATGTGTGTAGGCAACATCTCAACAATTGGATCCCTTTGTGAAAAAGTGATCCCCATGCCCTTTTGTTCAAGAATATGAACTAGAGGCTCTGTTTCCGGAAATGTGTAATTCAAGATTTTTGCTTCTCCCATGGTTTTCTGAAATGGATTTTCCTCCATCACATGCAAGGGTTTTGTTTTCTCAAGTTTTCCTTTCTCATGTGTCTTAGGAAGTTTTTTCACCAAACCTCTCCATCAATGTTTTTATGAATCTTGCATAAGAGAAAGTATTGGCATTATTTAAGGAATAAGATTCAAAAATCCACCATGCATGAGCCTTACCTCTAAAATGCAGCGCTACAACCCTGATAGCTTCATCTCCGAAAATATGGTACAGCTGAAAATAGGAGTTTAGCTCCTTCACCCAAGCTCCAACTGAACATGTAGGTGATCTGGAAAAAGTAGATAGAAGAAATCTATCTGCATCCTGTTGCTGGCTCTTCTCCATATGGATCTTGAAAAATTCTTGGAAATTAGTATGATCCCTAAACCTCTAAGTTTGAGATTCATATTCTTGCAACAAATCATTAAGAGTCATTCTCTTAGGCATTCTTCCTCTTCCCATCCATCTCAGGATAGATTTGGGCATGTGACTGCGCTGTGCATCATGGAGTGTAGTTGCATGCTCACACTCACCATGTGAAAATCTATATTCATCTCTAGAATCAACCTCCTTTAGAGATTTCATCTCCAATCTCATTTTCTTCAGCTCTCATTGAAAGCTCTTCATAGATTTTGGAAGAAGCTTTGTAAGCTTGTCTTCCTTTCTTCCTACACAAACTAAAGCTTTTTGGCTTCTGTCCATCTCTCTTTCTTCTAATAGCTAGATCTCACAGGCTGAGCCAAGAGATCATGCTCTAATACCATTGTAATATTTCTTTTTCAGGAATGCTCATAAATTATGCATGAAAAATGCATTTCCAACAACATATACAATAAAACAGTGAAATAATCACTTGGATCCCATGGATACATCTATGTAGCATGTAAATAAAAGAATATATCAAAAATAAATGGAACTAGGTGGGTTAAATAGACCTCCCACACTAGTGTAGCTGAAAATGGTGAAAAACCCCAAGACTACAAAATGCCTGAGTAGCTGCTCAAGGGACTGTGCAATATAAGAGAGGTTTTACACAAAAAATGATAGGAGAATCATATATCTACTCATATATTGATAAATAATGCTGAAGTACAAAGATCTAGTCTCCTATACAAAATACAAGATAACTCGGCAAGGGTTTCTTGTCAAACACTATATATAAAATGTGATATTCAGAAAATAAATGAATAATCACTGCAACACTGAAGTACATGAGTGTAGAAGGCTGAAATATGTATGATATGATGTATAACCCTCAAGGGCTTCCTCCCATGTAAGGATTAACCTCTCAATCACAAGGAAACACTGCAACGGAGCCACCAAACCATGCAATGAACACTGCCTCCAAAATAATGCACTCCCTAGAGAAAACAACGTTGGGAGGGTGTGAGAAATGTGTGGTATAATACCACAAATCTGAAATAACCTCTGGATCTCTCCAAACAGATCTCTCAAGTGAAGGAAACCTTCCTCCAATGAGAAACTAGCTCAGAAGTCGGGATTCCAATCCCTTCCACTGTTGCACCCAGCAATACTACACAATCTCTGGAAAATTTGTGCTGATGTAGATGGATGAAGCTTGGCCTAAAAACCTGATGTGGAAAGATGAATACAAACTCTCCCAATGAGCTACTCAAAGGAAAGAGGTGGGATTCCCGCCTGGGAACACCCAGTGCTAAACAGCACTGCAGCTTGTTAAGCAGCAAGCAGCAACAATTCTTGGCAGCCAAGAATAATAATCCTACAACATGATCCATAATTCTGCCATCCTCTTCCTTATATAAGATGTGATTTTTCTTTCCCTTGGCCCCACTCACTTAGGTTACTTCTAACCCAAGTTACATTTCCCTCCAAAATTGCGTTATCCATCCTAGGATTCCTCCTCCACTAAAACTGCGTTGTTGACTTAGTCAAAGCAGCTTCAATTTAACCCTGTTCACACATGGAGGTGTCTTATTGAGCTAGAAAGAGTGTCTCCTTTCACACTTGGAGTATTTAATTCCCCCTTAGGAGACTTATGAGCTTTTCTACCCATTTATTCACCGGTAAGAGCTGCTGCTAACTCTAATGTTCCTTCCATTTAGCTTGGAGGCTAAATTTTGAACATTACACTTTTGTTGCTGCAACTCTTCTTCATGTGAAACTTCTGTTTTCACATCAATAATGGAATCCTTGGTTCCACCTTCGCCACTCTTTCTGTCCTCTTGTTGCATGTGCTTGGGATGACTAGTTGGATGCAAAGTCCAATAATGGGAGACAACATGTCCCCTATTTTGGCAATATGTGCAATTCTTATGCACCTTCTTTGAAAGTTGTCTTTGCCTCATCTACTTCCTGTATGCTTTCTTCCTCATCCAGAATCTCAAAACATCATGGTTAAATTGACCACAATATGTACAACAAATCTTTCTTCTAGTTAAGCATGCAAAATTATCATCTCTTGCAGAAACACAATCAAATTGATCATGGGAAGATTTATACCTCTTGTGCTGCTTTGCATTTTCATCCTTTTTGCCTTCATGAGGAGATGAACTAGTAGAGGCTCCATATTTCATTTGTAGACTAACATCATCGTTCTTGTCTTGAAAACTGTCTGAACTTGCATGCTTGCCATAAGCTACATGTCTACCATATTCTTGCTGCAACAAAGGCTTAAAGTAATGAAAATCATCTTTGAAACAAATTTGACATATTTTCATCTTATAACTTGGAACAAAGGTTCTATTTAAAGTAGTCTCACATGCTTTCATGGTTTTGGAGTCTTCACCATTAAACTTCACATTACCAAGACCAAAATTATTGGGTCATTCCTCAACCAAAATAAGTTCAACCATGTCTTCTGCATGCTTGCCTAAACCCTTGCCTTCATAGCCCATTTTAATCATTAATTTGGACCCTATACCTCTCATATGTTTTTCTAAAGAACCAACACATCTTTCTAATGAGGAAACTGAAGATGAATTAGAATGGATTACCTCTTCCTCACGCAAGTTCTTGGTCAAATCTTCTTGAGCTTGATGGAGCTGCATCTCCATATCATGCAATATTTGAAGAATTTCTTCCTTCTCTTGCTTCATGGTAAACAATTGTTCACGAAGTTCAGTGCTTTCTCTTTTATCCTTAAACAAAATTTGCACCATGTCCTTTAGTATAATAAATTCACGCTTCATATCTTCATTGAAGAATCTTGTGAAGGAGGAAACCTCACTTGTAGAAGTTGTCATTATGATGTCAATGAAAAAAAGGAACTTCAAAAAAAAAAATCTCACAAAGCTTTCTAAACAAATGACAAGATTTTTTTTTAAACCAAATGGCTGTAGAGACAGACTCTTATTCAAGCAACCAAACAATAAACAAACTCCAAGAGCTTCTTAACAAACAATCGTCAAGAGGGTTTGTGTTAAAAGGGTGACCTTGAGGTACTTTGGGGTAAGGAAGATGCCTTCAGCCCTTTCTTCCTTTTTGTCCTCTCCAGGACTTAGCTAATCAATAACTATCCCTTCACCTCTAGCAAGATCAAACAACAGTCAGTTTGCAAATAGTAAAACAGTCAATCTTTTACACCGTTTTAACACCTTTCCAATAATACAAGAAATAGCTTTCTCTATCAATCAAGCAACCAACCTTTCTCTGCACAACTTGCAAGAGTCGTTATGAAAACTATTAAACAAATCCTTTTGCAAAAATGTTAAACAGAGAAAATACTCTAGCTTAACCTAATGCTCAACCATGACCTCTGATACCAACCTGATATGAAATGGATTTGTATTTGCTACGCTATGAAAAGTATCCAAATAGATATAATAATGTGTGCAAATGGTTCTTCTTAAATTGCAGGTTAAACAAATCTTTCTGGCTTTGTTTATGAGGTTTTTGTGTGAGGATTGATTAAGTAATTTTATTGTTTAACATAGAACAATAGAAAAGAACAACAAATAAATCTCACAAGCACATTACTCAGCTATTTGTTGAGTAGTTCGCCATCGAACCCCGTTAAAACCAGTAAGTTATCATTTCGAAAGAAGAACAAAAGAGGGTTGAGAATTTATATCAAGGTCAATAGATATTTGAAATTGTTACACAACATTTTGTCACCGTCCCTGCATTCCCCTACCTGAATATTGGAGGACTATCGCAGTGACCCCCGTGTATTGTCACACATCATGATGAATGTCATCGCATCCCCTAACATGCCAGAACATAATCTCTCGTTGACCATGCCTAAAGTTGACCTCTTTAAAAATATAATTTTTGGTCGACACGTTTGTGTAGTTATCACCTTCTCACCAATGGCTAGTTTCCACTAGGTCTCGCACCATGGTCGCTCGTATATGAAGAGCCCCACGCTCGAGCTACTGAAGGCTCTTTAATATGTACTGAAGCTTCTAATATGTAACAGCCTTCGCGAGCGGAGTCATGAATGTTTGTTCGACTGGATGAGGTCGAGTTTCTCCCTTTGGCCTTCTAGTTCCTACAAAAATGCAACTTCCCAAAGGGATAGACCTTTCATCCACCGTAAGTGGATCCCAAAGCTCTTCCTCTACTCCTATAAATCCCTCTCCATTCCATTGAATTAGCTAGCCATACATAGATAGAATAGACCAGGAGCTTATAGTAGGGAATAGTCCATAGTTATGAGAGAGAGTTTGAACCTTTCGCCTCTTCGAGTTGAATCAATGAATGAATGCTTTGAGACGTGCCTAACTGAACCCGTCAAAGGAGGTCTACAACATCAAGGCGTAGGTTGTAAACTCCATTTTATATATTAATATGACATGAATGATTTCTAGTTCCATCATTGTCTATGTTAACATTCAAAGTTTCTGACTCTCCTTGACTAGTTGGATAGTTGTAAATGAACATGTATGCTCATATGATTTTAGTGTTTGCTTGATGTTTGTGTAGGTGTATGAATGTCGATACGAACAGAGTGCAAGGCTTGAAGAATGAAGATCGAGGGATCACTACAACATACTACATCAAGAGCGTTGGATTGAGGTAGGACATCTATTCCAATTCGCATTTCGTTTATGAACTAGGAATTTAGAAACCAACATGTTCCCTTGTTGCTAGACCCACCCTAGGGCTAGAGGGATTGCCTCTATCCACAGAGGGGATTTTCCTTGACAACAAGTTGGTGACCATACTGGGGATCTCAATGCTTGTTGTCTCTTATTGTTCGTTTTGAATTTTTGATTGTTTGTCTGAATTTGGCCGAATTATCATTTCTCTACTATTTTTGGCTTGTTGACTGCTTTTGGCCATTTAGCCTTTTCCTGGAGTGATAAGCCTGGTTTTGCTAAGAAAATCCTTTTTTTTCCTTCCTTTTCTAGCTTGGTATTTTTGATTGCTTGATAGTCACTCCCATCAGCGCGAGTTGTCTTTTACATAGGCGCGATTTTGCCTGATCGGTGCAGGATACAACTGAACAATCACGCCGATTCCTGTAGGGTTGGATTTTGGGATTTTTCTGCTGAGTTTCTAGTGTGTCTTGTCCTTTAGATTGGTTTTTCTCTCCCAGATTGATCCATCTGTATTTTTCAGACTTGGCTGTCTCATTCGTTTCAATTTGTGTTATCTCTCATTCGAACAATGTGTGTTATCCATCCTAGGGTTTCTAAGTGTTTCGAACTATTTGTTTGGTCGTATGTTCATTGGGTGTCTGATCCATTTATGAGTCAATTTGGTCATTTATTTCAGCCTTATATGTGGTTTCTTGGTATTTTCAGTTGATGGTATGTGAAGTAGGGTTGTCAAGCTTTCATTCTGTGTCTATTTGATTGTCCCTCCGTCGCCCCGAGCATAGATTACATTGCTTGTTGAGTCAACTTAAAAGCCCTTTATTTTGCGCAAGGGGATGCATGCCTAGTTTTGAGTGCGTGTTTACGTTTGCTTGGAATTGGTCTATTCATGTTTTGATGATTTCATTCAAAGCTACTCGAAGCTAGTATTTGTTTTGTCTTTTTAGTGTAGCATTGCATTGTTGCTTCTCACTTATACAAAAGAACAAAAAGTTCACATTCTTCCTTCTTGTTTGGAAATGAAACATGCTCTTTTGCATTAGTAGGTTTCTTCTCCATTGGAAAGTGAAAGACAAAGACGAATTTTCGTTTTTTGCTTTGGCTGTGTTAGTAGCATAAGGGAAAGTGTCATTCTTGCATTCGTTTGACTGCTGCTTTGTTGTGAACCTCTATCCTTCACTTAGCTACCTTTTCATCGAAATGAAATGGTATTCTTTTTCTCATATAGTTGTGCATTAGAGATTTGAGATAACATTCAGTAGGGCCTTGAAACTGAAACATAATTTCAAGATAAACCATAAAATTATCTCAATCAACCTAAGGAAGCATCATAACTTAACGCTCACACTTAGAGGTCTAGGCTAGTGACGTGTTCTGGCGTCATTAAACCTAGCAACTATCGCTCGCAATATTGCATTAGACAACGCTAGTACAGAATTGTGATCCCAAAATGTTGCGTATATAAAGGGAGACCCTTTTAGGTTGCAATCCTTTATCCATAGGAAGCCAAGTCTTCCTCCCTGTAACCGTGATACACCAAACATAACATTCAGGGAGACTGCCTGCACGTACGTTAAGTCCTTGGTCGTTTGTCTTTCATTTGATCACCAAGGTGTATATTGCAGTTCACAGGAGATTAGTACACCCTTTTTTCATAGATTTTCTGAGCAGTCATTTTGATCTTTCTGTGACTCTTTAAACTTGAAAATATCATCGAGCACTTGTCCTTTCGAGCTCGTTCAAATTGAAAGTGACTAGAGTCACCTTTTTCCTTTTCTTGACTCTCAAAATATGAAAAGGCAGAGTCTTGTTTCAATGTTATAAAATCAATTTCCCACGATTACATCACACACCCATTAAGCTATATCTTGTCCGGATCATGGGTAATTCCTTAATGATTGTCATCAAAGCCTCAAATTGACAATCTATTTTCTCTTCTTCTTTTTAGACAAAGTCACTGTGTGTAATATCCCGAATCCCGAAAGGGAAATAGACAACAATACAAGCATACGACAATATAGAAAATGCCAGAAATAGAACATAAAGCAAATACTCATGAAAATGCCGGGAATGCTAAGCCATTTTATTAATCTGAGAATATAATGAAATACAATGGATAATCAGAATGAGGGCACCTATTCTTGCTCAAGGCAAGTGAAGAACTCTCTCAGAAAAATGAAAATCATTGCACCAGAAACTACGTCATTCTTTAGGCACTGAAAGCTATTGCTCACAGGGAAATAGATGAACACTAGGGATAGCTCCTTGCCGAATGGGCTGCCATTGCCAAATCACACATGCTGCTTCAACACAGGACCAAACCCCGAAACCATAACAAAAATGGACACCACTCGAAAATCACTGAGAAACCCTCCTCGGAATTACGCTCGTTTCGACCCGACACGGTGCCAAATGATATCTTTGAAACGGGGCCACAAACTCTTGGGCATTCTCCTCTTGGTAAAGGCGACCTCTGGTCTCTCCGCCAAAACTCTGAAACCCCATGATAGACCTCACTTAGCTATGCTTCGTCCTCTCTCCCAGGGACTGCGTAGTCACCAAAAGAAGCCCAGCTCCTCCGCAAAACAACAACCAAATCTCCCGTAAAAGACTGAAGGAAAAACCTTGCCCGAGCAGGGACTCGAAGACCCTCGGGGCTAAGGGCGAGATCTCCGACTGGAGACACTCAACGCACTAAACAGTGCTGCAGACAAGCTAAACAGCCAGCGTGCTCAAGAAGACAGAAGTCTAGCTGAAATATCATCAACAACAAGAATGCCAAATGAGATGGGTCTCCCTCCTTTTATAACGCTGGCCCTCCTCAAAAACCCTAACGTGGTCCCTCTCTCTCCCACGTGCTCCTCATAAGACTGCGCAAAAGCTCCTAGAGGCTACCTGAGCCTCCTCTCATACGTGGTGTGGACCCCCAGGCTCCCCCTTAAGTTTATTTTATTTAAGTGAGTTAGAGCCCTTTTCTCACTTTTATTTATTAATAAACTATAGTCGGCAAAACTATACAAAAATCAAATATTCCAATTAGCGGTGCTAATTAGGAATATTACAGTCTCCCCCGACAAAACGTTGCTTGTCCTCAAGCAACTGAAGTGATGGATGCTGCAATATCTTCTCATTCTCCCAAGTGGCATCCTCATCCGGCAAATTCTTCCACTTCACCAAGAATTCCCGGACCGTCCTGCTCCGTAGCTGCCTCTCCCTGGTATCAATAATAGCCTCTGGCTGCAACATCAAATGCCCCTCATCATCCGTGGGTGGTAGCTCATCTGTAATTGTCACCTTCTGTCCCAATGCCTTCTTCAGGCATGATACGTGAAAAACATTATGAATCTTGTTGCCTTGGGGCAACTCTAACTCATATGCGACCTGTCCAATCCGGCGTATCACCCTGTATGGCCCATAAAAGCGGGGCTTGAGCTTCTCAGCCCCCTTCTGCTTTAGTGATGACTGTCGGTATGGCTGTAATCGTATGTAGACCAAGTCTCCTACCTCAAACTGTCTCTCCACCCGACCCCTATCAGCATACAACTTCTGCTGATTCTGCGCTGTGGCCATGTTATCCTTGAGAGCTCGGAGGATGTCCCGACTCTCTTGGATCCAAATCTTGGCTCTCGGAGCCTTGCTAGCACCAAACATCACGTCAGCAAAAGATAAAGGATGATACCCATACAAAGCATAGAAAGGTGACATACCAATAGTCATGTGATGCGTCGTGTTGTAGCAATACTCTCCCAGATGCAACCACTTCAGCCACGCTCGCTGCTGTCCACTGACATAGTTACGCAAGTAGCCCTCCAGCCACTTGTTAACTATCTCTGTCTGTCCATCCATCTGTGGGTGATAACTAGTGCTCGGTGTCAACTCTGTCCCCACTAGCCGGAAAAGCTCCTGCCAGAATCCGCCCATGAAGCGGCTGTCCCTGTCACTGATAATGGTCTTAGGTAGACCATGCAACATGAAAATCTCCTTAAAGAACAGCTCGGCCACCTGTGCTGCTGTGTAGTGCGCGGATATGGCGAAAAAATGAGCATACTTCGTCAGTCAATCAACGACGACAAAGATGCAGTCCTTGCCCTGCACCATGGGCAACCATGTGATGAAGTCCATCGATATGCTCTCCCATTTCCCCTCTGGAATGGGAAGAGGCTGCAACAACCCTGTGGGATGGCTCATCTCTCCCTTGTTTCTCTGACAAACATTGCACTCGCTGACATGCTGGAGTACGTCCTCCTTGAGGCCCTTCCATGAGAACCTCTCTCTAATGGCCCTGTAGGTTTTGGTAAACCCCTGATGGCCAGTCAATGGAGAATCATGAGATGCATGGAGTATCTTCTTCTTAAGCTGAGACCCCTCAGTCAAGAAGATCCTGTCCCTGTAGTAGATAATCTCATCAACCACCCTGTATCTGTCATCTGCTGCCTGTCCATCCAACACCTCACATGCGAATCTGTCCTTGGAGTACTCCACCAACAGTCGAGCCCTCCAATCTGTGTCCAGGCTCATAAGAGATAACGTGGCCGGTCTACGCGAAAGGGCATCTGCTACCACGTTATTCTTGCCTTTGACGTACTCAATGTCAAAGTCATAGGCTTGGATCTTACTGATCCACTTCTGCTGCCTCTCCTGCAACTGCTTCTGCTCCAGAAAGTACCTGAGGCTGTTGTGATCGGATCTCACCCTGAATCTGCTGCCCACTAAATACTGCCGGTATTTGGCCAATGCATGCATAATGGCCAACATCTCCTTGTCGTATATGGAATACAACCTCTCATGCGGAAGGAGCTTCCGGTTCTCAAAAGCTATAGGATGACCACCCTGCATCAATACTGTGCCAATCCCCTCTCCTGACGCATCGCACTCCAAGATAAATGGCTGCGTGAAATCCGGCAATGCAAGCACGAGGCAGCTACTCATCACCTCTTTGAGCCTATCGAAGGCTCGCTGTGCTGTATCCGACCAACTGAATGCCCCCTTCCTCGTCAAGTCTGTGAGGGGTGCAGCAAGCTGTGAGAAACCTTTGACGAACTTCCTGTAGTAAGTGCAAATGCCAATAAATCCCCGAAGCTCAGTCACGTTCCTCGGCTCTGGCCAATCTCTGATGGCCTTGATCTTCTCCTCGTGGACTCTCACCCCATCCACTCCTATGATATGCCCCAAGTACAACATCTCCGTCAATCCAAACTCACATTTGGAGAGCTTGGCATAGAACTGCTGCTCCTCCAAGATGCGCAATACTGTCTCAATATGTTGGAGATGCTCCTCCCAAGTCCTGCTATATATGAGTATGTCATCGAAGAAGACCAGCACAAACTTCCTCAGATGACCCTTGAAGATATGGTTCATGCACGACTGAAAGGTAGCAGGTGCATTGGTCAGCCCAAAAGGCATAACCAGAAACTAGAAGTGCCCATAATGACACCTGAAGGCGGTCTTGGGAATGTCCTGTTCCCTCACGCGAATCTGATGGTACCCAGATCTCAAATCAATCTTTGAGAAGAAGCGTGCTCCCCTCAACTCGTCCATCAACTCATCGATCCTGGGAATGGGGTACCTGTTCTTCAGGGTCTTCTTGTTCAGAGCCCTGTAATCAATGCACATCCGCAATGTGCCGTCCTTCTTCTTCACCAATACCACAGAAGAAGCAAAAGGACTCGTGCTCGGCCGAATGTGCCCAAGGGCCAGCAACTCCTGAATAGCTCGCTCTATCTCATCCCGATAAGCCTTGGGATGCCTATAGGGTGTGGTGATCACTGCCTGTATACCCTGCTCTAGCTTAATGGTATGCTCAAACCCCCAATCCGGTGGCTGCACTGGCGGAATATCCCCGAATACTATGGCATACCTGTCAAGGATGGTCTGTACCTCTGGATGCACTGCCTGTCCTGTAGTCGCTGCCTCCGAAGCCCGCAGCTCTACTGCCCACTCTATGTCTTCCTTACGGAAGGTTGCCTCCATCTGATGTGCTGAAACAGTCTGAGGCGGGTATGTGTGCTGTCCCCGTATCCTCTCATGCCTCCCTATCTTGGGGTCATCCCACTCCATCTCTAGGGCCTTCCAATCTGTCGTGACCTTCCCTAGAGTAATAAGCCACTGAACACCCAGTATCATGTTGGTGTTCGAAATATCGACCACAAAAAAATGATCTGTCAATGTATAGGTGCCCATCGTCACTGATAACTCAGGAACATATCGAGCACATACCATGGTCTGATCTCCTGGGACCAAAACTGAAAATCCATCAAAACTCTCAGTCTGTATACCTCTCCGCTCAACCATCTGCGCATTGATGAAGTTGTGGGTTGCCCCACTGTCGACCAAGACTGAGACTCGCTGACCACGCACTGTCCCTCGTACGCGCAGCGTCAAGTACTTGGGAACTCCGTGCAAGGCTGCTAGAGCTCCTCCAGTAGGTCCAAATGATGCACCACCTGGTGGTGGTGGTGGAGGTGGTAAGGTATCCTGCACTGCACAACTATCCCCTGCCTCCACATCATCATCCTCATCCTCTTCCCCGCTGCTCTTGAAGAAGACCCCAATGAAATGTGCTTTCCCTGCAGCACATCTATGTCTCGGTGCCCATGGCTCCTGGCAAGTGAAGCACAACCGCTTCTTCTTCAGCTCCCTCCTGGCCTCATCGTCAAGTTGCACCCGTCCAGGATTCCCCTTGGGAGGCAGAATCCTCGTGTCCTTCCCCTTAGGCTGGAAAGCCTATCTCTGGGGGTAAGGTGTCCGAGTCTTGGGCAAGACATCTTGTAAATCTCGGGTCCTGCTGATGGCATCCTGAAGTGTATCTGGTCTAGTCGACTTGACTAGGCCACGAAGTGGCTCTGCTAATCCCTCCACAAACATGTAGGCCATCCGAGTTGCGGATAGATTTGGCACCATCACTGAAACCCTCAAGAAATCCAAAATGTAAGTCTCTGGACTCCCAGTCTGCTTGAGCTTCGTCAGCTCAACAAAATGCTGCTCCGGATCCCTCCGGTCAAAACTCTCTATGACCCTCCTGGTAAACTCGGCATATGTCGTCACTGTAGAATGCCCGAGTGTCGTCATCCCATGAAACCACCAGTCCTGGGCCTCACCATCCAAGTGTAATGTTGCCACCTTAATGGCCTCTGTCTGCGACATCTGATTAAGCTGGAAATAGATGTCCAACTTTTCTACCCAAGACTTTGCCGAACTGTTTGATGAGCCATCAAACGTGGGCAAATGAAATCTGCTAGCTGCGCGGTGGTCATCATGATGATGCCTGTGCCCCCTGTGATGTTCACGGGGTCTACTATCATGCTGGAGCTGAACATAGTCTCTGAATGAGATAAGATCTCTGATCTCCGGCCCGTATGCCCGGTACTCTGCAATATAGGCATCCATCTGGCCCGGCTCAGGCTCTGGCTCCCGCTGTGCTCCTGCCCCTGTGTCCTCCGCTAGGAACGTGGGCATAGTGGATCGCGTGGGTGCATGCGATGCCATAATGGGGATAGCCTCACGCTCCGGCATATGGTGGGATGTGCCCGATCCCTCACCAATCTGGAAACCCCTTGGGGTTTCCCGCTGCCTAACCTCCAGCGCAGTGAGTCTTTGTCCCACCGTCTCCATCTGCCTCGACATATCCTGCATGTGTTGGAGGAGCGTATCTCTAAATCTCCTCGCATCCTCCTCGTCTGCCATAGGACCCTGCTGCTCTGCGTCCCCCACAGGCTGCTCCTGCTCTGAATCTGTCTCAGGCTGCTCCTGATCTCTGTATATCTCGGGCTGCTCCTGATCTGTGTCCACCACTCGAACACGGTCCCCCTCTCCGTAGGTGTTCTCCAACCTACGCTCAATGTCTCTGTATCTCTTACCCCTGTAACAGATATGGGGTCTATCCCTCGGCCTCATAGACTGCTAGCTCCACAGGCTGAGCCAGATCTATGCTCTGATACCACTGTAATATCCCGAAAGGGAAATAGACAGCAATACAAGCATACGACAATATAGAAAATGCCAGAAATAGAACATAAAGCAAATACTCATGAAAATGCCGGGAATGCTAAGCCATTTTATTAATCTGAGAATATAATGAAATACAATGGATAATCAGAATGAGGGCACCTATTCTTGCTCAAGGCAAGTGAAGAACTCTCTCAGAAAAACAGGAAATGGCTGCACCAAGAAACTGCGTCCCAGCTGTTGGAGAACTGCCGTAGAACTGCTGCTCCTGAAATAGACTGAACACTAGGGGCTGCTCCCCTTGCCGGAATGGGCTGAAAATCTGCAAATCACCTGTACTCGCCAACCCGGACCAAACCCAGAAACCATAACAAAAATGGGCCACCTCCGAAAATCACCCCAGAAACCCTCCTCAAGGAATTACGCTGTCCCTCCAGGCCCAGCGCAGATGTCAAATGATATATGCTGAAACAGGGCCACAAACTCCTCTGAAAATCTCCTACTGGTAAAGACTGAGCCTCCACACCGGATCTCCGCTGAAACTCCTGCAGAAACCCCGCAATAGAATACCTCCAACTGTAACTGCGTCCTCTCTCCCAGGGACTGCGCAGTCACCAAAAGAAGCCTAGCTCCTCCGTAGAACAACAACCAAATCTCCCGCAAAAGACTGAAGAAACAACCTTACCCGAGCAGGCACTCGAAGTCCCCCGGGGCTAAGGGCGAGATCTCCGATCGGAGACACTCAACGCACTAAACAGTGCTGCAGACAAGCTAAACAGCCAGCGTGCTCAAGAAGACAGAAGTCTAGCTGAAATATCATCAACAACAAGAATGCCAAATGGGATGGCTCTCCCTCCTTTTATAACGCTGGCCCTCCTAAAAAACCCTAACGTGGTCCCTCTCTCTCCCACGTGCTCCTCATAAGACTGCGCAGAAGCTCCTAGAGGCTACCTGAGCCTCCTCTCATACGTGGTGTGGCCCCCAAGGCTCCCCCTTAAGTTATAACGTTGCATCTACTAGGGAAACACTTTATTTTATTTAAGTGAGTTAGACCCCTTTTCTCACTTTTATCTATTAATAAACTATAGTCGGCAAAACTATACAAAAATCAAATATTCCAATTAGCGGTGCTAATTAGGAATATTACAGGGTTTGGCAGAACCACCTGTTTTGTCTTCCTCTTCATTACTTCATGGTGAAGAGTCTCTCCCCAGAGTCTCTTCTGAGACATCTCTGTTTGTTGGGACCCAAGACCTTGAAAGTGCCATCATCCTGAGCATTCAACCTCTTGCCACTCGGTCTCCCCCTTTGGAGCCATTTGAAATCAACTGGCAGCCCCCAGATCCCTTTTTCTTTCTGAGAGAGGATCCCCCTCAACACTCGGATTCGCCTGCGACACCATTTTCCAGTGCTTTTCCCTCTACCACTTGCCAGCTTTTCCTTGACATCATGTCTTCATCTGACATGGATGCCTCGAGTCCTATTAGTAGTGAAGACAATCTCATATCTACTAGAGAATATCAATTCCCTGATGAAAATTTTCCTTATGAGACAACTCAGCCTTCCTCTCAGCCGCTCCCAGCTGGTTATCGTTCTTTGGGAAATATAATTTCTGGTGCTTGATCTTTCAACCGGAACCCGTTATGGTCAAGTACCGCGGCTCCTTCTTCAGGGTCGTTTGTGTCAGGTCCATCTTCTTAAATTCCCATTTTTCAAACAACTTTGTTGTCTATCCCAACCCAGCCCACTGTATGTGTGGATTCCTTCGCACCATCCGTTAGTGTGGTTACATCATTTCTGTCAACTTCTACTATTCGTGGAATGCATCCCAATGCTTCCGCAATGTCTGCTGGACCCATTGTGAGTGGATCACAACCTCACGTATCGGGAGTCAATCAACCTATTGGTAGTGTGCCTATCTCTTCTAATCCTATTCCAAGAGGTTTGTTGTACGACCAATATATGATGGCTATTCAAAATCAGAACTACCTCCCTTAAGGTTCTCAGCAAGTTCAACCTTCAATCAATCCCCCACATCACTACGATGAGTTCGAGAATAACATATATTACCATGGGCCTGTCGAACCAAGTCCATTGTATGTTCAAAAAAATAAACCTTCAAATCAATTCACATACTAACAATGATAACCCTATGGCTTGCAAGGACAACCCTATCATTTACAGGGATAACCCTACGGCCATCCAGGTCAACCCCACATTCAGAAAGGAGGGCCTTATGTTCCTAAGAGGAAAACCTACCCACCTGAGAGACCACCCTTTGTACAATAGAACTAGCCTTACGTTCAACAAGTCTCACCTCTTGTGCAACAAGGTCAACCCTCTGTTATCCAGTAAGGTCAACCTGGTCTTCAGGTTCAACCTAGCTTATCTCAAACATTAGGCCAACCTGGTTTTCAAGGACAACTAGTTCAACCTCATCATCCAGGCTAACATGGACCCTAGGGATAACGTGTTCAACCTCATGGCCAACCTTTAATTCCTCAAGGCCAACCATTGGTTTCCCAAGGCCAACCTTTGATGGTACAAGGTACACCCCAAGGCACTGCTTTCATCCCACAACAAAACCCATACGTTTCTCAAGCTGGACCTCAGTGGTTCACTCAGAATGAATACCCTGGTCCCCAACCAAGATATGGGCCGAATCTCAAAAATTATAACCCCTATGGAGAAAATCCTTCGGGACAAAACATATGGGCTCAAAATTTCTCCCGACCTAGTTGGACCCCTAACGCCTGTCTTTATCAAAGGCTTGCGATGCCTTTCAACTCGCAATTTCCATTCCTTGCTACACTGGAACTGCCTAATGTGTCGAAGTTAACATATGATCCCATTCTTCATAATCCATATCGACCCCCAATTCCCACCAAGATTCCTGGAGATTGTCCCAAGTTCGAAGGCAAATCCGGAGAAGACCCCAGGCCCATGTTATGACGTCTCACCTATGGTGCTCCTCTAACTCTCAGATTGATGATTCTATCAGCTTACGTCTTTTCCAAAGGACTCTCACTGGTGCCACTACAAAGTGGTACATTGAATTCTCTCGTGGAATATTCCAAGATTTCAACTCTCCTGCAATGGCGTTTCTCACACACTTTCAGTTACCGATTCACTATGAAACGAGAATGCACCTCCTTACGTCCCTGAAACAAGATCGGGCCACACATATCTCTGATCACATTCATGAATGGAGACAACGTCATTGTTTGATCAAGTTTGAAATCCCTGATCAACTTCTGATTGACTGGTTCACTACCTCTTTTATCTGTTTGATAACTAAGGACATTGCTATGGGGGCATGCGTTACCAAGGAGTAGGCCATTGCTCATGACCAATACCTCGATCTGGTTTACTCCTAGTTTGACACGCTTTATGAACTCTTGCCTGATGCTCCACGACCTGGAACTTCCAAAGCACCGGCGAAACCATCTGTCGATGGTATCATTGGTTTCGTTTCCTATCCTCCCATAAGTCTTCCATTTCTCATGCGAAGCAGAATTCCACCCATTCTACCGATACTACTTCTCAACCACCTTCCAATCCTGGAAAAACCGTGAAATTGAATGTCGTCCAGTCTACCTCAGTAGACAAAGCTTCCAAAGGTAAGAAGAAGGGTAAAGGCAAGGCAAAAACCGATACCCAAAATAGGATTCTCCTAAAACCAATACTGATGATGGCTTGAAACGTAAACCGAAGTATCCTTGTCTGATATGTGATGATGAGCATTACACCAAGGACTGTCCACGACAGGTCGAAGTAAGTCGACTTCTCAAAGGTACCCAAGGAACTACGAATGTTCTTAAGGAACCATTCCCGTCAAAGAAAACTCAAATGGTGGAGCAACCCTAGTCCTCCACCCCTTTTGGTTCTCAAGTTTTCATGATGAATGGTGTTGCACCCATATCTATTGCTACCAGATCAAAAGATTATACCGAACTGCGTCAATGGCGGGGAAAGAAATTGTATATGGTCCTCCTCCCCCACTTGCTTCTGGCCCTCTTCATATTGAAAGGCCTAGTTCTGAGCCCATTGTACGACCACCTTTCAAAGGCATGCTCTGAAAGTCCTCCTATAAACTTAACACCCGTACCGCTCAACATTACAGTATTGTTGAGGATTTGGCTCAGGCGCCATTCGCTATGTCCACACTGGAGGTACTTCAAAGTTGTCCATCACAACTGAAGGCTTTGTTATCTGTTATCGGAGGGGTTGACCCTGCCGATTCGAGCCTTATCACTTTTGATCTATAAAATTTCGTCTCGCGTCTCCCTCACCAACTTGATTTGATTATCCAAGTTGGGATTAATGGTAAGAATATCCATCGAGTAGTTGTAGACGAAGGTGCATCTACTTGCATCATGTCTGTTTGATGCTGGAAATCTATTGGCTCTCCAGCCCTTAACCAGTCTTGAAATGCTTTAAAAGCCTTCAACAGAAGGGAATGTTTCCCTTTTGGTATCCTCACCAGCTTATCTATCACATTGGAAGGAAAAGCGGTTAATGTTGAGGTTGAAGTCCTTGATGCAAAACTCAAATATAATCTCCTCCTCGGTCACAGTTTGACTTACGCCATGCTATGCATACCATCCACTCCCTTTCATGTTCTTTGTTTCCTGCACAAAGGAAAGATTATCACTGTGGATCAGCTATCCTTTTTCACTTCCACTTCTTCAGAGAGCAATGTTCTGTATGTAGACCACATTCCCAAGCCTTATGAAAGTGTGGGGCCAGGACTTTTCAAAGATCATGCCCTTATGGGTATTTGTTCTCTTCCTTTGCTCAACAGTGCTTAGGTCAATATGATCTCCACTTATTCTGATCCCTGGATCATCCCTTCACCTGATCAGGATGATTATTTTGGTGACGTAATGCCGTTAAGCCCAATATAAATTGATTATTATGAAGTTATCTTGCCTTCGACTTCTCCTTCTGATCATACTTCTTCAAGTATGCCTCTCAACACGTATTCCCAATCCCCTTGGCTCAGTGCTTTGGATACTCCAGATCCCTTGAACGAAAAATTTCCAAATGATGAAGCCATCATGGAAACCATGTCTCTCGAGGATCATCCCTGGGACAATAATCATCATCGTTCCTCCTTTTTTCCTAGTCTTGGGGCAATGTCTACTTTTCTTGAGAATTTTCCTTCCCATGCTCCTTACCAACTACTTCAAACGCCTATTTTGACACATGAAGTTTTTTCAGAAGGCAACATGGGAAATATCACTCAAACGATGCCTACTGACATCTCTGTTAAACTGGGGGTTATCGAGAATATACATCTTGGGGTGACCTATTCTCCTGATGAGATCGAGGTTTATACTAGTCTCTTCCACGAATTTTGAGACGTTTTCGCTTGGTCCTACGAGGAAATTCCTGACATTTATCTGAGTATATCCATGCACGAGATACATACTTACCTTGATGCGAAACCTGTTTGCCAACGCCTTCGTCCCGTGCACCCTAGAAAGGCAGCTGCCATAAAGGGAGAAGTTAAAAAACTTCTCAAAGTAGGCTTCATTTACTTGATACCATTAACAGATTGGGTCTCTACAATTGTCCCTATGGATAAAAAGCATGGCACTATTGGAGTTTGTGTGGATTACCACGATATCAATCATGCGTGTCCCAATGATAACTATCCCACTCCCTTCATCGACCAGATAATTGAAAAATGGGTTGGGAGTGAGATTTTTTCCATTATGGACGCGTTCTCTGGTTATAACCAGATTAATATACTACCGGTTGATTAACATAAATCCACCTTCATCTTTTCATGGGGCACTTTTGCGTATAAGAAGCTCCCTTTTCGCCTTAAAAATGCTCGACTGTATTTCTCTCTGACTTGGATAGCAACCCAACTTTTGGGGCATATGTTTGGCATATTTTCTTTTAAATGATTAGGATAAGGCACATTCTACCATTCAAACATCTAAATTCTTTCTTTTCACTATCCCATTTCATCCTCTTTTGTTCGTAGAATGCAACCCACGGTTGTGTTGCTTTGGAACTGTAAAGAATAAATTTATTGATTTCTTCAATTTATACATTAGCCGATGAAATAAAACTGACATATAATACATATGAGATCAAAATATACATTATATTGAAGTCTAACATGAATATTTACTTTGTGTAAATTTGAAAAATTATAAGTCACTTACTCTTTATCAAGCGCCTTTTTCCATTCGTTTGGAGCAACTCCCCTTCTATTTTGTCTTCATCCCTTTCATCATCCCAAATCACCACACGTGGTCTGTTGTTGATCTGCATGATGTACTCACTAGCATAATATAAAGACTCATACGATATGTACCCCTCTGCCATAGACCCCTCGGGTTTTTCCCTTTGTCGAACAAAACCTTTCAATTTCTTCATGTACCTCTCTAAGAAGAACATCCAATGACAAGAAACCACCCAACCTATTTCAACCTCATATACTAGGTGGATTAGAAGATGAACCTGCAAGTCCACGAAACTCACCGGTAGTTCCTCCTCAAACATACAAACGATATCAACTATCTCTTGACGCCACCATGGAATAATAGCCACATGAATCTACTTTGACGTGATCCAACGTAAAAATGCAGATAATTTAGATATGGAACATCCTAGGTCTTGGGGGAATTCATGTTTCACACACCCACACATGAACAAAGGATAATGACACTGCAAATTTATAAAGTCATGCAATAATATACAAAATTATTTATGTTTTATGATCCTTGCATGGGATAACATTTATTAATATAAAAAATAATAAAATCATGCTTTTGACATTATACGTACTCTTAGAAGATTCAAATGGTCATGTGATTTCAGCCCCGATAAATGGTCATCCACGGTGAAGCAACACCATAGTGAAGACCCATATGAAGATGGCACCCTCACACCCATTATAAATTCCTTTGCCAAAGAAAGATCATATTTTTTAAAAATCCATGGGACATCACCTTCTTTGAAATACCATGAATTAGAGGGATCAACGCTGCCTCTGATCTTGTACTTTCTAATCATCTAGGCCATTGTTTATTTTTAGTTTTTGAAGTAATAAGATCTTTCCTAACAGCCAATGTGTCACTTTGTTTTGATGATATGTGCCTCCATAAAGAAGATGAAACATTTTTAAATATATGCATGGGATATAATAAGTGGGTAATCTTAAGATTCTCCAAATATGGGAGGTTACAAAAGATAGATTTCCTTTTCATCCCAATGGGAAATTTCTCAACATAGGTGTCAAAGAATTATGGATCATCAAACATAGGCTCCCATTTTGAATCAAAAATTTCTATGAACTCCTTCTCCTTCTCTCTCTCATATTCTTTAAGCCATTCGAATGGTGTCGTTATTGGAGGCCTTTAGGTTCTCTCTCGTTTACCATTGAAAGTGGATGCTTCTCTTCTCTAAGGGTGTTCTTCTGGGAGGAATACCCTGGAGCAGTCATACACTGGCTTTCATAGGTCGTTGGACCATCTAGCTTTCAGAGAAGGTGTTAACTCCCTGTAATTTGTAAGATTTGCAAGAAAAAATGGTAGATAACAACATCAAACCACTTTGGAGTCTAGGACCTAGCATTACTGGGCTTAGAGAGGGCTCTCTCTATATTTATGATTAACTGATTTAGATTTATGATTATATTCTTATGATTTTAGGCTAGTTATAAAGATTGGGGTTGTTTGTTTGTTTGTTTGTTTGGTTGGATAGATATATTGTGGGAAGCTTAATCCATTGGGCTATGGAGTCATAAAAGGGTCGAGTTGTACATCAAATTTTCAAGGGTTTTCACAGGGAAAGCTTACTATATCAAATGAATCATAGAGGCAGTGTGAATATGAGATGGTAGTGAGTTCAGTAAAGCCAAAGAGCAGTTAAGAATTATTTAGTTATACTTCAGCATAAATGCAGAGCAGACAGTCTCTGAATTATGTATTTAGGTCTTTAGAGGAAAACATATAAGACAATAGTTCAGTGGGGGTAAAGAGCATTTAAGAATGATTTAACTCAACTTCAAAAGAAAAAGCCTCAAGATAACAGTTTCAGAGAAACCAAATAGTAGTTAAGAATTCCTTAGTTAAACTTCAAAAGAAGACCTCAAGATAACAACTAGGTAAACTAAAGAGCAGTTAAGAATTATTTAGTTATGCTTTGCAGAGGAAAACATTGAGATAATAGTAACAGACATAATTAAGGTGCTCATGCAACATATCTTAATCTAAAATCTCTGTTCTGCTATCAGGGAGATTGATGTACAATATGGAAAAACAAAGGAAAAACATTAACAAAAGAGGGATAAAATCACCATTAACATAGCTCAAGGATCCTGTGAACGTGCTTGTATCATTGATGTCCAGCTCAAAAACAGTTACAGTGCTCCAATAAAATAATCTTTGCAACTCAATTTCTATACAAAGTCCAAGAAACCAACCAACCGACACTGATAATGAAAATACATGCAGTATTTAACTGCAACTGAGGTGGTTGCCCTAATCTTGGGTGATAGATTGCATTTACTACATAGTAAATGAAGTTTTGACAATTGAGACCATGCAAGGCCCAAGCCAAAAATATCTCTGACAAACCTATTGTAACAATAACTTTCAAATTAACTTTTGAGCTAACTTTAAAATATCTTTGACTAACTACCTGCAAAATTAACTTTTATAATAAATTCTGAATTGATGCTAAATATATTTGACTGTAATATTAATTGTGGTAGCTTCATTAAATCCAAATTAAGTTGAAGGTGGCCAACATGGTTATGAAGAGGCAAATGCTGAGTGGCCTTGACATTTGGCTTTGTCTTTCTCGTTGATTTGTTCTCTGATTTGTCTTTAAACTTTAAACTTTCCTTATCTATATATCTCTTTACTGCCTTTGCTGTCACTTGTAATTTCTTCTTTTACCTCTTTATCTACCCTTCATCTGTCTTCACCTTTACCCTTGACTGCTATGTTTACCTCTTTTACCTTTCACTGTCACAGTGAATCTTTTACCTTTCATTGTCTTTTCCTTAACTCTGTCTTTCATTTTTATCCTGTCTGCTCCTTTACCCTAACTGCTCCTTGTCCTGATTTTATTTATTCTATTATGAAACCAGCTCCAAAAATAGAATAAAAGAGAGATCAAAGCCTTAGAAATCAACCACTTCGAGGGGGAAACCTCCAATACATTACATAAATGAACAATTATTGGATGATAAAAATGACCAAAACCTCCTTCTATATATAGGATTCCATGGGGCCACAATATAATCCTAGTTGACCTAACAATAATAATGTAAGGGCACAATAATAATAATATTGGGGTTACAGGGGTACAACAATAACAATAAGGGGGCTACACTAATAACAATAAGGGACTAAACTAGTAATATAGGGACCTAACATGCCCCTCTCCTTCAAAAAATTGTTTTTCTCAATGCTTGAGTAGCTCTGGGTGCTTATGTATAAAATTTTCATCCTCCCATGTAGAATCTTCAGTGGGTAAGTTCTTCCACTTGGTAAGATACTCTGAAATTGATTGATTTCGTAGCTGTCGAGTTCTTGTTTCCGTGACTGCTTCAGGTTCCGATATGATTTTTCCTTCCTCATCAAGTTATGGAAATATTGTTTGAACTGGAAGATTTTCACCTATAACCTTCTTTAAGCATGAAACATGAAAAACTAGATGCACTCACGAAGAATCAATAAGCTCCAATTTGTATGCCATAATACCAATATTTTGCAACACCTTGTAAGGACCATAGTACTTTGGCGATAATTTATTATCCTTATTAGCTTTCTTGAGGGACATTTGTTTTTATGGTTGTACCTGTAAAAATACCCAGTCTCCTACATCAAAACTTCTCTCGCTGCGATGTTGATCTGCCTGTTGTTTCATTCGATTTTGTGCCAAATTTAGGTTATCCTTTAATATTTGGAGAACTTCTTGTTGATGCTTGATGTGATCTTCCACTGCTTGAACCTTAGAATTTTCTCTTAAAGATGATGTGATGGACGATGGATGATATCCATAAAGTGCCATAAATGGGGTCATTTTTGCTGCAGTATGGAAGGAAGTGTTATACCACCATTCGGTGAGAGGTAACCACTTGACCCATTGTGTTTGTTTATCAGATACAAAACAACGAAGATATCCTTCCAAACATTTATTCACTATCTCAGTTTCACCATTGGATTGAGGACGCTAAGATGAGCTATGAGCTAATTAAGTACCCAAACAAGAAAATAACTCCGTCCAAAAATTTCCAATAAAAATGGGATCTCTGTCCCTCACAATAATCTTTGGTTTTCCATGTAGCTTTTGAAGTCCATAAATGTAGTAGCAACTATACCTACTTTAAATGGATGAGATAATGCACAAAAGTGTGCATACTTGGTAAGTCTATCAACTACCACCATGATGACACTCTTTCCTTCGGACTTAGGTAAACCCGTGATAAAATCCATTGAAATCTCCTCCCAACGTTGACTTGGAATGGATAAAGGTTGTAGAAGACCCGGGGTCTTAATTGTCTCAACTTTATTTATCTGGAAAACCAAACATTCCGCCACAAACTTTTGAATATCAGATTTAAGGCCATCCCCAAAAAATTCTTTCTCCACCTTGTGGTAAGTTTTTAAAAATCTTGAGTGTCCTCCTAAAGGAGAAGTGTGAAATTCCAAAAGAATATTTTGTTTTAGTTGGGAATTCTTACAAAGATATAAGCGATATTTGTACCATAAGGAATCATTTTTCCAACTAAATGTATGAGATTTACTAGGATCTTGTTGCAACTTTTGAATGAGTATCCACACTTCTTCGTTCTTCTTCCATTCATCCCTTGCTTCGGTTATCCAATTTGGATAATAGAAATGGCACAAAGCAATGCTTCCACCTCTTCATTCTTTCTTGAGAGTGCATCTGCAACAACATTTAACTTCCATTTTTTGTAGATTATTTCAAATTCATAACCCAACATCTTTGTGGCCCATTTTTGCTACTCTTCTGAAGATAGTCTTTGTTCCAAAAAGTGTTTAAGACTATCATGATCAGTTTTTACCTTGAAGTGTATTCCCATTAGGTAAGGTTGCCATTTCTTTATTACATGTAGTATTTCTAACATTTCCTTCTCATAAATAGATTTTTGTAAATACTTTCCTTTGATTGGATGAATTTAAAAAGCAATGGGTCTTCCTTCTTGCATTAAAACAATACCAATTCCATTTCCCGAGGCATCACATTCCACAATAAAGGTTTTTGTGAAGTCTGTCGTAGCTAAGACTAGTGCTAGGCACATTTCCTCTTTAAGATGTTAAAGGCCTTAGTTGGTTCAGGAGTCCATGAAAATGCATCTTTCTTCAATAATGTTGTTAGAGGTGCTTCTATTCTCCCATAATTCTTAACAAACTTGAGATAATACCTTGTTAACCCGAGAAATCCTCACAACTGCTTTATGGTTGTGGGGACTTTCCATTCCCTAATGGCTTTAATATTGTTAGGGTCTACCTTAACACCCTAGTGAGATACAATATGACCCAGATATTCCACCTCTTGTACTCAAAAGAAACATTTGGATGTTTTTGCATATAATTGTTTCTCTTGCAATAGTTTGAGCACCATGTCAACATGTTGGACATGATCCTTCCAAGACCTGCTGTAGATTAGTATATCATCAAAAAATACTAGCACAAATTTTCTAAGGAAGGGTTTGAAAATGGAATTCATTAACCCTTGAAATGTAGAAGGTGCATTGGTAAGGCCAAAAGGCATGACCAAAAATTCATAATGACCCTCATGAGTTCGAAATGTTGTTTTTGGAATATCTTCATTCTTCATTCTAATTTGATGATATCCTGAATGAAGATTCAACTTGGTAAAATAATTTTCTCCATGTAATTCATCCAATAATTCATCAATCACAAGAATGGGAAATTTGTCTTTAATGGTGAGCTTATTGAGCTCCCTATAATCCGGACACATGCGCCGTGATCCATCCTTCTTGTGCACCAATACTACTGTAGCAGAGAAAGAACTTTGACTAGGTTTAATTATACCAGCCTCTAACATTTCTACAATCATACGTTCAATTTCGCTCTTTTGGACATAAGGATATCTATAAGGCCCGATGTTTGGAGGAACACTTCATGGAATCAAATAAATATCATGATCATGATCACGAATAGGTGGGAGTCATTTGGGAGTTTCAAACACCTTGGAATGATTGTCCAATATTTTTTGGAGATATGCAGAAATAGATGATTTTGATGTTGGAACTTCTAGTGAGCATAATTGTGCAATTACACCTCGTTGTTCTTTCTTCACAAGCTTTGTCATGACATTAGAGCTTATTATCATTCCCGACTTCCCTGTGATACCTCGTAATTCGACTTCCTTTCCTTCTGAAAAAAATTTCAATAAAAGTTCTTGAAAATTAAAAGCTACCGTCCCCAAAGATTGTAACCATTGTACCCCTAGTACAACATCAGCACCTCCCATTGGAATGGAAAGCAATGGACTATTCAATACATATTTCCCCATGGTTAGCTTGATATTATGGCATTTTCCAGAGCAATTTATAGTTCCTCCATTTGCAACTATCATTTGACATTCTAGTGTTGGGTATAGGAAACAATTCAATTCCTTGGCTACCTTACAATGAATAAAATTATGGGTACTACCCGAATCAATCAACCCTATTACCTTTTTCTTCTTGATATGTCCTTCTATCTTGAGAGTTTGAGGAGTGGTAATTCCTACCAATGCATTACACAATATGGTCAGACTCATTTCTTCCTCTTCTAGGGTTGGTTCCTGGTGTATATCCTCTTCTTTTGAATATTCTTGTTCATTTTCTTCTTCCTCTTCAAAATCTATGTAAAATAATTTCTTCTCAGTACACTTATGACCTTTAATGTATTTGATATCACAATTGTAGCAAAGCCATTTTCACTTTTTTCTTCCAATTGTTGTGGTGTCAACCTTGTAGGTTGTGGAAATCTTGGAGTAGC
Organism: Pinus albicaulis; assembly: GCA_034641835.2. Classification (NCBI taxonomy): domain Eukaryota; kingdom Viridiplantae; phylum Streptophyta; class Pinopsida; order Pinales; family Pinaceae; genus Pinus; species Pinus albicaulis. Next base: position 265,772,794 of record CM076575.1, on the reverse strand, counting down.
AACACTTCCATCTTTATATATGTGAGTGGTAGGCTTCCTTGTCGCCATAATTTTACGTTCAATTTTTCTTGCCAACCTGAATGCCTTTTCCAGTGAATCAGGTTCCCAAACGTGAACTTCATGTTGGATGTTATCCTTTAAAGTCCCTATGAAGACATCAATCCTGTGTTCCTTTGGAATATCAGTTACCCTTATATTCAATTTTTGGAAGTCCTCAATGTGCTCCACCACTGAACCCTTTTGTTTGAGATTTATCAATTAGCTAAAGAAGGTGTTGATTTTTGTATCCTCATAATGTGCTATCATTTCCTTCGTAAAAATTGACCAAGTGAAATTTTTTTTACGGGAGCAAAGTCATCGATACCATACAAATGTATTTTGTTCTAAATGTAAAGTTGCAATGCGCATCTTTTGTGTGTTTTGCACATTATTGAGATCAAAATATTGCTCCATCTATAGTATCCATGTTACGAGATCCTTGCCATCAAACTTTCTCATATCCATCTTTGGAATATGGTGGTTCTTCCATCCAACATTAGAGTTTATGAAATGACGATTAACATTTATTTTGTTCTCATCATGAGTTTCCTCTACTATCTTTTCGTCATTAGGAAATATTTCTTGTATCAACTTTGCCAAACCTTCGATGTCTACTTTTAGATCATTCTTCATGTTTTCCATGTTGTCTTTCATCTTTTCATCGATCTTAGCTTCCATTTCATCCATCTTAGCTTCCATGCCAACTTCCATGCCATCCATCTTAGCTTCCAAACCATTCGTCTTAGCTTCCATGCCTTTCTTCAAACCATCCATCTTAGTTACCACGCCTTTCTTCAAAACTTCCATTTCAATTTTTGTTTCTATTTGCGATAGCGAAATTTGGTGCACTTGCTCTTGTAATTTTTTTTGAGATTCAACAAGATGATGAGCGTAGTGAAAAGAGTCGCCTTCACTAAGTGGGCCCGCAGGGTATTTTTGACGCAAATTCTATTTTTAGACTATGTCTATTTTTAGACCAGGATGCTATTTGTGGATGGTTGGTCAAGTTGGAAAAATATATGGACTTATATTTTTAAACATTTTAGGCGAAGTCTATTTTTAGATTGCCAGTCTAAAAATAGACATGTCAGATATTATTAGCTCTTAATAATATTTGAACTCTAAACATTATCTTATTCTCTTGGAGCACTGACATTCAGTTAAAAGATTGCTCAGATCATCTAGCTGAAGGAATTATGTAATTCCTAGAGCTACTGGTGGTTCATGCATGGAGGACTTCAGTTAGAACTCAAGTGGCAGAGTTTGGTGGAGTTAGAGAAGTAGTTGGTGGGTTGGTTTCTAGTTTAACTACACTTGTGGAGTTAAACTCAGTTGAACTGATTATGTCTATTTCTAACTGATTAATACTTTCAGTGGAGTTGAGTGAATTAATTAGTTAAATTAATTCACTAAATAATAACTCATTATTTAATTGGACAGAGACAACAATTAACTACAATGTAGAACATATCAGTGGAGACTCAGTGGAGAGATTGGTGAAAGAGTAAGTGTGACTCTCAGTTGTGACTATAGTGATGCATTGATTGCATCCAACACTCAGTGGAGATGCCAATGAGGATTGCGTGAGCAAGGCTGGAGAAATTCAAACTCATTCAGAGCCATTCTTCAGCAGGGATTGTGCAGTACAAGCAGGCTAGCAGGCGGCAAAGATCGGTGCATGGATTTTCAAGATTAGGCCTAATTAGTGTGTAGCGATTGTATTGTACTGAGAGCTTGATATGATCAGCTTTGTATGAGGATTGTTACATGATATATATGACATATATTATATACAGATAGTTGGGGTTTTCATCTTCAGGCTTTCCCGTTAAACAATTGTGTTAATGTGTGTGAATTTTTATTGTTTCATGTGTGCATTGCAATCTTGATTTAATTTCTGCAAATGATCAATGGTGGAATAGATTCTGTATTTTGCATGAAGTTAAAATAGTGTAAGATCAAGAGAATCTTGGACATATAACACATAAGTTATATAATTTCTACATGGTATCAGAGCAATATTGATCATTGGAGGAGATTGCAATTATTGAAGCGGTTGAGTTTTGTGCTGGTGGAATTCGAATTTGCTGTAGTGTTTTCTTGTTGTCGAAGTTGAGCATTCATTGAAATGTATTTCAACGGATTTCGATTGGAGTATGCCCTTGATGGGAGCTCAAATTACATAGCATGGAAGGACAAGATGGAGGCAATGCTGGATGATAATGTGTTGAAGGAGTTCATAGATGTTGATATTCCGAAGCCTGCTTCTAGCAATGCAGCCGCACTTGACGCATGGCAAAAGAAGGTAGAAAAGTGTCGAAGGATTCTGTTGGAAGGTGTGAAGAACCACATTGTGTCCATCCTTCACGGGAAAGCCACTCCATTCTTAATGTGGAATGCTTTGACAGACTTGTTCCAAAGTATAAGTGATTAGAGGAAGTTGGTGCTTAAAGACAAGCTCAGAAAAAGAAAAATGGAGAAAGGCGACAGTATTCCAAAATACCTCACAAAGTTTGTCCACTGCAAGGATGAGCTGGGAAGTGTGGGGGTTACTGTTGACGAAGAAGACTTGGTGAGCTTGGCTCTCTTTGGGCTTCCGAAGAGTTGGCATAGCTACGAAGACTCTGTCAATGGACGGGAGAAACTGCCAGGATGGGAGCGACTTTGGTCGGACCTTGTGTAGGAGGAGATAAGGCAGGGTACCAGGGATGGATCTTCATCGAAGAATGAAGATGAATAGAATTGCGCTTTGGCTACCAAAGAAAGGAAAGGGAAAGGGAAGAAAAATCCTTCTAAATCTGGTGCGAAAGGCAAGAAGCAGGACTTGTCCAAAGTGAATTGTTTTCACTGTCACGAGCATGGAAAGTTCACCACTAACTGTCCACAGAAGAAGAAGAATAAGCAGGCTGCTGGATCTGCAGCTAGAGAGGCCTTAGCCTCACAGTTTGAGCTATATTTTTCTTTGATCGCATGCTTTGTTTCAAGTGTGATGGGATCGGTGTGGTTTCTTGACAGTGGTACGTCTTTCCATATGACTAGAGACAAAGATTTGTTTAGTGATCTGGAGGAAAAGGATCTTGGAGTGCACATCGAGATGGGCGATGTTGGTAGATACAGTGCAACTGGTATCAGGACCATTTACTTTGAGAGGGAGTCTGGTAAACCTTTCATCTCTAAGGATGTCATGCATGTTCTAGGATTGAAGAAGAATCTGATCTTCGTGGCAATGCTGGAAGACAAGGGTTATGATGTTGTTTTTAGCGAGGGAAAAGCTTTCCTGCGCCATAAAACAACTGGTAAAACCAGGAGGATAGGGATTCAAGTCAAGAATCTTTATCAATTGCAGGTAGATGGCTGTGCTGCAATGGCAGGCAAAGCAGAAGGAGTGGTGAGCCGAGATGAGGGCGAATTGTGGCACAGGAGATTGGGCCATCTTCACCATGGCACTTTGAAAATTTTGCAGCAGATTTCTATCGGGCTTCCCAAAGGTACACTTGCATAGTTAGATTAGTGCAAGGGATGTACTTTGGGAAAATTTGTGAAGACCACTTTTCATGAGAAGGATAGTCGTGCTTCGATGATCCTTGAGAGAATTCACACAGACGTGTGTGGACCTTTCTCAGTTGCTTCAATAGCAAAGCACAGGTATTATGTGATATTTATTGATGACTTTTCTCGTAAGTGCTGGATCTTCTTCATGCAGAAGAAGAGCGAGACATACTCAAAGTTCTGTGAGTTCAAGGCGCTGGTTGAGAAAGAGTCGGGGAAGCAAGTGAAAGCTCTCCAGAGCGATAATGGTGGTGAATACATCTCTGGTGAATTCAAAGACTTCTATAGAAAAGAAGGAATTTGAAGAGAACTCATAGCGCCTCATAACCCACAGCAGAATGGGGTCGCTGAGAGGAAGAACAGAATGATTGTGGGTGCTGCATGGGTGATGTTGCATGATCAGGGCCTTCCCATACACTTGTGGGCTGAGGCACACAACACTGTGGTTTATGTGCAAAACCATTGTTCTCATAGAGTACTTGGCATGAGTACACCCGAAGAGGCATTTTTTGGTAAGAAGCCTGATATTTCTCATTTGAAAATTTTTGGCTCACTTGTTTACATTCATGTGACGAAGGATGCCAGGAAGAAGTTGGAGCCAACTGCAGAGGTTGGGATATTTGTGGGGTACACAGAAACACCCCACAATTATCGTGTGTATTTTCTAGACAATCAGATGATTGTCATGCGATGGGATATCAAATCTCATGAGGAGAAAACCATGAAGTTGTCACTTGAGAGGGAGCTACACTTGCATGCAGAGGAGGAGCTACTTGTTCCTAAAGATGAGCCTCAAGATGTGGATCAGCCACAGGAGGAGGTTCATGGAGTGGAAGAAACCACTCATGCAGCGCCAAACATCAGAGGGCGGAAGCGCACTACAGAAGCTGAGCGACTGAATCTTGATGCAATGCAGAATGTAGGAGTTCCTACATCATAGCGCAGACAAAGACAATCACTTGACCGATTTACTGGATACATGGCTCTGATGAGCAAGTGTATCGTGACGAAGCCATCCTCTTTCGAGGAAGCTATGGAGGATCCCGCATGGGTAGATGCCATGGTGGAAGAGTATGATTCGATCGTCAGAAACAGTGCATGGGAGATTGTACCAAGGCCGGAAGGGAAATCAGTGGTAGGTTCGAGATGGATCTGCAAAGTGAAGCAAGCTACTGATGGGAGCGTTGAGAAGTATAAGGCAAGATTTGTTGCCTGGGGCTTCTCATAGATCGAGGGGATCAATTATGAAGAAACCTTTGCACCTGTCGCAAGGTATTCTTCCATACGGACCATACTTTCTCTCTCAGCGCAGATGGGTTGGCACATTCATCAGATGGATGTGAATACTGCGTTCCTCAATGGAATCATTGAGGAGGAGGTGTACATTGAGCAGCCTAAAGGATTCGAAATCTTCAGTAGCGAGTCGCATGTGTGCAGGCTCAAAAGAGCGTTGTATGGGCTGAAACAAGCACCTCGTGCTTGGTACACACAGATATACAATTATTTCACCGGACTTGGTTTTGCCAGGAGTGAGGCGGATCCAAACCTATACCAAATTGTGGTGGAGGGTAAGCTTTTGATCATTGTGCTTTATGTAGACGATTTAATACTAACGAGTGATGAACTGTTGATACACTCATGCAAGTCAGATCTTGCAAAGGAGTTCGAGATGAAGGACTTGGGCCTCCTTCATTATTTCCTGGGATTGGAAATTTGGCAGCGGAAAGGTGAACTGTTTGTGTCTCAAGGCAAGTACACCCGGGAAATACTGGAGAAGTTTCACATGCAAGGCTGCAAGCCTATCGACACTCCTCTTCCTGGTGGTTGGAGGAAGGAGGATGCTACATCGGCAGAGGTAGTTGGTTGGTTCGCTCATGTATTTAGTCAATACACGACCGGACATATGCTATGCTGTGAACCAGCTTTCACAAGCGATGGTGAAGCCTACCAAGCTCTTTTGGAATGTAGGAAAGCATGTCCTGAGGTATCTCAGGGGCACATCTGAGTATGGATTGTGGTACAGACAGTTGGATGAGGTGAAGCTGCATGGCTTCATAGATGCAGATTGGGAAGGAAGCCCAATAGACAAAAAGAGCACATCTGGAGGGATTTTTAGTATCGGATCTACAACAGTTTATTGGTACATTAGGAAACAAAGATCTGTGGCACTCAGTTCAGCAGAGGCCGAGTACATGGCAGCAAGTTTGGCTGCATGCGAGGCTATATGGATGAGGAAGATCCTGGTTAGTTTGTTTGGTTCTCTTTTAGATCCCACTGTGATATATTGTGATAATCAGAGTTGCATTAAACTCTCGGTTAATCCAGTATTTCATGATAGATCTAAACATATTGACATCTAGTACCATCATATCAGAGATTGTGTGCAGCGAAGGATCATGTTGCTTTCTTACATTCCTACGGATGATCAGGATGTAGATATTATGATGAAGGCGCTCAGCAGGAGCAAATTCGAATACCATAGAGACAGGATCAGGGTGGTAGATAATCCCTATCTTGTTGAGAGGGAGTGTTGAGATTCAACAAGATGATGAGCTTAGTGAAAAGAGATGCCTTCACTAAGTGGGCCCGCAGGCTATTTTTGGCGCAAAGTCTATTTTTAGACTATGTCTATTTTTAGACATGTCGATCATATTCTATGAGTTGCAGGATGCTATTTGTGGATGGTTGGTCAAGTTGGAAAAATAGATGGACTTCTATTTTTAGACATTTTGGGTGAAGTCTATTTTTAGACTGCCAGTCTAAAAATAGACATGTCGGATATTATTAGCTCTTAATAATATTTGGACTCTAAACATTATCTTATTCTCTTGGAGAACTGACATTTAGTTAACAGATTGTTCAGATCAGCTAGCTGAAGGAATTACGCAATTCCTAGAGCTACTGGTGGTTCATGCATGGATGAATTCAGTTAGAACTCAAGTGGCAGAGTTTGGTGGAGTTGGAGAAGTAGTTGGTGGAGTTGGTTTCTAGTTTAACTACACTTTTGGAGTTAAACTCAGTTGAACTAATTGTGTCTATTTCTAACTGATTGATACTTTCAGTGGAGTTGAGTGAATTAATTAGTTAAATTAATTCACTAAATAATGACTCATTATTTAACTGGACAGAGACAACAGTTAACTACAGTGAAGAACAGATCAGTGGAGACTTAGTGGAGAGATTGGTGAAAGAGCAAGTGTGACTATCAGTTGTGAATATAGTGATGCATTGATTACATCTAAAACCCAGTGGAGATGCTAATGAGGATTGCGTGAGAAAGGCTGGAGAAATTTGAACTCATTCAGAGCCATTCTTTAGCAGGGATTGCGCAGTAGAGGCAGGCTAGCAGGTGGCAAAGATCAGTGCATGGATTTGCAAGATTAGGCCTGATTAGTGTGTAGCGATTGTATTGTATTGAGAGCTTGATATGATCAGCTTTGTATGAGGATTGTTACATGATCTATATGACACATATTATATACAGATAGTTGGGGTTTTCAGCTTCTTCGGCTTTCCCGTTAAACAACTGTGTTAATGTGTGTGAATTTTTATTGTTTCATGTGTGCATTGCAATCTTGATTTAATTTCTGCAAATGATCAATGGTGGAATAGATTATGTATTTTGCATGAAGTTAAAATAGTGTGATATCAGGAGAATCTTGGACATATAACACATAAGTTATATAATTTCTACAATTTTGATATCTCATGTTGCATTTCTTCATCTTCATGAGTCATAGTAGAGCCTTCTGAATGCTTAATGGGTGTTGAATTATTTTTAGGGGGAGTTTTAGAAGCCAATACTGATATCTATTCTTCAATATTCCCTTGGAATAAATTCAAGCTAATTTTTTTCAAACGAGACTTATGTAATTTAAAAAAAATACACACCTTTTTCTTGCTTTTCAGGAGCTCAATATTGAAACTGAATTATCTCTATGATTTCAGATCTTCAATATCTAAAATTGGGCCCTGTATTAGCCCTATGAATCTTCTTTGAATTTCCATAGGTCTAACTTGATTTGGATTCTTCAAGACAAAGTTATGCCAAATCTCCCACAATGACCTAATTATGGACTAGTTAAGTAGAGCGACCTTGTACAGTGTGCCACGTGTTACTTTTCATCGTTCGGCTATGAAATTGATATAGATGAAACTACAATCCATGTACTTGTGGACGTATTTACAAAATTCCAATCCAATGCTCAAAGAGAGAGTTATGACGATTTTCCCATGGTCACCTCTCTGAGATGAAATTCGGGAGCCTGAAAAATCCCTAACTTCCACAGATCCTATCTCTGAAAATGTTTTGAATCAAGCTATGAAATGTTTCCACAAAGTTCTTCAGGATTGCGTCTTCTTTTTGTGAAAATTTCAGCTTCTGAACTTTCGTAGAAAAAAATTTATAGTGAAAATGCCACGATGACTTGTTTAGGTTAAATTTAGGAGCCTGCAAAAATCACTAACTTGCATAGATCATATCTTCGCAAATATTGCGAACCAATATCTGAAATTTTTCCACAACGTTCCTCAGGATTTCAGCTTCGCTCTGTAAAATTTTTAGCTTTTGAACCTTTGTAGAAAAAGATTTTAGAAAAATTCCATGATGACCTGTTTGGAGCAATGAAACCCTAGAAACCAAACCTCTAATACCAAATGTTATGAAACCAGCTCCAAAAATAGAAGAAAAGAGAGATCAACGCCTTAGAAATCAGCCACTTCAAGGGGGAAACCTCCAATACATTACATAAATGAACAATTATTGGATGATACAAATGACCCAAACCTCCTTCTATATATAAGAGTCCATGGGGCCACAATATAATCGTAACCGACCTAGAAATAATAATGTAAGGGTACAATAATAACAATATTGGGGTTACAGGGGTACAACAATAACAATAAGGGGGATACACTAATAAAAATAAGGGACTAAACTAGTAATATAGGGACATAACATATTCTTCTGCTTATAATTCTCTGGTGAATAAAGCCTTTAAATCGAAATCATGAGAGTTTGGATTAAACAATTTTTGGAGCTAGCATCGAAAGTTGCTTATCCCTTATGGCATGCTAATCACTTGGAAAATTCAAAACAATTATTAATAAAAATGGAGGTCCGCAGGGAGGAGAGAAATTGTGGTTTATCGCATATCGCAGGGCAAACAGCTTTATCATGTAGGCGCGGTGGGCAGGTGGTTTGAATTGGAAATAGATGATGGTTTTCATAATGTGTGATGGAGGCGGTTTGTGGTTTTTATCTCACAGGGATAAATGGTTTGGCAGTTTAGGATGGAGGGATGCGATAAAGAACGGGGACGATGCATGGCATATGGGAGGGGTTGAAAAACTGTCCATTTCAAAACCCCTCAAAGGTTCTAAACAACGGGCGTTTTGGGTTGCGAAAATGATTGGGGGCCGTCAGATCAAATGGTGGAGATTGGACGGTGGTTGTTCATCAGATCGATTGCGGCTTGGGATGATAGGTGGGGTCAGGTTTGAATGAAAAAATGGGTTTTAAATACAAGTGGGGGCCCAGGGATCTATTTAAAACTGAGGGGTAAATAAAATAAAAATGGAGGGAAAGGTTTAAGGTGGAGGTTTGAATATATAATGGGTCGGGTGATTAATAAACAGGGTTTAAAGTGGGACCCGATAGATGAAAATTATTTAAAAACAATGTAAAAGTGGGTATTACATTATTTTAAATGAAAGAAGGGGAATGAGCAGAGGGGAAGGGATTTTAGCAATGTGAAAGGGGTTTTAGCTATAGAAAGGGGTTTAAGAAGGAGAAAGGGGTATTTTGGGGGATATTAGGGTTAAAATGGGGTTTTAGAGCATGGGAGTGTCAGAAATAGGTAAAATAAAAGGTAATGGAGAGGGTAAATGAAAATAATGAAGGCAATGAGATTTTGCTTACCATCACACTTAATCAAAAAAATTTCCCTTTTAACTGAATCAAATGGTAGATGGACTTATTTGACCCCTTTGTCAACTAGGATCTCCTTTCCTTTTTGAAAATAAATGATAGTCATGGAATATTATTTTCAGTATGAAAAATATAAGGAATAGGCAGTCATCTTGTGATACTGTAAAAATACAGGAGTCTAACAGAAGGTCCACAACATTTACATCCAAAATACCCTTTTGTTACAAAACCAACGAAATTCTTGTATACAATATATATGCATGGCACATTAAAAAATATCAAGAAGATCGAAACAATTACAATGAATTAAATAACCAATATGCGAAAGAATATTGTTACATATATAAACAAATCAATAAACATGTCATTTACCAGAGCAAACTCCTAAACCTGGATAATCACGTGTCATGTAAGCACATATGCCATATAACGTAAAACTCCTCTCTGTTGTGATGGGTCTTGATACATCGTATACAATTATCCCATCCCATAATTCCTTCAATTCATCTACCAGTGGTTGTAAGTAGACATCCATATTCTTCACTTGTCTTCTACCAGGGACTATGAGAGCCAACATAAGATGTTCATTATTCATGAAAAACCATGGGAGAATATTGTTATCAATTAATACTACAGGCCAAACAGAATAATTGGTGTTCTGGAGGGAATATGGGTTGACGCCATCCATGACTATGCCGAGTCGTAGACTTCGTACTTCATACTTCAATTTTTCGGGCCATGTATCCTCTATATGATTCATGGGTATTGAATTTGTTGGGATTCGCATAACTCCCAACTCACTCTTGCGTGCGGCATGCCATTCCTGCAACATAGATAATTATTTGCAACGAAAGAGCCTTTGAATCCTTAGGATTATAGGCATGTGACTCAATATCTTAAAAGGAGGACCACGTGATTTACCCTTCTTTTTTATTTATCATACTTGTCATGCCCATATTTCAGACATATCTCTTTGTCTACATATTCTCCTCTATATAGAATACAATCATTTGGACATGCATGATATGATATGTACACAACACCCAACATTTTCAACAATTTCTTTGCCTCTTCACAGCTACCGAGCAAGACATTATCACTCGGAAGAACCTTATCTTTGAATAACTTGTAGTTGGCGATCATGGACAATATTAAATGTACATTAATGCTAATATAATTATTAACGTTCATAAAATTGACCATTTATAATGTTCATTGTGTGATTATATCTATCAAAATATAAGGGAGGACTTGATGGTCAATTACCTCAAAATTTACGAGAAACATGCATTCGACAAGCCAAAATTTGCTTTCAATTTGTACAGAAACATTGTTGTCCCCAACTAGGTAGAATTTTACTGACTGCTAGGTCCAAAGAGAGGGGTGATGGAAGAAAATTTAAGTCTTTCAAAAAAGGTATCAACGATATGAGCATCATCCCCTAGCTGACCATCGTTCTGGAATGCATCTAACAACATTGTATCCATGGTAGTCGTATCCCTTAAGTAATCATCCATACCAACCTCTATTTGAATGCCTCCATTATCATCTTGAGAAGTACTACTATTGTTGTAGTCATTCCTAATTAGTGAATCTGGACGTAGTGGGAATTGAATAGGTGGTTGATTCAACCATTCTTGGTATCGTTCCTCTCTGATTTTTTCTCTTAATTCAGCCTTCTCTTGATTTGACATTGTCGTGGGGTGCAACAGAAGATGGTAGGTAGGTCGCTCATCATCACTAGAATCCTAATAATTAAAAAATATATATTTGAACATGATCAGTACAAAATCTATGATATCAATTAGTAAGCATGTCGACAATGCATGATTAATTGGTTTGACGTTGAAATAATTACATTAATATACCAAAAAATTATTATTACCATCATTGTCCCAGGATTGTGGCTAGAAGATGCAACGTTACAATTGGCAAGGTGAAGCGGCTGTCCATTTTCATCTACCACATGCGCCTTGCAGTATGCTACTCCTGATAAGAGCTTCCGACGTTTTGAAGTTGTTTGAATATTTTGTGCGTCTTAACTCGATTCCGAATCTGCATGAACCTACAAATTTGTATACGTTAATTTTATTCAGCTGATTGACATGGATAAAATAAATAAATTCAATTAGATAATGAAAATATAAATAAAATCTGAAGTAAATATTACTTCTCGAGATGGATAAGGAGATGATCCGGATTTATGCAGGAACGCAACAGAATAAACATATAACCATAAATACAGAGATGCAGCGGAAATAACACTTCATTTCATTAATATCAAAGAACTGATATTTGCTTATAGATAGAATGGAAATTAAACTAGCTACGGCGCTGGTAGCTATCTCTGAGAAGAGATGTGGCGGCTACAGGCCTCTGAACTGAGTTACAATGAGGCTCGAGGGCCTATTTATTATTTAGAAATAATGGGAAATCCTAAACAGCCAAAACCCTAACTCTAGGAGATGAAGCGCCAAAACTATGGGCCCCGTTTGGGTAAATTGGTGTTTCAACTTCCCAGGGGCGTAACTTTGGCATACGATCTCCGTTTGACACGTACCATACCTCGTTAGAAAGATCTATCCGAGGAATACAAATTTGGAATGAGCAACATTAGTCCATGGACCCATGTTGCTCTCCGTTTTCCCAAAAAACGTCGTTTAGGGCCTCAAAACGGCTCCGGAAGTTTAGGACCCGAAAAACTGCTAAAAATAGTAAACTGTGCCGAAACTGAAAAACTGAAATAGACAATGGTGGAGCCCCAAGTGGAATAGGCGGGTGACCACCGATATCCACCTGGATCATTCCTCCCCCCTTAGGAAGCAATGGTCCCCATTGCGTTAAGTTCCTCCATGAGATGAGGAAATTTCTGCTGAACTTGGTCCCTGGTGAACCACTTTCCTTGGTGCAGGAGTTGGCCAGCTTTGACAACCCGATACAGTTGGATCTGCTGTTGACGAGTGTTCCTGATTTGCATGTCCATGATACAATCTGTGGTGGCCTGTTCCATGCAGTCTGGGTTTAACTCTGTTGGTGTGAGTTGTTCTGCAATGTCCGAGGTGTCCAGTAGAGGTGGAAAGTAAGGACGAAGGCGATCCACATTGAAGACTGGGTGCAGACCAAGGAATGGTGGAATACTAAGCTCGAAGGCATTGTTACCTACGGCCTTGGTGATGGTGTACGGCCCGTATCGGAGCGGGCGAAGCTTGCGGTGAGGTCCAGTGAGGCGCTCCTTCTGCAAATGTAGCCATACTTTGTCGCCCACCTGGAAGTGGTGTGGCACCCGGTGTTGATCATGGCGCTGCTTGTACTTCGCATTAGCTCTGTCCAATATATCATGAACCTGTTGGCGGATGTGTTGAATGCGCTCGATGAAGCTACTTGCTTTGTCAACTTCAGACTGGACATGATCTGAATCGGCCTGAGCAGCTGCAAATGGCATGGCTATGTCAATGGGACATAGTAGCTGGAATCCCAAGCCCACCTGAAAGGGGCTATGGCCAATTGAACTGTGGAGAGCCCGGTTATAACTGTGTTGTACATAGGGGAGGCTCTCGTCCCATGTGCGTGGATGCTTTGAGTGGTACATGCGCAGAATGTGTCTGATCGTGCGATGACGACCTGCAATCGGCCGTACCCCTGGGGATAGAAGGCTGTGGAGTGAGTCAGCTTTGTATCCAACATCGGCAAGAGAAAGTGGAACAAAATGTCTTTGAGAACTGCTATCCGTCGATATGATATACTGTGGGATCCCAAGTGCACCCACACGCGTTCAAAGAAGAGTTTAGCAGTGGCTTCTGCTGTGATATTCTTGTTACAAGCCGCCATAATGGCCATCTTTGAGAATCTATCGACGACCACAAAAACACAGTCATTTCCATGCTTATTAGAAGGAAGGCTTGACATGTAATCCATGGAGATGGATTCCCAAGGTCGAGTAGGGGTAGGTAGCGGACTATAGAGTCCTTGCTTCTTGATGGTCGGTTTGGAAAGCTGCGCACAACGGTGCGGGATACGATGTAACTTCTCGACATCCTTTCGAAGGTTGACGATAGAAATACTTCTGCAATAGGTCCACCTATTTTCTCGACCCCGAAATTCCCAGTGACTCGACTGTAGTGTGCTTCCCATATCATCTTGGCACGCTCGCTTGAAGGAACACAAAGGTGTCCCATGTGACCTAAAAGTGCATCTTGGAGGTGAAAATTTGGAACTTGCGTACCCCCCAAGAGTGCCTTGTAAGTTTGGCTGAATTTTGGGTCACTCTCATAGAGAAGCGGCCAATCAGAAGTCTCCTGCCCACAAGAGTTGAGCACAGTGGTGAGTGCCACGATCGGTGGTCGGCTGAGGCAGTCTGCAACATGATTGGTGCTACCCTTCTTGTACTTGATGTTCAAATGAAACTGTTGCAGGTATGTGGACCACTTCTGATGGCGATCATTCTACAACTTCCCTTGTGTCTGTATGAACTGCAGAGGCCTGTGGTCTGTGTGGATGATTGTTTCCTTCCCCAAAATGTAATGCTTCCATTTTTGACATGCTTGCACAATGGAGTACATTTCTTTGTCATATGTAATTGCGAACTGTGTCAGACAATGTCTCACTGTGAAATGCCACTGGGTGTCCCTGTTGAGTAAGAACTATCCCAATAGCATAGTCAGAGGCATCTGTCTCGATCTCAAATGGCTGTTGCAAGTCTGGTAAAGTGAGCACTGGGGCAGAACAGAGGCGATTTTTCAATTCTGTGAACGCCTTCTGTTGAGGTTCTGACCAAAATTTTTTTGCTCTCGCTCCTCCCTTGGTGACTTGACTCAAGGGCCAAGTGATATGAGAGAATCCCAACACGAACCTCCGATAGAAATTAGCAAGACCCAGAAAGCTGCGAAGCTCTGTTATAGTGGTTGGGGCTGGCCAATCCAGAATGACTTGGATCTTGGCTGGATCCACATGCACCCCCCTTTCATCAATAATGTATCCCAGATATTGAACCTGGGTCATGCCAAAAGTACACTTCTCCAAATTGGCACACAACTTGTGTTGCCGCAGTGTTTGGAGGACTTGTCGGATGTGGTGAAGGTGCTCTTCCCAAGTCTGGCTGAAGATCAGAATATCATCCAAGTACACCACTACAAATGAGTTGGTGAATGGCGGCAAGATGTCATCCATCATCCTCATGAAGGTGGCGGGAGCATTTGTCAACCCGAAAGGCATGACCAGCCATTCGAAAAGGCCTTCCTTGGCTTTGAAGGCAGTCTTCCACACATCGGAGGGTTCAATTGGTACCTGGTGATACCCAGACTTCAAGTCGATCTTGTTGAAATATTTTGCACCTTTGAGTTGGTCCAGAAGGTCATCAATCCATGGGATTGGGTACCTATTCCGGACAGTGATCTTGTTCAGCGCCCGATAGTCAATACAGAGTCTCCACGTCCCATCCTTCTTATGTACCAACACGATCGGTGCATTCAGGTAGTGGCGCACAGGGTCGGATCAATCGGGTATGACGACGGTCTTACGAGAGGAACCCCTGAGTGAGGTGAAGATGTCCCCGTACTCCTCCATGACCTTATCCATTTGTTGTTGTCGTGCAGAGGAGCCCTGTCTGGAGGTCGTGGCCACAGTCTTCTTCTTGCCCTGGGGGCGGATCATGAGGAAAACGAATTTCCTGGTTTGGGAAATGAGCTTACTGCATTGTTTTGCAGTAACCAAAGAGATAGCAGCAGGAGGTGGTACCTCTGGTATCCTGTACAACTTATTTCCCAAAGTAACAATAACATCACGAGGTCGAGACTCATACACAGCATGACGCTTCCACAAGTATGGTTGTCCTAATAATACATCAGAAACATCAATAGGAGCAACGTCACATAATACCTCATCAGTGAAGGGCTTGATGCTATAGGGAAGGCGACACTGCCGGCTGACGCAGAGATCTCGTCCTTGGTGAAGCCACCCGATGGTGTATGGATGTGGGTGAGCTGTGGTTGGCAAGCCCAACCGCTTCACGGCGTCTGCTGAAATGAGGTTCTTTTGGCTCCCATTGTCGACAATGAACTGTACCAGGGAGCCCTTTACCCACATCTGGGAGTGGAAGAGACGTTCCTCCTCCTCTGGATCTTCCGGTTCCTCCTTCTGGATCTTTGTAGTGGCAACAGTGGCATTGGGCTCCGCATCAATAATCTGTTTCCCTTTTTCATTCCCCTTTTCAGGTTCTGATTCGGAGTCGAAGCATGCATCTGACTCAGAAGCCCTCATCTCGGCCACTAGCGACTGCTTGGCCCGACACTCACTTGTGTTGTGAGTGGAGCTCTTATGGAACTCACACCACTTTCCGGTGTCCTTCTTTGGCTTTGCGGTGCTGTTCTTTTCTTGTGGCTTCGATGAGTTGTCTTTAGCCGCCATGCCTTGGCTCGGTCCTTCGTTCTGCGGTTTGGAAGCACCTTTCCCTTGCTTTTGATTCGCATATCCAAAGTCTCGCTTCTTCTGCTTGAATTTCTGCTCAATCTTGGCAGCATACCGGTATGCCGTACCAAGCGAGGAGATGTCAAGGAACTCCATTTCCTCCTGAATGTATTTGTGCAGACAGCTGCGATACTTTAGCACCAGATGCTTCTCTGAATCTTTGATACCCAACTTTGTGCGCAGGGTATGGAACAGATTCGTCAGCTCATGCACATCTTGATCCCTTTGTTGTCGCAGCGTGGTCCATTGTATGTACTTCTCCTCATAGCTCCCCACAGGATAGTACTGTTCCTTGACGGTGTCTCGGAAAGAATTCCAAGTTGGTACGGCCGAGAACAGAGAGGGTTCTGTCTGGTCCTTGTTCTCACAGTAGGTTTCCCACCAGTCCTTAACATGGGGGGTAGCTTTGAGGAGTGCAAAAATAATCTTCTCCCGGTCTGAAAAGTCATGAATCAAGAAATATCCTTCTAACAGATTCAACCATCTATCTACGGAATTTGCGTCTATTTGACCCTCAAATATGGGAATGTCAAAATTTACTTGTACCTTCAAAGGAGTCGCACCTCTAGAGTGGCTGCTGGATGCAGATGCACTGCCGGTGGGCAGCCGTTGAAGGATCTGGGCAAAGTTATCCATCATCGCGTTCCTTTGTTTTTCGAGGGCCTCCTCGAGCAATATTTTGATAGGATCTCCTGCTCCCTCATCTTTCTTTTCGTCCCCATGGGCGTCCGTCGAGGTTTGCGAGGCTGATCTTGCAAAGGTTCCACCAGATCAAGCCCTAGCTCCTTATACCCCGGGACCAGTTGCATCATGCAAGACCAGAAAAAAGCACCGCTCCGATACCACCGATCCGGATTAATGCAGCCAACAAAAAATAAAAAATTGGAGAGATACAGTAGAATAATGACTTCCCCTCATTTTAAGAATATTTAAAGAACTCAAATTTGCTGCTGCATATAAAGCAATGAAATCAGCTAGGCTGCAGTTATCTCTCAGAGGATGGTATGTGCTATAAAGCCTTCAACTCAGTTATGTAATGAGTCTTATGTTTGCTTATCATTTAGAAACAATGGGAAATCCTAAACAGCCAAAACCCTAACCCTAGAAGATGAAGCGCCAAAACTATGGGCCCCGTTTGGGTAAATTGGTGTTTCAACTTCCCAGGGGCGTAACTTTGGCATACGATCTCCGTTTGACGCGTACCATACCTCGTTAGAAAGATCTATCCGAGGACTACAAATTTGGAATGAGAAATATCAATCCATGGACCCATGTGCTGCTCGTTTTCCAAAAATATCGCTAGGCCAAAATGGCTAGCCTTAGGACAAATGATGAAAAGAATCACACAAACGAAAATGAATATAGCTGGTGGGGCCTCATGGAATAGTGTGACTCACTGGTATCCACCTGGATCAGGAGAACTCTGCGATGGAATTTGAGAAATATTATGGAATGATTTGGATTTTTAAGAATTTTCCATTCAATATAATTATGATATTTTCTCCCTGCATTTGAGAAAAATCAACAATAAATTTCGGTGTACACACCTAAAAGTAATTTCGGTGCCTTAAAAATTGACTTATTGTTATCAGTGCGAATGTACAGTTAACAACACCGGTGCGTTTTAGTTACTGCACACTGGTTCTGTGTTATTAATTGACGCACTGGTGTGGTTAGATAACAAACACACCGAATAGCCGCAAATAAAAAAAACACAACTTTATTTTTTTTAAGTGAAAAAAAAGCGGTAAATTGAAAAATGGGCGACAAATTATTTTCGAAAATCTAATTTCATAAAAAGTTCTTTAAACAGTAAAAATTTTTCATTATTTCATTTTTTTTTGCAAAAAAATTCAGGGAGAGATTTGCATGAGAGACATGAACGGAGCAAGAGAGCACGAGAGAATGTGGAGTAGCGAAATAATTTCTAACATAACTATTCAGAGAATCAAAATTTCAAACATCTGGTGATTCAAACCCTGTCACCATAGAATTTCAAACCATATGGTGATTAAATTTTACTGTAATAATTGTTTTTTTTACAGTTTCTTTTTGATTTAATACATGGTGTTGTTTCTTAAGAGACAATTCCTTAGCTGTGGAAAGGAATCAATGCTTAAGAGATTTTTAAAAATGTGTCACAAAAGTAATTATATCAGGTAGTCTTTGTTCAATCCCTTTGGAAACTAATTCTTTAAAACCCTTAACAATCTGGTATAATGAAAGACTCTACAATTCCATTAATTGCTGATATGTGAATGGAAAAAAAGAATTGTAGAAGAAACTCAAAATGATATGCTGTAACACAGAATCTATCACTTTAAATTTCAGAATCACTTTAAATTTCAGAATGAATTTATGGAGAGAGAGGAAACTCAAAATAATATGCTGTAAACATAGAATCTCTTACTTTTAAGTTCCAGAGAGAATGTGTGAAGGGAGAGGAGTTGGAGTGGAGGAGCACAAATTAAGGTTATTTAACTCTTCCTCACAAATGTAATTAAGAGACTGGCAACTGCTTTACTTCAATTCATTCCAGGAAGAAGGAACATAAAATGACACAGGAAAAAAGAATCACCATCAACAGTTGCAGGAAACCTGATGCTTCTTTCATTAATTCCTCAGAAAAGTAAGTACCAAAGCTTTAGTCTTCCAGAGGTCCAAAACTCAGAACCTTTCTTCTTTCTTTCTATCTTGCTTAAATGCATCAAAAACAGTTTGTAATTGATAAAACTTCTTGAAATTACTTCGACTACCTAAATTGTTAAAACTACTTATTACATTGCAATTGAGGACATCACTCTAGCTTCGATCTTAGCAGACAAAGAAAACAAATTAAAACTTGGAATATTATTCTATTTGCTGAATCTAACTTGTTGCTGATACGTCTCCCTGAATTGTTGATGTGTCTCCTTGACAGACCAAACATACTTTCCTTGCATTTCTTCCAGAGTTCAATATTTGTCTTTTCTACTTGCTGTCATGTCTTTTCTGCTTCTGGTGCGGTATTTGAATAATTCTGCAATAACGCATCCTTTCCCATCTTGACCTAGCTGTTACGTTTCAACCAAGGTTATCATGTCCCTTTCTGCCCAACTCTGCCTCTTCTGCTTGTGCTTGCTACATTCCGTCTTCTCTTCTCCTTTGCTTTGCGCTGGGTCACTTACCCGATTCCACTTCCCACGTCCACGTTTCTTCATAAAACCAATGCAACTGCACATAATCTTGGACTTTCAATAAATTAAAATTAACCTTTGAATGGTATTGCATCTGCCTTTCCATCGCATTTCGGCCTTCGACGTTTATAACATACTCCTTAGCACGATTCCTCTTGAGCTTGCAATGTGCGAAGTGCGATGAGTAGAGGGTGACGTGGCAGGACGAAGGTGTGGCCGCCCACAAATCACAAATAAGGAGTTTTATTATTAAAGGTGGGAGGTAAGTGTTAAAACTTGCGAAGTGCGATGTGTGATGTGTGAAGGAACCTATGGCCGATGCGTGGATTCTCTTCACAACCTCTGATCTATTAACTCTCTTTCATCTTTATTTTCTATATCCATTCTC
Source organism: Pinus albicaulis (assembly GCA_034641835.2). Taxonomy (NCBI): domain Eukaryota; kingdom Viridiplantae; phylum Streptophyta; class Pinopsida; order Pinales; family Pinaceae; genus Pinus; species Pinus albicaulis. The sequence goes on along the minus strand of CM076575.1, from coordinate 265,753,251 downwards.
GACCACTTATCTCTAACTTAGATCTCGTGATCTAATCTTATCCTACCATCTGACTTGCATTTCTGTGCTACGATCTCCGCCGTCCATCTCTCCACTTCAATTCTACGCTTTGATCCTAACCGTCTATTTTTCCCTTTACAATTCCTCCAAAACTCCTAAGTTTTTAAGGAAAATATGCCAGTTCTCTGCCTTCCGGAAATCTATACGATTTCTTCAATAATGAACATTGTTTCATTCAACAGGCTTGCATACGTTCCTTTGAGGAATAAATGATCTTAATTACTAATTTGCTTTTTCTCCACGTTGTAACCCTCCTGAGCTTATTTAATATTCTATAGAGCTAGTCCCTCCTAAGCTTCCGAATAAGCCTGACTCGACCCTGACTTGTGTGCAATGTTCTGAACGCATCAATCAGCTCGAATCGACCCGCCTTCACATCTCCACACATAATGTTAGTACACCAACATGTAAATCAAAATTCCTTTTCAACATACAAATTTTTACATTTTCTAACATATATGCTTTTTTGGTGTTTTGAAAAATATTTCAAAAGTAAATGCAAATGAGCCACAACATCTGGCTCCACCTGGGGATAGTGATTTTTTCCATGGAAGCACTAAGAACAATAGATTAGTGCCTTATCCATTGGGCATGGAGTCAAATATTGCTTCGTGACATATGAAAAATGAGCAATCTGGTATTTACAGTGGTAGAATGCTGAATTTTAATGCTCGAAATAATGCTTCAAATACTGCCCATTCACAGGTAGTTGTAGGGATTCTCCACATAAATATTTTAGGATGAAAGTATTGTTTGATATTGCTTCAGAAATTCTGTATGGACCATACCAGAGAGGGTCAAACTTACCATGCTTTCCTTTATCCTCCCTTCTGGTGTCCCATCTTAATAATAAATCTCCTGCTTGGAAGAGGATTTCTTTTTCTTTTCTATCAAATATGGAATTCATCTTTTCCTGATAAGAAATTTAGTTACCTCTCAATTTTTTTTCTGTTTTCACTTGATTCAATCACTTTTCTCAATCTTCTCACTAGAGCATTAGGTTCCTCCTGAGCTTCTTGAAGGAAAACAATCACTAGTCTGGCCAACTGAGTAGGAAATAGTGCTTGAGTTCCATAAACCAATTCATAAGGTGACTTTCTAGTAGACCTCCCGGTGGTTACTCAGACTGCCCAAAGAGAAAAATTCAACTTTGAATCCCAGTCTTTCTGATTTTCAGTGATTGTCTTCTTCAGAATCCCAACCAATGTCTTGTTTGAAGACTTTGCTAATCCATTCCCTTGTGGATGGTAGGATGTGGAATGTGATAAAATTACATTATATGTTTGACATAAATTAATGAATCGAGAAGAATTAAATACCTAAGAATTATCAGTTACAATTTTGATTGGATAGCCAAACCTACTGAAAATGTTCTCCTCCAAAAACTTCATCACCACTTGGTCATTTGATTTCTTGGTGGGGATTGCTTCAACCCACTTTGTGAAGTAATCCGTAGCAGTTAGAATCCATTTGAACTTCCCACATGATGGTGGATTGATATCTCTAATAAAGTCCAGTCCCCATTGCCTAAAAGGCTCTTCTATGAATACTGGAGTGAGAGGTAACGGGGCGAGTCTTTTCTTTTCTACAAACAATTGACACTTCTGACAACTTTTGACCAGTTTGTATACATCTGCAAACAGGGTGGGCCAATAGAAACCTGACTTGAGCATTTTATGGGCTATGACATTCCAACTATAATGTCATCCACATAAAATTTCATGATATTCCTTGATAAACTCAATGGATTCATCTTCAGTCAAACACAACAGAAAAATACCAGCAGGATTTTTCTAGTACACAGGTAATGAAAAACGTCTTTATACCTGTATAAACACAAAAATTTGTATTGAATACCTTTTTTGGGCTTATTCTGACCTTCTTCGTTATCAGTTCCATCCACTGGTGCTAAGAGGTTAATTCCCAATTCTTGAAAATTTGTTTCTATTAGCAACTTTTCTAAACCCTGTCCTATGATTAACTTGGTGGGTTTAATGTCCAAATCATACTCCTAGATTTTAGCTATCCATTTTCCTCTTTTTCCTTCAACATCACTTTGAACCAACATGTCCTTGAAAGCAGAATTAGGTACATAAGCGGTTATTTTGGATTGTAACACATAAGTCCTAAAGAATTTGAGTGCTTTGACCAAAGCATACACTTGTTTCTTGAAAATGTTATATTTGAGCTCAACATCTCTGAGAACTTTGCGGAAGAATGCTACTTGTTGTTCCTTACTATCCTTATTTTTCTGTAATAGCACAACAACAATAGTAGTGGGGGAAGCAAATGAAAATATTTGAAATACATTTTGATAATCAGGACTTATTAAAACAGGAGCTTCCTGGAGTGCTTCTTTTATTCTGGAAAATGCTTCTCTTGCTTCTTTATCCCACCTCACTTCTACATTTTTATTCAACATGTCAGTGATATTTCTCACAATATCAGCATAATTTGGTACAAATATTCTCAGAAAGTTTATTTTCTCCAAAAATATATGAATATATTTCTTGCTTCTGGGTAAATGAATCGTCTGAATCGCCTCCACCCTTGTTGGATCAATATTTACCCCTTGTTTTGAAACTATGTGACCCAATAATTTACCTTCCTCCAAGGCAAACAAATATTTTTTGGGATTTAGTGGCAGGCCATACTTCCTACACTTTTCGAAAGTTCTTTGTAGATGTTCCAGGTGTTCATCATCTGATCCTGAAAAAACAGTTACATCACCCAAATATATAACCACATACTTGTCCCCAACAAACGCTATGTCCATGGCCCTCTGAAAAGTTTCGCCTGTCATAAGACCAAATGGTATCCTTGCATACATGAAGATGCCCCAGGGGGTTGTGAAAGCTGTCTTTTTCTGATCATCCTTATCCACTGCCACTTGATTATATCCAGAGAATCCATCAACCATATACATCTTGTAAGCTCCTGTCACCTTCTATAAGACATAATCCATTTTATGTAAAGGATAATTATCTTTTAGAGATGCTTTGTTCAATTTCCTGAAGTCCACACACAATATTATCTCTCCATTTTTATTCCTCACAGGAAACGGATTAGAAACCCAGCCCACATATCTGAGAGGGACTATGATTTTTTCTTGCAACAATTTCTTCACTTCCTTTACAGTTGGAGCTAACAGTAATGGATTAATCTGTCTAAGATTTTGTCTGTGTGGTTTTATTCCTTATTTCAATGGGATCTTATGTTGTATTGTGTTTTTATCATACGTTTTCAAGTCTTGATATGACCAAGCAAACACATCCATATACTTTTTAAAGATATCAATATATCTTTCATTATAAATTTTGGGAACACCTTTGAATAATTTCACCTTTTTGGCTCTTGTTGAGTTCCCAAATTACAATCTTCCATCTCTTCCTCTTGATTTATTTTCTTCGAATTAACAACAACATCATTTAAATCAAACAGTCTCTCAAGAGGAACCAAACCTTTAGGGAATAAATTATCTTTCAACTGAATAATCTTCTGATCACCTATTGAATCTTTGAAATGTCTTACCTATTTTTATTTTATTTTTATTTTTAATTTTTTTTAATTTTTTAATTTTATTTATCTATATATATACAAATTTTTTTTTCTTCTATTTGTTCTTCTTCTTGGTCTACCTCAACATCTTCAAAGTTTCCAATCATTGCCAAGAAATGATTTATCTGCTCATAGTCTTCAAACACCTGCCAATGTTTCACATTATCAGGAATAGAGGGTCTATGTCTAATTTCAATCTCATACCTTAAAGTTGGATTCACAGGTGGTTTGAAGGTGCTAGCTACAACTGCAAAAGAATATGCCAATCTATTCTCCTCCCTTAGAATAAACAGAAGATTGGAGGCTTCAAAATTGTTATCTATTAGATCCCGAGCTTCATTCCTATATGATATTAATCTCATATGCTTGGTTTGACAATGATTTTTAATCTGTCTTATTATCAATTCAGAGTCACCAAAAATTGAAATACATTGAACTCCCATTATTTAGCAACTTGAAGGCTAATGATCAAGGCTTCATACTCAGCTACATTATTGGTTGAATCAAACTCTAACTTGAAAGAAAAAGGAATGAGGTTACCTTCTAGCGATATCAGAGGGAATCCAGCTCTTGCGCCTTCCTTGGAGTAGGCACAATCAAAGTAGCATTTCCAAATCCTTTTTGAGTGCAGCTCATTATTTACAACTGTAGAAGAGAGTTGCTTCCCTGTCTCTTCAGCAAATTTTGCATTTCATGCAGCATGAAACATGAACTATCTTATGTTTATTGACTATAAATAGGGGAATTTCCTGCATCTTTCTTGGTAGTGTTCTTTATGAACCTTGTTTCCCTGTACAATCTCCTTTCTTCCCTATTGAAAACAAGAATCATAGCATAAGTGAAATCCAATTTTAGAACACCTCCTAACTTTTCTCCCCAAGATCTTGACTGGAGCATTCTAAACCTGGTTGGAATGTCAGTAAAAACTACATCCATGACTATACTCTTTGCTGGAATTTGTGCCAAATAAACTACTACATATTTAATTAACCCAACACATTTCACCCTTTTGGAATCAAATGAATACAGATCCCTGTAAGGTTTCGTAATATGCAAGTTTAGTTTCTTCATAATAGATAGTGGCATGAGATTGTGGGATGTACCTGAGTCAAACATACAATTATGGAGAGTAAAATCATGAATCAACAGAGAAATATAGAATGGTGGAATAGAAGGGTATACTTCTTATACATAAGGACCAAAGGTGACCACTGTCTTTTCTTCTTGTAGGTTCACAGTGTCACTTATATCTTCAATCTATGTGAGATTAGTAAATTATGAAATCTCTTTCTTGTAGACTGGTATTTTAACTAATTCTAGAAAAGGTACTTGAATTTTTATCTTCTCCAACTCTTTTGTAAAATTGAAAGCATGAGTTTGTTTAACATTATTTTCAGGTTCTTCTTCACTCTTTCTAGAATTTGCCGCTTGTTCAGGTACAGGAAAAACTCTCTCCAAAATATTAGTGTCAACTGATTTGCTCTGGGAAGGTTCACCCTCCTGCACATCTATTCTATTAACTGAATTTATAGGTTTATTTCCATTACTGAATTGTTTTACAGGGTCCTTTTGTTGTGGTCGCCATTAGAGGAGGAATAGAATCTTGTTGTTGACCTTCATTATCCTGCACTCTAGATCTCTTTCTAGACCTTAAATCATACTTTTTTTGTAACTCATCTTGCATGAAATACGTGAATTTCCTATAGTATTCATCCATTTCATCTTGATCAAAAGATACTTTAGCTTCAACACATTCTCCCTCACAATCTTCCTATTCATCCTCTTCTATTGTGTACATAGCGGATATTTGATCTTTAGCTTCCTTTTGATCATCTTCTGCTGACTCTCTGGGTGATGCTTATATATACAATGGTGCTTGAACTTGGTATTTATCTTTTCTTTCCCTCTGCAAAATTTGCAGGGGTTGTCTTATGAATTGAGGATTAAATCCTCCTCAGTTTTGTTGTACTTGTCTTTGGGAGTTTTTGTTTTCCAATTCCATCTTAACTAGCTTATTTGACAAATTTTTTATCACCCTTGTCATATATTCAATTTTTTGATCCCGTGATGATTCTTCTTTTGCAATCCCCTTCTCTTGGACTGGTTGTTTCCCTTTCGCCTTCCCTGCTGCAGTCATATTAGCTTCAATTTCTAAAGCATATTTCCATATCTGCTCCAGAGTAGGGGATCTACTTTCTCTAAGTGTGAAACTAAAATCGGCCTCAAAAGCCCCAACAAAAACTACCTTTGCTCCAACAGGAGGGGGCTTCATTTCTACATAAAAATTGTTTTACAATTTATTGAACCTTTTAATAAAATCTGATATATTCTCATCTAGTTTTCTTTTGATCGCATTGAATTCTGTTAGTGAATATCCATGATTCATTTTTTCGCCCCATCTCTAAGTGAATTGATTTTCCAGTTCTTCCCATGTATTAATAGAATCATTTGGCAATCCCTTAAACCAATTTCTAGCCTCTCCATCCAGACACTGAACAAAAAGCCTCATTACAACATCAAGATGTTCTACATTCAGTTTTTCAGCAAAATTACAAAACGCAGACAAGCTTTTTTCTGCAGTTATTTCATCTTCTCCAGTAAAACATGGGAGTAATTTAAGCTACTCTTGAGGCATTCCATTAATTGGTTGTGCTTCCATGTTTGCACCTTGATTGACTGTTCTTTGGTTAGATGCAGTCGATGAACCTGCTGTGAAAATGAACGAAGGTGGAAGCAAAATTGATATGGGAGTGGGTTGATGGTGAATGGAAGAGGGACCAACAACTGGAGTTTGTTGAGCTTGAGTAAAAGTAAAATAAACAGGCTCAAAGGAGTGTTCTTCCAACTTAGGTTCTTGAAAATAAATTGGTGTGAAGGGTGAATCTTGTTCCAAGAAAGGAAGTATTTTAGAGATATCTTCAAACAAAGGATTACTAGAATTACTGTCAGGAGTGGACATTGTAGGACTAGCTGTTGAGGGGGTTTTGGGTTTTTGAACCCTTTTAGAAACCAATCTTTCAAGGTTTGACAAAGTAGGGACCTTCTGCTGTGAGGTATCCGACCTTGTGTGAGGCCTTTTGTGAGCCAGAATTATGAGAATAACAAACACAACCAAATATTTCCTCCTCACTGAACAACCAGAGGAAATAATGTGAAAACCCAGGGAAAATAAACTTCGTCTCTTCGTCCCTGGCAACGGTGCCAGAAACAGTTGTTTCTTAAGAGACAATTCCTTGGCTGTGGAAAGGAATCAATGCTTAATATATTTTTAAAAATGTGTCACAAAAGTAATTATATCAGCTGGTCTTCGTTGAATCCCTTTGGAAACTAATTCTTTAAAAACCTTAACAATCTGGTATAATGAAGGAATCTACAATGCCATTAACTGCTAATATCTGAATGGAAAAGAAGAACTGTAGAAGAAACTCAAATTGATATGCTGTAACACAGAATCTATCACTTTAAATTTCAGAATGAATTTATGGAGAGAGAGGAAACTCAAAATAATATGTTGTAAACACAGAATCTATTACTTTTAAGTTCCAGAGAGAATGTGTGACGGGAGAGGAGACGGAGTAGAGGAGCGCAAATTAAGGTTATTTAACTCTTAGTCATAGATGTAATTAAGAGACCGAAAAATACTTTACTTCACTTCATTCCAGGAAGAAGGAACAAAAAATGACACAGGAAAAATGAATCACCATCAACAGGTGCAGGAAACTTGATGCTTTTTTCATTAATTCCTCAGAAAAGTAAGTACCAAAGCTTTAGTCTTCCAGAGGTCCAAAACTCAGAACCTTTCTTCTTTCCTTTTGTCCTGCTTAAATACATCAAAAACAGTTCGTAACTTTTAAAACTTCTTGAAACTACTTCGACTACCTAAACTATTAAAACTACTTATTACATTGAAATTGAGGACATCACTCTAGCTTCGATCTTAACAGACAAAGAAAACAAATTAAACTTGAAATATTATTCTGTTTGCTGAATCTGACTTGTTGTTGATGCGTCTCCTTGAATTTCTAATGTGTCTCCCTGAAAGATCAGACATCCTTGCCATGAATTTCTTCCAGAGTTCCATATTTGTATTTTTTTCTTGCTGTCATGTCTTTTCTGCTTCTGGTGCAGTATTCAAATAGTTCTGCAATAATGCATCCTTGCCCTACTTGACCCAGCTGTTACATTTCAACCAAGCTTATCATGTCCCCTTTTGCCTCTTCTTCTCGTGCTTGCTGCGTTCCATCTTTTCTTATCCTTTGCTTTGCATCGGGTCACTTACCTGAGTCCACTGCCCACGTCCACATGTCTTCATAAAACCAACACAACTACACATAATATTGGACTTTCATTAAATTCAAATTAACCTTTGAATGGTATTGCGTGTGCCTTTCCATCGCATTTTGGCCTTCAGCGTTTATAACATACTCCTTAATACCATTCCTCCCGAGCTTGCGGTGTGCGAAGTGCAATGAGCGAAGGGTGATGTGGCAGGACGAAGGTGGGGCCACCTGCAAATTGAAAATCAAGAGTTTTGTTATGAAAAGTGAGAGGTAAGTGTTAAAACTTGCAAAGTGCGATGTGCAATGGAACCTATGGTCGATGTGTGGCTTCTCTTCACAACCTCTGATCTATTAACTCTCTTGCATCTTTATTTGCGATATCCATTCTCGACCACTTATCTCTAACTTAGGTCTCGCGATCTAATCTTATCCGTCCATTTGACTTGCATTTATGTGCTATGATCTCCACTGTCCATATCTCCACTTCAATTATGCGCTTTGATCTTGACCATCTATTTTTCCCTTCACACTTCCTCCAAAACTCCTAAGTTTTTAAGGAAAATATGCCAGGTCTCTGCCTTCGAGAAATATATACGATTTCTTCAATAATGAACATAGTTTCATTCAACAGGCTCACATACGTTCCTTTGACGAATAAATGATCTTAATTACTTTTTTTTTTCTCCACGGTGTAACCCTCGTAAGCTTATTCGATATTCTATAGCGCTAGTCCCTCCTGAGCTTGCGAATAAGCCCGACTCGACCCTGACCTGTGTGCTATGTTTTGAACGCATCAATCGGCCCGACTCGACCCGCCTTCACATCTCCGCACATAATGTTAGTAAACCAACATGTAAATCAAAATTCCTCTTCGAAATACAAATTTTTACATTTTCTAACATATATGCTTTTTTGGTGTTTTGAAAAATATTTCAAAAGTAAATGAAAATGAGCCATAACACATGGTAAGTAAAAAATTTAAATTTTACTTTTCATTTAAAAAAAAAAAACAAAAAAATCCATTCTTACGCTAAACCCTTGATTCTTTTTGTTTCTGCCCTTGCTTCTTCCTGTCTATGTGACTTTAGAATTAAGGCTTTTCGTTTTAGATTTATAGGGTTTGTATTGCTATAATATATGCCTATGACATCTAACCCGTAGGACTACTTGCAGAGTCAGATCCCAATCCATGTTGGCCCTTGCATGAATTTTTAAAAAACATAATTTTTTTTAATTGGTGTGCACTGTGTAAAATAGCGCACCGCACACATACTGTTTGATCAAAGAAATTTTTTATTTTATGTTTGTGTTAATCGATGCACCAGTTAACATATAACGCACCTGGTCTCCTTGTTGACAGAGAGCATTATATGGTGTTCCCCTATTTTCTCGGTGCGTTTATAAGAACACGCCACACTGCCTCCTCCACGACATCATATGATACACAAACTAATACTAGAGGATTTTTATTAATTTTTCTGTGTTAATTGGTGCGCTACTTAACATATGATGCACCAGTTCTTCTTGTTGAAAAAGAGCACCATACAGTGTCTCTATTGTTTAGGCGGTGCATTTATAAGAACATGCCGCACCAATGTCAGTGCGTACTTCTTGAAAGGCGTACTGTTTTCTTGATTTTTTTTTTCACTTGAAAAGTTTGTGATTTATTTATAAAATATATTAATGAATGGTAAGGTATAGGTTTTATATTGATAAAGAAATGGTTGACAAGAGATCAAGTAAAAAAAAAACTGATAACACATCGATAAAAGCAAGAAAGGCAAGTTCTTTGTAAATTATTTACAAAAATTATTATTTTTGAACTATATGTAAGTTTAAATAATATGTATTGTTTAGTGTGTATCATGCAGAGCCACAAAACGATGAAGCTCGATAAGATTATTTTTGATCTAGGACTAGAAGAGCGTAAAAGCTTGATGGAAAAATTGCAGAAGGATGAATCAGATGAATGAAAAAAAACTATTGATCCAATATGAGTTTCTTTTATTAATTTTCATTAATAATATACTTAAAATATTATATAACATGTTTCAAACAATCTATTAATTCACATATGTTTAATGTTCTATAGGGACCAACAACTTAGACAAGGAATGTTGTTCTAAGAAAAGAAAAGAAAATAACATGCAAATGAAAATGAATTGCTCCTTAGCTCATTTGGAGGGTGCGGGAGGTTAATGAAAATGGGAAAAACTATTACAAAACTTTGAGGGATCTAGTGGAATGAATGTATAGATGTTCTCTCCACTTATAATACAAAAATCAATCCAATGATTCCAAGAACCAAATTTTATCTAAACTACAAGATGAATTTCCAGAGAATTAGTCAATGAGACGTGTCAGACTTTTAATAGCAAAAACGTACAACAACAAAAAAGAAGGAATGAAAAATTAATATTCCTTTAAATGCTTTTCTATAATTATATGTATATATTACTAGAAAGAAATCATTTATACATATCAATTTTGTTATATTTACTTTTCATATATCAATATGAAAATTAAATAGTTTATTGTCATGCTACATTTTTTGGAAGATTATGAAAATCTCAAAGGATGAACGAGAGGATATCAAAAATATGCCAAGAGGAATGTCCAAAAAGGTGTACAAGGATATGGTCAAAGAAATGGACATAATTGCATTGCACGAGGAGCCATCTCAACATCAAGGTGCTTCAAATGTAATATGTAATCATTGAATTTTTCGATTAGGTACAATAAATAAAAAATTTAGCATTAAATATTAATTTTTAGGTATTTTCTTGCAGAAAAGAAAAGAAAATGGAATCCATTCAACACATAAAACTGGACGACAAGGAAGAAAAGGGTTGATATCTAAGTTTGTGAGTAATTTTTACTTCCTTATGTATATTTTTAGTTTTTTTACAAAAATAATCATTGAATGTCTTCAAACAGGTGCTAACATACAAAGAAGAACCATCAGAAAAATTGATTGACATTGGGTTAAATATGGGTTTTTAGTATATGTTGGCATATCAAAAATTAATTGTGGAATTTGTAAGCATCTATCAATCTTGTTTTACTTAGCTCTGTCTATAAATAATAGAACAAAAAAATATTTTATATTAAATATATGATTTTTTATGGGGTATAAAACTTGTAGGAAATAAAGTATGGAACTGCGCCAACAAATGAAATGTTGAAAGATGGCATGAAATTTGGTTTTGAATGAATGTGTATAGTTCACGAGTCAATTCTTGCTATGGTACGTCATTTATTTTTGATTTACATTGATGTATATTATTTAATATTGAAATTTTCATTATTCTCACCAATGTATATACACTCATTACAGTTTATTTTTATGTTTGTAGATGGAAGTTGAAGAAGAAGTAAACAATCAACACCGTGAACAAAACATTCATGAAAATAACCCAAGTCATGGAATTAGCTCGAGCAGTCACAACAGTTCAAGCAAAGAATGATGATCAATATGTTTTGATATCAAAGCAAGGTGTTGTATTTTTAAAATATTTGTTTGTGAAATCAGACATTTTGTTTAATGTAATGGACATAGTGTCCCAATTGAAAGATAGAGGGATACCAATAAATGTCCCATTTTGTATGACAAAGAGTGTCTTATTAATATATATATATAATAAAATATGTTTTAATGTATTCTATTGTGTTCTCCATGTCGCTGTGAAATGTAACACCATTGATTAAATATATGGATGATTAAATATTATAATGAAGAGATGCGAAATTTGATGATATGATATAACAAATTAATCCAAACATCACATTCAAATGCACTAATAAAAATTTAATGGATATGAATACTGTTATAAGATATGTGTCGACTTTTGATGAATAATGAATTTAAAAAAATCACAATAATTGCATTGTCACAGGTCGATGTTTCTAAAAAATACAAAATGAACACCGGTGTGTGTTAGTTACTGTGCATCGGTGTGTTTGTATGCTAATGCGCACTGGTGCGTTTCTACGACCTATGGGCACCACAAAAATAACAATACTAATTAGAACACTTGGTGCGGTTATGTGATCTTGTGCTTCAGTGCATTTATGTGATACTGATCACCGGTGCGTCTCTATGACCTATGGGCACCGCACAAATACCAATACCAATACCAATACCAATACCAATACTAATACTATGCGTTGGTGCATTTGTATAATACGGCACACTGGTGCATTTATATGACCTATGGCCACCACACAAATACCAATACCAATTAGAACAACCCAATGCGTGTATCACCTACAGTGCACCTGGTGCGTTTTTACACCTTAATGGCCCGGTGCATGCACCTTCAGCCGCCCTGGGGCGACTATCTGGCAGACATGAACAGGGACATTGCTAAATGCCTCAGGGCATCCTAAATTTGTTTTTGTCTCCATGCTTGGTAGGTTTACAATACCGGTGTGTTCACTATACAATGCACCGGTGTGTTGACACTTGATTAGCACACCGATGAGAAAAACATATGTAACAACCTCCAGCCACCCAATGTTTTTTTAGTTGTGTTGAAATTCTTTTAGAAGCTCCGCTAAAACCTTTGTTACCGAAAACGGATGTTGTAGCAAATGTTTTTTCGACAATTTTGGCCAAATTTATAACACTAAAAACCTCTGTTATAACCTCTGCTAGAGGGTATTTTCCTTGTAGTGACTCCACTCCACTCCACCTCCACCTACATCTCCACCACTAGTATTCGATATGGCTAATTCTATTAAGATGCATAATTTTAAGGGTCACAGAGGCTATCACAGAGGATGTGTGGAATGCACAATAGATCAATGATGATTATTTAAAGAAAGCACAACTCGCTACTGCATTCCAAGAACGTGCATTGGATTGTTATATGAGGTATGTAGCAAATAATCCAATGCTACGATAGATGATCTTAAAAATGCATTAAAGGAGCAGTTCAGAAAGACAAAGTCATATGCTAAATGTGTTACCGAATTAAAGGATATTCATCAGGAAGTGAATGAGACCATATGGGAAGTGGATCAACGCTTAAAACATATCATCAGGGATGGAAGCTTCACCATTAGTGATGATCAACATAAATAATCATTTGTTGCAATATTATTGTCGCATCTATGCCTGCCTTTGTCTCAACAAAATATCGCGTCCCAGGCCAAAGCTGTGGAAATCACGATGAAGTTGGAGGCTTCTCCAGTTCAGAATGCGCAGGCTGGGGTTTAGTAGATTCAGATTCAATTGGCTACTCTACACTTAGAACTACAAAGATTGTGGAAGGATAATGGGAAGGATGTGTGTGTAGAGGTATGGTGTGTGCGTTGCAAAGTTGAAGGACACTAAAAGGAGGAATGCCTAGTATATGGTGAATATTTTCCAGTGGGAGGACTGAGTCTGATCAAACCTAAACTATGGGTTGGAGCACCTCCAAGTGCGAACCCTCTAATATGGTGCAGAATATGTCAACTAGTCAGACAACGCCCTACATACTATTGTCCCAGGTTGCAAAAATATATTCCGATGGCAAAGAAGCTATATTGAAACTTTTGTCGATCTGTAGGCCATGATGAGAAGAAATTTCATAGAAGAAATTTCATAGTTTTGACCTAATGATTTACTAAGATATGACCTATAGGTTGAAGTTAGAAAGTAGAGGTCTAGATTCACTTGCGTCACCCTCTAGGCGAGAGGGATTTCAGGGCTGAGGGTGTGGAAGAGGAGGAGGAGTTGGTCGTGGAAGAGGCTAGATTATCTGTTATAATTGTGGAGAAGTTGACCACTTCGCGTGCGACTGCCCGGACCTGACACAAAAATCCTGTAGGTATTTTTGGCAGTTTGACCATGTAATTGAGTATTTAACTATGTTTTTTGTGAAGATGCAGGAGAAGAAGACCATGTTAATATACCCACGCACTGGCGGCGGTGCGAACTTCATGAAAGGCGGACCGGTGTCTTGAGATTTATTTTCTACCTGAAAAGTTGAGAATTTATTTATAAATATAGTAATTAATGATATGGTACAAGTTTCAGATTGATAAAGAAATGATTGACAAGATATCAAGTAACAAAAATGCTATTAACACATTAAGAAAAGCAAAAAAGGCAATTTCTTTGTAAATTCTTTATAAAAAATATTATTTTTGAACTATATGTAACTTTAACTAATATGTATTTTTTATTGTGTATCATGCAGAGTCACAAAATGACGAAGCTCGATATGATTATTTCTGATCTAGGACCAGAAGAGCGTAAAATTTTAATGGGAAAATTGCAAAAAGATGAATTAGGTGAATGAAAAAATTCTATCGATCCAATATGAGTTTCTTTTTTTAATTATCATTAATAATATACTTAAAATTATTAGATAACATGTGTCAAATAGTCTAATAATTCACATCTATTTAATTATGTTCTACAGGGACCAACAACTTAGAAAAGGAATGTTGTTCTAAGAAAAGAAAAAAAATAGAACATGCAAATGAAAATGAATTGCTCCTTAGCTCATTTGGAGTGGTGCTGGAAGTTAACGAAATGGGGAAAATTTTTTACAAAAGTTTGAGGGATGTAGTGGAACGAATGTATAGACGTTCTTTCCAACAACAACAACGTGCTTCAAATGTAATATGTAATCATTGAATTTTTCGATCATTAGGTACAATAAATAAACAATTTAGCATTAAATATTAATTTTCAAGAATTTTCTTGTAGAAAAGAAAAGAAAATGGAACCCATTCAAAACATAAAACAGGATGACAAGGAAGAAAAAGGTTGATCTCTAAGTTTTTGAGTAATTGTTACTTCCTTATAACAACTTAACTAGATTTCATTTTTGTATTTTTTAAGTTGTTTTACAAAAATCATCATTGAATGTCTTTAGTGCAATTTTAATAGAATTGGGACGATGGTGTTTGGAACAACAAATATTTCAGCAAAGAGCCCGACTCGCCTGTAGATGGGTCCGGTATTGGCTATTTCAGTAATGGTTCGTACAAGGATTTTAATTTAAGTATATCACAGGGATTCCGTATAGTTGTGGATAAGTCAGAAAACTTCGGTTGTACGAGATGATGGAAAATAAAGAGTGGAGCATGATCTGGAAATGGCCTCTCACTCAGTGTTAGGTTTATGCCGTATGTGGGCCTTATGGATTCCGCAACAATAAAAATTTACAGTCCTGGAACTGTGTGTCGAGGTTTGTCCCAAGAGACAGTGGAGAATGGGATTCTCAATAGTGGTTCAGCAGCTGTGTGAGGAAGACCTCGTTACGATGCAACACTGATGCGACGAACGAGACCACCACATACGGGTTTGTAGAATTAGGTGGCACATCTATGCCCCCTCACAGGGTTGTATACAAATTAGGCCCAAAGCAGTGCCAGGCAACATGTCTCAACCATTGCTCGTGCACCGCATATGCTTATCATGCTAATGACACTTTGCAGAGTTGTGTAATGTGGTTCGGTGAATTGCTAAATATCTACGATACCTCCAATGAGATCTCTCTGTTTTTGTGGTTAGATGTCGCTGATGTGCCTCATACCTATAATTCCATCAAGAAGACGACTGTAGCAGGCGTGGTGGGCATCGTCATGGGCGGGATGGTTGCTATCTTGGCGTTTTTATTGTTGTTTCTCTGGTGTTGCAAGCACCCCGTATTATGTACAACAGATTGCATGCTAGTTGGCTTACTATATTCACTTACAAGGAGTTGCAGAGTGCAACGAAGAATTTTTCTGAGCGTCTAGGAGGCGGGGGTTTTGACTCTGTCTTCAAAGGGACTTTAACGAATGGTTCTATGGTGGCAGTTAAGAATTTGGAGGGTGTGAACCAAGGAGAAAAGAAATTTAACATGGAGGTGAGTACCATCAGAGTCACGCAACATGTGAATTTGATTAGACTTTGGGGATTTTTCACAGAGCGATCTCTAAGAATGTTGGTGTACGAATACGGCTCCCTCACCTCTTTACTGTTCAAGAAATCCCCAAGAGATTATGAGAAACACAAATTTTTGGATTGGAAAACACGCTTTGGCATTGCAGTGGGAACTGCCCGCATAATTGTTTACCTACACGAAAAGTGAAAAGACTGCATTATTCACTGCGACATCAAGCCCGAAAACATCCTCTTGGACTCCAATCTGTGCCCCAAGGTTGCCGATTTTGGGATGGAAAAGCTCCTGGGCAGAGAGTATAGTAAGGTTCTGACGACCATCAGAGGAACCAAAGGTTACTTGGCCCCCGAGTGGATCTCTGGTCTGCCCATTACTGTGAAGGCTAACATCTACAGCTTTGGCATGACATTGCTCAAAATAATTGCAGGGTGAAGAATCTTGGACAGAGTCTCCGAATTCGGTGAGCTATTCTTTCCAGCGTGGGCTGCAAGTCAGATAAGCAGTGGAAATTCCATGGAAGTGCTCGACAAGAAATTGTCGAATGATGCAGAGGCTGAATAAGTGTAGAGGGCTGCCATAGTGGGAGAATGGTGCATCCAGGACGGTGAAGACGCGAGGCCGTCGATGAGTAAAGTGTTGCAGATATTAGAAGGCATTGTATAAGAAACGCTCTTCCCCCACTTACCCCCTCTCTCTGTAGCTGTTATGAAAGTCCAGTCGTTTTCTCCTGGGATCAAGATCAAAATTCCTCTCGATGTGTACGCAACATCAGTGGTAGTGCCTCCCACATGTAGAACCTAACTAATATTTTCATCAGATAGTTATGGGATAGCCACATGACTAGATATTTAGCAGGTGTTAGTTTTTTTAGTGCATATTCACATTTCTAAATTCAGTATTTAACTCGCTATTATATTAATTCAGCCATATAAAATATATTGTATTGAATTATATTTTCTCATGATTTTTTATTAATTTTTTTTTATTTTTTTATTTTTTATTTTTATCAACTTTATTTTTTCTTTATTGCAAATTTTATTCATAGATTCACCTACAATTTCATACATAATTCCAACCATAATGAACAAAATTATTAATAAAAAACCCTATGAAAATAAAATTTAAATAACATTGGAAACGAGTTGGATGGGGCCACACAATTTGATTTAATCGTTGGCAATTCTATTAAGATCCTTCTTACTTCTTTCATAATTTTAATAAAACAACCTTGAAAAGTACATCCATATCACAACATCATGCAGTCTTGACTCGTGTGTGATTTTAATCAATGATGTTAGGGAATATTTTTTATTATAAGAAATCATAAATTAAAATGATAAAAAAATGTATATATACCTTTCTCATAATAATATTAATATTTAGAAAATTCATCTCTTGCATCCATATATAATAACCAAAACATATATGTGAAAAACTAAGATATAAAAATTAATCTATGAAATATATATGTTTCTATGTAAAAATGTCATGGATTTCAAATATTGAAATCCAAAAGAAATATACACCAATTTGGTGTCTCCCTTGGTTGTGACCTTAAAACTAGATTATTATTATTATTATTAAAAATTTAAAATATTAATTTATAGGTCATTTGTTCCACAAACAATAACGATGTTTCATACATCAATTTGGTGTGACTTGGTTGTGACCTTAAAATTGAATTATTATTATTATTATTATTAATTTGAAATATTGATGTATTCTTATTAAAATATTTAAGATATTTTAATATGGTTGATTATGATTCATTAACTTTCATTATGTTTTATTATGGTTATGTTTGATGATGCTTGAAAATTGTTTGGCCATGGTTAATTGTGATTGAATATATTTTATTCTGATTGACTTTCATTGACCATAGTATATGATGGTTGAATTTGGTTAAACATATTGATTATGGATTATAATAAGGATAATTATATTAATATTAGTGTCTATTATATAATAGAGCTTCCATAATTTTAATTTAATTATCAATAACTCTTAGGTGGATGGTGAGGATTTAACCTCCACTAAATATTCTAGAATATTCTTACTAACAATCACAAATAAAAAGTTGAGATTTATCTTTTGGTGAAATCTCGAAGCTGGGAAGCACTTTTTTGCGGATGGCCAAATTTGGGTGAAATTTTTAATTTCTCGTTCGAGAAAATAGTCAACTCAATTTCTCGACCGAGAGTTTTTAGAACTCTCATCCAAGAGATTTTTAATGTTTCACCTGAGAGTTAGATTGGGCTTGACCAGAGTTAAAATAATCTCGAACGAGAGTTAAGTATTTTCTTGTCCGAGAGTTTTATTGACATAAACTCTCGGGTAAACTCTCAGACGAGAGTTGTAAAACTCTTGGCCTAGAGTTGTTTTAACTTTCGTCTGAGAGTTTTATTATTATAAAAAACCCCAAAATCCCTTCTCCCCTGACATTCTGCAAGCCTGTACACTGGAGCATTGTCGGTTTCGAGCCACCATGAGCACCAATGACAAATTGGAATACAAAAAAAAAGAACACAACCTAATTTTTCAAGCAAACTCCTCCACTATTGCTCGTTGGCATTTTCAGTTGAGGCGAGGTTTTCGGAACACTTTGAAGCTTGCTCGTTGGCATTTTCATTTGAGGCAAGGTTTCCAGAACACTTTGAAGTGATTTCCTTCAGGAGCTTTTGTGTGAAGTTTCAGGCTGGTAAGTACCCTTGTATTTTCCTGTATGCCTCTTTCATGGAGTATATTTGGTTCACTTGGAGCTTCTGTGTGAAGTTTCAGGCTGGTAAGTAATAGAATTGAAGAATTACACATATGTGATACCATAGCAGTGGTAAATGAGAATTTAAATTCAATGCACGGATTACTTCAAGTAGCGTTAAAGACTAGGGTAATGATAGGTCAAAATTTTGATAGTAGTAGTCCTTCAATCGCACAACACACCCACAAGTTGCGGTTACATTAGAATCTCATTGTGACCTATGATTCAAGACCCCTAAACTGCGACCAAGACCACCTCTATCGCGTGTGAAAAATACAATGTGCATTTCCAACGTGTGATTGGTCCTACATACTCTGCCTCCAAGTTGCAAATAACACTGACAATTTGTAGTGGTCTTAGGAATTAAATTGGGATTTGTGCTGGAGATTTAATTTGTGACTATGAGTAGGTCAAAGATTGCACTTCTAACTTACAGTGAGATTGAAACTGAAAAGTGTGACTTAAACTGTAATTAAGATTCATGACTGAGCCTTGAGGTCGCAAGTCGAATATATTATATTCATCGAGATAAACTCATGATCCGTGGTTGACTACGAACTATAATATGGCACTAGACCTGAATCTGTAACATATGACTCCCTCTCTTAATGTGACTTTAAAAATAAGGTTAGAGATAGCCACCTTATTTATAGAGTATTACAAGCCAACTCCACAGAAGATACATCTTCTTTTATAATGAATCTATGAAATGGAACAATATAAAATGTCTGACCAATGGATGGACAATGATTATGTATAAATTATTGACCACACTTTGAGAACATATATTGGCTTTGCAATAGCAGGCAAGTATATTAGTTTCTATGATTTACTATAACACCTTCAATGCATTCTTTGAGGGAAGGTTTCAATTTTTTGGATAAAACTATCCTCAATGGCTTGGATATTATCACCCCATGCACCTGGAAGATAGGTCAAACAAAGGTGGACTTGGAAAAGGAATTATAACAACATGTGCATCTTCATAACAACATATTGCATGCGAACTCTAACATTGTAGTTCCTTCTTGTGATCCCATTACAATGCTCCCAAAGTATTCTTGGATTTCATGAGAGAGAATGCAATGCCTAGTTTTCAATTGGTAATTTATTACTCATTGAGTAATTCTTGCACAATTGTAAAGACATGTGGTGGTGTATGTATATTTAGGTACAATTTCTTACCTAAAGAGATTATCATTTAACATATCCCTTAAATTTGATTGACCTTCTTTTGAAACATGGTATGATCTAACGTTGGGCTTTAGTTATCTTGCAACTTCTTTATAAATAAATTATTAAGTTTTCATATGAATGTAGGATTGTAAATTACAATAGAGGATCCAAGTAGTATTTTATTATTGTCTTAAGAAGAGGAAAAATCACATTGCGAAGGAGGTCCATCTGCAATGCTATTATAACCCCAAACTATATTATTGAATTGTGTAGAATAGATGAACATGGTATAATATTTAATATCATGACAAACATTGAAGTACATGACAAGAAATAAACATTCCAATAATGAGATTAACATTTGACAGATCCCTTGAATTTTCTTGACCTTCTTTTGAAACATGATCCAGGATAACATTGTGCTTCAGTTGACTTGCAACTTCTTTAAAAATGAATTCTTAATTTTTCATATGAATGTAGGATTGTAAATTTCTTTATAGGATCCAAGTAGTATTTTATATTGTCTTAAGAAGAGGAAAAAGAACATTGCGAAGGAGGGCCATCTACAATGATAGTATAACCCTGAACTATACTATTGAATTGTGTAGCATATATTAACATGGTATAATATTTAATATCATGACAAACACTAAAGTACATGGGAAGAAATAAATAGGACAATAATTATTTCATTGAGTTGAAATGTTTGTCCTCTCGACACTCATGTCAAGAAGCCATTTTAAAAACTACAGAGGCAAATAATTGGTAAGTCAAAGAGTTTCTCTTTGACTCAGTTAAATAGAGTGAGGCTCATAGGTACAACACAAAATATCCAATTTTGGACTCATTTGGACAAGATGACCAAAAAATTATAGTATAATTCAAATTCCTATTTCCAGGGTTGAAATATCTAAAGGATAAGCCTCTATGATCAGAAATGGAGGATGTTGTTATTGAGTGTTTATAATTGAAAGTGGTCTAAGAACCAAAACCATTTCTATGAAAGATGAGGCATGTAAATTTAAAGTTTGAAATTATTACCTTCTCAATTGAAAAAGGGAACAATATGAAATTGGATCATTCAAGGACCGTGAGCCCATTAAAATTCATTCCCCCAAGGAGGAATTATCTTTACTAAAATATCAAGCAAGGCTTGTGTGATCACAGTGAAAATTTTGAATGCATCATGGAAATGTCTTGGAGGAAATCCAAGGGGAATCAAGGTTAATTAGGTAGTAATAAACCCTATAACAGGTGGTATGGTAGAGTCTGGTACTCATACTCACGAGAAAAAATATAGATCGCACCTATTACTACCTAAAGGAAAACCTTGAGGGAAAAAATAAACCCAAAAGTTTCATGACATATGTTGGTATGGATCACAAAGGATACGACATAATCGGTACCAAAATTTTATTAGATAAAAACAATGTCACAAGAAGGTGAACATCAGAAGAAATATAGGACTAATATGCATGTATATGGGAAATCACATGTTTGAAATAGAAGTTCAAGAACTAATAGTGTCTCAACATACTAGCACAGAAACATGCACGTAGTTTATTTGTATCATGCCCATTGGTAGATTGAAAACCTTATTTTATGGCATGCATGTAAAATGTGTTCAAGTGTATTCATCAATTTGGCCTCAAATTATTGCCTAAACCATTGGTTGTAGTCAAGAAATGTAGCCTTCAGTGCTTCATCATGGAATATAACTATATCCATTTATACTCATAATGATCCTACACAAACAACATAAAATGACAATATTGTGGTGCATAAAGGGATTATATAGGGTTCCACAGTAGTATCTCTCTTTCAGTCCATTTTTTATGTTTCTAATATTATCCTTTGGCTACAAATATGTATGATCAATGTAAATTTTTTGTAAGAAGAAGAGAGGGAGCAAGAATATTAACCTATGTGGAGGAGAATGGGATCAAGTTGAAAGCATCAAGATATGATTGCCAAATAACCAAAAAAATTCCTTGTAATGCATCTCTTCCAAGATAATAATCTTGTGGGGCATCAATGTTAGCTAAGGGTTTATCACGGAGGTTGTGAAACTAGGGTTTTCACAAGCCAGGACATTATCTTCATACATGCTTCTAGGACAATTTAGCAATACCAAAGGCACAAAATCACAAGTTGGTTGTATGATCACTTTAATGCAAATAAGGCACAAACACAATTGCCACACATTTTGCAAGGGTTGAGATCAATTGTCATATAACAAATCCATATAGATTCCCAAGGAATTATGTCTACCAAGTTGGGGAATGTCGATATTGGTATTAAAACTTATCTACTTGATGGAAAATGTAGTAGTAGGAAAATGTACATTCAATACAACAAATGAACATCAAAACTCTATTCATAATCTCATGAAATCCTCCATAATTTTGCAACAACATTGGAAACAAATCATTTAGGATTCAAAATAATCATCTCTGCTTTCCTCATAATTTCTCTTCTCTCATAGTGTAAACACTTTTTATAATAATCTCAATAGAAATGTTAAGATTGATTACACATGTGAGAGTCATTAGAAATCAGAGATTCGTGAAGAATTTCAAGTGTCATGAGCGTAGGTGAAAGTTCATGGTAGATGAACAGTCACCTCACTTCTATAAATATACCCTCGTGTCTTCTTTGTCCTCATGTTGGCAAGTTGAAGTTGAATTAGATAAGATTTTATGGCAAGTTGAATTTGAAACTTTTGAATCAAAAGAAACAAAATGCCACTCCAGCTATTATTTTCTGATAGTCAACAAGTATAATGCACCAGATAAATCACAATATAGGTTGATAGAACCTCTTTGATATTTGGAGTCTGCACTGCTTTCCGACCTACCTTCTGAGCTGCTATTGATATTGTACAACTTATTAAATCTGAAATAGAGTAAAAGATCTAGGATACATAAAAGACTGGGAATCTAAGTCCTTTATACTGGATGAGAAAAAGAGAATAGAGCAACATGTAAATGCAAAATAACATAAATGAAACCATGGAATTTTTGGTTCAACATGGATATTTCTTGGGGTCCATATTCATTCAAATGTATTTGAAAATGCTAACATGCTTGAACCAAAAAAGGAAGAGAATTTCAAATGTTGTCCTAGCTGTTTAAAATACATTTTCTACAATAAAAAAGAAAAAATCATAAATACATGGGCTTGAAAGGGCTTACACATCAAGTGTGATAATACATGAATGGAGCCCCATCTTGATGTACAATGTTCTCCATCCTCAACACTTCACAAGGATTTGTTATAAATATCCATTAACTAAGATTCCATTGCTATTGAGGAGGAATATTTCACCAGAACATCCGCTGTGACTATTGATGGTGACTACAAAACAATAGGATGAGGAACTTAGAAAGAAGAAGAATTGAGGCAATGGCCTCTTTTCCAGTAATGATTATTAGACAAGGTTATTAACCCTACAAAATGATGATTTTCCAACTCCATTAATAAAAAAATTCTGCCAATCCAGTGACAATAGATCTAATGATCTTGTAGCATTTCATGATTGGGGTCATAATAGCCAATCAAAGAAGTATAGCAGAATTTGTGAACATTTTGAAATTTCAGCCTCAAAACATACCTTGCACAAGGTATTTTATTTCTATTTTAGGATACCTTTCCTTTGGTTAGCAAGATCATATATATTTAAACTTTATTTTGGGATTGTGTTCTAATGTCCTTTAATAACACGATTATCTATCCGTAACTGGGTAATACTACAGTAGAGGAACAATAAATGTAGGAAATAAAGTGGAATCACATTGTGCGAAACACTTGTAACCCTTTCTAGTATCGCTTGCAGTACTACGACATAAGACAATATTTGTAAACAAAATCTCACCTCCATGTACCTTTAGGAATATAGGAATTCCCCTAGGTATACTTGAAGCCCTCTTTAGATAGGCTAACCAATCGTCCTATTGCTCCAAAAGACGTAGAACAACACTCGAGGAGACCACTCACTAATACCTAGGTAGTCAAGTTGTACAACTAGAGGAACGATTGACCCACATTAGTTAGCGCCATGAGATATTATGCCATGTACTATTGTCGAGCCCTTGTATGTCAAGGAGCTATAGTACCTGTTATCGATTTGTTGATGACATGACTGTCGATTGATAATTTGTTTTCTAATTTGTTTATGATTGGTAGATTTGATACTATAGCACCAATGGCATCAGACGAGCCCTCCAGAGACCCCTCCATGAGAGGAGGATTATCAGGTACATTGGTTGTTTAATTATGTCATATTTTCAAGTAGGTTATATTTATTGTTTGTTGTGAAAATTTGATTAATGTGAATTTTTTTTTTCCTGCACAGGTGGATGCACTCATATGACTCATGCGCCCAGACACCAAATCGAACAAGAGGATCCCCATAGACCTGTTCCCATTCGTCCCCAATTTCATAGAGCCCATTCTGAGGGGTATTTTATACACAGTATAGGTACACATTAGATCAATTTGTTTTTTCAAATGACATGCGTTTAATGTGAAAACATTATGCAAATTTAGGAGTTGTGGTTGGCCCTATTGCTGATGAGGGAAAAAGGAGAACAATGTCTCAGCCTGTGGCATTCATCCCACACTTGGATAGTTCTCGTTCAGGTAAAATATAAAGGAAAATTTATCGTTTGATGTATGTTTATTGTGAAACTTATTTTTTGTCTCATGTACTTGTGTTATAAAACAATTTAATGTTTTGTACAGTGGCTAGTAGAGACCTTCATTCCTCAGAAGGGAACAATCCTAGTCCGATGAGAGAAGAGAATGAGATATTTTTTCCACGAGGTATTTTCAAATGACCCGACAAGTTTTTTAAATACAAATTTTCCTTATAAATTATTTAATTTTTGATATGTGCAATAATTTAACATGTTACAGGTGGTGGTCGTCACTTTCCTAGGGGGAGAGGTCGTAGGGTTCATGAGTTTTCTCGAAATCCGAGCTATGATCTCCTTTACACACATCCCGGTGATATTCCTGAGGATATGCCTTGGGAAGATACCATCTCCTTACTTACTGTTGATGGGATGAGGGAGCATTCAATGAGATTGTGCAATGAATTGCAAAGTTGCAATCTCTCTACCCCTAGTTGAGATTGTATCCAAATTGTTTTGCACAATTTGGATAGTTTGATAGAGACTTATCTTGGGGTTGGACCATCAACCCAAGTTTTTTTTGACATGATGTGTAGGAGGAGAGCGTCAGTGATTGGTATCCACTCCTACAATGAATTTAAAAGTAGGGTCACTAAAGAAATGGCCTTGTCACTATTTGAATTGCGACCTGAAGAAAAAAAAAGTCTGAAGATCGCAAGATTCAATGATCCCAATATTGCACCTTATATTTATGAGAAGTTCCTGTATGCATACGGGAAGTTCCAAAATAATGATGAGGTGCTACAATATTTTGTTACGATGTTGTATGCTCAATTCCGAGAGCACATGGACCCTAACTATATAGATACGGGGTCCGAATTCTATGGAGCCGGAAAAGGTAATACATATGAACGACCTGATTCTATGCGAGATGTTGGGTTTAGGCCTCCAACCCCTTGTTTGGCACCTCGACCACCTAGGGTAGTTACACTTCCAAAGGAATTAGCCCTTATCTCCAGTGCCGCATCTCAGATGAGGGAGAAGATACAAGGACATATTGCAGCTGCTTTAGGAGGGCTGGAAGTCAGATTAGGGACAATCCAACCTTCATCTAGTGCAGGAGTTTGTTCATTTGTGAGTATTCCAAATGACATGTTGAGGGATATGGAGCGAGATGAGCTTCTGGAGTATGCATCCTCCTGTAGAGACCACTATGAGTGAGCCATTAGATGAAAAATTATTACCATGGGCGAGGTATGTACAAGCATGTTTTGATCTATTTTAAAATACACATTTATAAGATGAGCTAGAGTGCATGTAACACGTTTTTTTGGTGTATAGACATTTAGTCTCCAAAAACTTACGCCAATATATTTATTTAACTTATGCAGTTTACAACATTCTTAGAACAACATTGCTTTGCCCCTAATCCTCATTCTGTAGATCATGGACATGATCATGTACAGGTGCCACATTCATTACTATCTATCTATATTTTTGTACATCAAGTTGAAAATGAATTTATGTCACATAATTTTATATGGTGAATCTTAACATTATGGAATTTTCAGGTTAGCGCTACACATGAAGGGCTTCCCGAAGACATGATACCTTCATATGTTCAAGTGGTCTCATAGGTATTATCTATCTAGATTTTTGCGTTAAATTGCAAGTGACTTTAAGATGAACATAATTTTATATGGTGTGGCTCTTAACATTATTTAATTTTCAGGTATGTGCTACACATCAAGGGTTTCCTGAAGAGATTATTCCTTCTCAGGTTCCAGTCGTGACATAAGTATCGATAATTTTCGTTAAGCATATTTATTATGTTTATTATATTTCTTTTCGCAAACTTTTCTATTAACTTTGGTTTCTACTTTTTAGGCTACCAATAATATTGGGATGATGCAAACTGAGCCCCAAGGAGATCGTGTAGGCTTTGGGTCAGAGAGTCTACATTAAACCATGGTAACCTCTTACCATTTCTTTGTTGGTATCATTGCCACATTATAAACACGATATCATAGAATAAACAGTGTGAATTTACTTTTGTTGCCAAAGGTTAGTTTTTTGTGTTTGTTATGCAGGTTGGACCTCAACAAATATTTGTGGTTCGTAGAGATGAAGATGATGCATCAGTTTGCAATAATGTTGAAGAATATGATTAAGATAATATTGCAAGCTGGAAAGTTGTTGATTTTGATTTAGTTAAGTTGATATTCGGTAAAATTGATATGGAACAAAAAATGGAGGAAGATACAGTGCATATGGAACAAAAAAGGGAGGAAATTTCACTGCATGGCTTGCCCAGTAGTAGTTTTCATGACCTAGGTCACTTCAAATAGTTTGACAGTGTAAAGGACACTATGGATCACTTATACCACCAAGAAACAAACCAGGTATACATTTATTAAAGGGCATGCTCTTCTCATCCCTTTTTGTGATTTTTGTTGCCAAAAGAAATGTTCTTTTCCATGTTTATGGTGTATTATTGAAATTTTTAAACTTTTTTCCACAGCATATTAATAAGTGTAAATGGATGAAGAAAGTTCAGTGGGAATGGAACATTCTCCAAGAAAATTTACCAGGTTTGTTAGATGGAAATCATAATGTTTACATAGATTGTTAGGGAATAGTTTATAGGAATTTCTTTCATGTCCTGATGTGATCAATAGTTGACTCATAATAGCAAAACTTTATTAGTTTTGGGATATCAAAAATTCATAATCTTGGTATAGAAATTATTTGAACAAGTGTACAGTATAAGGTATAACAAGTAGTACTGTAGGTCCTTACATACATGTGGCAATATTAACATATATGTACAACATTGATTTATGTGCAGCATGATGGTCTGTGGATGAGGGCGTGGCAGTAAATTATACAAGAGGGTGCACCAATACTTTTATAGGCTTTCAAAAAGTACCTATTTTTTCCCTATTTATATTGTATAACATCGGGTATGTGTGTATCTTTGCCTAAGACTTTAAATTGGTATTTTTACGTTCAACTTAAACAATTCAAAATGGATAATTTTAAGGTTTTTTTGCGAGAGTTGATTGATGATCTCACTTACATTTTATTGAATGTCTTGTAAAATTACAGTGAAGATGGAAGACACACAACCAGATTTGTTTGATCGCCTTCCTAAAGATGTTATTTAGATGATATTTGGCGCCATCTGCAATTTTAAATCTATAGTATGATGCATGGCTGTCTCCTGGGGCTTTTTCAAACATGCAACATGCATTATGCCAGACATAGCACCTCAATTCAATATGAAGGACATCAGATTTATGCATTATTTCTTGAGCCTAGGCTCTAGAGAAGGCCTTCCTTAGACAGTGTACGTATGCAATCAAGATTCATATGAGATTTCAGAGGATGGATTGTAAGCCCATGACTACTCCTATGATATCAAATTTGAAGTTCAACAGATTAAATTTCAAATTTGGTAGATCCACCAATTTATAGACAGTTGAGAGGTTCCTTTATGTATCTAGTGAATGCGAAAACTAATTTTTAATTTTCAGTAAAAACTTTGAGCCATAGTCAATTCACTAGGTTACTGACAGTATAGGTGCTTCATTTGGCTTAGAGGAATATGTAAAATTATGTCTGGCGTCTATGATGACCTTATTTGACATTTTGTTTCCTTTTTTTATTACTTTTCCTTTTTTTATTTTTTTATTTTTGTTTTGCAGTTGGAGAGTCTTCCTGCTATGGTTGCAGGAGTATGGTTTGATGAACCTATCTTGCAACTTGAAGCAACTACCCAATTCTGAAATTTTCTTTCAATTGGTATTTACATCAAATATTATGCATTAATTGTCAATGAACTGCCATTTTATTTATGTTTTCTTTTTCCATCAGGAAACTAACCATTGCTTTTGTTTTTTTGACAGAGCGTAGTTCTCCTATAGAGGAAGTTATTGATGCAGCTGCTAGCCCAAGGGATTCTCTCAACCACCTATAAGCAAGGTTGCTAGGCGCTTGGTTAGTTTGTACACCAATTAGTTTACTAGGGGTATCATCCTCAAATGTGGGGAAGAATCCCTTGAATTTCACTGTGAAGTTTTCATTGGGAAAAAAATAACAAATATAGGCATGGTGAATAAGGGATACTTACGCTTAATATATTAATAGAATCAAATGAAATATAGGTAGTATGAAACCTATGGCAATATACAAGATAAAATTATGTTTGCTACGAAGAGAATGAAAGCAATATATTAAGAAAGTAGGATAGGTACCATTGAGTCCTTTTTTGGAAGACAAGTAGGATAGGTACCATTGTAGGTGTACTATGATGTAAATATTGCAATTATATGACCTTATACATTGAAAATTCTTTGGATTTTGTGATTCTTTGTATTTCTAAATTAAGCCAAGGCTACTTTTAACATTGAAAAATTCACATAAATTAGTCTCCTGGAATGTGAAGAATTTGGCTACAAGTCAGGTATATACCTTCCAACATTTCCAGATGGCCATATTTGACGTAAAATTTATTCCTATTGATGTGGAGCGTTGTGTCTTGCTCAAATAGCTGTCTAGGGAGCTTCTGATTGCCCAACCATAGATAAACCTCTAAAATATGGGCCCACATCGCCTACACTAGTCCTGGGTATGACTGGTTATTCTACATGTCTAACAACAAGAATTGTTGCATTGGTATCAAGAATATTTAGGACGCTACCAATGGTGTGCTATATAGGAGCTGTAAGGAAAAGGTGGACATCATACCACTATGAATAACATGGGAGGACATCTCAAGATGGACCTAAAATGATTTCCATAGTCTTTCTTTTACGAGATCCTCATCTGCCATCCATGGTGTGATTGGAACATCCATTGTTGTTCTCTAGCATACATCCAGCCACGCTATTACAAGAAACGGTCACTTGTTCATATTCTGATCCAGCCCATTGAGTTGGGTGAGTGACATTGTTTTAGAAACCAAATGCAAATAAGTTGTTTTACCATTGCCCAATTGGTTAGCTCAGTCGTTTATCACCAATGTTGCTGAGCATTGGCTAGTTTTGTGCCATCACGTAAATGATTTTAATCCCCCATGCATGATAGTCACTACTCTATGCTAGCATATTTATTAGGGTTGTTGTACAGGAATGTAGGGAAGCATCTCTTGGGTTTCCCCATGAGGTTTTCCTCGGAAAAAAAATAGTAGTTCTATTTGATTGGGAAATGAAAAATTTTCTTTTATTGTATCATTATTACACTAAGTGTGGTCGTGAAGTATCTATAAAAATGACTAGAGAGGGATTTAAAAGGAGGGAGGACAAAAAGAAATGGGAATAGTGGAAGAGTTTCCTATCCAAACTTTGTGACAACTATAAATTTTGCCACATGAAGAACAAAATAAAGTCAACATTCATAAAAGGATTGAATTCAATTCACATTCACATTGGCTTGTACCCCTTTGCTATCCTAGTAATTCTTTGGAGGATTCTACACATTTGGATGATTAGGTCTAGGAGCTTGGGCATTTCCTTTTTGAGATTCTCTTTGGGTGTTCACAGTGGGTTTACAGTTTTCTAATTATTAGGAGAATGGTTCTATCTAGCTAGGGTTTGGATGTAGTATGAAAATGTAAAAATTCAAAGCCAAGACATGGATTTTTGCTATTTGATAGGCAAGAACATGGCCTGATCTGAGGTTTGTGGCTTAAATCTCATCACTTAAAGCATAAGATCTTCTTCAACCCTCAGTGAAAGCTTCTATCTAAGTGGCCTTAGTGGCATTATCCTTAATCCTATTTTGGAGTTCCTACCATGTATTCTATTTTGCCAATCTTGGAATCCTAACTCCCTTGTTTTATATTCATCGGCTAGGTAATGGCGTTCCATTTTGTTGTAGTTAAACTATTCGAAAAAATGGATTGGTGGATGAGGTTTCTAAACTAGTAAATGGAGTTAGGATTTATGTTATTAAACCCATTATGGGAGTTAGTGGAGGTTCCATTCTATCCACTTGGACCTAGTCAAATTGGATTGGAAGGAAAGAACTTAGTCAACACCATTCATTAGAAATCTTTATTAGAACAACAAACAGATATGCTCTTTGGGATTCTCAAATCCATCATACTTACGGAGTTATGGCATATATATGGAAATCATATTTTATTTAATTCTAAGTGTGGAGGGGTAGTATTAATCAATCTTATAACCAAGGTAATTAGTGGAATCCTTCTTTGTTTCAGGCATAACCACATAGGGTAAGCTCACATTCACACTACGTTGAAAGGGTATAAAAAGAGATAAATGAGTTCTGATTTGGGCAACCAATGTTTGATCTAATTGTAACATATGATAAAGTAACCATGAATTATCACTCTCATGGGCAGATATCTAGTCAATTCAAGTCCTCAAGTTACATTTCGATTAGCCTCCTTATGGCTTAAAGGTGTTTGTTCACAGGTAGGGAGAGGTTGTTGACCCCTAGGGACATGAACACTTTGCTTAATGTTACCAACTTATTATATAAAGGTGGTAAAGGAGTCAGACACAATTCCATTTTCAAATACAAAAAGGGGCAGAGATCTCCCATAGCCTCCTCCTTGATTAACCACATTGGAAATTTTGGCATTCCCATCAGGTAAATGATTTGAATCCCCCATGCATGATGGTCACTACTCTATGCTAGCAGATTTACTAGGGCTGCTATACAGGAAAGTAGGGAAGCATCTCTTGGGTTTCCCCATGAGGTTTTCCTCGGAAAAAAAAATAAAAAAAAATAGTAGTTCTATTGGATTGGGAAAGGAGAAAGTTTCTTTTATTGTATCATTATTACACTAACTATGGCCAATAAGTATCTATAAAAATGACTAGAGAGGGATTTAAAGGAGGGAGGATGGAGTATGGCCTTTAAAGTATTCCTGCTATGGTTGCAAGAGTATGGTCTGATGAACCTAACCTGCAACTTGAAGCAACTACCCAATTCCGAAAGTTGCTTTCAATTGGTATTTACATCAAATCGTATGTATTAATTATCAATGGACTGCCATTTTATTTGTGTCCATTAGGCAGCTGACCATTGGTTTTGTTTTCTTGACAGAGAGTAGTCCTCCTATAGAGGAATTTATTAATGCAGGCATTGTTCCTCGCTTTGTTGAATTCCTAACGAGGCATGATTTTCCACAGTTATAGGTGAAAGCCCTTATTGTTTTATCTATACATGATCGAAGGCAATAATGTACTTGATTGATTATTTCATGAAAGGGTTGAGGGATTATGTTTTCTTTCAACCTTAGATGTTAGGATAGATGGGTTTGACCCTCAGACCCATTAGCTCTTGGATTTTCTTTGTCAGGGCATTCCATACATTGTATTTTTATGTTCATGCATTGTACCTCATATATTCATGCATTGAATTTTTATAGGAGAAATTTTGGTTCACCCGCATTATATGGACATCATTGTAGTTAACAGTCCCTTTAACCTACTTTGTGGTAATAAGTTGGACATAAATATAATTATATTATCTTATCTCCTAATAGGAAAGTGTTTCAGTGGTCTGAAAGTGGCTTTGTGGTTTTTTTCCTGCTTGATTACAGTTTGAAGCAACATGGGCTTTCACAAACATAGCTTCAGGAACATCAGAGCATACACGAGTTGTGATTAACCGTGGAGCTGTGCCAATATTTGTACAACTGCTAAGTTCAGCAAGTGATGATGTTCGTGAGCATGTTAGAGAACTATTTTTTTATGTTTCTTTACTTTGTTTCTGATACAGAGTTTTGTCCAATATTTCTATTCTGCATTAGAGAATTTTTCCAAGAAATTTAGTCCAAGTTTTTGTTTCTGCGTTTGGGCCTATATTGTCATTGTTGTTTAGTATCTTGTCCTTTTATGTTAATAGGCTGTTTGGGCATTAGGAAATGTGGTCAGTGACTCACCCAAATGCAGAGATATAGTTCTAAACCATGATGCCCTGATGCCACTCCTTGCTCAACTGAATGAGCACGCTAAGTTTTCTATGTTGAGAAATGCCACTTGGACCTTGTCTAATTTATGTTGAGGCAAGCCACAACTTGCATTTGACCAGGTAGGGAATTTATGCTGTTGATTTTTTAAATAACTTTGCCTTGTTATTTCTATCAATTTTCCATCCTTGGGCATAGAAATACATTTTTCAGGGCTGAAATTTTCATGAACTTTTTTCCTGCAGACAAAGCCAGCTCTACCAACACTCAAGCATTTGATTCATTCGAATAATGAAGAAGTCTTAACAGATGCTTGCTCGGTTCTGTCTTATCTTTCTAATGGAACAAATGATAAAATTCAAGCTATGACTGAGGCTGGTGTTTGTCGAAGATTGGATGAGCTTCTAATGTAAGCATAAATACTGAAAATTTGATGAACATTTTTTAGCTTCTACCTATTATTAATGTTGTAGATAGGTGCATTTCATGCAAGGATATTAATGTTATGGTTAAGAATGTGTTATATTAGTTCCATATTTGTGTTTTTAGATAAAGGTTATAGATTGATCAGAGCTATTCTTTTGCTAAATGCATTTGAAAATTTCAATTCTACATGTTTTGTCTCTACAGTCATCCATCTCCATTTGTTCTTATCCCTGCTCTCCAGACTATGGGAAATATTGTAACTGGAGACAATGTAGAGACTCAAGTATATCCAGTCTCTATTGGCATCTAGTTTGAAACTTGAAATATTGCAAGTCAATCTATGGTGTACACATCCAATTGGAGATTTAATTAGTCTTCTAAATTTTATACAATCACACATAAATTAAATGTTTCAGTGAGTTCTTTGGGATAGAGTGAATACTTGTGTTTATTTTCTAGATTATTCTCTCAAGTAATTTTGTGGGGATGTGTGTTACCTCAATATATTATCAACAATCAGGCACTTCCCTACCTCTTGGCACTGTTGACCCATAATCATAAGAAAAGTATCAATAAGGAAGCATGCTGGACCATCTCAAACATAACTGTTGGAAACAAAGATCAAATATAGCTTCCTTAGCTACTGCTTTATAGATTAAGAATGACACTTCAATGAATGTCTTATTCCTTGTAAAATGTTTTTTAGGTTCATGTATCATGATTTTGGATTGGTTTACAAGCTGTGATTGACGCAAACAGTATTCCTCCTCTTGTACAATTGCTGCAAACTACTGAGTTTGATATCAAGAAAGAAGCAACATGGGCTATATCTAATGCTACTTCTAGTGGTACACATGATCAAATCAAGTATGTATTTAATGAATATATATTATCAACACAAGCATATTGCTAAAATGGGTTGTCTAGTAATGAATAAAGGGGTCAACTTACAAGATGTAATGTAATGAGATGTGTTTGCTGATAATAGTCAGTGTGATGTAGATTTTCAAGAATTTGTGTTAGTTGATACAATGAGAAAAAATATTGATTCCTGCTTTTGGTCATAGATATCTTGTGAATCAAGGATACATTAAGCCTCTATGTGATCTCCTAGTCTGTCTAGACCCAAGAATTGTAATTGTTTGTCTTGAAGGGCTAGATAATATTTTGAAACTTGGGGAGCAGAGAAGGATCTGGGAAACATTGGAGGTGTAAATCTCTATGCACAGTATATTGATGATGCTGAAGGAATTGAGAAGATTGAGAACTTGCAAAGTCATGACAATAATGAAATTTATGAGAAGGCAGTAAATATTCTTGAAACTTATTGGCTGGAATATGATGAATATGACCAAATAGTCAAATTTTACCTCTCATATTTAACATTTTAAGCAACCTATGATATGTCGTCGATGGAGGGAACACTTCATTTTCCTACAGTCAGAGAGATTTACATAGTCAAGTATTCTTGCATGCATTGTGTATACTCTATGTCCACCTGCTATCAAATAAATTTTAGGTTCAACATGAGTACTTTATTTGACCTTGCCATCAAACTTACAATTATTTACTATTTTTGTGGAAGCTCAGATGGAGTCTAGTTTCCTGAGTTGAAAGAAATTTCAAAATATGAGTCTTATGTTTGTCATCAAGAGAATAATTTAAAGTGTTATTCTAGCACTAATGAAATTTAATTTTGTAATATTTATCCACCAATCTATATATATTCCAATCAATGATCTAATATTTCATAAGAGGCCAGTGATCTGTTATGGAAAATGTTGGTTTAAATGTTTTGTTGCTTATCAATATCCTTGGTTGTTGATAATTTGCCTTAAATTTAATTTTAACTTTTATTTAACCCTTCTCATTAGGAATATAGAAATTATGAATCAAACACTAGTAGCAAACAAGGTTCTCCAAATATCATGTCCATACCTTTAGATTCAAATGAAGCAACGGTAAAGGGCCATACACATATATGCAAAACATGTGGCAAGAATTTTAATTGTTATTTCCATTATGTAGGTCATGTTGTTGCACATGCTCTGACATCACATAGAAAGAGACGAATATTGAGAGTTAGAGGTAAACTACATAATCCACCACTTCTCAAAAACAAAAAAGATAAGGATGATAAAATTATTTCCAATGGAAATTTCCATACCACAAATATCAACGAATTAGACAATCCAAATAATATTAAGAGAAAAGTTCAAATACCAAGGGTAAGTGTTAATTTTTGGTTAACAGTATCTTTCTTAGGTCAATTACTTCAATGATCCACATCAACCCAAGTTCAATTTCATTTATTTCATTAAAAATCACATAATACATAAACATTCAAAAACAAATTTTCCTTACTACAAGGAGATGGAAAAATAAAATTAGGAGACCTCCATCATGAGAAGAGACAATAATGAAGAGATTAGCCACATCAAATATAAACTAATCTAGAAACTAATTAAGATATGAAAATATGATGAAATTTGATATCAAAACTAAACTAACAATACAATAATATATATGTAATTAAATATTCATTCATCACCATCATATCCATGCAAAAAAAGGGGCGAGTTAAGATCATCTATGAGTAAACATCATGGACACATTAAATCACCATAACTTAATTATCTATCAAAGCACCCTTATCCAGTAGATCATAATATATTGTTTGTACCAACACACATCTAACCATCCACATTTCCATTTATTTGAAAGAAATCCACAATATAGTCTTAAACTATATAAAGTCCAATACATTATAGCAATTATATGTTCTAACCCTAGAATCAAAGTTCATTGTTCATCTTAAACAATGTGCTCCACTCATATGAAATGTGCTAGTGGAAAATTTCCCAGAATGGCATCATGATCATTTATCGATAACCTCCATTGTTGTTTTTTTTTTTTACTCTTCACTTGCTTCAACTGCAACCGAGTTGCTATGACCAAGTGACTATACTGGGCATAAATAACCTGTGGCAGGTAATCTTGAAAAATAATATGATCTTTACATTTCTTTACTTCTTCAAAGAAATGTCCCATTAACACCATTTAACCAATTGGGTATGTATAATTTGATGGATCATTATACTCTTGCAGCAACGTGGATTTAGACATAGTGCATCGTAATAAACAATAATGCACTTTTTCTTGATTATTTTTTGGTGCAATGACAATGAATACATCACCTTCTCTAACCATATCAGAAACACGATCATAATCATTGTCAAACACAATCACTTCATTGTCCATTTCCTTGTCAGTCACATTTCCAAATGGGGGCAATGGTGTCAATTCTTCGTGTTTCCATGGTTTAATAAATTTCTTAATTTGGTTTTCACAGTCATCGATGGACTATGTCTGATCAATACATGCATAACAAAAGCAAGAGAACTTTTTTTTTCTCAATGCAATGTATATTTGTCATGTTCTTACTCATAATTGAGTGTAAACTTCTTGTTTGAGGGATTCCAAGTCAATTAAATAGCAACGATCTATCAACATCACCCATTGCAATATTCCAAAAGTACCCGCTTGAGGAAAACACACACATGTATGAGTCAAATTTTGAACAATATTTAATATTTTTTTGATAACAAAATACACACACATGTATACACATATATCTCTAGACATGTATAATATATTGTTAGTTAAATGTGTATGCTTTCCTGCGCACATCAGCCATGCTTGGGTTTGATACATGACTTAAATTGTCTTTGAACCAATTAACAACATCTAAAGAATTTGCAAGTTGGGAAGCTGAGTGATTCAATTGATGCCTCCTAAGTGCACATTTTACGCATGCCCCAACACCATAGTGCTCTCCTTTTCCATGCCCTATCTCAAAGAAATTCCATGTATGTCAAATGTTGGTTCTCTTATGAAGATGAGACAACCAAAAGAACGATCTTGCTGATTTAAATTGACTATCACAACCATCTAACCATACCCAATGTTCTTTAAAAATGACCCTTTGTTTCAACAATTCATTATAAATAACATTAAAACAATGTTGAACAAAACATGTATCATGTGTTCGATCATCACTGATGTAGAAATGGTACTCCTTAATCACCTCACGATTATTTTCATCGCTATCAAAACCAACGATATCAAACTCTACATGTCTATACAAAATATGCACAAATATAGATACTTGGTCTGAATGATAATACTCACTTTGTATCTCCTTTTGTGGACTAAATGTGTAATTCTCAGCGAAATCAACCACTGATAATATTGTTCCTTTTGGGAACATATCACGTGATTTCTTGAACTGTAAATCCTGCCATTGTGCTATATGACAATATTTAATATATTTGTATATTTGCACCCTGAACTTCTCCATAAAAGATGTCAATGAAATGTCGTCATCAAGTAAAGTGATCTTTTTTGATGTTGTGCTTGAATCTGCAATAGGAGTGTATGTAACATTTTCATATCGCTTCCAATTCAAACTGATATTTGACAGTCTAGGATCATTAGGATCAATGGGATACTTTACATTGTAGAGTGCCAAATGAGAACATTCTGGGCATTTTCTTCCACCAACGCATTCTTTTTTATAAAATAATTTATTATTCTCTCGTCATTTGATCAATATTTTATGCCAAAATTTACAAATGTCTCATAAAATAATTAGAATTCTACATGGTATTGACAACAACATGTGTCTTGAACAGTGATAGGCCTGACATACCATGGTTTAATCTTCACAAATATGCTAAGGGAAACCTTCACATCAATATTACTCTCCATAAAGTTCTAGAATAATTCTACTTGACTGACCTGTGTTATATGTTTGGCATGAGATTCATAAACTCCCTTAGATATACGGCGTCGCACAGCATCCTCTTCATTTGGCGACACACGAGAATTTAAATCCTAAAAATCTTTTACCCTATCCCTCACACCATCAGGAATTCTATCATGATATGGATGTCTGTAGATATTAGTCCAACATGCAAGTTCGTCATTCTCATCTAATTGAATTCTAAATTTTGTATGCCTCCATAAATTTTTTCTTGATGTTTTAAACAATTTTGAAGTTGCTGACATCAACCGACTTGATGCAGTTTGTCTCACGAGTACACCTGTTAAAAGTGCTCTACGAGCATTCTTTTCAACTTGAGATCACCTTTTGGCTAGTCTGGCAAGCGCCGACATCACATTTTTTTGATACTATTTGATTTACTAAAACCTCTTTCTCACTTTTAATGCCCAATAATTCTACAACATTTCTAAGAGATTTTTGATTTAAAAATCTACGTAACATTTGAGCTTGTGCTATGATATATTTACCTTCAAAAATATGTTTCAACCCCCAATTTATTTTATCTCGAACTGTCCTTTCAAGCATTGGTGGTCCCAATTCTTCAATTTTAGTTGGATCCATATTATCTAGAAAGTTGTAGTCGTATACAACGTTCTTGGAACTTCCAATTAATTGCAGTGAAATTCGAGGTGCGGTAGTATCTTCTTGTGGTTTTGATGTTGTCCTTGCATAAAAAAAAATATTAACTTCTAATTTGAAATTGACATATACATATTTTTAATTTTAAAACTATCTTGAACTACAATGTTTTTTTTTTTTAAATACAAAATTCAAATTGAAGAAACTATTGACTCACCAGTGAGATCGATATCAATATTCTCTTGGACATTTTTGTTTTCAATATTCTCGTTGACAAGTTCCTCAACATTCTCTTTGACATTTGTGTTTTCAATATTCTCATTGACAAGTTCCTCAACATTTCAAATTTCCTTGTCATTGTCATGCACCTCTACATCTCTTTCATGATGCTCTACCTCCACATTTATTTCATGGCTTAATATTTCCCTTTCCTCTCGCATTTTTTTTTTAATCTCTCATTCTTTTCTGCTAAATCAGTTATTTTTTTATCGTGCCCTGAGCGGAAACTCCTTTTGTTTCCCATGTTCACAAAATTGGAAACCTAAAATCCAATTCTATTTGGACCAAATACCAAAAAAAACATAAAGACTTCAAAATAAGTACTTCATGCTTTCAATAAGAAAGAAAATTAAATATATAATTAAATTCATAAAGACATTTTGCAAAAATACTTCATGCCTTCATAGAGACATTTTGAAAAAATCTTCAAGCCTTCATGCACGCAAAAAAATTTCAAAAAAACATTTCACCAAAAAATATTTTGCACCCAGAAAAACTTCGAAAACAAATTTCGCCAAAAAAATTTCGCACCCAAAAACACTTTAAAAAAAAATTCGCCAAAAAGAATTTTGCACCCAGAAAAAATTTGCACCTTCATAGGAAAAAAATTTGCACCTTCGCAGGAAAAAAATTTGCACCTTCACTGGTTCAGAATGATGTGTGGAATATTGTGGAATTAATCTTTCGAACGAGAGTATTTATATATAACTCTCACCCGAAACATTGCGACGATACAATGAATCTTTGCAAGATTCTGTCGGACGAAGATAAAATGTTTCGATTAAAGTTTAATAAACTCTTGTCCAAGAGTTTATTAAACTCTTGTCCAAGAGTTTATTAAACTCTTGCCCGAGATTTTAGTAACCTCTCGAACGAGAGTTATAAAACTCTCGTCCAAGATTTCGCCTTGGGTAAACTCTCTGGCGCAAACTCTCGGCCGAGAGTTTGTACAACTTTTGAACGAGAGTTTAGCCGCATGGTTAAATTTAGCATGTGGTGGTTTAAAATCTCAGTCGAGAGTTTAAAATTTCTTTCCCGATAGTTTACTAAATGTCTCGCCCGAGAAATTATCTCGGCCAAGAGTTTCTGGTCAGCGAAAAACCCAGTAAATTCTGCAGTTTTTAGGAACCTGCAGCTTTGGAGGGGCGGAACACATACAAAAACAAAATGTTATCTTTCAGACCTAGTACCGTTAGATTAATCTCTAAATCTAGTTTCTAATGATGTAATATTTGTGGAGTTTCATTAAAAATTTAAATTTGTTATTAATTTTATACTAAACTATGTCACTGTTGAATTTCATTGTTCTGAAAATTGCAGTGAATGAAAATTCAATAACTTTAAAATGGAAACACCAAAAAAATTAGAAAAATCATATTGCAATTCCTCTCCCTGTCTTCTTAAAAATGGTATTCTCATTTTTTTTATTGACGATCACATTGAAAAGAAATCTAGGGCTCATAAAATGTACTAAAACATCATCGTTTGTTTTTCTTCGTCCATTTCAAAAAATAATAAAAAATAGTGATTTAATCTGAAAATTACCAAAAAATAGTCATCGCATTGGTGCAATCTATGTAGATTATGATGATATGGTTTATTTCCAAAAAATGAATAACCATTCCCTAAAAAAGTAGATTCAAAAAGCGACTATTTATGTTTGCCCTAAAATTTGGGCATATGCAGCTAGTAAACAAAATTTAATTTCTATATGTCAATTTACCCTACATCAGGACAGAAAGTTCAAGAGAGAAGCTAGTGTTAAATTTGTGTGTCTTTTATGACCAATTCATGAAGTAAATTAGTTTAAAAAACACAACAATCACATTACACAAAAGAGTGATGAAGGAGTTCACCTCCTACAGAGATCTCTGGGGCCACCTAATGGCCAAACTTGATTAATCTATATGCAAGATGAATACAACCATTTCATGAGCTCGATGGATCTCACACCGCCTAATGGCTCGGGACACCCCCCAATATCCCTATTTTTGTTCAACTAAAACAATTCTCACTCTCTCGGCAAAAGTTATGCTCTTTCATTAACCTTGGCTTGGGCCTATCTAGGAGCAGAAATGGAAAAAGTGTTGTTTACACCTTCTACAACTCCTAGAACCTACTCCAACATGCTCAGAGCATCCAAATATGCTAGGATAGACTCTTTCGAGCCCAATTTAAATGAAATTTTCTGCTATGTTGAAAATGCAACAAGATGATGGAGTTTAGTGAAATGAAGTCACCTTCACTAAGTGGCCCGCGTCATTTTTGCGCAAAGTCTATTTTTTAGACATATGAGCATGGTCTAGGAGTTACAGATGCTATTCTTGGATGATTGGTCGAGTTGGTAGAAAATATATGGACCCTATTTTTAGACATACAAAAGTCGAAGTCTATTTTTTAATCGCCTATCTAAAAATAGGTCACCAACACATAGTCTCATAATACTTGGACTATAAACTTCGCCATTTTCATAAAGACTTCGCTGAGCTACTGATGTGGCCCATGTGAATTTGGCTGCATGAATTACGCTATTCCTAGGGGTTTGGTGAGCTCACATGATTGACTTTGCTAGAACTCAAGTGGCTATTTGCAGTTGATGAGACAGTTTGGTGGAGTTGTGTTCAGCTTAATTTAGTTGGAACTAGTTGTATTTAATTAACCGACGTATTACACACTAGTGATGAGTGGCGTGAATAAATATTATTTAATTCACTAACTATTAACTCATTATTCAACCAAGAACACATTGTTGGGGCCACCTATAATATTTTTTACACTGTGGAAGGTGGTTAAAAATTTTAGAGCCCAAGGAACAAATTTATCACTAAAAAGTGTTGGCTCTGAAGTCTCTTTAAGGCCTCCCTCGCTTCCTTCTTTTCCCTCTATCCCGCATCCTATGATCGTTGTTTACATGTCAAAAGACTCTCGGGAATCCTACCAAGTTCCAAGCCATTCCCTTCGCAAAGGCCATTTTTCCTTTCCCCCCCACCTCGAACTAACCTTCATTTGTTTCCCCTTTTCTCCATGAATCCCTCTATTTTTCATAAGTTCCCTCCTTCTATTCGTAAAAATCCACTTTATTAAGGTTGAAGACTCATTCTTTAACTTTACCGAAACCTCAAAACCCCATAAGACTTTATAATAAAAGACTTCATGTTATAAAGCCCCGCCTAACCACTTCCCTTTTTCCTAACCCATTATAATACAAATATAACTTTTATTATAAAATTCATATTATATAAAATATGGCCCACCGCCCATCGCATATCACAAAGTGCAGACGGTGTTTTCAATCCATTAACCTATCGTAAATTTTTGCGTTGTTTAATTTTATCGCCTCCATCGTAGCTTCTCACCATCGTATTTTTTCACAATTAAGTGAACATCTTCCCTGCCGGGCCCACCATACGGACATCCCGCCATTCATATCAAACGCGTTTTTCTTTGTAAAATCGAAACGATATATTTTGTAATTTTCAAAGGTTTCCCATTACATCCCGCCACCGCATCTCCGCTCGTCAACTCACCCCGCCCAGTGATCCAACGACCGTTTCTCCGCACAACCTCCTACACGCTAACCTATGAACACAGGATTTCACAACTTTTGTTTGTGTTTTGCAGTGGTTTAACGTTTTTCTTCCGCTATATTCGAAGGAAATTCGAAGATGAGGGTGACTCACTCTCTCTCTTTTGATTTG
Source organism: Pinus albicaulis (assembly GCA_034641835.2). Taxonomy (NCBI): domain Eukaryota; kingdom Viridiplantae; phylum Streptophyta; class Pinopsida; order Pinales; family Pinaceae; genus Pinus; species Pinus albicaulis. Next base: position 265,711,126 of record CM076575.1, on the reverse strand, counting down.
TCAAAGGAAATCGGCCACAAGCAGCAAATTAACGTTTCATCGGCTGTTTCTCGAGGCATCGATGCCTTTTCACCTACGCCGCCCGCACCATAGAGAAAGTCATCAAGAACAATGTGCAGAAAAAGGGTATCAGAGATTGAAGACTAAAAATGAAACTGCAGAACAACGGATTAGTGGAAAGATTGGTGGGGATTACGGCTAAGATGCTTATCAAAAGCCTAACTCCCACCTCTAAACACAGCTTCAATGAAAAATCTAAAAGTGTTTTATCGCATGTAAAGCCTTCCATCAATAATATCTCGAGGCGACTGATTCTCAAATTTACCAATGCCAAGCCACCTATTGCCTCAAACCTTTCAAAACGGAAGCCTGGTTATTGAAGAAAATCGTATATTCACCTCAACAGCCCAAGGAGTTACTTCTGTTGAAAATCAATGCGTAAACATCAGAGAGTTACTCCAAACATTACCTGCAAAGCCTCAAAGTCAAATAAAGCTCCCGCCGAGCTTATCCATAAATGTAAAACGCTTAATACAAGCAGTTCCACCCGTGAACTTTCATCGAGCCCCTCAAAAGACCAAGAAGTCTTGAATCAGATAATCAGATCAAGAGATCTTTTGTTAGATTTCACTCTCCTCATTCTATAACAATTAAAAGAGAAGATGAGAAATTTTTGTTTAACTTTGAAATACACTTGAGCTCGAGACTTCTATTTGTACATAGTGTTCATTGGCCCTTGAAGCTCATGGCGCTAGAGTAGTTAGGTTGAAGAAAGTGAAGATGACTCGCCTAATCGAAACATTGGACCTAAAGATTGTAACTTGTTTGAAATCAATATAAAAAAGTTGTTTCTTGGGATCCCGGGTCTTTATCACTCGGTGAAGTGCTTCTTTCTTTGTTATTAATCGTTTTCCTTCTATATGCCATATTGTTCATTTTCCTCTCGTAAAGAAATAAACAGGTTAGGATCTTCAGATATCAAGAACCTTCTCTCACTGAGAAATATTTATCTTAATGTTTTCCTCAAAGCTTGTTTATTTAAGAATAATTCTAATATCGTTTAAATATAATTTCATGCCTCTATCCTTCCTCGTTTTCTTAAACATTGTTCTTGGAAGCGCTACTTCACTATTTGGTTATTAAAGTAGACTATGAGAAGACAGGCTTGTCTCCGATTCCTAGTTTCTATTCTCCAAAGGCAGATTCTAAAGTTTCCCTTAGTGTTAATCTAATGCATTGCTAGGTTTAAAAGTACTTTATCTCGATCTTAAGTTACACTCTGCTTCTCTTATGTTTTCATACTCTTTCTCAAGGCATTATGAATTAATGGATTGCTTGTCAATTAAGCCGGCTGACATGTACTTGCCCAAGGGATTCACAATGGTTAGCCTTGCACTTGGTTGGTTTTAAATGTGTTACTTAAGAGACTTTTCTTGTTTGGATTGACTATAAATCCTTCCGAGAAATTATTATCGCTTCACCCCTCCAACACTTTATTGTTTCCATTCCATTACTCTAATCTCAATAATCTTGTGGTATAGATGACTTGCCCCTTGATCACACTTGATGCTGTTGCTCAATTAAAGCCCGATATGACCTTGCTAGCCCAATGGACTAAAAAACCAAATAAGTATCTATATTTCTCTAGCTTAGTCAGTTCTATCCACTCGCAACTTCACACTTTTGAAACTTTTGCACTTAGGCTTTCTCAAGTAACATTTCATGCTCAACCATCCCAAACAAAATCCTTGGCCTTCAACCAGCCTAATATCATTACCTTAAGCTTTCAAAGACAATATCCATCTTTTGTACCTATTGGAGAGATCCCTCCTGATTCAGGAGGGCTAGATCCTAGAATCCTGCTTGAGCAACGACAGCAGCTTCTCAGAATTGGACTATGCCAATATTGCAAATTACAGAGACCTAACATTTCTCGGCGCACGCACTAGGGGAACCGAGTTGGTTTTTCATCTTAGTTTTTAGAAATTCATACAAACCTTGGTGAGTGAAAAGCAACCTTTAAAGCACTACCAACAAATGGTATTCATGGTAAAACTTGTTTTAACTGATACCCAGTAAAATCCTAGGATTCTATAAGTCCTTTATCAAACTCTTGAAAACCCAATGGCTTAGCCATAAGAGTAGATCAGTCTGTTCACAATTGTAGCTAAGTTTTGAAACAGAGTCAGATATCCTTAGAAACCACACAACCGAAAATAACCTTAAAAACACCCAAAAATATTTCATTGAATTAATAAACATGGTAGTGGACCATGTTACTTTACCTCCCAAAAGAGCTAAAACTTCCACTTGGCGACTCAAAATAATCAATGCATCTAAGACTACTGGGAGAACCTTTGCCATCACAACATTGTTAAAACTCAAAGAAGGACCGTGGGATTAAGAATTTGTGAAACGGATTAGTTAACCGTTCAAAGATTGTTATACTTATTGAACTTTTCTGTTTGGCTTGGTCTAAAAACACGCATGTTGGATCCGTAAAGATTTCACACTAGAGCCCATCCTGACCCCAACCCACCTGAGATAGTTGATGACCCAGAAAGTATCCTTTGGAAGTCTCCTAAGATTAAATTATCAACTATTTTCAGATCACCCCCAAGAGCTAAATCAGTTCCTGAAAAACTTTCAGCTCTACAACACTCACAAGCTGACTTAGTTAATCCATTTAGGACTAGGTCATTTAGTGAGTTAGAACAACTAGATTCTGAGTCTTCACTATCATCTCCTGAAACAAGTGAACATCTTGGTAGCAGAGAAACAATGCCTCCTGATTTACATTTTCTTCTTAACTTAGGTGTCTCTCATCCAAGATCAGCTCAGCAATCTACTCATGTTCCATCCACTTCTGTTCATCCTTCATCCACTGTTCAAACCGCTCCACTCCAGCCCACACCTCCTCTGGTCAATCCACCCCTTTTAAACCCACCCCCACCACATATCATGGCAGCATGGTATGCTCCCTTAGTCCTTCCTGTACCATTAGCAAACCTTCCACAGGACTATCAATCCAAAATCCCATTGTATGACGCTAGCAATGCTATAACTGCATCACAACATGTGGATAAGATGAACGACTATTTTGACAGAAATGAAATTGATGATGATTCTATCAAAGTGAGATTATTTGCTCAGAGCTTAGGGGGAGAAGTTATAAAATGGTTCAAATCTCTAGCCCCTCATAGCATTAACGGTCTCTAGGCCTTTCATCAGACATTCTTAAACAAATGGGAGGTAAAGAAAAACCCTCTCCAAGTTCTTGCTGACTATAACAATCTCCATAGGAACCCAGGGGAAAGTGTACAGGCTTATTGTACCAGATTCAACAGTGTGTATAATGCCCTCTCCCCAGAACTAAAACCTCCACAGGGCTCAGCTTTAAACAAATTTCCTAAAGGGTTTGATGCTGATATGACCTATTCGTTAAGAGAAAGAGATTTTGCAACCCTTGAAGATATGCAAAGAGGTGTTCTCTCTGTGGAAGTAAACTTAATGGAGAAAAGAGAAAGGATGAAGAAAGAGAAGAGAGTGTCCTTTGGGGAGGAATCCACACCTTCCACTTCAAACTCAAAGATGGAAAGAATGATGGAAGAGATGATGAATAAGATGAGCATCCTTGAGAGAGCGCAAGCAAGTCTAAATCAAAACGCTCCTCAAAACAGAAACCAAAACCAAAATCAGAATGTTAGAAGGAACCAACCTCCAAACAGACCTAGGGAAGATGATCAGCAGATCGCTCCTCCCTTCCATCAAAAATTTGTGAGTGAGGTTGAGGAAACATATGAGATAACAGAAGGAGAATATATCAACATGTTGGGGGTAGATAATGATGACTTCGAGATTCATTATGATGGAAAACTGGGTCTATACACGCCTTATGATGACAAAAGAGATGATGGTGAAAATCATTATCAAATTATGGAAAATGTCATCATAGAAACTCAAAAAGAATATGACCTTAGAAGCAAGACTAGTCAACAAACCCCCAATACCAAAACCTCTGACAAATCTTCTCAAAACAGCACTACAACCAAGCCTAAAATGGTTAAATCAAAGGATAAAACAGTGGTTGTAAATTCTGATAAAGGTAAAGAGAAAAGCACCCAAAATCTTGAAAAACAGAGTGCAGACATTAGTAGTACTAACACCTCGGCTAGTACTCCTGTTAAAACAACTGTATCAAATGTAAATAAAGCAAAGCAGCAAACTGATGTTGCTGATAAAATAACAGCTAATAGGGATGAAACCAGCATCTTAAAGAATCAAATTCCTTTCAGCCTGGAACAGGAAATCTCAAAGATTAAAATTTATGTTCCCTTGACCGAATTAGCTGCCCAACATGTATATAGGAATCAAATTTCTAAGGCCTTAAACGTACAAGAGAACGAGGACACTCTCAATCTTAATGATGACCAACCAGAGCTCATTTTTGGTCCAAAGATTGAAGGTAAATATCAAGAGGGACCTGTCCCTCCCTTTTATGTAAGTCAAGTCTAAACATCCATGACAAAATTTTACACAATGCTATGCATGATTCCGGGGCCTCTCATAGTTTAATGCCTAAAGCGGTAATGGAGAGCCTTGGTTTAGAAATTACAAGACCATATAAAGACTTGTACTCCTTTGATTCCAGTAGAGTAAAATGTTTAGGATTGATTAAAGACCTCTGTGTTAACTTAGCCCAGATTCCAGCCAAATGCTTAGTCATGGATATTGTTGTGGCTGATGTGCCCCCAAAGTATGGAATTCTTTTATCAAGATCTTGGGGGGCTAAGTTACAGGGGAATATGAAAATGGACATGACTTATGCGATTATCCCTGTTTTCAATCAAAACAGAAGACTCTACAGGGAGTCTCATATGAAATACACTGTTACAAGTCAAGACAGACCGCAGAAATCCCCTTTATACTCTGTAGATACCGGCCTTGATTCATTTATCCTTTTTAATGAAGAAACATTAGGGGAACAAATAACTTTGACCGAGTTAATGGCCGATAGGGAGGAGGAGTTTAATACCACAAAAACGATAGAACAGTTTGTTGTGTTGGGAGACGTTATCAAACTTAACAAGAGTCTTGAGTTACAGGTCACACGTCCTTTGCCTTTCAACCTGGTCATTAAAGAAAACGACCCTCAAATGAACAAAAATCACGAGAAATCAAAACAAATTCAACTAAGTGTTGAGACTCTACAACAATTAGAAAGCACGATAGTTGAAGAGGACAATAAACGTGATGAAACCAAGAACAATCCTCTTTGGAATATGTATTTTGATGGGTCATGCACTAGAAATAATGCTGGTGCAGGTGTCTGGCTTACTAACACTGAAAACAATAATACAGAATGTATTTCATGTAAATTAAACTTTTAGTGTTCCAACAACATAGCAGAATACGAATCCCTTCTCTTAGGCTTGCATCTCTTGAAGAAATTAGGAGCCAGAAGAATTAACGTGTATGGATATTCTGAGTTAATCATTAGGCAAGTCAATGGGGAGTATAATGCAAATCATCCTAGGCTTAGAGCCTATCAGAATGATGTCATGGACCTTTTGAAAACATTTGAGGAGGCCAACCTGAGTTTTGTCCCACGGAAAAGAAACATTGCAGCCCACAATTTAGCTTTTGCAGCCAGGACATGTCTAACGCCATATGAAACCAGAGACAACACGACTTCAATGAAATTTAGACCAGTAGTGCCTGATAACAAAAAATATTGGCAAGTGTTTGACAATGAAAAATAAATAGAAGACTTCATGCAATTCAGAAATGAATTTGAACTGCATAGTTCGGACTCAGATTATGATACAGAATGCAGCAAAGAAAACTTTCTTGGTGAAGAAGAATCGTCTCCTGAGCCTGCCAATATTAACCTATTGCCTAGCGAACTTATGAACGAAACAGAGGAATTAGAAACTCTCCATACTAAAGAAGAAAGTTTGCCTAGAGGTCTACCACCTTTGGAGGAGTTGTTCGATTTCGACGACGTGGCTAAGGAACCAAAACTAGAACCTGTAGAGACTAAAGTGGAGGAATGCAACATAGGCAGTGAGGAAAAACCGAAGATGGTTAAACTGTCTAAAACCTTACCAGCTCACATTAAACTCAAATATATAGAGCTGTTTAAAGAATTTTCTGATGTTTTTGCATGGAGTTACAAAGATCTTAAGTCCTATGACACTGAAATAATATAGCACAAAATCCCTCTTAAAGAAAACCAAAAACCATTCAAATAGAAACTGTGCAGAATAAACCCTGTACAGTTGCCTTTGGTTAAAAAGGAAATCATGAAAATGTATGAAGCTGGTATTATTGTCCCTATTAGATATTCTGAATGGGTATCTAATCTGGTGTCTGTTAGGAAGAAGACTAGAGAAATCAGGCTTTGTATAGACTTTAGAGATTTAAAAAAAGCTTCATTAAAAGACAACTACCCTTTACCAAAAATGGATCATATTTTACAAAGGGTGGTAGGGTCTAGAAGAATTTCTTTTCTATATGGCTATTCAGGGTATAATCAGATCTTAGTCCACCCTGCTGATCAATTAAAGACAGCCTTTACTACACCATGGGGCACTTTCATGTATGTGAAAATGCCTTTTGGTCTAATGAATGCTGGAGCAACCTTTCAGAGAGCCATGGAAATAGCATTCTCGGAAGAATTGGGCTTCTTCATCATTATCTATCTTGATGATGTCATTGTGTTTTAAAAAACAGATGAAGAGCACTTAGAACATTTGAGGAAAGTTTTTGAGAAATGCAGAAAGTTTGGAATATCTTTAAACCCTAAGAAGACTCTATTTGGTCTCCAAGAAGGTAAACTTCTTGGGAACATTATTTCAGAAGAAGGTATAAAGATAGATCCAAAGAGGATTGAGGCCATATTGCAAATCTCTCATCCTCGAAACATAAAAGAGTTGCAGTATTTCATTGGAAAGATAAACTTTTTGAGAAGGTTCATCCCTAACTTAGCTGAGCTCCTTAGGAATATCACCAACATGCTGAAGAAGGAGCAAGGGATAAAATGGACCTTGGAAGCAAAGACATCCTTTGAGCTGGTGAAACAAGCATTAACCAAAACACCGGTTCTCATAAGTCCTGATTTTTCAAAATATTTTTATATTTTTTCATTTGCATCGGAACATACCATAGCTGCTATCCTTTTACAGAAAAATCCACAAGGACAAGAGCAGCCTATTGCATTATTTAGCAAGGCATTGAGGGATGCCTCTTTGAAGTATAACATTATGGAAAAGCAAGCTTTTGCTTTGGTGAAAGCATTGAAAGACTTTAGGGTATACATCCTTCACTCACACATCATTGCCTTTGTCCCAAATTCAGTTGTCAAAGATATTCTAAAACGGGACCCAGGTGGTAAGAGAGGTAAGTGGATTGTTGTTATTCTTGAATATGATTTAGAGATAAAACCCACTAATCTCATCAAAGGCCAAGGTCTAGCTAGATTAATGGCTGAATCAAATTGTGAAGTTCTTAATCTTAATATGATTAGTTCTTTGGATAGCCAAGAAGAATTCTCGACTCCCATTGTTGAAGACCATTTTATGAATTCTCCTTGGTATGCTGATAGTGTCTATGTTTTTCTTAATTTAAATGCACCTCCCGGTTTGACAAAAACAAAGGCAAGGTTCTTGAAGCTGAAAGCAGTAAAATATTGCATTATAGATAGATGTATTTATTGGAAAAATGCAAGTGGTATATTTCTTAAATGTTTGCCTGAGTTTGATGCAGAAAAGGTTAAGAAGGAATTCCATGAAGGAGAGTCTGGAGGTCATTTATACTGGAAGGCAACAGCCAACAAAATGTTGAGGGCTGGTTTCTATTGGCCTACTCTTTTTTCTGATGTACACAAGATGACCACTACTTGCCATAAATGCCAACTATTCGAGGGCAAAAGAAAACTGCTACCCCTTCCTCTACATCCAATCACTGTTGAAGCTCATTTTCAACAGTGGGGACTTGACTTCATAAGAGAAATCCATCCACCATCTTCTGCCCAGCATAGGTGGATTCTTACAGCCACAGACTATTTCACTAAGTGGATAGAAGCCATCCCTTGTAGGCAGGCCAATGATTCAGTTATCATAAAATTCATGGAGACTAACATTCTCTCCAGATTTGGCTATCCTACCAAGATCATCACAGATAATGCAGCAGCATTTGGATCAAAGAAAATGGTTGACTTCTGTCATAGATATCAGATAACATTGGGGCATTCCACAGCCTATTACCCTCAGGGTAATGGACTTGCTGAATCCTCAAACAAGATCCTAGTGAACATAATCAAGAAACTGTTGGAGGACAATAAAAAGTCTTGGCACACAAAGATGATCCATGCACTTTGGGCTGACAGATTAACTTTGAAGAAATCTATTGGTATGTCGCCTTTCCAGCTTATGTATGGTACAGATGCAATTTTTCCTAACAGTCTTGGGGTACCAGTTATGAAGTTGATCCAAGAGCTGCAGACTGAAGAAAATGACATGACCAGAAGAATAAATCAGACCATTCATCTTCAGAAAATCAGAGAAGAAGTGTATAACAAAGCATTGCAGAAACAAGACAGTATCAAGAAGATATTTGATAGAAGAACAAAGGCTAGCAATTTCAATATTGGGGAAAAAGTTTTGAAGTGGGACTCAAGAAAAGAAGAAAAGGGAAAGCATGGAAAATTTGACAACCTATGGCTTGGCCCTTACTCTGTTCATTCAGTTGCTGGTAATAATGCATTTTTCTTACAGGAGCTCGATGGAACAGAATTGTTTGGGGGTCCTGTAAATGGCAGGATGCTTAAGCATTACTTCTCTTGATCCTTTTGTTTTAAATCCTTTTATCTTTTTCCATTATGAATATTCCATCCACCATTGCATTTAAAGTTATGAAAAATCAAAAATACAAAAACAAAGAAAAAATGAAAAGAGGGCAGAACAAAAACAAGAAAGGCAAGGCCCCATGTCAAAAAGAGAAACAGATCTGAAAGTGTGCAAGCTCAAATGCCACTCCTTGAAAACACACTCCTAGTTAGTCAAACTATTTAATCTTGATTAATTAGCTTTAAATTTTTTCTGCTGATAGGATAGTGAATTTGATTTTCCAAACTGTTTAATCTTGGCTTATCAGTAGATAGATTAGGATATAAATTGAAGGTTCAAACAAACTCAAAATCTGAACCAGAGAAAAAGAAGCAACAGCTCAAAAAAAGTCAGAGACAGAGTTGTAAAGAGAGAAGGCAGTACTTCAAAAATTTTCAGATCTTAAGCCTTCTGTTTTGTTTAAAATTTCTGCAAATAATAATCTATGTGCAACTTGTTTTTATGCCATAGATCACAGCAAGTCAAACAGCTTAATCTTGACTTGACTGTTTTTGAATTTTTGTTGTAGAATTTAGAGAATGAAAGTCTGTTGGACAGTTTAATCCCAACAGGGAGTAGATTAGGTAGAGAAGAATCTGAGCTCAACCATTTAATCTGAGTTCAGGGAGAAGTAAGGAGTAGAATTAAATTAGTTTTTATGCTTTCAAAAGAATAAAAAGTTGTACAAGAGTTTTCCAATCCAAGTGCACTCTGATGAAGAAAAAATGTTAGAACAGTAGGATTGGGTAGGTAGAGAATTGTATTGATGAGGTTCATTCTTTTTCATGACTAAATAACACTTTCCAGAGCAAAGCTAGATCATCCAACGAAAAGAAGAGAAATCCAAAGGATGAGGCACATGGTCAGCATCCCAGAGGAAATCATGGATCAGGCACAGGCCTACCTCCTAAATAATCAAGTCTGAATTCTTGATGCCTTCAGGAAGGCACCATCCCCATGTGGAGCCACTGTTAGCCACCTATAATATTTTTTTATACCAAAAGGTGGCTAAAAGCTTTGGGAGCCTCCAAGGAAATTTTTTTATCCCTAACAGTTGTTGGCTCTTGAAGTCTCTATAAGGCCTCCAGCCTTTTCCCTCTGTCCATATCCCATATTGTTGTTTATGTCCAAAAAACCTCAGAAACCCTGCTGATTTCCAAGTTAAATACTGCTGCAAAGGACCCCTTCTCCCTTTTTCTTCTCCTCACAACTAACTCAGTTCCTTTTTTCTCCATTTCCCATGGAAATCCTTCATTTCCGCATTTCTTCTATTTTCCTTCATCAAAATTTATTTCCTAAGGCCTAAGACTCTTTCTTAGCCTTACCGGAACCTTTATTCCCCTTTAACAACCACAGAAAACACATTTTTTCTATGCGTTGGACTTAAGCCCCTCAGGCTAAGCCCTCTACCCCTTCTTCCTCCATGCGCCCGAGCGCCTGAACCAAATGCTATAACCCTCGGGCGCTTATCCATTTTTCTCCGCCCGAAGCACCAACAACCTTTGTAATTCACGAAAATCGGGTTTAAATCAATTTCCAAAGTCTTCGCCCATATAAATTGATGGAATGATATTGACCATCGATCTGCTCCACAGATCGGATGGCGCGGCACGCGACTTATCGTGTGGACCCCCCCCCAACCATACGTCACCTCTCAAAACTGCTCGGTTTTTCCGCACCGCCCTCGTGCGAAGGATGGTTTTCCCTGGTTGCCCAGCGATTCCATACGTTGGCTGCCACACGTCCTCTGTACTATTCGAAAAATCGCTGCTTAACCCCTTCCCCCGCGCGTTATCTTCTGGACCAGGTCTCCCAGCGGAATCCATCTTAGCCGTCCGATCGGAGCCCCCGTATCCAACGAATGTCGTTCATTAAAATCGCCCGCCCTTTAACCAAGTTGCATACGATTTATCCGGCCCCCGACGCGACCGAGAATCCATCTCCGCCGTCGATCTTTGCAGATCGACGGTCCACATTCAATTTCCTAATTCCATTGCACAGTCAACACATCTCCGCCGCTGACTTTTCCACTCGCCCCCGACTGTTGATCACCGTGCGATCAACGGCTCCGATTGCCCCACTCCCCCGGACACCTTCCGATGCAGATTTCCATATAAATGCAGGATTTTATAATTTCGTTTGTATTTTGCAGGTTTAAGTTTCTTTCCGCCATGTTTGAAGAAGACTCGAAGGACGAGGGTGATGATTATCGTTTTTTCGATTTGTCAAAGGAGATTGACTGCAAGGTGTATAACTATGTTGTCAACAAGGTTTCATGAGCCTTTGTTACCATGCGCCCCTGTAAAACTTGGAAAATATGAAGAAATCGCAATGAACGAATATCAGATTGCAGAAAACAGAAATGGATCATAGCAGAGATTTAGTGGACAAATCGGCGGGGATTACGACTAAGACAGTTATCAAAAGCCTAATCCCCAACCTAAAACATAGTTTGAAAGGAAAACCTAAAAATTGTTTATCAGACAGGATGCCTCCACCGCCATATCTGAGGCAAATTGATTCCTCAACCACCACAGCGCCACCTATTGCCTCAAAACACTCAATCAGGAGCCGAATTTATGGAGCAGGATCAGATATTTTGCCTCGAAACAGCCAAAGAAGTTACTTCTGCCATGGAATTTATTGACAAATGTCTGCAGAGTAACCCTAATTATACACAGATCCTCAAAAGGTCAACAAAGCTCCCACCGAGCTAAAATCATAAGTGTAAATCAGTTAATACAGTGGAACACCTGTACAGTTTCTTCGTTGAGCCCCTCAAAGGCCAAGAAGACATTAATGCCTGTATTAATTGATTTTGAGATCTTTTATCAGATCTCACCTCCTCATTCTTCTATAAATACTTCAGTAGAAGATGAGTGAGGGGTTGGTTGGTTGCAGAACTTTGAAACACATTTGAGCCTGAAACTTCTGATTGTAAATAGTGTTCACTAGCCCTTGGAGCTCTACTTGTGATAGATAATTTAGGCTGAATAGTGAATATGATTGTTGAACTGAAACATTGGTCTTGAAGACTGTAACTAGTTTGACATCAATATAAAGTTGTTTCTTGGGATCCTGGTCTATATTACTGGTGAAGTGCTTCTGTCTTTGTTAATTGTTTTTCCTTCTGTGTATGCCATATTTTTCATATTCTACTGTAAAGAACAGTTTAAACAGGGTTAAGATCTACTGTATATCAGTAACCTTCTCTGGCTGAGAAATTTTTATCTTAATGTTTTCCTCAAATTTGTTTATTTAAGAATGATTTAATACAGTTTAAACAGTTAGGAATGTTGGCGTTCCCTCGTCCTTCTATTTACATAAACATTTCTCTTGAATGTGATTTCCATTATTTGCTATTAAAGTTAGACTAGAGAAGATATGGTTTGCCCTGATTCCTAGATTCTTTTCTCCAAAGGCAGATTCTGAAAGTTTCCCTTGGTGTTGACTGAAAGCAGACTAGGTTTAAAAGTACCTTATCTGATCTTAGGTTGCATTGTGTTTCTCTTATGTGTTTTCATACTTTCTGAAATTAATTATGTGGATTACTGGATTGTTTATCAATTAAGCTGCTTTAATACAAACTTGCCCAAGAAGTTTATGGTTAGCTTTGTTCTTGGTCAGTTTTAAACAGTTACTTAAGAGGCTTTTCCTTGTTTGGACTGACTATAAATCCCTTGAGAAATTATTATCAGTTTCCACCCTTCCAACACTTTATTGTTTCCATTCCATCACTTTAATCTCAATAATCTTGTGATATAGATGACTTGCCCCTTGGATCACCCTTGATGTTGTTGTTCAATTAAAGCCCAGATATGACTCCATAGCCCAATGGACTAAAAACCAGCGTTATATCTATCTGTTACCCTAAGATGTCCTGTTTGCTTGCAACTTCTCACCTTTGAAACTCTTTGCATATAGATCTTTCCGCCTCAAACAACAAATCATGCCCAACCATCCAAAAATAAAACAAAACCCTTGGACTTCATAACTAGCCTAATACCATTACCTTAAGCTTTCAAAGACAAATCCATCTTTGTACATATTGGAGAGATCCCTCTCCGGATTCAGGAGGGCTAGATCCTAGAATCCCAAAGTTGGTTGAAATGATGTTAACTCTGTGATCGGACTTTGCCAATCTTGCTTATTACAGAGACCTAATAGATACCACCTGATCTGAAATGGGTGGATAACTTGTTATGATTTTCAAGAACCTCCCACTCAGTTAAACAAATTAAGATCTAGCTTATACTTGACTGTGCAGAATTGAATTCTTGAAACAAGTGTATGTGTTTAAAACCTTTTTAATGATTTAAGTATGAGGAATTAAAATTTTGTTTTTTCTTATATTAAGCATGTACAACAACCATAAATTTCAGCAAATAAACATCAACACATAACAACAAATTTAATAAAGGAGTTCACCCGAATATCATGGGCTATGTCTCCTTGAGCCTTTGTCAAATGACTTTTCTCTTTGGGATTAGGATGGAAATTTTTATTTTACAAGTAACTACTCAACTCCAATGGTTATTTGGATTGTACCATTGGGTTTACAATACCATCATACCCTTGGAATGGATGTTATCTCTCTGAAGATAGACCTAGGTTCCCTTAGACTTGACCTCTTCTGTCAGCACCCTTATGCTTCCCTGAGATTATCTGTAGCACTAACACCTTAAGAAATAATTTTATATCCCTTAAAACTCACCTAATGTCTCTAGCACATATCATACATCCAAAATATACTGATCATTTTCTCAAAATGAGCTCTGGCTCCCCAATCTAGGCCTCCTTCCATTGTTGGCCCTCGGCTGCCCGAAACTTCCATGTGGCTTATATACCGTAAAATTTCTCCAAATGACTCTGAAAATACCTTCAATGGATTAACAATGTCAAAAATAGTTATAATATACTATTCACTTACTGAAATTGGCCTCTAGTTGCTTCGGTTACGCCTCCAACACTTGGTGGCACCCCCCTTGCTCTAGGTTCACTTAAAAATTCTCTGAAGCATCTCGACCTTCAAAAGTATTCAAAAGCCTTTGAAAATCCTCTATTTGATTCATAAGGCTAAAAATAGTAAAAATAGACTACTGGTTTGCTGAGAATGGATACTGGTTGCTCTGGATAGGCCTCATTCTCCTGTTGGCCCCTGGTGGCCCTAGTGGCTCTTCGAACTTCTCTGAAGAAAATAAGCCTTAATAATTCCTCTAATAGCTCTATAAACCTCACCATTAGTTCCAAAATGTCTGAAACATCCAAAAATTACTATTGGTTTCCTGAGTAAGGCCTCTAGCTGCCATGGCTAGGCCTCATTCTGTTGTTGGCTCCTAGTGGCCCTTGGAACTTCTTTGAAGCAAAATCTCACTCAGAAGTCCTATGATGGCTCTGAAACACTCACCAATGAGTTTTTAATTTCCAAGAAAGTTGAAATTGACTATTCACACTCCCAGAATGGTCGAATAATTCTCAAGATAGAGCATAAATTTTTTTTCCCAGATTCACCTAAAACAGCTCCACTAATTTTGGAGCACTTCAGTTAGCTGGAGTTTAAAATGGTGACTCCACTCCAAAAGGCGCATTTGGAAAAAATACCCGCCAGGATAACCATAAATTTTAATGTGGGCGGTTAGGGGTGTTGGGAACATGCCACCATAAACCTGTGGTCTTCATAAGCGTAACTGAAGGCTTGAACTGTGGTAATTTTTTTTTAAACTTGCGTTGAAGTCGCGTTATCCGAAACCGTCGGATAAATTTCTGGAGATATAATTGCATGTTACCAGTTAATGCGGATGTCAATTAACATTTGCGTGTCGGTGCTTAGCCCTGGGTTCATGGGATTAGGCCATATGGGGAGGGACTGGCCTGAGGGGTTGGCCCCTCCAACCCCCAATTCATATTTAAACCAACGTTAAATAAAACGTGACCACTACATAGGTTAAGAAACAATGGTAGCGGAGATGGTTAAGTCATGTGTGTGCCCGAGTGGTGGTCACGTGATCGATTCCTGCAAAGTCCCAACCACAATTTTGCACAACCTTCTCGGGCCACGTGGCGGCCTGTGATTGGCTGAAAACCACAACATACAACCAATTCTCCAGTAATATCATGCCACTTGTCAGCCTACGACTGGCCCAGAAGGAATATTCCAAGAATATTCTCTAGAATATTCTTTTTTTGACTTTTCAAAAATCTAGTCAACCCTGGTCAAGTGTCAAAATTTGTAGTTTACTGGACTTTTCAAATCGCGATAACTTCTTCATACGGTGTCCACTTTTCGAACTATTTATGGCACCAGAATCAGGAAGAAGAGATCTATCTGGTCACTCAGGTTTGACACACTTTCGAACGCTTTGAAATTTGAGCTATCACTTAGGTCCTTGATCCAAATCTGATCAGTCGGATGGAATCAAATGCACATTGGGAGTGTGCCCTAGAACAATGATTTGGTAACTGTTCACTGAGTGGACAAGTGGCGCAGGATTGTAGCGCTGGACATTGGATGCAAATTTGACTTTGACAGTGGATTTTGGACTTCCTCGGAAGGAGGTGAATCCTGGTACTACTTTGAGGGTGGAGGTGTGAGCCTCTGGATTCCCTTGTTGTTGATACGGGCATTGTATCCTTCTATTTTCTAGTTGAGAAAATGTGTATATATGTATATATGTATATTATTGTAAATATTGTATCAAGCTGGATTATAAATCTCCACAAACAATATGGTTATTTGTTGGTTGAATCAAATGTGCATAAGTATATGTGGTTGTGATTGTAAATATCGTAATGAGTTGTGTTATAAATCTCCAGTAAACGGTATGATTATCATGTTTTAGCAGGTTATTCATTGTAAATAATGCAATGAGATGTATTATAAATCTCCATAGGTAGTATATTTTGTTTTTAGCGGTTTTTTGGTTTGTAGGTGTCATTGAACACCGAGGACGATGTTCTCCCAAGATGGAGGAATTTGTAACAACCCTAGTAAAAATACATGTAAAAATATATATATAAGACCACCATGATTGGACACTTATTCCAAGATGAATGGTGGGAAAAACATCCTAGCGGGTGTTCACTTAGGCTTATTATAGCTAAGGAAATTAGCAAAGGCAAAGGCGAAGGCTTTGGAAAGGCATGAGGCATTAATTGGCATTTTATTTATGAAAATAATGGAAATTAGGAGAAATGAAAGTGAAAGGTCACAGGTTGCATGTGAGGAGGAAATTGAAGGAAAATAATAGAAAATGAAGAAATTAGAGGCCTCATTAATAAAATTTCTTCTGAGGATTAGTGGGCAAAGGCTTGGTCAGTTCAGTTTTGGATTTCTCATTATTTTGTCTCTCTCTCTCTCATACTCTTAAGCACTTAGTGTATTATTGGAGCATTCTTGTAGAGTGTGGCATACTTGGAGATGTGGATCAAAAAAGCAAAGGAAAAGAAGGAAAGTGGAAGAGGACATCGGGATCAACATCTACAATAGGTTCTGAGTGCTTATACCAAGTTGCATGTATGTTTTCCTCATTATTTTTTGCATGCATTGGCATGCATGTGGATTTTCCTAGCCTTGCCATTTCCTGGATAGCCATGGTGATTGTGGGTTTATTTCCATTGATTATTTTCTGGTTGGTTCTCGTGATTCCTTTAGTTTTTGGGTTGAGTTATTAGCTCCTGGAAGCCTTGGTTGGAAAAATTCTTTGGAATCCCGATGGACAACTATGGGTTGAGTTACTAGTCATAAAAGCCTTGGTTGGATGCTCTGGAAGCCCTAGGTGTGTTGAATTACTAGTCCTGGAAGCCCTGGTTGGACAAACTCTATGGAATCCCTGTAATAGTTGGGGTTGAGTTACTAGTCCTGGAGGCCCTGGTTGGAACAAACACTCTGGAGCAGCTTGGATAGAGACCAATCCGTGATGGTTAGTGATGTCTGACCGTGAGGTGGAATCACTGGTTTTGGGTTGAGATGGTGTGGTCTCTGGAGCTCTGGTTTGGTGTTGATTGATGTGTTTGATAAAGTCCCACATTCATGCTTGGAATATGGCATGGGGTTGACTAGATGAAGTGAGATTTGGCTTAGCCATGTCTGTGGTCAAGTGGAACGTGGAAGTCCCATTCCGGGTTGGTTTTTACATTCATTAATGAAAGTTTCATTGCCTTGGTATTTGATGTGTATATGCACTGGTCTATATATGGATTCTATTGTTGATGTATCCATGGTACTTCTGTTGGTATTACGTTGGTTATAAGAATGTATTGTGATAGTGATGAGGTATGGTTCTCTCCATGCTTTTACTTGTAAATTAGTGCACTACATATCTATGGTTAAATTGATAAAATGATAGCTAATAATGTAGGGGATACCCTGGATGCAGGTGACAGAACTGGCACGAACGAAAATCATCTCTCCCACACCCTTGAGGACGGAGATATTCTGCGCAGAGCCTCACCTGCTACAGGTCCCCATACCATTAGCCATCCGCACGAGACGAACTGGATAGGGCATGATTATGAGACGTTGAGTACAATTCTACCCTCTCCAGGGTACTCCCTTGCAAAAATCACTATAAAGGATTAACATGATTGATCTTTCTATCAGCCATCACTCTTCCCTCGATCCTGCTTAGGAAATTGGTTATGGCACGCAGTTGCATGCAAGGCTTACTCATTTCCATCCCCCTCGTATGTGTCCAATACCCTATAAAAGGATGAGCCCTCAGCCCCAAGAAACTCACAGTAAATTCCCTCTGTCTTTCCTTTTGATTCTGCTTTGGCACTCCCCCGACTCCAGACCGTCGCACAACCCTATACTCAGCACTACGTTGTGTAGACCCCTCTGGGTTGTGACTACCCAGTTTGCGCACCTCTTCCCTGGCCCTTTCACTCCCCTTGTCTTCGACATTTTTTTTCCCCCTGTTGCGTACCTTTCCTTTGAAGCCTCTCCCTTGCCTCATCGTGCAATGGCTCCTATATTGCGCTAGAGAACCATCCAAGGTGGACAGAGAGAGGCTCTCCTCGGACGTTACTACCGTGGAGAGGACAACCATTTGGAGTCCATTGAAGGCTCCTCCTTCGGTATTTTTGTGAGACAAAGCCCAGATCTTGAGCAGGAGGAAGAAGTTCCAGTGGAAGTTGTGCAGAGAGGTAGGTGCGGTTCCCAGAAGTCTACCACCGCGCACCAGGTGCATCCCTTGCCTCGCAATACTGATCTGCTTCCGTCTCAAGTGGAGGAAGATCATGAATCTGATGTCTGGGTTATGGACTCTGAAGGCAATTGGACGCGCTTCCCTGACGCAGAGGATCCAGAGTCCCCCATCCTTTGCGCACCTGTCCCCAAACCCAGGCGTCTAGTGGCAGAATCTAAGGAAGCGGCAGTGCAGGCGCACACTTGCCCCATAGAGGAGGAAGTCCCTGACAGTGATGATGAAGATAAATATTGAGGACTGTGAAGCTACTCAGTTCTTCCATGGTTTTTGTCAAGCATGCTACCACCAGTACATCTCAAACTATACCCTTGTTTCTGCATATTTTGTAATAGCTAGATACATCAGCGCTGCTGCGCATTTTGTAATTTTCTGTCTCAAGTACTTTCCGGGATGGTTTCCTCCACCGAGGTAGCCCCGAAACTGAGCAAATAAGGCTGGGATTAGTTAAGCACAACTTACCAACCTTGCCTGTAGCATATGTAATGTTTCTTTTCTCGAATTAAAATAGAATAGCCTAAATTACCAAAAAAAAAAAAATGTAGGGGATAAATTATTCTTAGCCATTCTCAGATAAAAAAGAGACCCCTTTGTTTAAATATGTTGTTATACCTATAGATGTTATGTTTGTGACATGTTTGACGAAATTCCTATCATGGTTGGGTGGGGTCGAATTAGTTCCAGTTAATGTGATTGCTCCCATATGTTTGTTTTATTTTTATTTACCCTCTCCTGAAGTTACAGAAAGTTATGGGCAGTCACCTGGGCTTAGGGGCTGAAAATGTGGCATAAATCCCAAATCTACAAGCGGAAATTTTTTTGTTTGGGCCTGAGCTGCTACCTTGACAAGGCTAGCCCATTGCTCTAGGGTCTAGAGCCGCTCCCGTTCCCTTACAAGCCTGTGGCTTAGCCTCAAAGGGGCTAAAAATCAATCCTCCCTCAGGGAACGTGACACTGGGAGGTTGGGTTACCCCTTTGGGATGTCAATGATGCAGTGTAAGGTGTGTTTTTGGTGTTTCCGTCGGTTCCACTTCCTTAACGTAATCTAGGAGGTTGAATCTCATATGAGTAGCCTCTTGTCACATGTTTACCCCGGTTGGACGGTTACTTGGGTATATGTGGGAAGAGGGTGTTACAATCCACATTCAAAATTGAAATTGAGGCAAGGCCATCTGTTCCATACCATTCAAATACTCCTCGTATGTACTCATACTCAGAATCGAGAGAGGAAACCTTATCAACTTGTTCTTCTGTATCACTAAGGTGGCCTAATCCTTGTTCCATGAATCCTTGTTGCATGCATCTTTTCTCCATGACTCCTTCTTCCAACAATACATCATGTGGATGCTCTTGCTCTTGCTCTTGCTCTTGCTCTTCTGTTGTTTCTTCTGTAACAACGGGGAGGGCTTAAGTAACTAGAGCAAGACGACCTCAGTTTCTCTTATTCTGCTTGGCTTTTGGCACTACTTTCGGGCATTTCCTGTATCCTCTCAATCTTCTGGTGGCAGGTTTACTCCCCAATATTTTTACTTCATCATCATCATCTCGTTCGTCTCCTTTTTGTGGGGATTTAGCAACAGAATCCTTAGAAACCCTCGAATTTTGAAGACTGGGTGGCTTGGTATTCATAAGGAAAGGCTCAGTGGGAATTTTTGTAGCTGGGAGGTTATGGGGTAGAGTTGCAGTTGGGGGTTCATGGGGTGGAGTTGCAGCTGCCAGGGCATCCTCTGGTGGGGTAACAACTTTAGCATGCAATGGCCTTCCAACTAGTTCATCCCAAATTCTCCCTTCCCTTTGCAGCACAAAAACCACCAAAATTTTAATGAGGCAATGGTGGGACAAGATTTCGAATGGTCACTTTGATTCTTCACACATTGGGCCATATGCTCTAGGGTTTTTTCAAGAAATAAAGGCATGTTAACCAACCTGCCATGACGCAAGTGGTCTAAAAATTGGAGGTGCTGGTAATAAATAATGACATACCTTTTTTTGCAGGTGAAAAATTTCTGGACAAGGAATGCAACATCTTTCTAGGGTTGTAGTAATGCCCTCCTGTCGAATCCTGTGTTTATCTTCTCCAATTGTTCACCTTCCTCAAGGAATTTTTGCACAACCTCAAGTTGGGGTTTTCGAGGCGTAAACCATTGTTCTCCTGTCTAGGGTAACCCTGTCACTTCTGCAATTGCTTCTTCTGTCGCATGCACCACTGTCCTTGCTACCTATTATCTACCCTCCCTCTAATGCATGGAAGATTATAGAGCTATGTCGTCGTCATACCCCTGAAACTTGCGAATATACTCTATCTAGTCGGCCTGTTCAAAAAATAGTTTAACACGTGGAAATTTGTCTAGCAATTCTTCGCTATATTCTCTGCAAACTCTTGTAGCTCCCATTTTTGAGTTTAGAGTGGCTATGGCTATGTCTGTTCTCTGCAATAGTTTGAATGTGGAAGAACGACACATTGGAAGAATTTAGGTAATGAGTTCAGTAATATGATGTGGTGTTGTATATTTTGGCAACAGTACGCAGTCAGTTGTTACCACAAATGTTTCCACCCATTTGGCACTGACCGTTTGTTGCTGTCGTGTTCGGGAGATTTCCATTTCAGTTGTACGCAGTCAGGTGTTGCCACACTGGTTTCCGGCCATTTGGAACCAACCGTTTGTTGCAGTCGTGGTCAGGGGATATTTCTGTTTCACTTGTACGCTGTCAGGTGTTGCCACAATGGTTGTCGACCATTTGGCACCAACCATTCATTACTCTCGTGGTCAAGGCCCTGATTTTCCATAATAATAATTTAAAGTTTGATTACCAGCAACTTTGTGTGCCCATGCACCATTACACTGAATCCTTCAATTACTTTCCTTAAAAATTATTGGTTATAGTTTATTAGTTATCCTTAAATGCATATTCTGTTTTTCCATGACTATCAATTTAACTTCATTGATTTGCAGACTGTTCATATTATTTTCACTGTTTGCAAGCTTAGTTGTTGTTGTTGTCATGTATGTCAGAACATGATTCAATTCAAATCACCTGCTCTTGTGGCTATAGATGTTGATAATGGAGAGATTCACAACAATTGAACTGTTTTTTTGGATATTTATACAATTTTGTAGCTTAAATGAGGTTGGATTTATGGATTTCAATAATGCAAGATATCACAATTGCATTTTGCATTTAATTATGTATAAAGGGAAAATAATGATTGATCTATAAGCTCACTTGGTTGGATTGTAACCAAGGGTATCTCACATGATCTGTCGTTGAAGGGACTTCTTTAAGAATTCAATCTCATTAGACTTTTATTAGAGACTTGTATAAATTTTGCATGTGCTACTCTTGGATAATGAATGAATGAATGTTCCTAGAAGTTGGAATTGTGAAGACGTATTGAAGGCATTCTAAGGTCTCGTTTTGTAACATATTTTGGATTCCTCTATTTGATAATAAAAATAGTTATTTTTTTTTTCATTTTTGCGTTCTATTTAAAGTGATCTTAACTGATAAAATAACATTTGTAAAAGGAAATAGTGATTCTCCCCCCACCCTTAATTTTCAACAACATTAATTTTCACCAACTCTTTATAATTGACAACATAAACATATAAGATGCAATCAAAACATAGTCACCACATAAGTCGCTCAATAAAAATATTTTTTTGGGTAGATTTAATCTCTATGTTAAAGACCCAATCCAGTTTGTAATAGGTTAACAAAAAAAGTATGATCTGATTTGTTAGGGATAAAAATAATTTTATAAGTACAAAATAGTTTTTAATCGTCACTTAAAATCAATTTATTGATTTTTGGAATGAGTTATTTAATTCAGTTTGGAAGCCTCTAGCCAAATTTAATCTCTATATTAAAGATCCCAATCCAGTTTGTAATAATTTTTAATCATGTTAAAGTCTGATTTCATTTGCTATGTATTAAAATATATTAAATTACTTGTATACATCTCTGTATATAGGTATACGATTTATTGATTTATGTTTCATTGCTATATGCATGGATGGAATGTATTATTTAACTCAGACATCTCATGATAAATAAGTATGTTTTATATATATTAGAGTTAGAGCCATCGTTTTTCCTAGAAAATAATTAGAGTAAAAGTTAACAACAATAGAGATAATGTTACAAATTATGCTCACAACTTATAGATTTTTTTTTTAGTTTTTTTTGTTAGATAATGTAGTTATTAATCACTTAGAATTATACTTTATTACTAGGCAAAGTAGATAGACAAAACTGAATTCTAATGAAAATGACACAACTTAATTGTAATCAAAATTAGACATGTGAATTGTAATCACAATGTAATTCCATTAATAGCATTACTGAAAAATACATTTTTTAAATACATGTTGAGTTGAGATATAAAAAAAGTACCAAAAAATAAAGTGAGCCCATCTATAAAAATCAGAGCTCATATAAAAACATAAAAAATGATGGACATAATGCTGCTACAATCTATCACAAGAAATAGGAACACCATAATAGGACTCCCACCATAATAAACCCAATACAAATCACAAGAAAAATCCATTCATTAACAAACCACGTATATCGATGTCTGTCAATGATAATTGGTGGAGCACATGCTGGATCATCCACATATCTTGCACATTCACGTCCATTGGATGTTGCTTCAATGAGTATATCATCAACAACACTTTAGACATCTGATCAGTAAATTATGTTAAAACTTTGAAACTGTGCAACGATGTTTTTTGCTTGTTGGTAGAGGGGTTTCAAATTTTGTTTTCTAACTTCGTAAATTCCAATCATTTGATTGGTTATTGATTTGGTGAAAGTGAAAAGGTCGCTTGCACCATAATTCCTTGTTGCTCTTAGCCCATCAACAAGGAAAAAATAATATGCTTCATTGTTTGTGGTTGTCTCGAGAATCTATCTACTATTTTGATAGACTAGTCTTAGTGCTTCATTATGAAGCACAAATATAGTGCGTGCTTGCACCGAGTTTGGATGACACCATACCTAGATGATCAATGTCCACTTTTGCATCATCTGCAAAAGATGAAAACACTGAAATGAAATTTTTTTTTTAATGAAATATTGTTAGATTGTTAAAACAATGTTGGGAAGTAACTCATTGCTGCGCATGTAAAACTCACCATATAGTGGTTGCCTGTCACTAAGTTACATTGGTGAAAACCGATCTACATGATGCTGGATGCAACTCAATTGCTACACGGTGAAAACTCCTTCTTGCTGGTGGGAAACACATTGTAACAAATGAGTTGTCACCACCGCAACAAGAATTTCGCCACTCGTAATAGTGAGTTGCCGCTAATACGATAATTGTGTTAAACACCATGTTAAAACACACACATGGTGTATGAGAAGAATAAACACACACACAAGACACTCAACACACAATGAAAGATAAGCGTGAGGCTCTCTTATTTTCCATTATACAAAGATGTACATTTATAGTACAATGGTGTGACTCTTGGTTTCACATTCCAAGGTCACTTGGACTCCATTGTGACTTTTCGCATTCCACACCTACCCATAGAGGATTAGGTGTTCCAACATCCCCCCGTAATCCGAAGGGGTATGTGTGAGTCCAAGAAGAGAATTGTAATATAAATCTACAAAACATGCATGGCAACACTTGGGCTGAATCAACTCTCTAAAATGTTGGAAAAAAGAGAGGTGGTTTAAGGATGACCACCAACACTGGAACGCAATACTTGTTGCAGTTCCCGGAACTCTTCCAAAACTGGCAAGAAGCTAAAAGCTTCTGCTAGAGGAATTGTCCCTCATAAAAAAGGGAGACCTTCAACCTAAAAGAAGGGAGGTCTACTACCTCGTGATGGTTTAGATTACTAACAACTTCCGGAATGCTTGAAGCATTTCCCGGAACTCCCAAAGTCGGCAGTTGAAGGCTTCACAGAGGAAGTGTTCCTCATATATGAAAGGGAGACCTTCTGAATGAAAAGAAGGGGAGGTCTAGCCATTACCCGTGATGGTTTTAGGTTATCCACCAACCAAAGATGATGGTTTAAGGTTGTCCACCAACCTAAGGTGATGGCAGCCATGGGCATCCATGTCTCGGGATACAACTATCCGGAATGACGAATTGTGGCTCAGGCTCGCTTGAACTGCTGGCTACAACTCTGAACATGGAATGAGAGATTATGGCTCAGGCTCGCTTGATCTGTCGTCGAAGCTTGTACATGACCACCATTTTCCCCCCTGTCAGGGACAAGGTGAGATGATGGCGAAAACTCAACTGCAAGTTTGTTCAATATCCATGAACAAGTTCTAACATGTGTCGTAAACATCTTCTTGGCTGCTGATGCCCATTGCCAAGAAGCGATCCATCCAAGATGAATCTTGGTTCTTGCAGGAGGCTTGTTTCTAAAGCATCTGTCTGAAGAATGGGTGTGCCGACCACAATGCTTGCATGGATGAAGATCAAAACAATGATCTTTCATATGGCCAACTCGATCACAGTGTTGGCATTTCTCAATCTGTTGTGGAAGTGGAACAGGATCTGGAACAGCTGCAGGTGAACTGTCATACAGGAATCTGGCACTCTGAAATATAATGGGCTTTGTGTAGTCTGGAATATGAAAGGACACATCCTTGTCATATCCAAGACCAGTTCGGTGCTTGTTGTGGACAAGCTATTCCCAAGGTCTGATGATGGGCTTGAGAAGTGTAAAGGAGTTGTCGTATCCGTAGCGTACACCGCTCTAGTACAAGGAACTGAATGGGAATCAACCGCAAAACCGCAACTCTATCTTCTTTCTTCCCGATGAGAGTCCTTCTCACCTTCCGAATAGGAATAGGTCTTGTAATGGTGACTCTTTTGGCCGGGGTTCATCTTGAGCAGCCGAGATTCCAACCGCAAAATTCAATCTTCAGGCATCTTGCAAAAAACTTTGAATGTTACAAAGAGCATCCTTGCTCATTTTTATCATATCATCAACATTGGAATGAATGAGGTTATTCAACAACTCTAATGCCTCATTGATTTTAGCCATTTTCAACAACTTAGGCTAAAAAATGAAAGGGTGTCAGCTACAACCGACAATGCACCCGTTTACAATGTGATTCAACAACAAATACAAATGAATCCAAAGAATTTCCAACTATGGAAATCTCAAAGTACAAAATCTGCTCCTCAAATGATGGAGGGCAATCAACAATTTTTCAACTCAAATACATTTCAAGTCTTGAATGAAGATGCAAATCAATGTCATTTCAATACAATATGCAGCAAAAATGTGCAGCAAAACACTATGGAAGAGGCCTTTAAGGCAGCTGATTTTTCCTTCAAAGAGTTGTTTTGCACCAATAACAACTCGTCTTCAAATGTCAATTTCTTCAAAAAATCACTCTTATGCCACAAATCACACAATGTCAAATCCACTTTTCTCTAAATATAGTCCATGCCATTTCTTCAATTCTGCTGTTCATTTCTCTCTCTGCTCTTCCTCTCTTCCTCTCTCTCTCTTTGTTGTTGTTTTTTTTTTAATTAATTAAAAATTAATTAAAAAATGAATTAATTGAAATATGAATTAATTAAAAGGGAAAGGGGCTTTTTAAAAAAAAATTAAAATGGAAAGGTGGAAAATAATTTAAAAAGGGAGGGGATTCACTTTAAAAAGGGAAGGGGAACGAATTTAAAATGGGAGTGGTGGAATGGAGTGATAAGGGGAATATTAAAAAATTAAAAATCGAATCTAAAAATCGTGGAGGGAGGGGAATGTTATAAAAGAGGGGGAATTTAAAAAGACAGGAAAAAATTAAATATTAAAAAATCGAAATTTTAAAAAAAATTTAAAGAGGAGGGAATTCAGAGTAGAGAGGGAAATTTATGGAGGAGGGGGCGAATATTAAAATAAAAAAAATTAAAAAAAAGAATTGAGATGGGATGAGCGTTTGTGAGATGGGAGGCCAAGGGGCGGTATGTATGCGGGTGGTGTGGAGTGAAGCACGTAAGAGGTGAGAGGGGTGCAAAGGGGGCGCGGGTAGTGGAGTAGGGAGGTAAATGCTCATGAGAAGGGGCCGCGTGTTGCGAGTAGAGTTTTTATATATATATATATATATATATATGGTGCGAGTTGTTTGCGTAGGCAAAGGGCGGATGGGGGGATAGGGGATGTCTTTGTGCGGGGTTGAGGGATGAGAACGGGGAGTGAGGGGTTGCAGGGAGCGATGGGTCTGTAAGTAAGGGTGTCGCGTAGTGTGTAGGGAGTCTGCGCAGGAGGGGGCTATGTGGCGGAGTTGTGTGAGTTGGGACGACCGAATGGTGTGAGTGCGAGCCATAAGGGTCGAGAGCCCGAAAAAAAAAAATTTATTTTTTTTTATTTTTTTTTATTTTTTTATTTTATTTTTTTTTAATTATAACAGCAGAGCGATGATAGATTTGTACAATAGCAGACAGAATTTTTTTCCAAATGTGTAGCGAAACAAATCCAGTGAGAGAAAATGTAGATATGAAGAATTTTTTTCAACGAGAAAAAACCTCGATTTCTTTTGCAGGTAAAAACCAGAAATTTCTTCTTTAGAAACCCAATATAAATATTATCCAGCTGACTCTTCAAATTGCAGATTTTAATGAGCGAGAAATTGCAGAGAAAATTTAGAATGAAAACCTTCGGATGGACAAATGTGCCTTTCTTCAAAGCCAATGCCCTGAATGTCGCCAATTTATGAATGTCTGCTCCTTCTCCAAAACCACTTTCCGAATGCGGAAAAAATTTCGCATGCAAACTCCGAGTGCTCGCAAAAATGTCAAGAATTTTTGCGAGATATGCATAGGCCATAAACACAAATGGCTCACTCAATTTGGAGCAGGGGCCGGGCAATCGCCCGCTCTGATACCATGTTAAACACCATGTTAAAACACACACATGGTGTATGAGAAGAATAAACACACACACAAGACACTCAACACACAATGAAAGATAAGCGTGAGGCTCTCTTATTTTCCATTATACAAAGATGTACATTTATAGTACAATGGTGTGACTCTTGGTTTCACATTCCAAGGTCACTTGAACTCCATTGTGACTTTTTCGCATTCCACACCTACCCATAGAGGATTAGGTGTTCCAACAAATAGGACAAACAACATAAACTAATATTTAGAAACAAACACAACCTATATATTTAGAACAATGAGTATATTTAGAAAGTATTCAAAAAATAGAACAATGAGTTGACAAACTAACAGGTGAGTTTCCAATAATAGTCGGTAATAGAACAACACCACTATCACTTTATCAATAAACCAAAGCTAAAAAAAACAACCACCTCATTTTTGTCATTCTAAGCTTGATGATATTTATATTGGTAAAGTAGAATATAGTGAAAATGACCTTCCGTGTTTACAACAATGACTTTAAAGAAGTTTATATTTTACAACAATGACTTTAAGGGAGTTTTTCTTTAAAGTAAGTTTATTTTTTTAAAACAATGATTTTTTTCAAGTATATGTGGAAAAAGAAATGTTAATTAATGAATTTTAATGAATCTAATAGTTAAGAATATGTATTTCCTTATAAGAGGTCATATGTTCAAATCTAGAATAAAGTAAAGTATATATATTTCCATATATTTTAATAATCAAATTGAGTGAGTCCCTTATCTTACGTACAATAGAGTCTTATACACCAATTTGATACATAGTTTAGCCATAACCTTAAAATTTATTATTGAAGATAATGA
This sequence comes from Pinus albicaulis, assembly GCA_034641835.2. Classification (NCBI taxonomy): domain Eukaryota; kingdom Viridiplantae; phylum Streptophyta; class Pinopsida; order Pinales; family Pinaceae; genus Pinus; species Pinus albicaulis. Next base: position 265,683,321 of record CM076575.1, on the reverse strand, counting down.
AGATTTATAGTTAGGATATGAAAGTTGTATTGATAAAAATGTTTATTATAATTTAAATTTCCTAAAAAATTACAATTCATTGAAATTACATATTGAAATAAAATGATCTCTATATATATAAGTAATGGGACTTGTTATTTGGACTTATTTGGAGTGGTTAAGAGAAATAACTTGGGATGGTTTCCAATGAATTTTAATTAGCTCGAGTTACATGTTAAGATTTTATGTAATGAATTTAAGCCTTGTGATTGCAAATGAATAATTCTTCTAAAACTTAAATACAAAATATAAAAATATTTTATCCAAAAAAAATTAAAAATACTCGCACATAATATTGGAAAAAATTATAAATTCTAAATATATATCAAATGAGAACATATAAAAATATATAAATAGAAAATTTTACTAAATATAAAAATATCTTTTGCATAAAAAATAAAAAATACTCATTTATAATATTGGAAAATGAGAATATGGTGATGGAAAATTTCAAAGGTTTTTTACATAAAAAAATAAACAAGAATAAACATCAAACATTTAAATATTGCATTTATCTTATATTATAAAGAGATAAAAAAGAAAAAAACTCTAATGAGAAAATTTAAAATATTTCATCCATCATACATGATGAATAGATAGAAAGAAGAAAGTTTCCCCTTTCATAAGAAGCTTTCACTCTCTCTTAGATAAACAAGGTTTTCCTACTATTTTAGAACGGTGACAAAACTACGGTGACCCAGGTGACCGATGACCAAACGATGACCCAGTGACCAATGAGAAATGAGTTGTCGCACTGAGTGACAGGTGAGTTTCCGTAATGATGAACCCAACTAAGTGTTGTAGTGGCAACTCATTGGTCACCTTTGCAAAGCAACTCACTAGTCATCGTTGCAACAACTCCTTGGAACAACATCCCTGGAGCAAAATGCGAGAATGCATATAAATTGGTAACCTTTTTCCTTACATTAAAGAAAATAGTAAAAAAAACAGTAGAACATCCCTGTAGAAAAAATAATGCGTAATGCATGTAAATTGGTAACCTTTTCCTTACATTAAAGAAAATAGTAGAAAAACGATGAGAAAATGCATATAATTTGTAAAAATGACAGATGAATTTACCTTTGCAAACGGTAACCCCTGTCTCATTTGGCAAAGGAGAAATGCACACGACAAATTTCGACAACTCCTCGTTTCCGCTTCAATTATGTAAACAACAACTCATGTTTTCCGTTCAATTATGTAAACAACAACTCTTGTTTCCTCTTCAATTATGTAAGCATCAACTCGACGAAATGAAAGCGAGGGGAGGAGCTTAATACTCTCGACGAAATGAACGCAGGGTGAGGAGGGGAATACTCGACAAAATGAACGCAGGGGAGGAGGGGAATACTCTCGACGGAATGAACATAGGGGAGAAGGGGAATACTCTGACGGAATGAACGTAGGGGGAGCAGGGGGAATACTCTCAATTGAATGAAAGCGGGTCGACGAAATGGAATTCCATGAAATTGAAATTAAATTGAAATGAGGGGAGTTATGGCAACAAACATTCTCAAACCCGAATCAAGGCATTCTAGCATGCCACGCGTGGAGGGATTTTCACTATACCACAACATTTAATTGCAATGAAATTTGGTTAATGGGTGGATCCAAATTTGAAATTGTAGTCGGGCCGAAGGAGGATCCAAATTTCAAATTTCCGAGATTCCGTATACAGAGGAAAACCCACCATTGGTAGATTTCACTTCGCCCTCCGTGTGGCTACGTAGTAGGTGAGTGTCACTTCGGCCTCCATGTGGCTACGTAGTAGGTGAGTGTCACCTCGCCCTCCATGTGGTGTCATGTCATGAAAACGAGAGAGATGAATAGAGTTAACGGTGAGAGGGAAACGACAAATGACAAAGGAAAAAAAACAACAACAAATGGATGTTGACAATGACACATTGTCGTTGGGATGGGATGGGACCCCCTCGCCGGAAGGGCGTGAAACACAAAGGGTGTTTTGTCAATTTGTAGAACATTTAAGAATGCAACAATAATCATTTTGTAGAATTGTTGCTGGAAGTTGGGAAATTTATAGAATGTTCCTTGAAAAAAATCATTTTGTAGAACATTTAATTTAATATTTGATTTTATATAGTTTTTGGGGATTTCTAGGTTCTTTTTAAGCCAAATTAGATTCCCAAAGAAACATGGTGATCGAGGTTCAATGATGAACAATTCTAAAGGAATGAAAAGACTTGACGTCGTTTTCTTGAGGGTCAAAATCAATAGTATTTTTTTTGGGAGCTTATAAGCCGGGTTGTAGTTGAAGTTGGGTATATGGAAAGAACAAGTTTTGAGAAGGGTTTTATGTGACCGAGATTGGAACAAAGTTTGAACATGGTATGATAGGTCATTGATAACAATATGATAACATTAATTTGTTTAGTTTAAACATTTATATTGATTTAAGAGTAGGTGGGTCCAATTTGAAAGTTTTGAAAAGTGTTCCACAAGAAGTTGAAGAAGAAGGTGGGTGTCTCTAATGAGGTTGGTGCCTCAATGAGGTCGAAAACCTAGAGCAAGTGGACGCTTTTTTCATCTTTGAGGTTGGTGCCTCAATTAAGTTGTAACCTATAGTGAGTAGTCGCTTTCCCTTTTCGAGGTTGGTGCCTCAATCCGGTTGTAGCCTATCACAAGTAGTTGCTTGCATATCTTGGGGGTGTGTTCCTCCCAGTAGGCCATGTCTCGAAAATCTATGTAATGAATTGAAGAAGAAGAAGAAGAATTTGTAATTTTCTCTCGTATGGGTTTTCACGTAAAAGCTTGTGTCCTCTTGTGTTGATGTGATGACTTCTTGATGCATTAATGATGTGATGATGACTTCTTGATGCATTGTTTTATTTATTGATATGTTGCAAATAGTAATGATGCATTGCTACACAATTGTTCACCGATAAAAAGTCATGAAATAATAAAATTATTGCCACATTGATTCTCATCTCCTCAATGTGATCTTTGGTTTAACAATAAATTTTGGGTGGTTGAGGGTTATGAGTAATTTTTATTTATTTTTTAAAAAATAGAAAGATAAATGATGACGACATAATAGCATTGGTGACTTTGTTCTAATTGTGTTGATAGGATTCTTGAAAAGAGGTTTATAAGAAGAGGAGAAAATAAGATTAACAACTTTAACTTTGTAATTGAAGGTGTTCATGGTTATAAATGTGTTATCCTTATGGCATTTTATGATAATATTAGGGTTATCATCCAAGTGATGAAGGGCATTGAATTCTTGGAAAAATTTGTCTTGGGAGGTTTTGTTAAACAAATCATTTATGCATAATCAATATTGACTGTTTCTACTTCATGAATGAAAGTTATGAATATCATATTCAATGAATACCTAATTGTGTGAAAATGTGATAGAAAACCACAACATTGTTAAACCCTTTTTTTGAAGAACATAAAAAAGGGATGGGGAGCAAGTTCATGAGGAAAAAATAGATCATAGTTGAAAAAGGAAACTAAGAAAACTATGGGTAGGGGAAAATGGACTAGAGATTTGGTGGAGTAAATTAAAATTGAAGTTTACATTGTTATATATATTATAATTAGATTATTATATAATTAACATAAACATTTAGCACAAATGTTAAAGATATAATTAAGATAAAATTTAGTGATATCATCTTTCTTCTTCTATTCAATAAATAAGCTAACCTTGCCTCTATTTAGATTTGATTTATTTAAAAAAAAGGAAAAAAAAGCTTATTTAAAAGAAAGGAAAAAAAAGAAAAAAAATAAATTAGTTGTAAATTGCTAGATTGAACCTAAGGTATGTATTAAAACTGTTTCTAATTAGCTAATAAGTCACCCAAGACCCAACCCAAAAACATCTTGCAAAAAAAGAAAACCTACCCCTTTATAGACCATCAACAAATCTCATTTTCATTGCCCCTTTATAGACCATCAACAAGTCTCATTTTCTTTGTGAGTAACATTGATGAGTCAACTTATCCCGCTGTTGGTATTGGTGTGAGATGTAAATTATCATAAATTTTCCCAATGTAAAAAAAATAAAAAAAATCTCTGGTTCATTTTGGTTAAAATTGAACTTGATAGAGGTCAGCGTAGGTTCGATGTGATTTGCTTGAGCATTGTATTAGGAGACTGGATGGGTATCTGGACCATGATTACATGAGAACCATGGTGAGATCGGATATCCCGAGCACAGGTTGAAGAAATATATGAAGTTTGCCTTAAGGGTAGGGCAAATTGTTCGACCTGACAGGTAAGCGATTCTAGACTAGGATTCAAGGAGTAGTAATACGATAAGGGTCAGAATCATTGACCAGTACAGGCGTAACAAATTTAGAAGATGGAGAGGCCGGATGGGCATGAGGGTTTGTTACAGTGTGAGGAAATTGAGGGATCGTTGGTGCTTGGGGTCGCATCAAGGTTTGATAAGTGGGGAGGTCAACAGATGTTGATGGGCGTGATGACGCGAGGATGGAGAGATTTAGACATAGATTGAATGATGGGAGCGATAGGAAGATTGGGAGTTTTTGGGTGGTTCGACTATGAATGCTCGGGGGGTAAGAAATTGAGAAATTAATAAGACGGAGAAGAACCCTGGGACCCCGGCCGGTTTGGGATGGGAAATATGATTATTACAAATTGTGGATGAACGGAAAGCAAGTTAAATTCAGAGGAAGAAAAAAGAAGAAGTGATTGGATGGAGAAGGGTTAAAGCCGGTAAGGATGGAATAATCAAGATCTTATTTAGCTTGTCAGGTATTTCCTATGATAATCAGTATCCTGAGCTTCTTTATATAATACTTATTGGACAACACTGAACATGCTTAACATTATATAGGTTACAAAGGGAAGAGGTTGACTTCGGAAGGTGTCTGCCTATATGTTTCAAAGAGAATTTTCCATTAGAGTACTTGTAAATTTAGGAAATGTTTTGTATGCTTGAATTTGTTAAAATATTCATTTGTTATTTTCTTTTTTATATAATTTGATTATTAGATTAATGAAAGGTTTAGATTTTTTTTTAGTTAATTTTGTGTAAAATTTAGTAGAGATTTTTTAAGAATTATAAATTTAAGTTATTGAATTTGCAAGTTGAAGTGTCTCAAAGATTATTTAGGGTATTGAATTTATTTATGCATTTTTAACGATCATAAAGTTGTATTGTAAAATTTAGGTAAAAAAAACCATTATATATATATATATATATATATATATATATATATATTTGTTTTTTTTCTTCTTAGATAAGAAATATTTTTTATAGATAAAAGTACTTTCAGAAAAAATCACATTATTAGGATTAGATAAAAGTATTTGACCTAATCTTAATGATGTGGTTTTTTCCAAAAAGTACTTTTATCTACATTATAGATCACAAAAGTCTTAGATCTAAAAAATATTTTTATATTTCATATGAGGAATATAAATGTTTTGGTTGTAGAGAAATTGTTTAAACTCAATAATAATATTTAAAGCCATTACAGCAAAATTCATTATATCACTTGTGGAAAATACCAATTATTACTTCTAATTACCTTAAATAAACCCAATAATCTTTTTTTATAATATACTTATTAAACACTGAACATACTTAGCATAAGATGAATTTGAAAAGAAAAAAGTTGACTTTCAAAAGTGTATTTATCATATTTCAAACAGAGTTGAAAAGAAAAAAGGTTGACTTTTAGAGGTCTATTTATCATGTTTCAAACAGAATTTGTCATTAGGCTTGTTGCAAATCCAATGTAGAAAAAATGGTGTAGCAGATATAAAAATTTATAAATCTATAATATTTGACGTTACTATAATAAGCCCCATTCCATAACAAAACTAGAATTTTGATGATTTGATGATCCGGACACAGTTATGCACTGTAACTTAGTTTTGCTACTAGAATATTTCATTTTGTTACATGATATTTTCAATTGAGTTTTAGATGAAAAAAAAATGATTTTTTTGACCTTGTTTTTGAGGAAATTGAAAAAGATGAAAGATATTGAAATGTTTGCAACAAAAAACTTGTTCCTTTCCTGAAAATCATTGAAACATTTTGAGTTTTTGACGTTTCGTCAACTGACGTTTAGTCAGATTGATGAAAAAATTCCCTTGTTAAATTGATTTAGATTGATGAAAAAATTCCCTGTTTATTATGTGTTTTTGCATAGCGAGCTAATATCAGATAAATTTTTTTCCTAGGGTCCAGGGAGAAATTATTTAATTATTTAATTAAATATATGTTTCTTTATGATAATGTAAAGACCCTGTTGCTCACTTTTGATTAGACGTAGATTCCCTTTAAAACTAATCATTAGAAACTTAACATGTGTAAATTCGCCTAAACGATATTAGTAGAAACTAAGAGGTGTATATTCCCTTAAAACTCTTTAGAAACTACAAGGTGATTGAGCAAGTGTTAAAGATCTCCTACCCAAAATCAACTTTCTCAGCCATACTTTGTAAAAATGGAGTAGTGAACTCATTACAATAAAACTTTTACTCATCACACCACTGCTAGAATTTTGAAAAGTCAACCAAGGAAGCTTTGCTCACTCTGATGATCTGATTATCAGCAAATCATTACTGAAGTGCTTCAGGAATATCTCATATAAAGAAGAACAAAAAACTAAAAATGCACAACAGAAGGTGGTTCCGTACTCGTGTGACACGGATTAATTTTGGATCTAAACCACTTTAACCTTTACGTGCCATATTTGTTTTTTCTGCTAACACGGATAAGTCAGGCTTTGAACTTGTGACCTTGATACATGGAATGCTTTAATAGAATACCCTATCACCAATTGGGAGCTGACTTATCTTTCCAATTAAATATAAAGAAAACAATAACTTTTTTTTCACATATTTAGTTTAATTTTTTTCCTTTTCCTAACTTCCTCATAATCAAGAAATAGACTTATGGTATTTAATCATTCTTTCGGACTTGAAATATAAAACATTTAAATTGCTTTAGCTGTTTCAGTTGTGTAGTTTTGAAGAGCCTTATTTTAGCAAGATTTCTCTATGTTTGTATAGATTGCTTTCTGGATTTGTAGGAGGCTATTTCCAGTTTATGTTTTGTTTCTCCAAGATGTTTTGTCCCTCGCCAAAACTACATGTATTTTAAAGTATGTTTGTTGTCAAAGTATGGCAAGGAATTCACTATAGCTACATCAGAACTTAGGCTTGATTGTGTTGTTAATCACCAGGTCGGTGAACTCTTTAATTTGAGTTACTTTGCATTATACTTGTCTTTTTTCATTTCATTGTAATTCTGGATGTAATTTATGTTCTTTTGAGCATATAACCCATATGTTCCAAAATATTTTGTTGTAAATGATTTCGACTTGATATAACCGTGATTTCGATATCATGGTACTGAAAATACTAGATTAGAAAATCATACCCAAAGACATCCATTTGGCTCTTGCACAACATCACATTTATGTTTAAAAGTTCATAAAGTTCACGAAGTTTATGTTTAAAAGATGTGAGAAAAGCCCAAAGTTTGTTGGTCGTTAATGCAAATTTGGCCATGCATGTTAGGATTGCCCCTCTGTCGTCTGGTAGTAGCTTGAAAAGGTTGGATACGCTAGATTGCTCGGGAGTGGAAATGGAAAGCAAATCATAGTGAGGGATAGTTTTCCCTTCTCTTTGGACAGACTAGATAGTACGTAAACACTTGTTGAGCCTCCAAAGATGTATAGTTTAGTGCCTTTGGAGATGTTTTATATGGTTTTCTCTCGTATACGTTTAGAAGCGACTCTTGTCTAGCATATCTTTTGAAGCAGATCGGGTCCATTTTTTTGGAGACATTTTAACTCGAAAGATTACTTCGCATCATGATATTATGGCGGAAAATACTTAAGAAATAAGTCAACGAGTTCCGGAGTTCTCACCCCATTACCTTACAACTTAGGTCAGTCAAGTATCGCCAATAGTCAAAATAGCCTAACATGACCACCCCCCAAATCATTTTAAACAAACCCTTGTTCCATAAGACCAACAACCATTCGCCTTGCAAGGATATCACTCAAGGTGAGCCTCAATAATGAACAATGTTTTGACTCTTTTACAAATTTACACGTGTTGAACACAAGTTTCATGAATTAAACAACTAGGCTCACTCCTCCTTGCTTGCTTTTGTATTCGATTTTTATCAATCCCTCGTGGACACCTCTATGATACTTTGGCTTGGTACTTACATGGTATGACCTTCTTTTATTCATACTTCCTCCAGTCGAAAGGTGGATCTTCTCCTTGTGATATATAGTGTTAGAGATTGCGCTAGTGCTTTGCAATCGCCTTTCTCGATGATTGGAAATTGATTTGAACTTTATCTTCATCCTCCATTTGTCTTGGAGACTTTCATTCCAATAGCATTACTACACTTCAGATCCTCTCTTTGCTTTTTGATTAACCTATTACCTTATTAAACGTTACAACCTCCTCTTCTAGCTGATTTTGTCTTGGACCTTTTTTACGTAGAGTATTCTTTGGAATGTGTTGCATGTTGTTGGCAATCTCAAGAAAGAATTTTTAAGTCTAAAGGTAAGCCTTATTTTAAAATATTCTTCAATGTGGGTTTATAAATCCGTATTTAGCTTGACGCTTCTCTACGTTTCATGAAATTTTCGATTGCCCTAACCCTCCATACCTTTGCAATATTTTATCTGTTATCTTTTTTTTAACCCTTACCTTAGTTTTGAGAAGTTTTGTTTTGTTTCTTGCAACACCATTCTGAAATCTTGTGGACATGTTGAGAATAATTGATTTGGATGGATACATTTCGTGTTTATTTACGATAGTTATAATATTATTAGCAAGTTAGATTTCGGATATATCTCGAAAGTATAATGCAAATATTGTTCGGTGTTTGAAACTTCAATTTTTTCCTTTATCTTGCAAGAGAAAGTGCATATATTGTTATAATAGATGATGATATACTAAGTCAAGCATTGATTTATAAAGCATAACAATATTGAGTTAACAAGTATTTATATCAATCATGTTCCTTCACATGGAAGAGAGAAAACATCTATGGCGTTTGTACTCGATCTCAACATTCTTTCATGAAAGATTAGCACTACTATCTATTAATTGGTAGTCTTTCCAACATAAATTCAATCATAATATTTTGTTAGGTTGGATCACTAGCTTGACTTATAAAGCATAGTAATATTGAGTTATCAAGTATTTATATCAATCATGTTCTTTCACATGGAAGAGAGAAAACATCCATGGAGTTTGTAGTGATCTCAACATTCTTTTATGAAAGATTGGCACTACTATCTATTAATTGGTAGTCTTTCTAACATAAATTCAATCATAATATTTTGTTAGGTTGGATGACTAATGTGTTCTTTGGCTATCTTATGTTCTTTTTTAATCATCTCGACTTAACCATATTTTATGCAAGAACGACATGATGACAATGAAATAACTAGCTTGTTAGAAAGAGAATTAGTCTTTAGCTTGCCATGTGGAGTCGAAGACCCTTTTTTTTCGTAGGAAAAATATTGCATCAAATTCTATTTTCAAGCGAAATGGTTTTTATACATTCAGTAAATGTCACCATATTTCCTTCACTTCACCAATTTATTTGGAGAAAACTTGGCATGGTTTCAATCACATAGATATTTGATCATCTCGTTTGGACTTCCATCATAGATTGATTCCATAGAGAGGCACTCTACAACCCAAGTATGGGGGAGATGTTGAGGCATAATGTAAGTATGGAAACATTTTTTTAAATGCGAGGAAAAAATATATATAGCAAAAAAAAACAAAAATAAATGTTAGCGTCGTATGTTTTAATTAATATTCAAATTAAAACATATATAAATGTAATGTAAAATGTAAGACACAAAACTATCAATTTGATAAGAACAAATTGGTTTGTCTATAATGTAAAAATTAACATACTATTATTTCTTTAACAAGTTATTTCTTTACATATTATTATTGGTATAATAATCAATAATATTGATTATTATTATTATTCCAATATATCGTAACAATAATAATCTCTAGTATAAGTATTATTAAATTAAACCTTACATATATTATTGATTGCATAGAGTGACAATTCTCGATCATATGGATGGAAGAGGGAGAGAGAGGGAAAAAGAGAGAGACAAAGAGAGGGGGGAGAGGCGGGGGAGAGAGAGAGAGAGAGAGAGAGAGAGAGATAATTCTCGATCATATGGATGGAGAGAGAGAGAGAGAGAGAGAGAGAGAGAGAGAGAGAGTGGCAGAGAGAGGGAAAGAGAGGAAGGAAGAGGAGGAAGGGTGAGAGAGATGGAGTTGGAGGAGGGGGAGAGAGAGAGGGAGAGAGGGAGGGAAGAACAAAGACATATAGAGATAGAGGTGGAGAGAGAGTGAGGGAGAGAGGAAAGGAGGGAAGAGAGAGATGAGAGGAGAGAAGGGGAAGAGAGAGAGAGAGGGAGACACAAAGATTGAGGGGGGGGAGAGGGTGAGAGAGAGAGAGAGAGATAGGGGGAGGAGATAGAGGGAGGTGGGAGAGAAAGGGAGAAAGAGGTAGGGGGAAAATAAAAATATAGAGAGAGAAAGGTGGAGAGAGAGAGAGAGAGAGAGATAGAGTGGTAATGGAGATATGGAGAGAAAGAGAGCAGGAGTGAAGTGAGAGGAGAGAGAGAGGAGAGAAGGGGGAAGAGAGAGAGAGAGGGAAATGAAGAGGGAGGGAGGGAGAGAGAGATAGATAGATATGGAGAGAGAGTGTGTATGTTTGGGGGGTGAGATAGAGACACAAAGGAGGAGAGATAGAGGGAGATAGAGATATAGATGGATGGGGGGAGAGGGGGGGAGAAGAGAGAGACAAAGAGATAGAGGGAGGGGAGTGATAGATAAATATGGAGATAAAGAGCATGTGTATTCGGGGGGAGGCACAATGAGCTAGAGAGACAAAGGCGAGATGGAGGGAGATTAGATATAGATGGCAGGGGGGAGACATGGAAGAATGTTAGTTGAGTTTCAATGCCAATGCAAAGATGACAACAATACGAGTTGTACAATGCAGTTCCAACAACAACACAAAGGCGACATGGTTCAACTACGATCGGTGGCCGATGAATCGAGTTAGCGCATTCGTTGATGGATAGTGGCGAGGAAACTACAATTGTCAAATATGAGGAGCAATGGAGGATGTTATGGAGACAGCTTGGAGAACACCTTCCCGGCTATGAGGAAATGCTAGTTTTTGTAGTGTCAGGGCTCCTTATTTTTCCCAAGGCCGAGAAAGGAAACCAAAAAGGTAACCACAAACCAAATTTTGAATTGGTATCTAGCCCTACCAAATCGAGAGGGCTCTCTCAAAATCAACCTCACAGACCCAATGGAAGTGATTGGAGAGTATTAGGGTTTTAGGCTAGTTATCGAATCCGGTAGGGTTTTTGATTTAGTTTTTGTTGGATAAGAAGGAACTAGGCTAAGTGTTCCAAAGTATCAACCTGAAGTCACAAAATGAGGCAAGATAAATGTAACTAGTGACACAACATAAATTTGTCATTGTAGTGTGGTGAGGAAGAGATCATGTAGAAGGGGTAAAATGAGCATACTTGTATGAATTCATTTACTTAGAAGATAAAAAACACTCATATGAGAATCTAAGATGAAAGAGAGCATATGAGGAAATGTATCTTGTTTAAAACTTATGAGATTAACACAAGAAGAACATAGATGGCTGCTAGAACAACTTAATCATCGTATGCATAAGGAAAAAATGGAGAAAAACACTGTCACTAACCACATCACAAGAATCCCATAAAAAATAGCCGCAACTCGCTTGTATATTATTTCGCAAAGAGTTAAGTACACTAGTTCCAAAAGTGTGTAAACTTAAAGTAACCAACCTTCTCGTTGACTTGATTCGAGTACATATAGAAAACAAACAAGATTCCACCTCTAGGGGTCGAAACTCGATCCATAACAACTAATTAATGAACCTAATGACGCATTGCCTAATCCTAGGGAAGTTAGAAACAACTTATCCCTTTTTAGCTAACTAATTGAGCTTATCTCGTCAAGGCATTAATCATAATATTCTTTACAAAGATGACCATTAATAAGCCTATTAATCATCGGAAAAACTCATGAGCCACTGTTTCATCAACCAAGTTTTGACCTTTGACCTCCACGTGTAATGAAAATTGTCCAAACACAAAAACACAACAATTTTTTTTAGCGTAAAACACAACAACTTGGGCTTGATCTTTGGGTGCCTTGCTCGATGAGTTTTTCGTTGCAAAAGGTATGGTTGGAAAGATGAAGATGTCTACTACACAATGGAGTCATCAAGCATTGCAAACACTCGGCTCCAAACCCCGAAAAATTTGACTTGAAGTCAAATTGTCCCAAAAGTGTAGCAAGTGGTCCGAAAAAAGTGGTTGAAAGGTAAAAAAATAGACATTAAATTATGAATTTGGGCCTCTGAGAAAAAAAACACAACAAGTACTTGTTGTGTTTATGTTGACCAATTTTCCCGTGTGCACAAAAAAAATTTAAAATCTTCAAAATTTTCCTCATTTCCTTGCTTTCGAGTCATGCCTTCAAACAACTAAGGATGCATCAGCCCAAGAGGTCAAGGATTTTCTTCATATTGAGTTTTCTTTGGGTTCTTCGAGTTTCTTCTTCATGTTTTTTCACTCTAACCTTGCAAATCATGTTCCTAGCATAGTAGTGTCTTGCCATATTTCTTTGCATGGTAGTATCCCCGTTTTCCTTTTCTAGTAGCTTCTCCAAGTGTACATTCACTCGTCAAGCCAATACTCTATTTTTTTGCTCAATCTCAAGCACTTATGGAGTTGAATGTAGTATCTTGGGCTTGAGGAGAAACTATAGTGTCTTGAGCTTGAGGAGGAGATGGATCTTCTAGATTATGTTCCTTCCTATCCATTGCTCTTGTCTTAGGTCTCCTAGGTTGTGTTTGGACATTCTTTTCTTCCAGTTGCTCAACATCAATAATGGCCTTACCTTTATCCTTTGCTCGCCAATGTTTTACTTGCTGATGGAGGGTCCTCTTGTGGCTTGCTTCCGTTGCATTAGAGCCTCGTCTCAACCGTTTATTTTCTTGCTATAAGAAATCCATCATGAAATTGGCTTTGGATAGGTCATCCTTCACCTCTTTAATCCGTGTTTCCTTCTCATTGATGATATCTTCTGTTGCCTTATCTCCATGTTGTTCTCCTAGGTCAGCCATCTAAACTTTTGGAGGTACCCCCTCTTCATTATGTAATGGTGAATTATGTATGCTCATAGGTGGTTCCTCTCTCATTTTTTCCAACTGAACTACCTCTTCACTAACAACCTCCTTAGGTATCCTTTTTGCTTGAGATCTAGTTCTAGGCTGAGTTCTTGTCATTGATGGCATACTTGATGTTTCAGCTCCATGTGGTCCCGATGGTGATGGAGAGCTTTAACTATTTGGATGGCTTGAGACAGGGAAGAAGTGCAACCGACTCTAAGAAGTTTTCCCATGACATATTGATGTGAGCTAGCTAGTGGAGGACTATGACTTTGATTAGAGCATGATGGAAGAGACTTTCTTGGTGATTTTTTTCCTTTGGATTGCACCTTCTCATTCATTTTCACCAAACTTCTAAACAAATAGTTGGGTAGGTTTAGAGTCTTGATAGAAGTTAAATGCATCAATAATCCGATATGATACCGATATAACCTACTAAACCTCCCCTCACAAGTGAAATACTTCATGATAATATTCATCAAAGGGATGTACTTGTCCAACAACTGTCTGATAGGAAAGATATGAGAAGGGGACTCCTTGTACTATGGTTTCAAGAAAATCTTATAATGCTCAAGGTCTAAATCCATCCTCTTGAACCAAATTTCACCTTCATTAGGGATTGTGGTTATTGAAGATATGATCTCTCGCTGACACCATAAATTTCACCCCCGCAATTGTGACATGATCTATTTTGAAATTGAGGGCAAATAAACTTGTTAGATCATGATTATAACCCACCTCTTGCACTTTCCTACAAAACCCTAGATAACATGCTTGCTAAAAAGACCTCATTATAAAATTTGATGAATTAACCTCTTGGATATGAATGGACTCATATCTTGAGATCTCTCCTCCTTTGAATTTCCTCTTTCACTCGATCTCTTCGCATGTTTGACTTTTATTTAACACAAAACCCTAGTTTCACACAAAAATGGGTAAGGGGACTTGAGTCGCAAAACAGGGGGGTGAAATCATAGCAAATTGAGGGGAGGAAATGACAGGGGAAATAGGATAGGATAATTTTTGAAGAAATTATGGGGGAGTAGGGAAGTGTTTTAGGAAGACAATGAAAGTGTAATTCTTCAATTTTAGTGAGGGAAAGGGGGGTGAAAAAAAGGAAAACATAGTCCTAGTGGAGAAACGCAACAACTAGCTAAAGTAGTGAGAGAAGATTATAAAATGATTGAATTTAAGTGTGGGGAATGGTGGGAAATGTCTGATGAGGGATATTTGGGATGTGTAGGCTTATAAACTAGGAAATTTCTCTTGAAATGAAGCCAAAGACAATGAAATATAAAAAAACACAGACAAAAGCGCAACATAAACCCTAAGCAATGATTTTAATTAATTCTTTGAGAAAATTCACTGGAGCAAGGGTTTGTGAAGGCTCCCCTTACTTGATTAAATATGTTTGAAGCATTGAGATGAAGTTTTGAACTTGTTCTTTCCTCCTTATGCCTCCAAAACAAAAGTGCAACAACCTTGCCAAAAACGCAGTAGAAACACAACAAACCGATAAACTAAGCAATTGGTAATGGAATTCGAACTTCGATGGTTGTGGCAAGTGTCACAATGGCAGTAGAGGAGCTCTTGAAGCTTTGGAAGGATAGAATAGAGTCTTGAAATGCTTTATGCTCCTTTATAATTCAAAAAATCGATTTTGGCTTGATGAAAACATGACATCATGTGTACTTTTGAGAAAATGACTATTAACGGATTTAACATGCATCATTATTTCTTCAAAAGGAAATGTTACCTTGATTATTTTTGTTCCCTATTTGCTAACTCCCATGATGATGAACAAAATGGATGACATGACTCCCTTGTTTGATTTTGATCACTCGATATGATGATGATTGTCAAATGTGAATCCTAGACCGTAACCCGGATGATGACCCACCGACTCTTTTGATGACCTATGGCAAGAAATGATGACAATGACAACGATGACTTTTTGTGACCTTGGATAAGTGGAGGGAGTAGCAATGAAACCTAGAGAATAACCTGGAATCATTTGACAATCAAGAGACATGTCAAATTTAATTTGCAAATATTATAATTTGACCTAAGACTCAAACAACAAAGTGGGAAAGAGTAAATTTGATCACCGTGACTATAGGAAACTAACATTGGCTCCAATGGGGATGGCAACTCCTTTAGGAGGTGTTTAGAACACCAGTAGACCGGGTAGCCTTGTTTATTGAGAAATAGAGTCACCGCATCTACAATATTCAAAACCGACTCAAATTAAACCGAAAACCGAACCGTACCATCAATTGCAAACTCTACTAGAAATTGACATGTAAAAAGACGCTCATAATGTTGATCTTTTTCATCACACCTTACCTACTCTAACCGATCCATAATCGATCCGATCAAGTGAAGTTTTAAGATCCGAGTGTCACCAATCAAGTGCATGACTACTTGATTGATGCTTGTATTAAGCTCCACCAGGCATACGTAAATATTTACTAAATGGCAACTCAAAATGAAACCCGAGTCCAAAACATGTGTTAATGAACAAAACAAACTCCACTTTTTTCCGATGCTTCCAAAAGACCGCCCAAGGGATCTTGAAAATCATGAAACATTACCTCTTGTGGATCAACAAGAGGAGAAAGGTAAACATCATTTGTAATCAATGGTTGTTCTCTTTCAGGATCTATTCTCCAAATGAATGACAACGGGTTGGTCTATCATCCTCCAAATCGAAATTTCATGCATGAGTGTTTCTTCATGTAAATTTGGATTGAGATTTTTTGGGGTAGTATAATCAACAACTATTTGAAACAAAGATCATTGTTAATACATTCTTCCATAATAGGCATAGTAAGATTCAAATCTACATTAGGTACCTTTTCAATTTGATCTGTCTTGGGCTACATTCTCACATTCGTGAGAATAAGAATGATTAAAATGATCTAAAATATTCCTTTTATCCATTAGTTCCTCGAAGAAGCATAAAACATTTGACTATCTATTTCTTCTTTTCCTTGTTGATTTAAAATTTGTTGAATAGGTTGATCATTAAGTTTTATGAAACAAACTTGTTGCTCATTACTTTTGAACTCAATGGATGAATGATGACTCTCGAGAATCTTAATTTAAACCAAATCGAATTAGGATCTTCATCAAGGAGTAGAGGGCAACTGAAATGGCCATTATCATATGTATCTTTTGCACTAAAAGAAAGACACGACCGCCGCAAATTATCACCTATTTTAGATAATGGAAGATCACTATCATCTTTTGAATAATTATGCTTAAGTTCGATGTCATCCAGGGTAGAATTTATGATCTTCCCATAGTGGTGAAAAAGGTTTTCATTCAAAAGCATCCAAGAGTTCATCATCCATAAACTCTTCATCGTCATACGCACTTTCTAGCTCTTGAATAAAATTCTCAAAGTGATCACAACAATCCTCAATCAAAAGAAAAGAAGGATAATGGTTTCTCTATTTTTTCTCAAAAAATACTTAGTGAAAAATCCTTGAGAGAATAAATACAAGCATGAGGCAAGCTTTTATACCAAAACCATGCTCTTTCTTCTAATGTGATCATGAACATCTTCATTAAACAATCTTCATCAAAATTAATCCTCATCTTACGCACATGCATATGAAATCTTATTAAATGAAGTGTAGCATCATCACATTTTCCATCTTTTAATTTTGACAAGTACGTTTACCAATCTACCCGAGGCATACGATTTGGAAAGCGAGAAACATGATCTTGATGCATAGGAGCATATCTTCTAGACCGAGAACTCATCTCAATTCTGGATCCTGCGTCGCTAGTGGAGTCTTTGAATCAAGTTGGAGTGGCCAGGGTGAATGATTGAGCCTTCATGTGTCCGATCACCGACCACCATCAAAAATCAGATCTCGCAACTTGAATAATCTTTCCCCGGAGAATATTGACTTTCATTTCGATCCCCGCAACGACGCCAAAAATTTTAGGGCTCCTCGCTTCCCAAGGCCGAGAAAGGAAACCAAAGAGGTAACCATAAACTAACTTTTGACTTGCTAAATAGCCCTACCAAATCGAGAGGGCTCTCTCAAAATCAACCTCACAACCAATGGAAGTGACCGGAGAGTATTAGGGTTTTAAGCTAGTTATCAGCTCATTAGGTTTTTTTATTTAGGTTTTGTTGGATAAGAAGCACTAGATTAGGAACTAGGCTGAGTGTTCCAAAGGATCAATCATACAGTCATAGAATGAGGAAAGATAAATGTAACTAGTGACACAAAATGAATTTGTCATTGTAGTGTGGTGAGGAAGATATCATGTAGAAGGGGTAAAATGAGCATACATGTATGAATTCATTTACTTAGAAGATGAAAACACTAATATGAGAATCTCAAATAAAACATAGCATATGAGACAATCTATCATGTTTAAAACATATGATATTAACACAAGAAGAACATAGATGGATGCTAGAACAACTTAATCATCGGATGCATAAGGAAAAAATGGAGAAAAACACTGCCACTAACCACATCACAAGAATGCCATACAAATAGTTGCAAATCGCTCTGTATATTATTTTTGCAAAGAGTTAAGTACACTGAGTCCCCCAAAAAGTGTGTAAACGTCAAGTATCTAAGCTTCTCATTGACTTGATTTTGAGCACATATAGAAAACAAACAAGATTCCACCTCTAGATATCTGCACGACACCATAAAGTTCACCCCTACAATTGTGACATGATCTCTTTTGAAATTGAGGGCAAATAAACTTGTTAGATCATAATTATAACTCCACCTCTTGCACTTTCCTACTGAAACCCTTAGACAACCTTCCTACTCAAATTACCTCCTTATAAAATCTGATGAATTGACCTCTTGGATATGAATGGGCTCATATCTTGAGATCTCTCCTCCTTTGAATTTCCTCTTTCAATCGATCTCTCGCCATGTTTGACTTTTCTTTGACAGAAACCCTAGTTTCACACAAGAATGGGTAAGTGGATTTGAGCTACAAAACAGGGTGAAAAGGCAACAATTTGGGGGGGGAGGAAATGAAGGGGGAAATAGGATAAGATAATTCCCTGAAGAAATTATGGGGAGTAGGGAAGTGTTTTAGGAAGAGAATGAAAGTGGAATTCTTGAATTTGAGTGAGGGAAAGGGGGTGAAAAAAAGGAAAACAGAGTCCTAGTTTATAAACGCAACAACTAGCTAGGGTAGTGAGAGAAAATGATAAAATAATTGAATTTAAGTGTAGGGCAAGGGTGGGAAATGTTTGATGAGGGATGTTTGGGATGTGTAGGCTTAGAAACTAGGAAATTTCTCTTGAAAAGAAGCCAAAGACAATGAAATATAAAAAACATAGTAAAAGCACAAAGAAAAACCCTAGGTAATGATTTTAATCAATTCTTCCGAGGAAATTGATCGAAGCAAGGGTTTGTGAAGGCTCGCTTACTTGATTAAATATGTTTGAAGCATTGAGATGAAGTTTTGAACCCGTTCTTTCCCCCTTTGCCTCCAAAAAAAAAGTGCAACAACCCCCGCCATAAACACAAGCAAAAACACAACAAACCGATAAACTAAGCAATTGGTAATGGAATTCGAACTTCTAATGGATGTGGCAAGTGTTACAATAGCAAAGAGGATCTCTTGAAGCTTTGGAAGGATATAATGGAGTATTGAAATGCTTTATGCTCCTTTATAATTCAAAAAATCGATTTTGGCTTGATGAAAACATGACATCATTTGTACTTTTGAGAAAATGACTATTGAATGATTTAATATGCAACAATATTTCTTCAAAAGGAAATGGTACCTTGATTATTTGTGTTCCCTAATTTCTAACTCCCATGATGATGACCAAAATGGATGACATGACTCCCTTTGTTTGCTTTTGATGATCGATATGATGATGACCATCAAATGTGAATCCTAGACCATAACCCGGATGATGACCCACCGAGTATTTGATGACTTATGGCAGTGAAATTATGACAATGACCATGATGATTTTTTTGTGACCTTGGATAAGTGGAGGGAGTAGCAATGACACCTAGACAATAACTTGGAACCATTTTTAAAATCAAGAGACATGTCAAATTTAATTTTGCAAATATTATAATTTGACCTAAGACTCAAAGAACAAAGGGAAAGAGTAAAATTGATTATCGTGACTATGGGACACTAACATGTAGAATACGATGGTGTTCTAGTCTAAAGATTTGTGGAGAGGCTAAATCACATGAGTTCTCCAAAACCCCTGAAATCATTTATGGAAATTCCACCTAGAGATAACTCAATTGAATTAATTGACCATCATTTAAATTTTTTCCTAAGTCTAACTTAGGAAAACTCGTTAATAGTAATTAATTGAGAAAGGTGAGAATTATCTAGAAACTCACACGGATCGACTTGGAGATGATCTCAACCATCGATTAAGTTTTAATAGTGGTCGTTGAAGACTCAACCGAATATTATAAGAGGAGGTAGATGGATAGATGGAGAAACACATTGGGTGAATGAGTTTCCCCCGAACAATTCAATTTTTCCAAAGAGTAACATTTAGTCGAAAGAGTTCAAGCTAGAGAGGGACGCGAGAGACAAAAGGGCAA
Source organism: Pinus albicaulis (assembly GCA_034641835.2). Classification (NCBI taxonomy): domain Eukaryota; kingdom Viridiplantae; phylum Streptophyta; class Pinopsida; order Pinales; family Pinaceae; genus Pinus; species Pinus albicaulis. The sequence goes on along the minus strand of CM076575.1, from coordinate 265,663,458 downwards.
AGACAAGTGAGTCCGGAGTGAAGTTTTCCAATTCCAAAGAGTCAACATCAAGTGACATAGGTATTCCACACTAAGGTCGCATAGGGTCTGCGTAGAAGCTTTATTAGAGAAATTTTATTTTGTTGGAGAGGGATTCGTTCAGCTTCCGAGGTCGGGAAAGTCTTTTTAGGGGGTCCGGAGAGTCACTTCCAACAACATAACAGGTAGGATGGCTTGATCAAAGGTGTAATAGAGCCACACATGTGAGGGTCTCGCGCAATATTGATGCGGTATGGGCCCGCGTAGGGGTTGGACGACCAATTTAATAAGAGGGCCAAGTGTTTGGATTGCAAGTGGAGAGAGAAATTTTCTCTCTAAATATTTTTTGTCCTATTTTTGCTGATTTGATAAATCAGCTTGGGCATCCAAAGATTGTACTTAGAATTTCTCACTACCGCATAATAATAAAAATCCTTAGTCTGTTGTACCGATTTTCCCACATTGATTGTTTTCGAGGACAATTGTCCTAAAATAATGTCATTTTTATGTGTGTGTGCTAGCATATTTCTCGCTTTCCATCATTTTATTTTCAAGCATCGTTTTATGGTGAAAATTGTAGTTGTGATTTTATTCATTGTTCGCTCTAGCAAATAAAACTCGCATAATTAAATTTACGCTAGAAGAATGATTTCTAGTTGCTGTAATAGAGTTAAAATTTCACATAGTATCAAAGCATATTTGATGTAGACAAGAGGCTTAGAGTTGAAGAGGAAAAATTTCGGTGTTCGAGAGGGAGCATCAAGATGAATTTTCTAGGGGATGGGAAGTGCCTATCCAAGTAGTGCGAATTACTAGACATGGTTCAATTTTCTAGTTGTAGGTGGTAGGAAATTTCGATTTGTCCGGGGAAGTGATTCCAATAGGTAGAGGTGAGAAACATAATATTTTTGTAGAGCAACATTTCTTGTCTAGGTGTAGTAGGGTTTTGCAACAACAAAATCAACTTTGGGTGGAAGAAAAAATTGCACACACGGAGGGAGATTTCTCTCGGAGGGTTTCTAGATCAAAAATATGAAATTTGTAGTAGGAGCAACATGAATATTTTCTCACTCCAAGAAGAGTGCGAATAACATTTCTTACAACGAGTAGGTGAAAGAGGGAGATTTTTGTACCGGTTCCAATTTTTGCATAAATGGCTTCAACGAGACCCCGAGACTGTGACATATTAGAGGGTCCATCAAAACTATTCTATCTGGAAGGCCTGGGATGTCCTTCTTGTTAGATGTGTATTGTCTAAAGATGTACGTAGAACAAGTTGTAGTCGTGCTTACTGGATGCAAACTAGTTAGCTAATTACAATAAGTAGATGGCGAAGACAAAACAATTGATTCTCGATGGAGTTCAAGATCATATTATCTCTCACGTATAGAAAGAATACAACCAAAGAAATGTGGGACTTTATTGCCTCACACTATGATCGTGAGATCATGTGTTATGATAAAAATGAAAGTGCTTGAAATAGGGACCGAACTCGAGCGACCGGGAAAGGTCATCTTCGTTGTAGATCTCGCGCCGTGAACGGTTCGAAAAACCGATGTCGTACGAGGAAGTTATCGCATTCTATCTGTTTTCCCAAACAACAAAGATTTTGTGACTGGATAGTCAACATGCAGGTATAGTCAACAAGTATATTCCGGGGAATATTTCATTTTTTCCAAATCAACCAGATCGTGCCACGTGGCATGTTGTGGGTCGTTGATTGTTGGTGGTACAAGATGGTTTTGGACCGTTGATTTTTTGGGAAAGCGACCATTGGATGAGAGACACGCGGCAAGCACGGAGGCCGCCACGTGTCATCATGATGCGGTGGTAAAATGTTTTTGGTGGAGTCCGGGGGTTCGACCCCATGAAATCCATAGCGCCCATGAAAGTCTTCGACCATCCGCCTACCCCAAAGTCTTCGACCAGTCCCGCCTACTGCATGTTACTTACCAACTATAGTCCTCCACATTATTATATTGTGTTATGATTTGGAGGTTGAGGGGAGGGGACGCTGAGCGGTCCCAACTCCCGTGGCGGCCCCATGGTTTTGGTCACATGATATTATAAACCCGCAGACATTAAATGTGAACTCACGACGGTTGTGTATTACTCCAACAGTCCAAACAAACCGCGACATTAAACTACAATGCCATCACATGCGCGGTCAAGTCATGAAGTTAATGCGACGGTTACGTTATATGTAACCTCTAGGGGAAAAAAGGGTTGTCACATGCGCAGTTGGTGGCAATGTATCCAAACTATCTTTGGAACGTGTAGCCTCCGAGTTCCACTCCAAAGGCGGAGTTAATTCAAACTATAAAACCGCATAGTTAAAGGCGGAGGGTCGGCTCGTGAACACTCGCCTAACCATTTCACTTTAATTCAAATGGTTTTCGATTGGCCCGGAGTTAGAGCACGCCCCTAATTTTAGGTCATTTCATCAATTTAACTTCGGTTATGCATGTCTCCACTTTTAGTGGAGCTTTTCTAGTCGTCATTGGGAAAAATGCATGGGGAGGTCAATTTTTGACCAATTTTTGTGAAACAAGAGTCTACCTAGACTAATTTGAGCATTCTAGAGTCATTAGTGCGGAAAACATGCATTAAGACATTTTTAACACGTATTGTGTTTAAATTAATATGTTCCTCTATAAAATCCAGATTAAATTTCTTGTTTCACAAGAAAATTGACCTCCCAATGCATTTTCCCAATGGCAGCAAAACTCCACTAAAAGTGGAGACATACATAAGCTGAAGTTAAATTGATGAAATGACTACAAAATCTGATGTCAAAAAACCGACAGATAAAGTGAAATGTTAGGCGAGTGTTCACGAATTCATATGCGTTTTATAGTTTAGATTAACTCTGCCTTGGAAGTGGAACCAGGAGAATTGCGTTCCAAGGTAGATTTGGATACATTACTTAGCTGTGCATGTGACTAGAGGATTACATAAATAATATGCATCATTAACCATGACTGGCCGCGCATGTAGCTGGATTTATGTCATGTTAGGCTCCCCGTCCCGTGGTTAAACGGGTTGCAATATCATGTGACCAAACACATGGGTCCCTGCAATCCTGGCACAATACAACTAATGTGGGCAGAAATTTTATGCGATTAATTGTCAGCACAATGATCCATTTAAACTCCACACACCCATACATCATGATACGTCCCGAGCTGTCTCAGTGGTTCCCAAGCTGATCCAAATATTTATAATCAACATTGCATGTATCTGTGTATTTAATTCATTACTAAAATGATGATATACATCGATCCTGATTAGCAGAGTACAATCTCAACAAAGCACTCATTTTTATCATAACATGATCTCTGATCTGAATGATGATAGAATCCCACATTTCTTGTATTCTTTCTTTAGCATTAACATCGCTTATTATTGTCTATAATATACATTTTATTGCTTATTTGGGCATGCAAGCTACGACTGGCACCTGCGCATTATCTGACAATACATCTAACTAGAGATAAGATTTATTTCCGAATAAATGGCTGATAATTAATGATGATCGCCATTCTGAAAAATTGGAGCTGGCCGTATACTACCGTACTCTTGAAAATGTGTCATATATTTCTTGGAGTAATATTCGTATTTACTCTAGTCTATAGGAAAACGTGTGTCTATTTCCGTTTTATTGTTAAATTACTACCTAGATTTCTTAAAAAAATATTATGTTTCTCTCTACCTATTGGGGTACTTCAGTATAATCGAGAACTCACCACCTAAACTGAAAGGTGAACCGTATCCTAGTATTAAGCGCCGCCTACATCCCCAGAGACTAAATGTCTTGATGCTCCCTCGAGTTTTCATAACCGGCGAAATAACTGTGATAGGCATCAACATTGTATTAGTACAGCTCTGGCTCGACAGCTAGAGAATCGACAACTCTAGCTGTAAATTTAATTATCTTGGTTTACCTTTAAGGGGCTGTGAATGCTTTTTTAACTGCAATTTTCTGCATGAAACGTCTTTGAAATAAATGACGAGCTGAAAAATATACACTTTATAAAATGACATTAATTTTAAGGACCACCGACAATCAATGACGTCTTATAACGTAGGATTTTATTACATTATCTGTGAAATTCTAGAATTTAACTGGACTTAGCTGAGGTGTCGGCAAATAGGACAAAATATTTAGAGGAAAATTTCTCTTACCCCGATCAAAACGTGGGTCAACCTCGCAGCGGCAATTCTGCAGGGCTCACATGTGTGGCACCAGTACCTTTGGCCTGTATGGTGACAAGATTTCTAGACAAGACATAACGGAAATACTCTACTTCCAACAGAGCTCTGTCTGCGGCCTATGCGTGGGTACACATGTCACTTGATGTTTCTTGTTAGAAGAGCTGTACTGCGTCCCCTCTCTGCTGAACTCTTTTAGGCCCAAATGACCCTTTCTTTGAAAAATTGAGTACGGCCATTCCTCCATCATATTCAGTTGAGTCTTCAAGATATATTAAAACTTAATTGATGGTGCGGAATCATCCGCGGCTCACCTTTCTCAATTAATTATATTAGCAGTTGAACTTAGGGGAAAAATTTAAATGATAATCGATGTGAATGGAAGATTATCTCTAGGTAGTTTCCATAAATATTTAGAACTCATGTATTTAATCTTTAAATTACCAATAAAACATTGATATCAATTTATAATACAGCTTTGCAAATCAAGTATAATATTTAAATTGACATGTATGATTTTAAAATAGTTCAAGCTCCACTATCTGAGTCACAAATCATCATGAGTCATTATCTGAAACCTCTGCCATCAAATCAGTCATCATCCGGAACAAACAGAAGTATCCATTTGTCATCATGCAAGTACATTTCAGAAAATATTGTTGCATATGATCAACTCAAAGAAACAAATGATGTCATGTTATCAATATAAAGAATAAACTCCATATATAACTCAAGAGATCCTTGCTATTAACAACACTAAACATCATTAAGTTGAATTCCGGTTTGTTGTATGAGATTCCACACAGATGGGGAAGAGCAGGTTCAGCACTTCATCTCATCTCAAACATATTTAATCAATGAAATTCCTAAACCCTTCACGTCGATTTCCTGTGATTAAATCATTACCTAGGGTTTGTATTCACATGTTTTTGTCTTTGGCTGAGAATTTCTATTTTTAGGCATCCTTTATATATATAAAATTCAATTTGAAACTACATTGTTGGACTACAAACTGGGATTCGATTTTCCTTTTCCATACAAAATTCAGAATTCCACTCGATATATTTCCTTGCTTCTACTTAAATTTCATTCCTCCCCTGCACCCACGTTGCCTAGCCTGCATTCTTCAAATGAGAGCTAGGAGTTTCTTGACCAGCAGAGCATGGCTCGATGAAATTCAAGGAAGATGTAAAGATGGCCATGTCCAGAAGGTAGTCGAACACTTCAGAGGCTGGTAGTAGGAAGGTTGTCACAATTTTAAATAGAGAATGCGAAGTGAATTACTCAGTATGATCAACAATGACTGCCTCAATTTCAAGATAAAACAGAGTGAACAGTGTCGGCTTGTGTAAATTCTATATGTGCTCAATCAAGTGAAAATGGAATACTTGGCATTTACACTTTGAAATGATATGCTGCATATATGACGATTCTATGTCTTTAATGATTTGTCCATTTTCACTTATGCATCAATGTGTTAATCCATCTATGCAGTGTTAATAGCTCATATGCAAACATGATAGATAAATTCTCTGTTTCATCTTCTAGATAAATGAATTCTACATGCTAACTCATTTGCGAAAGCTTCTACATTATCTATACAACAAACAATTTAGCACGTCTGGATACACTATCTTTCCTCTCTATGACTGCGGTGGTAAGTACTGTGTCTAATCTAGTGCTTCAACAAAACCTAAAATAAACCTAATGAAGCGATAACTTAAAACCTAATACTCGATCCTTGGTGAATTTGAAGCCCTGTGGGCCTACCTTGCTTTAGTCAAGATTGAAACATGTTACCTCTTTGAGGACTTTTTTCATATAGGCAATACAAAATTTTGAAATTCTGCGGAAAATTGTCAGTTGGATCACGATTTTGATGGTGGTCGATGTCAGTACAATAATTGTCGATTCGCACGGCTCTCAACTTGGTCAAACTCGAAGTCGAGTGGGTAATTCGATATGCTCCCTGCTCATGTTTCATCTTAAATAAATATACATCAAGTAAGATGTGATAATCATTTGTCATTTCATATGCATGTCATAGACAGTGTATCATTAGAAAACTTACTGAAGAAACAGAAAACCTTATCCTTGCTCACAGTAACGAGTTTATTCAGAGCTAGAGAATAATAACGATAGTTTATGGATGATAATGCTAGTTGAATGAAAGGCCTTTTTCACGCAGGAAGATCATAAATTCCTACTGCTGGATGACGTAATTGGCCAGATGGCCGGTATCTAAAATAGCGGCCTCAAATAACAGTCTTGAAAGACATGATAATGGCCATTGTACCCTCTCTCCTTGTGAATCTAATTGATTTGTTTAAATTTGAGAGTCATCTCATCCCGTGTCAAAAGTAATGAGTAAATTTGTTCGTATGTCAACCTATTCAACAGAAGAAATATATAGTCAATATTTGCTCTTCTGAGAACTAATGGAGGAATATTTAGATCATTTTATCATTATTCTCACATGATGAAGTATTTAAGACGATCAGACTAATGTAGATCTTACTATGCCTATGAAGAATGTATTAACAATGATCTTTTCAAATAGTTGATATACTACAAAAATCTCAGTATTTCATGCAATTTGGAAGGATAGCCATTTGGAAACGTCGAAGAGAACAACTTCGATGAGTACAAACTGATGTTCCCCTGCTTGTTGATCCACAGAGCTTCATGAAATTTCAAGATCCCTTGAAATTTCTCTCAAAGACTGTTTTGGGCCATTAACGTTTTTGGATTTCGAATTTCATTTTGCCATTTGCTACTGGGAAACTTATGCAAGCATCAATCAAGTAGTCATACACTTGATACAGATCTACTTGTAGTGATGAAAAGCATTATGGCGTCTTTGGCAATTTCTAGTAAAATTTGTTGGTCAGTTGGTCGATTTATGTGGAATCTCAATTTCTGATAAACAATAACACCTCTAAAAGTACCAATGACAATGATTGGATTTCTATAATCCCATTAATCAAATTTACTCTTTCCCTTGTATTTGGTGATCTTCCGTCAAATATAATATTTGCAAATTAAGTGACATGTCATGATTGTCCAAAATGATTCCGAATATCTAGATTTCATTGCCTACTCAAGATTTCGTCTAATCATGCTGCCATAAAATCATCAAAATCGATATTACGATAAATTCATTTGACAATCATCGTAACAAAGAGAATCATGTCATCTACATTTATTCATCATGGGAATAGCAAATAGACAAATCAGGCTCTTCCTTTGAAAATAATGCATGTTAAATCGTTAATGAAACATGTCAATGTTTCATCAAGTAAATCGATTTTTAATTATAAAGAATTTAAGCTCCTATTTATTACTCCATTCCGACAATTGCTTAGTTGTCGATTTATTGTCTGCGTTGCCACTGAAATTTTGGAAAACAAATTCAAAATGCTCAAATGACAAGGGAGCCTTCTGAATTTCTAGGCAGAACATGTTGCGCCTGTAATCACATTTCATTGTCTGGCTGAAAATTTCTAGTTTATAGTACATCCCAAATATCCTCATCTTTTTCAGCATTTATCTTCTCTCACTACTTTAGCTAGTTGTTCGTTCACTAGGTGCTGTTTTCTTTTGCCTCACTAGAATGAAATTTCCTTAAAACACTTCCTACTCTATATCTATCTATTTCTACATTCACCCTCGAACTATGGTATGAAGAGGAAATTCCAGGGGGAGATCTCAAGATATGAGTCCATTCATATCAAGGTTATTCATCAGACACGCAATGGTCTTTAGCAAGCATGGTAATCCAAGGGTTTTGTAAATTGGAAGTGGTTACAATTGATCTAACAGACTATTTGCCACCAATTCAAAATAGATCATGGCTCATTAGGGTAGACATGGTGTCTTCGAATCATATCTTGTTAACCACAATCCCTAATGAGTGAAATTTGGTCTTGGAACTGTATATATGGTGAGTCCCTTTATCTTTCCTGAGCAGTTGTTAATATGTATCCCACGATCAGTGTATCATGAAGTGTCGAGGAGACAATTAGGTATATCGATATCATGCTCAGTGTAGTTGTGAAGAATTGAAGGAAGAACTTGAAACCATCAGTAATACAATCAACTAGCTATCAATATGTCATGGGAGAAGGCTATTTAGTGATTGCACTTCTTCTGTCTCAACCGTAAACAGTGCCTCAATCACCATCGCAATGAAAGTATCAATGACGGAACTCCACGTAGATCTCGAAAGGGTAAGGAGGTGTTAGTAATTTGGGACTTCCTTAATAATTCACCATTGCTAATGAGAATTTACCTTGGGCCCCAGATAATAAATTTTATGAGACAAGGCTAGCGGTATATCAATGAGAAGGAAACGATTAAAAAATTGAAGGATGACCTATCAAAGCCAATTTCATGATGGAACAATATAGCAAAGAAATCTTGATTGAAAACGGCCTCTAACAGCGAGCGGCCACAGAGAACTCCATCGACGAAAACAAGAACATTGACGTAAGAGATTAAAGACAGGCCATTGTCTTGACATTTGGAAAAGAATGTCAAATACAACAAGGCAAGGTACAAAACGAGGAAAGGAACATATCGAGTGCATCTCCTCCTCCAATGAAGACACCTTCTCCTCAAACTAGATGCACATTCAACTCAATTGAGCAAAATAGAGTATTGCTTGACGAGTGAATGTACTGGAGAAGCTACTAGAAAGGAAAGCGAGGATCTACCGCCAAAAGAAACCACTACTGCTACTAGAGTATGTTCTGGAACCGTGAAAAACATGAAGAAACTCGAAGAAACGAAAACTCAATGAAAATCACTTGACTGTTGTCATGGTGAAAACATGGCAAGCTAAATGAAATTTTGAAAGACACCTTTGTGCCTCCTTTACAAGTACTTGTGTGTTTACCTCGAGGCGGCAAATTCATGAATTTAATGCATTTTAGCTTTCAACCACTTTTCGGGCATAGACACTACAGTACTAGACTTGTGTTCACAATCTTGACATTTCCGATGTATGTGTTATCTTTCAACCATACCTTTTGCAATAAATCGGCGAGCACAATGTTCTGCTACTTGTTTGGACAATTTTTCATTGCATTAGTCAAAGATCCAACTGATTTGATGATGCCTCGTTAATAGACTGATAATATTAAATCTTTAGATATTATAGGTGAAAATATTAGTGTACGGATAAGTATTTCTTTACAGGATAGGCAATCGTCATTAGGTATTAATTGGATAGTTTAAACTAGGAATGAGTCTTGTTTCACTATATGTACTTGGGAATCAAGTCAACTTGAAGAAGGTTGGTGCAAGTTTACGCACAGACAGTGTACTTAACTCTTTCAGTAATGGCGATTCAAACTCGAAACATGGGATTCTGTGATGTGGTTGAAGTGGCGATGTTTCCATTTTCATATGCATCGATGTTAAATTGTTCTTATGCAATATTAATCCTCATAAGTTTAAAACAGATACATTTCCTCATATGCTTCACTCATCTTAGATTTATCTTCTAAGCTCAAATGAATTCATACAAGCTCTCATTCTCTCCTCACCACTTCTGTGAGCAAATTTATTCACTAGTTGCATTTATCTTGCCTCATTTTGTGACTTCGATTGACCATGAACACCCAGCCTAGTTCACTTCTTGTCAAAAACCTAACATTTGACCTAAAACATGCTACTCAATCACTTCCATGGCTGTAGTGATTTGAAATTTTCACATTTATTTAGATACAATTCAAACTGAACTGTGAAGTACCTTTTATTTCCTTTGCTTGAGAAATGAATACGACACTACATTCCTCATGGCAGTGTTCCGCCGGGCGGTGGTTTCTGCCACTGTAAAAATCGGCGGGGTGGTAACTCCCCGTTCATCGTCTACGTGTGTGCATTGTTTGGTATTGGGTGTGCGTCTGCGTGGCATTATTCCCCTTTATAAATTGTCTGATCTTCTGCGTCAACAATATATACGTGGGTATACACACACGTAGCTATCTCCATGACAGCCGCGTATATATATATAATACTCTCTTTATTGTCTCTATCTCACCCAAACGCACACTCTCTCTCCATATCTATCTATCTCTCTCTCCCTCCCTCCCTCTTCATTTCCCTCTCTCTCTCTCTCTTCCCCTTCTCTCCCTCTCTCTCCTCTCACTTCACTCCTGCTCTCTTCTCTCCATATCTCCATTACCCTCTATCTCTCTCTCTCTCTCTCTCTCTCTCCACCCTTTCTCTCTCTATATTTTTATTTTCCCCTACCTCTTTCTCCCTTTCTCTCCCCACCTCCCTCTATCTCCTCCCCCTATCTCTCTCTCTCTCTCTCACCCTCTCCCCCCCTCAATCTTTGTGTCTCCCTCTCTCTCTCTCTCCCCTTCCTTCTCTCCTCTCATCTCTCTCTTCCCTCCTTTCCTCTCTCCCTCACTCTCTCTCCACCTCTATCTCTATATGTCTTTGTTCTTTCCCCTCCCTCTCTCCCTCTCTCTCTCCCCTCCTCCAACTCCATCTCTCTCACCCTTCCTCCTCTTCCTTCCTCTCTTTCCCTCTCTCTGCTCACTCTCTCTCTCTCTCTCTCTCTCTCTCTCTCTCCATCCATATGATCGAGAATTATCTCTCTCTCTCTCTCCATATGATCGTGTCTCCTCTCTCTCTCTCTCCCCGCCTCTCCCCCTCTCTTTGTCTCTCTCTTTCCCTCTCTCTCCCTCTTCCCATCCATATGATCGAGAATTGTCACTCTATGCAATCAATAATATATGTAAGGTTTAATTTAATAATACTTATACTAGAGATTATTATTGTTACGATATATTGGAATAATAATAATAATCAATATTATTGATTATTATACCAATAATAATATGTAAAGAAATAACTTGTTAAAGAAATAATAGTATGTTAATTTTTACATTATAGACAAACCAATTTGTTCTTATCAAATTGATAGTTTTGTGTCTTACATTTTTCATTACATTTATATATGTTTTAATTTGAATATTAATTAAAACATACGACGCTAACATTTAATTTTGTTTTTTTTGCTATATATATTTTTCCTCGCATTTTAAAAAAATGTTTCCATACTTACATTATGCCTCAACATCTCCCCCATCTTGGGTTGTAGAGTGCCTCTCTATGGAATCAATCTATGATGGAAGTCCAAACGAGATGATCAAATATCTATGTGATTGAAACCATGCCAAGTTTTCTCCAAATACATTGGTGAAGTGAAGGAAATATGGTGACATTTCTTGAATGTATAAAAACCATTTCGCTTGAAAATAGAATTTGATACAATATTTTTTCCTACGAAAAAAAAGGGTCTTCGACTCCACATGGCAAGCTAAAGACTAATTCTCTTTCTAACAAGCTAGTTGTTTCATTGTCATCATGTCGTTCTTGCATAAAATATGGTTAAGTCGAGATGATTAAAAAAAGAACATAAGATAGCCAAAGAACACATTAGTCATCCAACCTAACAAAATATTATGATTGAATTTATGTTAGAAAGACTACCAATTAATAGATAGTAGTGCCAATCTTTCATAAAAGAATGTTGAGATCACTACAAACTCCATGGATGTTTTCTCTCTTCCATGTGAAAGAACATGATTGATATAAATACTTGATAACTCAATATTACTATGCTTTATAAGTCAAGCTAGTGATCCAACCTAACAAAATATTATGATTGAATTTATGTTGGAAAGACTACCAATTAATAGATAGTAGTGCTAATCTTTCATGAAAGAATGTTGAGATCGGTACAAACGCCATAGATGTTTTCTCTCTTCCATGTGAAGGAACATGATTGATATAAATACTTGTTAACTCAATATTGTTATGCTTTATAAATCAATGCTTGACTTAGTATATCATCATCTATTATAACGATATATGCACTTTCTCTTGCAAGATAAAGGAAAAAATTGAAGTTTCAAACAACTGAACAATATTTGCATTATACTTTCGGATATATCCGAAATCTAACTTGCTAATAATATTTAACTATACGTAAATAAACACACGAAATGTATCCATCCAAATCAATTATCCTCAACATGTCCACAAGATTTCTCAAGAATATGGTGTTGCAAGAAACAAAACAAAACTTCTCAAAACTAAGGTAAGGGTTAAAAAAAGATCACGAGATAAAATATTGCAAAGGTATGGAGGGTTAGGGCAATGAAAATTTCATGAAACGTAGAGAAGCGTCAAGCTAAATACGGATTTATAAACCCACATTGAAGAATATTTTTAAAATAAGGCTTTACCTTTAGACTTAAAATTTTTTCTTGAGATTGCCAACAACATGCAACACATTCCAAAAGAATACTCTACGTAAAAAGGTCCAAGACAAAAATCAGCTAGAAGAGGAGGTTGTAACGTTTAATAAGGTAATAGGTTAATCAAAAAGCAAAGAGAGGACTGAAGTGTAGTAATGCTATTGGAATGAAAGTCTCCAAGACAAATGGAGGATGAAGATAAAGTTCAAATCAATTTCCAATCATCGAGAAAGGCGAGTCAAAGTACTAGCGCAATCTCTAACACTATATATCACAAGGAGAAGATCCACCTTTCGTCTGGAGGAAGTATGAATAAAAGAAGGTCATACCATGTAAGTACCAAGCCAAAGTATCATAGAGGTGTCCACGAGGGTTTGATAAAAAATCGAATACAAAAGCAAGCAAGGAGGAGTGAGCCTAGTTGTTTAATTCATGAAACTTGTGTTCAACACGTGTAAATTTGTAAAAGAGTCAAAACATTGTTCATTATTGAGGCTCACCTTGAGTGATATCCTTGCAAGGCGAATGGTTGTTGGTCTTATGGAACAAGGGTTTGTTTAAAATGATTTGGGGGTGGTCATGTTAGGCTATTTTGACTATTGGCGATACTTGATCGACCTAAGTTGTAAGGTAATGGGGTGAGAACTCCAGAACTACGTTGACTTATTTCTTAAGTATTTTCCGCCATAATATCATGATGCTGAAGTAATCTTTGGGTTAAAATGTCTCCAAAAAATGGACCCGATCTGCTTCAAAAGATATGCTAGACAAGAGTCGCTTCTAAACGTATACGAGAGAAAACCATATAAAACATCTCCAAAGGCACTAAACTATACATCTTTGGAGGCTCAACAAGTGTTTACGTACTATCTAGTCTCATCCAAAGAGAAGGGAAAACTATCCCTCACTATGATTTGCTTTCCATTTCCACTCCCGAGCAATCTAGCGTATCCAACCTTTTACAAGCTACTACCAGACACAGAGGGGCAATCCTAACATGCATGGCCAAATTTGCATTAACGACCAACAAACTTTGGGCTTTTCTCACATCTTTTAAACATAAACTTCGTGAACTTTATGAACTTTTAAACATAAATGTGATGTTGTGCAAGAGCCAAATGGATGTCTTGGTATGATTTTCTAATCTAGTATTTTCGGTACCATGATATCGAAATCACAGTTATATCGAAAGTCGAAATCATTTACAACAAAATATTTTGGGAACATATGGGTTATATGCTCAAAAGAACATAAATTACATCGAGAATTACAATGAAATGAAAAACAGACAAGTATAATGCAAAGTAACTCAAATTAAAGAGTTCACCGACATCTGGTGATTAACAACACAATCAAGCCTAAGTTACGATGTAGCTATAGTGAATTTCTTGCCATACTTTGACAACAAACATACTTTAAAATACATGTAGTTTTGGCGAGACAAAACATCTTGGAGAAACAAAACATAAAGCTGAAATAGCCTCCTACAAATCCAGAAAGCAATCTATACAAACATAGAGAAATCTTGCTAAAATAAGGCTCTTCAAAACTACACAACTGAAACAGCTAAAGCAATTTAAATGTTTTATATTTCAAGTCGAGAAGAATGATTAAATACCATAAGTCTATTTCTTGATTATGAGGAAGTTATGAAAAGAAAAAAATTAATCAAAATCTATTTAGTGTGAAAAAAAAAGTTATTGTTTTCTTTATATTTCAATTGGAAAGATAAAGTCAGCTCCCAATTGGTGATAGGGTATTCTATTAAAGGCATTCCATGTATCAAGGTCACAAGTTCAAAGCCTGACTTATCCGTGTTAGCAGAAAAAACAAATATGGCACGTAAAGGTTAAAGTGGTTTAGATCCAAAATTAATCCGTGTCACACGAGTACGGAACCACCTTCTGTTGTGCATTTTTAGTTTTTTGTTCTTCTTTATATGAGATATTCCTGAAGCACTTCAGTAATGATTTGCTGATAATCAGATCATCAGAGTGAGCAAAGCTTCCTTGGTTGACTTTTCAAAATTCTAGCAGTGGTGTGATGAGTAAAAGTTTTATTGTAATGAGTTCACTACTCCATTTTTACAAAGTATGGCTGAGAAAGTTGATTTTGGGTAGGAGATCTTTAACACTTGCTCAATCACCTTGTAGTTTCTAAAGAGTTTTAAGGGAATATACACCTCTTAGTTTCTACTAATATCGTTTAGGCGAATTTACACATGTTAAGTTTCTAATGATTAGTTTAAAGGGAATCTACGTCTAATCAAAAGTGAGCAACAGGGTCTTTACATTATCATAAGAACATATATTTAATTAAATAATTAAATAATTTCTCCCTGGACCCTAGGAAAAAAATTATCTGATATTAGCTCGCTATGCAAAAACACATAATAAACAGGGGAATTTTTCATCAATCTAAATCAATTTAACAAGGGAATTTTTCATCAATCTGACTAAACGTCAGTTGACGAAACGTCAAAAACTCAAAATGTTTCAATGATTTTCAGGAAAGGAACAAGTTTTTGTTGCAAACATTTCAATATCTTTCATCTTTTTCAATTTCCTCAAAAACAAGGTCAAAAAATCATTTTTTTTTTCATCTAAAACTCAATTGAAAATATCATGTAACAAAATGAAATATTCTAGTAGCAAAACTAAGTTACAGTGCATAACTGTGTCCGGATCATCAAATCATCAAAATTCTAGTTTTGTTATGGAATGGGGCTTATTATAGTAACGTCAAATATTATAGATTTATAAATTTTTATATCTGCTACACCATTTTTCTACATTGGATTTGCAACAAGCCTAATGACAAATTCTGTTTGAAACATGATAAATAGACCTCTAAAAGTCAACCTTTTTCTTTTCAACTCTGTTTGAAATATGATAAATACACTTTTGAAAGTCAACTTTTTCTTTTCAAATTCATCTTATGCTAAGTATGTTCAGTGTTTAATAAGTATATTATAAAAAAGATTATTGGGTTTATTTAAGGTAATTAGAAGTAATAATTGGTATTTTCCACAAGTGATATAATGAATTTTGCTGTAATGGCTTTAAATATTATTATTGAGTTTAAACAATTTCTCTACAACCAAAACATTTATATTCCTCATATGAAATATAAAAATATTTTTAGATCTAAGACTTTTGTGATCTATAATGTAGATAAAAGTACTTTTGGAAAAACCACATCATTAAGATTAGGTCAAATACTTTTATCTAATCCTAATAATGTGATTTTTCTGAAAGTACTTTTATCTATAAAAATATTTCTTATCTAAGAAGAAAAAAACAAATATATATATATATATATATATATATATATATATATAATGGTTTTTTTTACCTAAATTTTACAATACAACTTTATGATCGTTAAAAATGCATAAATAAATTCAATACCCTAAATAATCTTTGAGACACTTCAACTTGCAAATTCAATAACTTAAATTTATAATTCTTAAAAATCTCTACTAAATTTTACACAAAATTAACTAAAAAAAAATCTAAACCTTTCATTAATCTAATAATCAAATTATATAAAAGAAAATAACAAATGAATATTTTAACAAATTCAAGCATACAAAACATTTCCTAAATTTACAAGTACTCTAATGGAAAATTCTCTTTGAAACATATAGGCAGACACCTTCCGAAGTCAACCTCTTCCCTTTGTAACCTATATAATGTTAAGCATGTTCAGTGTTGTCCAATAAGTATTATATAAAGAAGCTCAGGATACTGATTATCATAGGAAATACCTGACAAGCTAAATAAGATCTTGATTATTCCATCCTTACCGGCTTTAACCCTTCTCCATCCAATCACTTCTTCTTTTTCTTCCTCTGAATTTAACTTGCTTTCCGTTCATCCACAATTTGTAATAATCATATTTCCCATCCCAAACCGGCCGGGGTCCCAGGGTTCTTCTCCGTCTTATTAATTTCTCAATTTCTTACCCCCGAGCATTCATAGTCGAACCACCCAAAAACTCCCAATCTTCCTATCGCTCCCATCATTCAATCTATGTCTAAATCTCTCCATCCTCGCGTCATCACGCCCATCAACATCTGTTGACCTCCCCACTTATCAAACCTTGATGCGACCCCAAGCACCAACGATCCCTCAATTTCCTCACACTGTAACAAACCCTCATGCCCATCCGGCCTCTCCATCTTCTAAATTTGTTACGCCTGTACTGGTCAATGATTCTGACCCTTATCGTATTACTACTCCTTGAATCCTAGTCTAGAATCGCTTACCTGTCAGGTCGAACAATTTGCCCTACCCTTAAGGCAAACTTCATATATTTCTTCAACCTGTGCTCGGGATATCCGATCTCACCATGGTTCTCATGTAATCATGGTCCAGATACCCATCCAGTCTCCTAATACAATGCTCAAGCAAATCACATCGAACCTACGCTGACCTCTATCAAGTTCAATTTTAACCAAAATGAACCAGAGATTTTTTTATTTTTTTACATTGGGAAAATTTATGATAATTTACATCTCACACCAATACCAACAGCGGGATAAGTTGACTCATCAATGTTACTCACAAAGAAAATGAGACTTGTTGATGGTCTATAAAGGGGCAATGAAAATGAGATTTGTTGATGGTCTATAAAGGGGTAGGTTTTCTTTTTTGCAAGATGTTTTTGGGTTGGGTCTTGGGTGACTTATTAGCTAATTAGAAACAGTTTTAATACATACCTTAGGTTCAATCTAGCAATTTACAACTAATTTATTTTTTTTCTTTTTTTCCTTTCTTTTAAATAAGCTTTTTTTCCTTTTTTTTAAATAAATCAAATCTAAATAGAGGCAAGGTTAGCTTATTTATTGAATAGAAGAAGAAAGATGATATCACTAAATTTTATCTTAATTATATCTTTAACATTTGTGCTAAATGTTTATGTTAATTATATAATAATCTAATTATAATATATATAACAATGTAAACTTCAATTTTAATTTACTCCACCAAATCTCTAGTCCATTTTCCCCTACCCATAGTTTTCTTAGTTTCCTTTTTCAACTATGATCTATTTTTCCTCATGAACTTGCTCCCCATCCCTTTTTATGTTCTTCAAAAAAGGGTTTAACAATGTTGTGGTTTTCTATCACATTTTCACACAATTAGGTATTCATTGAATATGATATTCATAACTTTCATTCATGAAGTAGAAACAGTCAATATTGATTATGCATAAATGATTTGTTTAACAAAACCTCCCAAGACAAATTTTTCCAAGAATTCAATGCCCTTCATCACTTGGATGATAACCCTAATATTATCATAAAATGCCATAAGGATAACACATTTATAACCATGAACACCTTCAATTACAAAGTTAAAGTTGTTAATCTTATTTTCTCCTCTTCTTATAAACCTCTTTTCAAGAATCCTATCAACACAATTAGAACAAAGTCACCAATGCTATTATGTCGTCATCATTTATCTTTCTATTTTTAAAAATAAATAAAAATTACTCATAACCCTCAACCACCCAAAATTTATTGTTAAACCAAAGATCACATTGAGGAGATGAGAATCAATGTGGCAATAATTTTATTATTTCATGACTTTTTATCAGTGAACAATTGTGTAGCAATGCATCATTACTATTTGCAACATATCAATAAATAAAACAATGCATCAAGAAGTCATCATCACATCATTAATGCATCAAGAAGTCATCACATCAACACAAGAGGACACAAGCTTTTACGTGAAAACCCATACGAGAGAAAATTACAAATTCTTCTTCTTCTTCTTCAATTCATTACATAGATTTTCAGACATGGCCTACTGGAGGAACACACCCCCAAGATATGCAAGCAACTACTTGTGATAGGCTACAACCGGATTGAGGCACCAACCTCGAAAAGGGAAAGCAGCTACTCACTATAGGTTACAACTTAATTGAGGCACCAACCTCAAAGATGAAAAAGCGTCCACTTGCTCTAGGTTTCGACCTCATTGAGGCACCAACCTCATTAGAGACACCCACCTTCTTCTTCAACTTCTTGTGGAACACTTTTCAAAACTTTCAAATTGGACCCACCTACTCTTAAATCAATATAAATGTTTAAACTAAACAAATTAATGTTATCATATTGTTATCAATGACCTATCATACCATGTTCAAACTTTGTTCCAATCTGGTCACATAAAACCCTTCTCAAAACTTGTTCTTTCCATATACCCAACTTCAACTACAACCCAGCTTATAAGCTCCCAAAAAAAATACTATTGATTTTGACCCTCAAGAAAACGACGTCAAGTCTTTTCATTCCTTTAGAATTGTTCATCATTGAACCCTGATCACCATGTTTCTTTGGGAATCTAATTTGGCTTAAAAGAACCTAGAAATCCCCAAAAACTATATAAAATCAAATATTAAATTAAATGTTCTACAAAATGATTTTTTCAAGGAACATTCTATAAATTTCCCAACTTCCAGCAACAATTCTACAAAATGATTATTGTTGCATTCTTAAATGTTCTACAAATTGACAAAACACCCTTTGTGTTTCACGCCCTTCCGGCGAGGGGGTCCCATCCCATCCCAACGACAATGTGTCATTGTCAACATCCATTTGTTGTTGTTTTTTTTCCTTTGTCATTTGTCGTTTCCCTCTCACCGTTAACTCTATTCATCTCTCTCGTTTTCATGACATGACACCACATGGAGGGCGAGGTGACACTCACCTACTACGTAGCCACATGGAGGCCGAAGTGACACTCACCTACTACGTAGCCACACGGAGGGCGAAGTGAAATCTACCAATGGTGGGTTTTCCTCTGTATACGGAATCTCAGAAATTTGAAATTTGGATCCTCCTTCGGCCAGCTACAATTTCAAATTTGGATCCACCCATTAACCAAATTTACTGCAATTAAATGTTGTGGTATAGTGAAAATCCCTCCACGCGTGGCATGCTAGAATGCCTTGATTCGGGTTTGAGAATGTTTGCTGCCATAACTCCCCTCATTTCAATTTAATTTCAATTTCATGGAATTCCATTTCGTCGACCTGCTTTCATTCAATTGAGAGTATTCCCCTGCTCCCCTACGTTCATTCCGTCGAGAGTATTCCCCTTCTCCCCTATGTTCATTCCGTCGAGAGTATTCCCCTCCTCCCCTGCGTTCATTTTGTCGAGAGTATTCCCCTCCTCACCTGCGTTCATTTCGTCGAGAGTATTAAGCTCCTCCCCTGCTTTCATTTCGTCGAGTTGATGCTTACATAATTGAAGAGGAAACAAGAGTTGTTGTTTACATAATTGAACAGGAAACATGAGTTGTTGTTTACATAATTGAAGCGGAAACAGGAGTTGTCGAAATTTGTCGTGTGCATTTCTCCTTTGCCAAATGAGACAGGGTTACCGTTTGCAAAGGTAAATTCACTGTCATTTTTACAAATTATATGCATTTTCTACTGTTTTTCTACTATTTTCTTTAATGTAAGGAAAAGGTTACCAATTTACATGCATTCTGCATTATTTTTCTACAGGATGTTCTACTGTTTTTTTACTATTTTCTTTAATGTAAGGAAAAGGTTACCAATTTATATGCATTCTGCATTTTGCTCTGGGATGTTGTTCCAAGGAGTTGTTGCAACGATGACTAGTGAGTTGCTGCAAAGGTGACCAATGAGTTGCCACTACAACACTTAGTTGGTTCATCATTACGGAAACTCACTGGTCACCGTGCGACAACTCATTTCTCATTGGTCACTGGTCATCGTTTGGTCACTGGTCACTGGTCACCGTTTGTCACCGTTCTAAAATAGTAGGAAAACCTTGTTTATCTAAGAGAGAGTGAAAGCTTCTTATGAAAGGGGAAACTTTCTTCTTTCTATCTATTCATCATGTATGATGGATGAAATATTTTAAATTTTCTCATTAGAGTTTTTTCTTTTTATCTCTTTATAATATAAGATAAATGCAATATTTAAATGTTTGATGTTTATTCTTGTTTATTTTTTATGTAAAAAACCTTTGAAATTTTCCATCACCATATTCTCATTTTCCAATATTATAAATGAGTATTTTTATTTTTTATGCAAAAGATATTTTTATATTTAGTAAAATTTTCTATTTATATATTTTTATATGTTCTCATTTGATATATATTTAGAATTTATAATTTTTTCCAATATTATGTGCGAGTATTTTTAATTTTTTTGGATAAAATATTTTTATATTTTGTATTTAAGTTTTAGAAGAATTATTCATTTGCAATCACAAGGCTTAAATTCATTACATAAAATCTTAACATGTAACTCGAGCTAATTAAAATTCATTGGAAACCATCCCAGTTATTTCTCTTAACCACTCCAAATAAGTCCAAATAACAAGTCCCATTACTTATATATATAGAGATCATTTTATTTCAATATGTAATTTCAATGAATTGTAATTTTTTAGGAATTTAAATTATAATAAACATTTTTATCAATACAACTTTCATATCCTAACTATAAATCTTCATTATCTTCAATAATAAATTTTAAGGTTATGGCTAAACTATGTATCAAATTGGTGTATAAGACTCTATTGTACGTAAGATAAGGGACTCACTCAATTTGATTATTAAAATATATGGAAATATATATACTTTACTTTATTCTAGATTTGAACATATGACCTCTTATAAGGAAATACATATTCTTAACTATTAGATTCATTAAAATTCATTAATTAACATTTCTTTTTCCACATATACTGAAAAAATCATTGTTTTAAAAAATAAACTTACTTTAAAGAAAAACTCCCTTAAAGTCATTGTTGTAAAATATAAACTTCTTTAAAGTCATTGTTGTAAACACGGAAGGTCATTTTCACTATATTCTACTTTACCAATATAAATATCATCAAGCTTAGAATGACAAAAATGAGGTGGTTGTTTTTTTAGCTTTGGTTTATTGATAAAGTGATAGTGGTGTTGTTCTATTACTGACTATTATTGGAAACTCACTGTTAGTTTGTCAACTCATTGTTCTATTTTTGAATACTTTCTAAATATACTCATTGTTCTAAATATATAGGTTGTGTTTGTTTCTAAATATTAGTTTATGTTGTTTGTCCTATTTGTTGGAACACCTAATCCTCTATGGGTAGGTGTGGAATGCGAAAAGTCACAATGGAGTTCAAGTGACCTTGGAATGTGAAACCAAGAGTCACACCATTGTACTATAAATGTACATCTTTGTATAATGGAAAATAAGAGAGCCTCACGCTTATCTTTCATTGTGTGTTGAGTCTCTTGTGTGTGTGTTTATTCTTCTCATACACCATGTGTGTGTTTTAACATGGTGTTTAACATGGTATCAGAGCGGGCGATTGCTGGCCCTGCTCCAAATTGAGTGAGCCATTTGTGTTTATGGCCTATGCATATCTGCAAAAATTCTTGACATTTTTGCAGCACTCAGAGTTTCTGCAACAGAAATTTTTCCGCATTCAGAAAGTGGTTTTGGAGAAGGAGCAGCATTCATAAATTGGCAGCATTCAGGCATTGGCTTTGAAGAAAGGCAGCGCTGTCCATCTGAAGGTTTTCATTCTAAATTTTCTCTGCAATTTCTGCTCATTAAAATCTGCAATTTGAAGAGCTGCTGGATAATATTTATATTGGGTTTCTAAAGAAGAAATTTCTGGTTTTTACTGCAAAAGAAATCTGAGTTTTTCTGTTGAAAAAAATTCTTCATATCTACATTTTCTACTGCTGGATTTGTTTCTGCTACACATTTGGAAAAAAATTCTGCTGCTATTGTACAAATCACTGCTCTCTGCTGTTATAATTAAAAAAAAAATAAAATAAAAAATAAAAAAAAATAAAAAAAAATAAATTTATTTTTCTGGGCTCTCAGCCCTTATGGCCTGCACTCACACCATTCGGCTGTCCCAACTCACACAACTCCGCCACATAGCCCCCTCCCTGCGCAGACTCCCTACACACTACGCGACACCCTTACTTACAGCCATCGCTCCTGCAACCCCTCACTCCCTGTTCTCATCCCTCAACCCGCACAGCACATCCCCTATCCCCCATCCGCCCTTTGCCTACGCAAACAACTCGCACTATATATATATATATATATATATAAAACTCTCTGCAACACGCAGCCCCTTCTCACAGCATTTACCTCCCTACTCCACTACCCGCGCCCCCTTTGCACCCCTCTCACCTCTTACGTGCTTCACTCCACACCCTGCATACATACCGCCCCTTGGCCTCCCATCTCACAAACGCTCATCCCATCTCAATTCTTTTTTTAATTTTTTTATTTTAATATTCGCCCCCTCCTCCATAAATTTCCCTCTCTACTCTGAATTCCCTCCTCTTTAAATTTTTTTAAAATTTCGATTTTTTAATATTTAATTTTTCCTGTCTTTTTAAATTCCCCCTCTTTTATAACATTCCCCTCCCTCCACGATTTTTAGATTCGATTTTTAATTTTTTAATATTCCCCTTATCACTCCATTCCACCACTCCCATTTTAAATTCGTTCCCCTTCCCTTTTTAAAGTGAATCCCCTCCCTTTTTAAATTATTTTCCACCTTTCCATTTTAATTTTTTTTTAAAAAGCCCCTTTCCCTTTTAATTAATTCATATTTCAATTAATTCATTTTTTAATTAATTTATATTAAAAAAAAAAAAAACAGCAAAGAGAGAGAGAGGAAGAGAGGAAGAGCAGAGAGAGAAATGAACAGCAGAATTGAAGAAATGGCATGGACTATATTTAGAGAAAAGTGGATTTGACATTGTGTGATTTGTGGCATAAGAGTGATTTTTTGAAGAAATTGACATTTGAAGACGAGTTGTTATTGGTGCAAAACAACTCTTTGAAGGAAAAATCAGCTGCCTTAAAGGCCTCTTCCATAGTGTTTTGCTGCACATTTTTGCTGCATATTGTATTGAAATGACATTGATTTGCATCTTCATTCAAGACTTGAAATGTATTTGAGTTGAAAAATTGTTGATTGCCCTCCATCATTTGAGGAGCAGATTTTGTACTTTGAGATTTCCATAGTTGGAAATTCTTTGGATTCATTTGTATTTGTTGTTGAATCACATTGTAAACGGGTGCATTGTCGGTTGTAGCTGACACCCTTTCATTTTTTAGCCTAAGTTGTTGAAAATGGCTAAAATCAATGAGGCATTAGAGTTGTTGAATAACCTCATTCATTCCAATGTTGATGATATGATAAAAATGAGCAAGGATGCTCTTTGTAACATTCAAAGTTTTTTGCAAGATGCACAAGAGAAGATTGAATTTTTGCAGTTGGAATCTCAGCTTCAACAAGATGAACTTCAGCAAAAGAGTCACCATTCTGAACCTGTTCCTGTTCAAAAGATTGAGAAGGACTCTCATCAGAAGAAAGAAGATAAAGTTGCAGTTGATTCCCATTCAGTTCCTTGTACTAGAGCAGATGTACATGCAGATGCAGCAACTCAACCTGCACTTCTCAAGCCCATCATCAGACCTTGGGAAGAGCTTGTCCACAACAAGCACCGAACTGGTCTTGGATATGACAAGGATGTGTCCTTTCATATTCCAGACTACACCAAGCCCATTATATTTCAGAGTGTCGGATTCCTATATGACAGTTCACCTGCAGCTGTTCCAGATCCTGTTCCACTTCCACAACAGATTGAGAAATGCCAACACTGTGATCGAGTTGGTCATATGAAAGATCACTGTTTTGATCTTCATCCATGCAAGCACTGTGGTCGGCACACCCATTCTTCAGACAGATGCTTCAGAAACAAGCCTCCTGCAAGAACAAAGATTCATCTTGGATGGATTGCTTCTTGGCAATGGGCATCAGCAGCCAAGAAGATGTTTAAGTCGCATGTCAGAACATGTTCATGGATATTGAACAAACTTGCAGTTGAGTTTTCGCCATCATCTCACCTTTTCCCTGACAGGGGGGGAAATGGTGGTCATGTACAAGCTTCGACGATAGATCAAGCGAGCCTAAGCCACAATCTCTCATTCTATGTTCAGATTTGTAGCCAAAGACACAGCAGTTCAAGCGAGCATGAGCCACAATTCGTCATTCCAGATTCAGAGATGTAGCCAGAGACACGGATGCCCATGAGCATGCCTTCGGTTGGTGGACAACCTTAAACCATCATCTTTGGTTGGTGGAAAACCTTAAACCACCACAGGTAGTAGACCTCCCTTATTTTAGGTCGAAGGTCTCCCTTTCATATATGAGGAACACTTCCTCTAGTAGAAGCCTTCAACTTCTTGCCAGATTTGGTTGAGTTCCAGGAAATGCTTCAAGCATTCCAGAGTTGTTGGTAATCCTAAAACCATCACAAGTAGTAGACCTCCCTTCTTTTAGGTTGAAGGTCTCCCTTTTTTATGAGGGACAATTCCTCTAGCAGAAGCTTTCAGCTTCTTGCCAGTTTTGGAAGAGTTCCGGGAACTGCAACAAGTATTGCATTCCAGTGTTTGTGGTCACCCTAAAACCACCTCTTTTTTCCAACATTTCAGAGAGTTGATTCAGCCAAGCGCTGCCATGTATACTTTGCATATTTGTATTACAACTCTTTTCTTGGACTCACACATACCCCTTCGGATTAAGGGGGGATGTTGGAACACCTAATCCTACATGGGTAGGTGTGGAATGCGAAAAGTCACAATGGAGTCCAAGTGACCTTGGAATGTGAAACCAAGAGTCACACCATTGTACTATAAATGTACATCTTTGTATAATGGAAAATAAGAGAGCCTCATGCTTATCTTTCATTGTGTGTTGAGTGTCTTGTGTGTGTGTTTATTCTTCTCATACACCATGTGTGTGTTTTAACATGGTGTTTAACACTATTATCGTATTAGAAGCAACTCACTATTACAGTGGCAGAAATTCACTGTTGCAGTGGCGACAACTCATTGTTACAATGTGTTTCCACCACTGTAAGAGGGAGTTGTCACCAGTGTAACAGTGAGTTGCATCCATCGTAACAGTCAGTTGTCACCAATGTAATAGTGAGTTGCAACCACTATAACAGTGAGTTTCTGCTACTGCAACAATGAGTTGCTACAACCTTGTTTTAACAATCTAACAATATATCATTAAATTGTTTTTTTACTTAATAATTTTCTTCTTTTGCAGATGGTTCAAAAATGGACATTGATCATTCAGTTTTGGTGTCATACAAACCTAGGCACTGCACGGACTAGGTTTTTGCTTCATAATGAAGCACTAAGCCAATTTTATTAAAATATTAGAGAAATTCCTGGGAGAAGCACCAACAATGAAGCATATTATCTTGCCTTGGTTGATGGGATTAGAGAAACAAGGAATTATGGTGCAAGTGACATTGTCACTTACACCAATTTTGAATTGATAACCAATCAAATGATTGGAATTTACGAAGTTAGAAAACAAAATTTGAAACCCCTCTACCAACAAGCAAAAAACATCGTTGCACAGTTTCAAAGTTTTAACATAATTTACTGATCAGATGTCTAAAGTGTTGTTGATGATATACTCATTGAAGCAACATCCAATGGACGTGAATGTGCAAGATATGTGGATGATCCAGCATGTGCTCCACCAATTATCATTGACAGACATCGATATACGTGGTTTGTTAATGAATGGATTTTTCTTGTGATTTGTATTGGGTTTATTATGGTGGGAGTCCTATTATGGTGTTCCTATTTCTTGTGATAGATTGTAGCAGCATTATGTCCATCATTTTTTATGTTTTTATATGAGCTCTGATTTTTATAGATGGGCTCACTTTATTTTTTGGTACTTTTTTTATATCTCAACTCAACATGTATTTAAAAAATGTATTTTTCAGTAATGCTATTAATGGAATTACATTGTGATTACAATTCACATGTCTAATTTTGATTACAATTAAGTTGTGTCATTTTCATTAGAATTCAGTTTTGTCTATCTACTTTGCCTAGTAATAAAGTATAATTCTAAGTGATTAATAACTACATTATCTAACAAAAAAAACTAAAAAAAAAATCTATAAGTTGTGAGCATAATTTGTAACATTATCTCTATTGTTGTTAACTTTTACTCTAATTATTTTCTAGGAAAAACGATGGCTCTAACTCTAATATATATAAAACATACTTATTTATCATGAGATGTCTGAGTTAAATAATACATTCCATCCATGCATATAGCAATGAAACATAAATCAATAAATCGTATACCTATATACAGAGATGTATACAAGTAATTTAATATATTTTAATACATAGCAAATGAAATCAGACTTTAACATGATTAAAAATTATTACAAACTGGATTGGGATCTTTAATATAGAGATTAAATTTGGCTAGAGGCTTCCAAACTGAATTAAATAACTCATTCCAAAAATCAATAAATTGATTTTAAGTGACGATTAAAAACTATTTTGTACTTATAAAATTATTTTTATCCCTAACAAATCAGATCATACTTTTTTTGTTAACCTATTACAAACTGGATTGGGTCTTTAACATAGAGATTAAATCTACCCAAAAAAATATTTTTATTGAGCGACTTATGTGGTGACTATGTTTTGATTGCATCTTATATGTTTATGTTGTCAATTATAAAGAGTTGGTGAAAATTAATGTTGTTGAAAATTAAGGGTGGGGGGAGAATCACTATTTCCTTTTACAAATGTTATTTTATCAGTTAAGATCACTTTAAATAGAACGCAAAAATGAAAAAAAAAATAACTATTTTTATTATCAAATAGAGGAATCCAAAATATGTTACAAAACGAGACCTTAGAATGCCTTCAATACGTCTTCACAATTCCAACTTCTAGGAACATTCATTCATTCATTATCCAAGAGTAGCACATGCAAAATTTATACAAGTCTCTAATAAAAGTCTAATGAGATTGAATTCTTAAAGAAGTCCCTTCAACGACAGATCATGTGAGATACCCTTGGTTACAATCCAACCAAGTGAGCTTATAGATCAATCATTATTTTCCCTTTATACATAATTAAATGCAAAATGCAATTGTGATATCTTGCATTATTGAAATCCATAAATCCAACCTCATTTAAGCTACAAAATTGTATAAATATCCAAAAAAACAGTTCAATTGTTGTGAATCTCTCCATTATCAACATCTATAGCCACAAGAGCAGGTGATTTGAATTGAATCATGTTCTGACATACA
Organism: Pinus albicaulis; assembly: GCA_034641835.2. Taxonomy (NCBI): domain Eukaryota; kingdom Viridiplantae; phylum Streptophyta; class Pinopsida; order Pinales; family Pinaceae; genus Pinus; species Pinus albicaulis. Next base: position 265,635,775 of record CM076575.1, on the reverse strand, counting down.
TGACAACAACAACAACTAAGCTTGCAAACAGTGAAAATAATATGAACAGTCTGCAAATCAATGAAGTTAAATTGATAGTCATGGAAAAACAGAATATGCATTTAAGGATAACTAATAAACTATAACCAATAATTTTTAAGGAAAGTAATTGAAGGATTCAGTGTAATGGTGCATGGGCACACAAAGTTGCTGGTAATCAAACTTTAAATTATTATTATGGAAAATCAGGGCCTTGACCACGAGAGTAATGAATGGTTGGTGCCAAATGGTCGACAACCATTGTGGCAACACCTGACAGCGTACAAGTGAAACAGAAATATCCCCTGACCACGACTGCAACAAACGGTTGGTTCCAAATGGCCGGAAACCAGTGTGGCAACACCTGACTGCGTACAACTGAAATGGAAATCTCCCGAACACGACAGCAACAAACGGTCAGTGCCAAATGGGTGGAAACATTTGTGGTAACAACTGACTGCGTACTGTTGCCAAAATATACAACACCACATCATATTACTGAACTCATTACCTAAATTCTTCCAATGTGTCGTTCTTCCACATTCAAACTATTGCAGAGAACAGACATAGCCATAGCCACTCTAAACTCAAAAATGGGAGCTACAAGAGTTTGCAGAGAATATAGCGAAGAATTGCTAGACAAATTTCCACGTGTTAAACTATTTTTTGAACAGGCCGACTAGATAGAGTATATTCGCAAGTTTCAGGGGTATGACGACGACATAGCTCTATAATCTTCCATGCATTAGAGGGAGGGTAGATAATAGGTAGCAAGGACAGTGGTGCATGCGACAGAAGAAGCAATTGCAGAAGTGACAGGGTTACCCTAGACAGGAGAACAATGGTTTACGCCTCGAAAACCCCAACTTGAGGTTGTGCAAAAATTCCTTGAGGAAGGTGAACAATTGGAGAAGATAAACACAGGATTCGACAGGAGGGCATTACTACAACCCTAGAAAGATGTTGCATTCCTTGTCCAGAAATTTTTCACCTGCAAAAAAAGGTATGTCATTATTTATTACCAGCACCTCCAATTTTTAGACCACTTGCGTCATGGCAGGTTGGTTAACATGCCTTTATTTCTTGAAAAAACCCTAGAGCATATGGCCCAATGTGTGAAGAATCAAAGTGACCATTCGAAATCTTGTCCCACCATTGCCTCATTAAAATTTTGGTGGTTTTTGTGCTGCAAAGGGAAGGGAGAATTTGGGATGAACTAGTTGGAAGGCCATTGCATGCTAAAGTTGTTACCCCACCAGAGGATGCCCTGGCAGCTGCAACTCCACCCCATGAACCCCCAACTGCAACTCTACCCCATAACCTCCCAGCTACAAAAATTCCCACTGAGCCTTTCCTTATGAATACCAAGCCACCCAGTCTTCAAAATTCGAGGGTTTCTAAGGATTCTGTTGCTAAATCCCCACAAAAAGGAGACGAACGAGATGATGATGATGAAGTAAAAATATTGGGGAGTAAACCTGCCACCAGAAGATTGAGAGGATACAGGAAATGCCCGAAAGTAGTGCCAAAAGCCAAGCAGAATAAGAGAAACTGAGGTCGTCTTGCTCTAGTTACTTAAGCCCTCCCCGTTGTTACAGAAGAAACAACAGAAGAGCAAGAGCAAGAGCAAGAGCAAGAGCATCCACATGATGTATTGTTGGAAGAAGGAGTCATGGAGAAAAGATGCATGCAACAAGGATTCATGGAACAAGGATTAGGCCACCTTAGTGATACAGAAGAACAAGTTGATAAGGTTTCCTCTCTCGATTCTGAGTATGAGTACATACGAGGAGTATTTGAATGGTATGGAACAGATGGCCTTGCCTCAATTTCAATTTTGAATGTGGATTGTAACACCCTCTTCCCACATATACCCAAGTAACCGTCCAACCGGGGTAAACATGTGACAAGAGGCTACTCATATGAGATTCAACCTCCTAGATTACGTTAAGGAAGTGGAACCGACGGAAACACCAAAAACACACCTTACACTGCATCATTGACATCCCAAAGGGGTAACCCAACCTCCCAGTGTCACGTTCCCTGAGGGAGGATTGATTTTTAGCCCCTTTGAGGCTAAGCCACAGGCTTGTAAGGGAACGGGAGCGGCTCTAGACCCTAGAGCAATGGGCTAGCCTTGTCAAGGTAGCAGCTCAGGCCCAAACAAAAAAATTTCCGCTTGTAGATTTGGGATTTATGCCACATTTTCAGCCCCTAAGCCCAGGTGACTGCCCATAACTTTCTGTAACTTCAGGAGAGGGTAAATAAAAATAAAACAAACATATGGGAGCAATCACATTAACTGGAACTAATTCGACCCCACCCAACCATGATAGGAATTTCGTCAAACATGTCACAAACATAACATCTATAGGTATAACAACATATTTAAACAAAGGGGTCTCTTTTTTATCTGAGAATGGCTAAGAATAATTTATCCCCTACATTTTTTTTTTTTTGGTAATTTAGGCTATTCTATTTTAATTCGAGAAAAGAAACATTACATATGCTACAGGCAAGGTTGGTAAGTTGTGCTTAACTAATCCCAGCCTTATTTGCTCAGTTTCGGGGCTACCTCGGTGGAGGAAACCATCCCGGAAAGTACTTGAGACAGAAAATTACAAAATGCGCAGCAGCGCTGATGTATCTAGCTATTACAAAATATGCAGAAACAAGGGTATAGTTTGAGATGTACTGGTGGTAGCATGCTTGACAAAAACCATGGAAGAACTGAGTAGCTTCACAGTCCTCAATATTTATCTTCATCATCACTGTCAGGGACTTCCTCCTCTATGGGGCAAGTGTGCGCCTGCACTGCCGCTTCCTTAGATTCTGCCACTAGACGCCTGGGTTTGGGGACAGGTGCGCAAAGGATGGGGGACTCTGGATCCTCTGCGTCAGGGAAGCGCGTCCAATTGCCTTCAGAGTCCATAACCCAGACATCAGATTCATGATCTTCCTCCACTTGAGACGGAAGCAGATCAGTATTGCGAGGCAAGGGATGCACCTGGTGCGCGGTGGTAGACTTCTGGGAACCGCACCTACCTCTCTGCACAACTTCCACTGGAACTTCTTCCTCCTGCTCAAGATCTGGGCTTTGTCTCACAAAAATACCGAAGGAGGAGCCTTCAATGGACTCCAAATGGTTGTCCTCTCCACGGTAGTAACGTCCGAGGAGAGCCTCTCTCTGTCCACCTTGGATGGTTCTCTAGCGCAATATAGGAGCCATTGCACGATGAGGCAAGGGAGAGGCTTCAAAGGAAAGGTACGCAACAGGGGGAAAAAAAATGTCGAAGACAAGGGGAGTGAAAGGGCCAGGGAAGAGGTGCGCAAACTGGGTAGTCACAACCCAGAGGGGTCTACACAACGTAGTGCTGAGTATAGGGTTGTGCGACGGTCTGGAGTCGGGGGAGTGCCAAAGCAGAATCAAAAGGAAAGACAGAGGGAATTTACTGTGAGTTTCTTGGGGCTGAGGGCTCATCCTTTTATAGGGTATTGGACACATACGAGGGGGATGGAAATGAGTAAGCCTTGCATGCAACTGCGTGCCATAACCAATTTCCTAAGCAGGATCGAGGGAAGAGTGATGGCTGATAGAAAGATCAATCATGTTAATCCTTTATAGTGATTTTTGCAAGGGAGTACCCTGGAGAGGGTAGAATTGTACTCAACGTCTCATAATCATGCCCTATCCAGTTCGTCTCGTGCGGATGGCTAATGGTATGGGGACCTGTAGCAGGTGAGGCTCTGCGCAGAATATCTCCGTCCTCAAGGGTGTGGGAGAGATGATTTTCGTTCGTGCCAGTTCTGTCACCTGCATCCAGGGTATCCCCTACATTATTAGCTATCATTTTATCAATTTAACCATAGATATGTAGTGCACTAATTTACAAGTAAAAGCATGGAGAGAACCATACCTCATCACTATCACAATACATTCTTATAACCAACGTAATACCAACAGAAGTACCATGGATACATCAACAATAGAATCCATATATAGACCAGTGCATATACACATCAAATACCAAGGCAATGAAACTTTCATTAATGAATGTAAAAACCAACCCGGAATGGGACTTCCACGTTCCACTTGACCACAGACATGGCTAAGCCAAATCTCACTTCATCTAGTCAACCCCATGCCATATTCCAAGCATGAATGTGGGACTTTATCAAACACATCAATCAACACCAAACCAGAGCTCCAGAGACCACACCATCTCAACCCAAAACCAGTGATTCCACCTCACGGTCAGACATCACTAACCATCACGGATTGGTCTCTATCCAAGCTGCTCCAGAGTGTTTGTTCCAACCAGGGCCTCCAGGACTAGTAACTCAACCCCAACTATTACAGGGATTCCATAGAGTTTGTCCAACCAGGGCTTCCAGGACTAGTAATTCAACACACCTAGGGCTTCCAGAGCATCCAACCAAGGCTTTTATGACTAGTAACTCAACCCATAGTTGTCCATCGGGATTCCAAAGAATTTTTCCAACCAAGGCTTCCAGGAGCTAATAACTCAACCCAAAAACTAAAGGAATCACGAGAACCAACCAGAAAATAATCAATGGAAATAAACCCACAATCACCATGGCTATCCAGGAAATGGCAAGGCTAGGAAAATCCACATGCATGCCAATGCATGCAAAAAATAATGAGGAAAACATACATGCAACTTGGTATAAGCACTCAGAACCTATTGTAGATGTTGATCCCGATGTCCTCTTCCACTTTCCTTCTTTTCCTTTGCTTTTTTGATCCACATCTCCAAGTATGCCACACTCTACAAGAATGCTCCAATAATACACTAAGTGCTTAAGAGTATGAGAGAGAGAGAGACAAAATAATGAGAAATCCAAAACTGAACTGACCAAGCCTTTGCCCACTAATCCTCAGAAGAAATTTTATTAATGAGGCCTCTAATTTCTTCATTTTCTATTATTTTCCTTCAATTTCCTCCTCACATGCAACCTGTGACCTTTCACTTTCATTTCTCCTAATTTCCATTATTTTCATAAATAAAATGCCAATTAATGCCTCATGCCTTTCCAAAGCCTTCGCCTTTGCCTTTGCTAATTTCCTTAGCTATAATAAGCCTAAGTGAACACCCGCTAGGATGTTTTTCCCACCATTCATCTTGGAATAAGTGTCCAATCATGGTGGTCTTATATATATATTTTTACATGTATTTTTACTAGGGTTGTTACAAATTCCTCCATCTTGGGAGAACATCGTCCTCGGTGTTCAATGACACCTACAAACCAAAAAACCGCTAAAAACAAAATATACTACCTATGGAGATTTATAATACATCTCATTGCATTATTTACAATGAATAACCTGCTAAAACATGATAATCATACCGTTTACTGGAGATTTATAACACAACTCATTACGATATTTACAATCACAACCACATATACTTATGCACATTTGATTCAACCAACAAATAACCATATTGTTTGTGGAGATTTATAATCCAGCTTGATACAATATTTACAATAATATACATATATACATATATACACATTTTCTCAACTAGAAAATAGAAGGATACAATGCCCGTATCAACAACAAGGGAATCCAGAGGCTCACACCTCCACCCTCAAAGTAGTACCAGGATTCACCTCCTTCCGAGGAAGTCCAAAATCCACTGTCAAAGTCAAATTTGCATCCAATGTCCAGCGCTACAATCCTGCGCCACTTGTCCACTCAGTGAACAGTTACCAAATCATTGTTCTAGGGCACACTCCCAATGTGCATTTGATTCCATCCGACTGATCAGATTTGGATCAAGGACCTAAGTGATAGCTCAAATTTCAAAGCGTTCGAAAGTGTGTCAAACCTGAGTGACCAGATAGATCTCTTCTTCCTGATTCTGGTGCCATAAATAGTTCGAAAAGTGGACACCGTATGAAGAAGTTATCGCGATTTGAAAAGTCCAGTAAACTACAAATTTTGACACTTGACCAGGGTTGACTAGATTTTTGAAAAGTCAAAAAAAGAATATTCTAGAGAATATTCTTGGAATATTCCTTCTGGGCCAGTCGTAGGCTGACAAGTGGCATGATATTACTGGAGAATTGGTTGTATGTTGTGGTTTTCAGCCAATCACAGGCCGCCACGTGGCCCGAGAAGGTTGTGCAAAATTGTGGTTGGGACTTTGCAGGAATCGATCACGTGACCACCACTCGGGCACACACATGACTTAACCATCTCCGCTACCATTGTTTCTTAACCTATGTAGTGGTCACGTTTTATTTAACGTTGGTTTAAATATGAATTGGGGGTTGGAGGGGCCAACCCCTCAGGCCAGTCCCTCCCCATATGGCCTAATCCCATGAACCCAGGGCTAAGCACCGACACGCAAATGTTAATTGACATCCGCATTAACTGGTAACATGCAATTATATCTCCAGAAATTTATCCGACGGTTTCGGATAACGCGACTTCAACGCAAGTTTAAAAAAAAATTACCACAGTTCAAGCCTTCAGTTACGCTTATGAAGACCACAGGTTTATGGTGGCATGTTCCCAACACCCCTAACCGCCCACATTAAAATTTATGGTTATCCTGGCGGGTATTTTTTCCAAATGCGCCTTTTGGAGTGGAGTCACCATTTTAAACTCCAGCTAACTGAAGTGCTCCAAAATTAGTGGAGCTGTTTTAGGTGAATCTGGGAAAAAAAATTTATGCTCTATCTTGAGAATTATTCGACCATTCTGGGAGTGTGAATAGTCAATTTCAACTTTCTTGGAAATTAAAAACTCATTGGTGAGTGTTTCAGAGCCATCATAGGACTTCTGAGTGAGATTTTGCTTCAAAGAAGTTCCAAGGGCCACTAGGAGCCAACAACAGAATGAGGCCTAGCCATGGCAGCTAGAGGCCTTACTCAGGAAACCAATAGTAATTTTTGGATGTTTCAGACATTTTGGAACTAATGGTGAGGTTTATAGAGCTATTAGAGGAATTATTAAGGCTTATTTTCTTCAGAGAAGTTCGAAGAGCCACTAGGGCCACCAGGGGCCAACAGGAGAATGAGGCCTATCCAGAGCAACCAGTATCCATTCTCAGCAAACCAGTAGTCTATTTTTACTATTTTTAGCCTTATGAATCAAATAGAGGATTTTCAAAGGCTTTTGAATACTTTTGAAGGTCGAGATGCTTCAGAGAATTTTTAAGTGAACCTAGAGCAAGGGGGGTGCCACCAAGTGTTGGAGGCGTAACCGAAGCAACTAGAGGCCAATTTCAGTAAGTGAATAGTATATTATAACTATTTTTGACATTGTTAATCCATTGAAGGTATTTTCAGAGTCATTTGGAGAAATTTTACGGTATATAAGCCACATGGAAGTTTCGGGCAGCCGAGGGCCAACAATGGAAGGAGGCCTAGATTGGGGAGCCAGAGCTCATTTTGAGAAAATGATCAGTATATTTTGGATGTATGATATGTGCTAGAGACATTAGGTGAGTTTTAAGGGATATAAAATTATTTCTTAAGGTGTTAGTGCTACAGATAATCTCAGGGAAGCATAAGGGTGCTGACAGAAGAGGTCAAGTCTAAGGGAACCTAGGTCTATCTTCAGAGAGATAACATCCATTCCAAGGGTATGATGGTATTGTAAACCCAATGGTACAATCCAAATAACCATTGGAGTTGAGTAGTTACTTGTAAAATAAAAATTTCCATCCTAATCCCAAAGAGAAAAGTCATTTGACAAAGGCTCAAGGAGACATAGCCCATGATATTCGGGTGAACTCCTTTATTAAATTTGTTGTTATGTGTTGATGTTTATTTGCTGAAATTTATGGTTGTTGTACATGCTTAATATAAGAAAAAACAAAATTTTAATTCCTCATACTTAAATCATTAAAAAGGTTTTAAACACATACACTTGTTTCAAGAATTCAATTCTGCACAGTCAAGTATAAGCTAGATCTTAATTTGTTTAACTGAGTGGGAGGTTCTTGAAAATCATAACAAGTTATCCACCCATTTCAGATCAGGTGGTATCTATTAGGTCTCTGTAATAAGCAAGATTGGCAAAGTCCGATCACAGAGTTAACATCATTTCAACCAACTTTGGGATTCTAGGATCTAGCCCTCCTGAATCCGGAGAGGGATCTCTCCAATATGTACAAAGATGGATTTGTCTTTGAAAGCTTAAGGTAATGATATTAGGCTAGTTATGAAGTCCAAGGGTTTTGTTTTATTTTTGGATGGTTGGGCATGAATTTCTGTTTGAGGCGGAAAGATCTATATGCAAAGAGTTTCAAAAGTGAGAAGTTGCAAGCAAATAGGACAGCTTAGGGTAACAGATAGATATAACGCTGTTTTTTAGTCCATTGGGCTATGGAGCCATATCTAGGCTTTAATTGAGCAACAACATCAGGGGTGATCCAAGGGGCAAGTCATCTATGTCACAAGATTAATGTGATTAAAGTGATGGAATGGAAACAATAAAGTGTTGGAAGGGTGGAAACTGATAATAATTGCTCAAGGGATTTATAGTCAGTCGAAACAAGAAAAGCCTCTTAAGTAACTGTTTAAAACCAACCAAGGATAGGGCTAACCATAAACTTCTTGGGCAAGTTCTATTAAAGTAGCTTAATTGACAAACAATCCAGTAATCCACATAATTACTTTCAGAAAGTATGAAAACATATAAGAGAAACAAAGTGTAACTTAAGATCAGATAAAGTACTTTTAAACCTAGTCTGCTTTCAGTCAAAACCAAGGGAAATTTTCAGAATCTGCCATTGGAGAAAAGGATGTAGGAATCAGGGCAAACCATATCTTCTCTAGTATAACTATAATAGCAAATAATGGAAATCACATTCAAGAACAGTGTTTAAGCAAGCAAAAGGACGAGGGAACACCAAGATTCCTAACTGTTTAAACTGTATTAAATCATTCTTGAATAAAAAAACTCGAGGAAAATATTAAGATAAATATTTCTCAGCCAGAGAAGGTTAATGATATACAGCAGATCCTAACCCTGTTTAAACTGTTCTTTACAGAGGAACATGGACAATATGGCATACATAGAAAGAAAAAAATTATCAAAGGAAGAAGCACTTCACCAGTAATATAGACCAGGATCCCAAAGAACATCCTTTATATTGATGTCAAACCAGTTACAATCTTCAAGTCCAATGTTTCAGTTCAGTAATCCTCTTCACTATTCAACGTAACTTATTTATCACAAGCAGAGCTCCAAGGGCCAGTGAACACTATTTACAAACATAAGCCTCCAGCTCAGTTACAATAAAATGCTCAGCAAATACATAGCAAACAACCAACCCCTCACTCATCTTCTACATGAAGTATTTATAGAAGAATGAGGAGGTGAGATCTGATAAAAGATCTCAAAATCAATTAATACGGGCATTAATGTCCTCTTGGCCTTTGAGGGGTTCAACGAAGAAACTGTACAGGTGTTCCGCTATATTAACTGATTTACACTTATGATTTTAGCTCGGTGGGAGCTTTTTTGACCTTTTGAGGATATGTGTACAATTAGGGTTACTCTGCGGACATCTGTCAATAAATTCCATGGCAGAAGTAACTTCTTTGGCTGTTTTGAGGCAAAATATCTGATCCTGCTCCATAAATTCAGCTCCTGATTGAGTGTTTGAGGCAATAGGTGGTGCTGTGGTGGTTGAGGAATCAATTTGCCTCAAATATGGCGGTGGAGGCATCCTGTCTGATAAACATTTTTTAGGTTTTCCTTTCAAAGTGTGTTTTAGGTTGGGGATTAGGCTTTTGATAACTATCTTAGCCGTAATCCCCACCGATTTGTCCACTAGATCTCTGCTCTGATCCATTTCTGCTCTCTGCAATCTGATACCCTTTCACGGTGATTGCTTCATACTTTCTGGGTTTTACAGGGGTGCACTGCAACGGAGGCTCATGAAACCTTGTTGAAAATATAGTTTTACAGCTTGTGGATAATTTCTCTGATGTCTTCGAAAGGCAGAGGATCGTCATCCTCATCCCACAAAATTTCTTCATTTCATCGAACAAAACCTTAAACTTAAAAAATACAAACGAAATTATGAAATCCTACTCGTATATGGGTAAATCTGCATCAGAGGGTGTGCGGAGCAGCGGGGCAATTAGAGCCGTCGATCGCGCTGTGATCAACGGTCGGGATTGAGTGGGAAATTCAGCGGCGGAGATGTGTTGACTGTGCAATGGAATCAGGAAATTGAATGTGGACCGTCGATCTGCAAAATATTGACGGTGGAGATTTACTTCCCACCGTGCGACGACTTGGTTATCGAGCGAGCGCTTTGGTTTAAAGGTCGGGCAATCTTGGGCGATCATCAACCGTTGGATCAGCAGGCCCAGATTGGATGACTGTCATTGATTCCGCTGGGTGCCCTAGTCCGAAGAATAATGTGCGGGGGAAAATGATAGCTCGGCGGTTTTGAAATAGGGTGGAGGACACGCATCAGGCGGTGTGTGGATTCGCTGGGCAACTGGGGAAAACCACCCTTCGCCCGAAGGTGGTGTGGAATAAACATCGCAGGTTTGGAAAACAGCGCATAGATGGCGGGGTCCACATGGTAAGTCGCGTGCCGCGCCATCCGATCTGTGGAGCAGATCGATGGTCAAGATTATTTCATCGATTTATATGGGCGGAGATTTTGGAAATTGATTTAAACCCGATTTTCATGAATCACAAAGGTTGTTGGTGCTTCGGGCGGAGAAAAATGGATAAGCGCCCGAGAGTTACAACATTTGGTTTAGGAGCTCGGGCGCATGGAGGAAGAAGGGGTAGAGGGCTTAGTCTGAGGGGCTTAAGTCTAGTGCATAGAAAAAATGTGTTTTCTGTGGCTGTTGAAGGGAAATGAAGGTCCCGGTAAGGCTAAGAAAGAGTCTTAGACCTTAGGAAATAAATTTTGATGAGGAAAAATAGAAGAAAAGCGGAAATGAAGGATTTCCATGGGAAATGGAGAAAAAGGAACTGAGTTAGTTGTGAGGAGAAGAAAAAGGGAGGAGGGGTCCTTTGCAGCAGTATTTAACTTGGAAATCAGCAGGGTTTCTAAGGTTTTTTGGACATAAACAACAGTATGGGATATGGACAGAGGGAAAAGGCTGGAGGCCTTATAGAGACTTCAAGAGCCAACAACTTTTAGGGATAAAATTTGTTCCTTGGAGGCTCCCAAAGCTTTTAGCCACCTTTTGGTATAACAAAATATTATAGGTGGCTAACAGTGGCTCCACATGGGGATGGTGCCTTCCTGAAGGCATCAAGAATTCAGACTTGATTTCTCATGGGAGGATGACTTGTGCCTGATCCATTGGATTTCTCTTCTTTGCTGGATGATCTTGGTTTGCTTCTGAAAAATAATATCAGTCATGAAAGAATACTGGAGCTCATCAATACAACTCACTACCTACCCAATCCTACTGGTCTAACAATTTTTCTTCATTAGAGTGCACTTGGATTGGCAAACTCTTTTCACAACATTTTATTCTTTTGAAAGCATAAAAAATAATCTAATTCTACTCGTTATTTCTCCCTGAACTCAGATTAAACATTTGAGCTCAGATATTTCTCTACCTAATCTACTGTCTATTGGGAATAAACTATCCAACAGACTTTCATTCTCTAAATTCTACCACAAAAATTTAAAAACATACAAGTCAAGATTAAGCTATTTGACTTGCTCTGATCTATGGCATAAAGACAAGCTGCACATAGATTTTATTTGCAGAAAATTAAAATCAAAAGGGAAAGCTTAAGGTATGAAAGTCTCTCATCATGGCCTTCTCTTTTCTTCACAGCTCTGTTTTTGCTTCTGAGCTATCTTTACTTTTCTTCTGGTTCGGATTTTAGGCAAATTAGAACCAGTTGTTTCTCTTTTTGTGACTCAGAAAATAAAAGAGTTTTGAGTCATCTCCCTTTGGAAACCTTGGTTCGGATTTTGAGTTGGTTTGAACCTTCAATTTCTATCCTAATCTATCTACTGATAAGCCAAGATTGAACAGTTTGGCAAATCAAATTCACTATCCTATCAGCAAAAAATTTAAAGCTAATTAGTCAAGATTTAATAGTTTGACTAACTAGAAGTGTGTCTAGTAGGAGTGGCATTTGAGCTTGCACACTTTCAGAATTTGTTTCTCTTTTTGGCATGGGGTTTTTCCTTTCTTGTTTTCATTCTGCCCTCTTTTCTTCTTTTCTTTATTTTTTTGTATTATTTGATTTTTTATAACTTTTAATGCAATGGTGGATGGAATATTCATAATGGAAAAAGATAAAAAGGCTTAAAAACAACAAATGGATCAAGAGAGGTAATGTTTAAGCATCTTGCCATTGACAGGACCCCCAAATAATTCTGCTCCATTCAACTCCTGCAAGAAAAATGCGTTGTTACCAGCAACTGAATGAATAGAATAAGGGCCAAGCCATAGGTTATCAAATTTTCCATGTTTGCCCCTTTCTTCCCTCCTAGAGTCCCACTTTAAAACTTTGCCCCCAATCTTGAAATTGTTGGCCTTTGTTCTTCTGTCAAAAAGCTTCTTGATGCTATCTTGTTTCTGTAATGCTTTATTATACACTCCCTCCCTGGTCTACTGAAGATGAATGGTCTGATTTATTCTTCTGATCATGTCGTTTTCTTCAGTCTGCAGCTCTTGGATCAACTTCATAACTGGTACCCCAAGACTGTTAGGAAAAATTGCATCTGTACGATACACAAGCTGGAAAGGCGACATACCAATAGATTTCTTCAAAGTTAATCTGTCAGCCCAAAGTGCATGGATCAGCTTTGTGTGCCAAGACTTTTTATTTTCCTCCAACAGTTTCTTGATTATGTTCACTAGGCTTTTGTTTGGAGATTCAGCAAGTCCATTACCCTGAGGGTAATAGGCTGTGGAATGCCCCAATGTTATCTGACATCTATGACAGAAGTCAACCATTTTATTTTATCCAAATGTTGCTGCATTATCTGTGATGATCTTGGTAGGACAGCCAAATCTAGAGAGAATGTTAGTTCCATGAATTTTATGATAACTGAATCATTGGCCTGCCTACAAGGGATGGCTTCTATCCACTTAGTGAAATAGTCTGTGGTTGTAAGAATCCACCTATGATGGGTAGAATATGGTGGATGGATTTCTCCTATGAAGTCAAGTCCCTACTGTTGAAAAGGAGCTTCAACAGTGATTGGATGTAGAGGAAGGGGTAGTAGTTTTCTTTTTCCCTCGAATAGTTGGCATTTATGGCAAGTAGTGGTCATCTTGTGTACATCAGGAAAAAGAGTAGGCTAATAGAAACTAGCCCTCAAAATTTTGTTGGCTGTTGCCTTCTAGTATGAATGACCTCCACACTCTCCTTCATGAAATTCCTGCTTAACCTTTTCTGCATCAAACTCAGGCAAACATTTAAGCAATATACCACTTGCAATATACCACTAGTTTACAGCTTTTACTTTAGGAATCTTGCCTTTGTTTTTGTCAAACCAGGAGGTGCATTTAAATTAAGCAAAACATAGACAATATCACCATACCAAGGAGAATTCATAAAATGGTCTTCAACAATGGGGGTCGAGAATTCTTCTTGGCTATCCAAAGCACTAATCATGTTAATATCAAGAACTTCACAATTTGATTCAGCCATTAATCTAGCTAGACCTTGGCCTTTGATGAGTTTAGTGGGTTTTATCTCTAAATCATATTCAAGGATAACAGCAATCCACTTACCTCTCTTACCTTCTGGGTCCTGTGTTAGAATGTCTTTAATAACTGAGTTTGGGAAAAAGGCAATAATGTGTGAGTGAAGGATGTATACTCTGAAGTCTTTTAAAGCCTTTACCAAAGCAAAAGCTTGCTTCTCCATAATGTTATACTTGAAAGGGGCATCCCTCAATGATTTGCTAAAGAATGCAATAGGCTGCTCTTGTCCTTGTGGATTTTTCTGTAAAAGGATAGTAGCTATGGTATGTTCTGATGCAAATGAGAAGATATAAAAATATTTTGAAAAATTAGGACTTATGAGAACCGGTGTTTTGGTTAATTCTTGTTTCACCAGCTCAAAGGATGTCTTTGCTTCCAAGGTCCATTTTATCCCTTGCTCCTTCTTCAGCATGCTTGTGATATTCCTAAGGAGCTCAGCTAAGTTAGGGATGAACCTTCTCAAAAAGTTTATCTTTCCAATGAAAGACTGCAACTCCTTTATGTTTCGAGGATGAGAGATTTGCAATATGGCCTCAATCCTCTTTGGATCTATCTTTATACCTTCTTTTGAAATAATTTTCCCAAGAAGTTTACCTTCTTGGAGACCAAATAGAGTCTTCTTAGGGTTTAAAGATATTCCAAACTTTCTGCATTTCTTGAAAACTTTCCTCAAATGTTCTAAGTGCTCTTCATCTGTTTTTGAAAACACAGTGACATCATCAAGATAGATAATGATGAAGAAGCCCAATTCTTCTGAGAATGCTATGTCCATGGCTCTCTGAGAGGTCGCTCCAGCATTCATTAGACCAAAAGGCATTCTCACATACATGAAAGTGCCCCAAGGTGTAGTGAAGGTTGTCTTTAATTGATCAGCAGGGTGAACTAAGATCTGATTATACCCTGAATAGCCATCAAGCAAAGAAATTCTTTTAGACCCTACCACCCTTTGTAAAATATGATCCATTTTTGGTAAAGGGTAGTTGTCTTTCAATGAAGCTTTGTTTAAATCTCTAAAATCTATACAAAGCCTGATTTCTCCAGTTTTCTTCCTAACAGACACCAGATTAGATACCCATTCAGAATATCTAATAGGGACAATAATACCAGCTTCATACATTTTCATGATCTCCTTCTGAACCAACGGCAACTAGACATGGTTTATTCTGCGCACTTTCTGTTTGAATGGTTTTTGGTTTTCTTTAAGAGGGATTTTGTGCTGTATTATTTCAATGTCATAGGATTTAAGATCTTCGTAACTCCATGCAAAAACATCAGAAAATTCTTTGAACAGCTCTATGTATTTGAGTTTAATGTGAGCTGGCAAAGTTTTGGACAGTTTGATCATTCTCGGTTTCTCTTCACTGCCTATATTGCACTCCTCCTCTTCAGTCTCTATAGGCTCCAGTTTTGGTTTATTCGCCACATCGTTAAAATCGAACAACTCTTCTGAAGGGGTCAGACCTCTAGGCAAACTTTCATCTTTAGAGTGCAGCGTTTCCAATTCTTCTGTTTCTGATTCTGCACTCAATTCTGTTTTGTTACTAAGTTTGCTAGAAAATAGGTTAATATTGACAGGTTCAGGAGACGATTCTCCTTCACCAAGAAAGTTTTCTTCGCTGCAGTCTGTATCATAATCTGAGTCCGAACTATGCAGTTCGAATTCATTTCTGAATTGCATGAAGTCTTCTATTTGTTTGTCATTGTCAAACACTTGCCAATATTTTTTGTTATCAGGCACTGCTGGTCTAAATTTTATCAGAGTTGTGTTGTCTCCAGTTTCATATGGCGTTAGACATGTCCTGGCCGCAAAAGCTAAATTGTGGGCTGTAATGTTTCTTTTCCTTGGGACGAAACTCAGGTTGGCCTCCTCAAATGTTTGTAAAAGGTCCATGATATCATTTCGATAGGCTCTAAGTCTGGGATGACTTGCATTATACTCCCCATTGACTTGCCTAATGATTAACTCAAAATCCCCGTACACGTTAATTCTTCTGGCTCCTAACTTCTTCAAGAGATGCAAGCCTAAGAGAAGGGATTCATATTCTGCTATGTTATTTGAACACTGAAAGTTTAATTTACATGAAATACATTCTGTATGAATGTTTTCAGTGTTAGTAATCCAGATACCTGCACCAGCATTATTTCTAGTGCATGAACCATCAAAATACATATTCCAAAGAGGATTGTTCTTAGTTTGATCTGTTTGGTGAACGTCCTTTTCAACTTCTGTGTTTTTGGACGCTTCTTGGTCATCAGTGGTCAATTGTGTTTGCTTTGATTCCTCAAGTGTTTCGTTGTGTAGAGGAATTTCCTTTTGACTTTCCATGTTCAAAATGAATGGGTTCATGATTTGCAACTCAAGACTTGAATTTGGTTTGCTAACACTTTCAGATATAGCAAACCGCTTGGACACCTCTGCGTTGTTTTTCTCCTCCCTTCTAATAGCCATAAATTCTTTTAAAGTGACTGGTTCATTAAATGTTTCATCATAAAACATGATAAAAGAACCAAGGTCTGTATTTATAGAATACAGGGGAGAGTTTTGAGGTCTGTCCTGACTTGTGACTTTGTATTGCATATGGGACTCCCTGTAAAGTCTTCTAGTCTGATTGAAAACAGGGATAGTCGCATAGGTCATGTCCATCTGCCTGGTACGTTGTACCTTAGCCCCCCAAGATCTTGATAAAAGAATTCCATACTTTGGGGGCACATCAAACACACCAATATCCATGACTAAGCATTTGGCTGGAATATGGGCTAAGTTAACACAGAGGTCTTTAATTAATCCTAAACACCTTACTCTGCTGGAATCAAAGGAGTATAGGTCTTTATATGGTCTGGTAATTTCTAGACCAAGGCTCTCCATCACAGCTTTAGGCATTAAATTATGAGAGGCCCCGGAATCATGCATAGCGTCATCCAAAATCTTTTCATGGATATTTAAACTTACATAAAAGGGAGGGACAGGTCCTTCTTGAAACTTACCTTCAATCTTGGGACCAAGAATAAGCTCTGGTTGGTCATCATTTAGATTGAGAGTGTCCTCATTCTCTTGTACGTTTAAGGCCTTCAAAATTTGATTCCTATATACATGTTGGGCAGCTAATTCGGTCAGGGGAACAGAAATTTTAATCTTTGAGATTTCCTGTTCCAGGCTGAAAGGAATTTGATTCTTTAAGGTGCTGGTTTCAGCCCTATTAGCCATCGTTTTATCAGCAACATCAGTTTGTGGCTTTTCTTTATTTACATTTGATATAGTTGTTTTAACAGGAGTATTGGCCGAGGTGTTCGTACTGCTAATGTCTGCACTCTGTTTTTCAAGATTTTGGGTGCTTTTGTCTTTACCTTTATCAGAATTTACAGCCACTGTTTATCCTTTTGTTTGACCATTTTGGGCTTGGTTGTAGTGCTATTTTGTGAAGATTTGTCAGAGGTTTTGGTGCTGGGGGTTTGTTGACTAGTTTTACTCCTAAGGTCATATTCTTTTTGAGTTTCTATGATGACATTTTCCATGTCTTGATAGTGATTTTCATCATCATCTCTTTTGTCATCATACGGTGTATATAGACCTTTTTTTTTATCATAATGAATCTCAAAATCATCGTCATCGACCTCTAACATGTCGATAGCACCTTCCTCTGTTATTTCGTCTGTTTCCTCAACCTCACTTATATAGTTTTGATGAAAGGGAGGAGTGATCTGTTGATCATCTTCCCTAGGTCTGTTTGGAGGTTGGTTCCTTCTAACATTTTGATTCTGGTTTTGGTTTCTGTTTTGAGGAGCAGTTTGATTTTGAATTGCTTGTGCTCTTTTAATTATGCTCATCTCTTTCATCATCTCTTCCATCATCCTTTCCATCTTTGAGTTGGAAGTAGAAGGTGTGGACTCCTCTCTAAAAGATACTCTCTTGTCGCTCTTCATTCTTGCTCTTTTCTCCAAAAAGTTTACTTCCACAGAAAGAGCACCCCGTTGCATGTCTTCAAGAGTTGCAAAATCTCTCTCTCTCAGTGAATAGGTCATTTCAGCGTCAAAACCTTTGGGAAATTTTTTTAAAGCTGAACCTTGTGGAGGATTTAGTTCTGGGGAAAGTGCGTTGTATACACAGTTGAATCTGGTACAATAAGCCTGTACACTTTCCCTTGGGTTCCTATGGAGATTGTTGTAGTCAGCAAGAACTTGGAGAGGGTTCTTCTTTACCTCCCATTTGTTTAAGAATGTTTGATGGAAACCTTGGAGATCATTAATACTATGGGGGGCTAAGCCTTTAAACCATTTTCTTGCTTCTCCCCCTAGACTTTGAGAAAATAGTCTAAGTTTGACAGAATCATCATCAATTTCATTTTTTTCAAAATAGTCATTCATCTTATCCAAATGTTGTGATGCAGCTATAGCATTGCTAGCATCATACAATGGGATTTTGGACTGATAGTCCTATGGAAGGTTTTCTAATGGTACATGAAGGACTAAGGGATCATACCATGCTGCCATGATGTCTGGTGGGGGTGGGTTTAAAAGGGGTGGATTGACTAGAGGAGGTGTGGGCTAGAGTGGAGCAGTTTGAGAAGTGGATGGAACAGGAGTAGATTGCTGAGATGATCTTGGATGAGAGACACCTAAGTTAAGAAGAAAATGTAAATCAGGAGGCGTTGTTTCTCTGCTGCCAATATGTTCACTTGTTTCAGGAGATGAAAGTGAAGACTCAGAATCTATTTGTTCTAACTCACTAAATTACATAGTCCTAAATGGATTAACTAAGTCAGCTTGTGAGTGTTGTAGAGCTGAAAGTTTTTCAGGAACTGATTTAGCTCTTGGGGGTGATCTGAAAACAGTTGATAATTTAATCTTAGGAGACTTCCAAAGGATACTTTCTGGGTCATCAACTATCTCAGGTGGGTTGGGGTCAGGATGGGCTCTAGTGTGGATCTTTCTAGAAGCCACTATGCTATGTTTTTAGACCCAACTAATAAGAAAAGTTCAACCAAATATGACAATCTTTGAGGGGTCAACTAATCTTTTTTCACAATTTTAATCCTACAGTCCTTCTAACTGGATTTGAATGATATTATAATGATAAGGGTTCTTCCCAGTGGAGTCTTAAGGTCTTTTCAGGATTGTGGAGTCACCGGGTGGAAAGTTTAGAATGTTTCCTAAGAGGTGCACTGTCCACCACAGTGCTTGCGAAACATACCTTTTCAAGGATATCCCACAACACAACAAACTCTAACCAGAGATTGACTAGGAGGGCATTCACCAGATATGTCACCTCTAAGAGAGGATGAGATCCGGAGGCTACCTGACCCTCTCCAGACTCTGTCTAGGAGTATGGGGTAAAACACAATCAAAAGGTAAATGATATGTAGGAGTAAGTGTTTTACTACCAATTTGAAATTTTTTTGGTATTTTATAAGTTATTTTTATTTGTGGTTTCTAAGAATAAGCTACCTTTACTTCAAAACTTAGCTACGGTTGGGAGACAAAGGCAGTCCACTCTTATGGCTAAGCCAGCTGATTTTTCAAGGTTAGAGAAAAGCTTGTAAGAATCCTAGGGTTCACCTAGTTTGTCACTGATTGAAAGAAGTTTCATCATGATTACCATTTCTTGGTAGTGCTTGGAAAGGCTACTTTTTACTCTTCAAATTTTGTGTGAAAATAAAAGGGAAAAAGGTGAAAACTCAACTCATTCCCCAGTGGAGTGGCCAGAAATGTTAGGTCTCTGTAATAAGCAATATTGGCAAAAGTCCGATCACAGAGTTAACATCATTTCAACCAACTTTGGGATTCTAGGATCTAGCCCTCCTGAATCCGGAGAGGGATCTCTCCAATATGTACAAAGATGGATTTGTCTTTGAAAGCTTAACGTAATAATATTAGGCTAGTTATGAAGTCCAAGGGTTTTGTTTTATTTTTGGAAGGTTGGGCATGAATTTCTGTTTGAGGCAGAAAGATCTATATGCAAAGAGTTTCAAAAGTGAGAAGTTGCAAGCAAATAGGACAGATTAGGGTAACACATAGATATAACGTTGGTTTTTAGTCCATTGTGCTATGGAGTCATATCTAGGCTTTAATTGAGCAACAACATCAGGGGTGATCCAAGGGGCAAGTCATCTATGTCACAATATTAATGTGATTAAAGTGATGGAATGGAAACAATAAAGTGTTGGAAGGGTGGAAACTGATAATAATTTCTCAAGGGATTTATAGTCAGTCCAAACAATAAAATCCTCTTAAGTAACTGTTTAAAACCAACCAAGGACAGGGCTAACCATAAACTTCTTGGGAAAGTTCTATTAAAGCAACTTAATTGAAAAACAATCCAGTAATCCACATAATTACCTTCAGAAAGTATGAAAACATATAAGAGAAACAAAGTGTAACTTAAGATTAGATAAAGTACTTTTAAACCTAGTCTGCTTTCAGTCGACACCAAGGGAAATTTTTAGAATCTGCCTTTGGAGAAAAGGATGTAGGAATCAGGGCAAACCGTATCTTCTCTAGTCTAACTTTAATAGCAAATAATGGAAATCACATTCAAGAACAGTGTTTAAGCAAGCAGAAGGACGAGGGAGCGCCAAGATTCCTAACTGTTTAAACTGTATTAAATCATTCTTGAATAAACAAACTCGAGGAAAACATTAAGATAAATATTTCTCAGCCAGAGAAGGTTACTGATATACAACGAATCCTAACCCTGTTTAAACTGTTCTTTATAGAGGAACATGGACAATATGGCATACAAAGAAAGAAAACAATTAACAAAGAAAGAAGCACTTCACCAGTAATATAGACCAGGATCCCAAAGAACAGCCTTTATATTGATCTTAAACCAGTTACAATCTTAAAATCCAATGTTTCAGTTCAACAATCATCTTCACTATTCAACCTAACTTATTTATCACAAGCAAAGCTCCAAGGGCTAGTGAACACTATTTAGAAACAGAAGTCTCCAGCTCAATTACAATACAATGCTCAGCAAATACATAGCAAACAACCAACCCCTCACTCATCTTCTACATGAAGTATTTATAGAAGAATGCGGAGGTGAGATCTGATAAAAGATCTCAAAATCAATTAATACAGGCATTAATGTCCTCTTGGCCTTTGAGGGGTTCAACGAAGAAACTGTACAGGTGTTCCGCTATATTAACTGATTTACACTTATGATTTTAGCTCGGTGGGAGCTTTTTTTACCTTTTGAGGATCTGTGTACAATTAGGATTACTCTGTGGACATCTGTCAATAAATTCCATGGCAGAAGTAACTTCTTTGGCTGTTTCAAGGCAAAATATCTGATCCTGCTCCATAAATTCGGCTCCTGATTGAGTGTTTGAGGCAATAGGTGGCACTGTGGTGGTTGAGGAATCAATTTGCCTCAGATATGGTGGTGGAGGCATCCTGTCTGATAAACACTTTTTAGGTTTTCCTTTCAATGTGTGTTTTAGGTTGGGGATTAGGCTTTTGATAACTGTCTTAGCCGTAATCCCCGCCGATTTGTCCACTAGATCTCTGCTCTGATCCATTTCTGCTCTCTGCAATCTGATACCCTTTCACAGTGATTGCTTCATACTTTCCAAGTTTTACAGGGGTGCACAACAATGGAGGCTCATGAAACCTTGTTGAAAATATAGTTTTACAGCCTGTGGATAATTTATCTGACGTATTCGAAAGGCAGAGGATCGTCATCCTCATCCCATGAAATTTCTTCATTTCATCGAACAAAACCTTAAACCTACAAAATACAAACGAAATTATGAAATCCTGCGCTTATATGGGTAAATCTGCATCGGAGTGTGTGTGGAGGAGCGGGGAAATTAGAGCCGTCGATCGCGCTGTGATCAATGGTCGGGAGCGAGTGGAAAATTCAGCGGTGGAGATGTGTTGACTGTGCAATGGAATCAGGAAATTGAATGTGGATCGTCGATCTGCAAAAGATCGACGGCGGAGATTTACTTCCCACCGCGCGACGGCTTGGTTATCGAGCGGGCGCTTTGGTTTAAAGGTCGGGAAATCTTGGGCAATCATCAACCGTTGGATCAGTAGGCCCAGATCGAACGACTGTCGTTGATTCCGCTGGGCACCCTGCTCCGAAGAATAATGCGTGGGAGAAAATGATAGCTCAGCAGTTTTGAAATAGGGTGGAGGACATGCGTCAGGCGGTGTGTGGATTCGCTGGGCAACCGGGGAAAACCACCCTTCACTCGAAGGTGGTGTGGAATAAACAGCGCGGGTTTGGAAAACAACGCATAGCTGGCGGGGTCCACAAGGTAAGTCGCGTGCCGCGCCGTCCGATCTGTGGAGAAGATCGACGGTAAAGATTATTTCATTGATTTATATGGGCAGAGATTTTGGAAATTGATTTAAACCCGATTTTCATGAATCACAAAGGTTGTTGGTGCTTCGGGCGGAGAAAAATGGATAAGTGCCCGAGAGTTACAGCATTTGGTTCAGGCACTCGGGCGCATGGAGGAAGAAGGGGTAGAGGGCTTAGTCTGAGGGGCTTAAGTCTAGTGCATAGAAAAAATGTGTTTTCTGTGGCTGTTGAAGGGAAATGAAGGTCCCGGTAAGGCTAAGAAAGAGTCTTAGACCTTAGGAAATAAATTTTGATGAGTAAAAATAGAAGAAAAGAGGAAATGAAGGATCTCCTTGGGAAATGGAGAAAAAGGAACTGAGTTAGTTGTGAGGAGAATAAAAATGGAGGAGGGGTCCTTTGCAGCAGTATTTAACCTGGAAATCAGCAGGGTTTCTAAGGTTTTTTGGACATAAACAACAGTATGGGATATGGACAGAGGGAAAAGGCTGGAGGCCTTATAGAGACTTCAGGAGCCAACAACTTTTAGGGATAAAATTTGTTCCTTGGAGGCTCCCAAAGCTTTTAGCCACCTTTTGGTATAACAAAATATTATAGGTGGCTAACATCCCAGAAGATGAAATTTTTATCACGCGAAGCCGAAATCCCGAGGACCTTCCTGTAAAAATTTCAAATCTTGGTTCACAATATTTTTGGAGATATGATCTGTGGTAGTTAGGGATTTTTTAGGCTCCCAAATTTCATCTCAAAGAGGTTACCATGGGAAAATCGTCATAACTCTCTCTCTCTCTGAGCATCGAATTATAATTTTGTAAAACGTGTTCACACGTAAACGGACTGTAGTTTCCTGTTTATCAGTTTCAGAGCATAAGGAGGAAACAATGACATGGGGCACGTCGTAAAAGTTCGCTCTACTGAACCAATCCATAATTAGGTCATTGTGGGATTTTGGGCATAAATTTGCCTTGAAGAATCCAAATCAGGTCAAACATGTGGAATTCAAAAGAAGATTTAAAGGGCTACTACAGGGCCGAATTTTAGATGTTGAAGATCTGAAATCACAGAGATAATTTAGTTTCAATATCGAGTTTTTTTTTTTTCCAAATGGCATAAGTCTTGTGTGAAAAATCAGTTTGAAGTGATTCCAAGGGCATATTGAATCATTTTTACCAGTATTGTGTTCTATAATGCCTCCCAAAAATAATTCCACACCTATTAAGCCCTATGAAATCTATACTATGATGCATGAAGAGGAAGAATTGTAGTATGAGATATGAAAATTACAGTACCAAGTGCAACAAATTTCGATCTTACAAAGAGAAATAAAAGATGACATAGATGGTTTAAAAGAAAAAATGGAGGCTAATTTGGATGTTTTGAATGATAAAATTAAAGAAAATATGGATGATAAAGTAGTGGAAGATCACATCAAGCATTAACAACAAGTTCTCCAACTCTCATTGGATAACCTAACTTTAGTGCAGGATCAAAGAAGCACCAAGAAGATCAACATCACAGCGAAAGAAGTTCTGAAGTAGTCACAAACAAAAGAACTCGACAGATATGAAATCGATCAATTTCAGAGTATCTCATCAAGTGGAAGAACTTACCCATTGAATACTCCACATAGGAGGATGATAATTTTATACAGAAGCATCTAGAAATAATGAAGTGTTGAGGGCAACACTTGTTTGAAGGAGAGGGGCATGTTAGGTTCCTATAATACTAGTTTATCCCCTTATTGTTGTTAGTGTGGCCTCCTTATTCTTAGTGTTGTACCCCTGTAGCCCCCATATTGTTATTATTTCGCCCTTACATTATTATTGTTAGGTCGACTAGGATTATATTATGACCCCATGGACTCCTATATATAGAAGGAGGTTTTGTCATTTGTATCATCCAAGAATTGTTCATTTATGTGATGTAAAGGAGGTTGCCCCCTCGAAGTGGCTTATTTCTAAGGCGTTGATCTCTCTTTTTTTCTATTTTTGGAGCTAGTTTCATAACATTTGGTATAAGAGCTTTGGATTCTAGGGTTTTGCTGCTCCAAACAGGTCATCG
Organism: Pinus albicaulis; assembly: GCA_034641835.2. Taxonomy (NCBI): domain Eukaryota; kingdom Viridiplantae; phylum Streptophyta; class Pinopsida; order Pinales; family Pinaceae; genus Pinus; species Pinus albicaulis. The sequence continues at coordinate 265,611,696 of CM076575.1, read as the reverse complement.
TGGAATTGTCGCTATAAATTTTTTTATACAAAGTCTCAAAAGCAGAAATTCTTATCACGTGAAGCCAAAATCTCGACGACCTTCCTGTAAAAATTTCATATATTGGTTCGCAATATTTTTGGAATATGATCTGTGGCAGCCAGGGATTTTTCAGGCTCCCAAATTTCATCTCAAAGAGGCGACCATGGGAAAATCATCATAAATCTCTCTCTGAGCATTGGATTAGAATTCTATAAAATGTGGTCACACATAAACAGACTGTATTCCTATGTATAAATTTCAGAGCCAAAGGATGAAATAGTGACACAGGGCACGTCGTACAAGTTCACTCTACTGAACCAATCCATAATTAGGTCATTGTGGGATTTTGGGCATAACTTTGCCTTGAAGAATCCAAATCAGGTCAGACCTATGGCATTCAGAATAAGATTTGGAGGGATACTACAGGGAAGAATTTTATATGTTGAAGATCTAAAATCACAGAGATAATTCAGTTTCAATATCGAGCTCCTCAAAATCAAGAAAAAGGCGCGTATTTTTTTCCCGAATTACAAAAGTCTTGTGTGAAAAATCAATTTTAAGTGATTCCAAGGGCATATTGAAGCATTTTTATCAGTATTGTGTTCTATAATGCCTCCCAAAAATAATTCCACACCTATTAAGCCCTAAGGAATCTATAATATGATACATGAAGAGGAATAATTGTATTATGAGATATCAAAATTACGGTACCAAGTGCAACAAATTTTGATCTTACAAAGAGAAATAAAATATGACATAGATGGTTTAAAAGAAAAAATGGAGGCTAAGTTGTATGGTTTGAAGGATCAAATGAAATATAATATGGATGATAAAGTAGTGAAATATCACATTAAGCATGAACAACAAGTTCTCCAAATCTCAATGGATAACCTAACTTTAGTGCAGAATCAAATGAAACAACAAGAGGATCAACATTGCAGTGAAAGAAGTTCTAAAGGAGTCACAGAAACAAGAACTAGACAGCTAAAAAATAGATCAATTTCAGAGTATCTCATCAAGTGGAAGAACTTACCCATTGAAGATTCCACATGGGAGGATGAGAATTTTATATAGAAGCATCCAAAAATAATCAAGTGTTGAGGGCAACACTTGTTTGAAGGAGAGGGGCATGTTAGGTCCCTATAATACTAGTTTATCCCCTTATTTTTGTTAGTGTAGCCCCCTTATTCTTAGTGTTGTACCCTTGTAGCCCCCATATTGTTATTATTGTGCCCTTACATTATTATTATTAGGTCGGCTAGGATTATATTGTGACCCCATGGAATCCTATATATAGAAGGAGGTTTTGTCATTTGTATCATCCAAGAATTGTTTAGTTATGTAATGTAAAGGATTTTCCCCCCTCGAAGTGGCTGAATTCTATGCATTGATATCTCTTTTCTTATATTTTTGGAGTTGCCTTCATAGCATTTTCATTATATTCCTTTTAGTGTTACAACACATATATATATACATTTCGAAGCATTCATAAAACCCAATCCATTAACCCTGGATTAGAACATAACCATAGTTCCCTTGACCGTATCTACAAAATACCAGGGGAAAAAAACCATCATGCCCCAAAACCATGTGCAAACCCATGAAAAAAACCATGGGCGGGTCCGCCGACCAAAAAATAGGATCCAATTGTTTTTTCCCACGGTGCTACCCTAGACACCACACAGGGGGATACCCGCCCTCTATGACCCCCTTACTGTGCTTGGCGCAATGTACAGGGGGGGCTATCGACCCCCCCCCTTGCTGTGACCCCCCTGCACGTGCGACTAATCGTGGAAATAATATAACACATACCCAACACTATGTTGATCGTCATAACTCTTCTACCTAACTCGTGGTTCCTTTATATTCCTTTTGAGAACTCACATATCCTACTCCATCTCGCCAACACATTTGATCCAATAAACACTATGTTCACTTGATAAATATAGCTCATATGAGTGCTACAACTCTATCAGTAAAGAGAATCAAATGGAAGCATCTTCAAGGATTCTTGATACCCATTTTCATATGTAAAATCAACTAGTGGAAGATAATCCTCCCAGTTCCTTTGTTGATGCATGACATACATCCTCTCACTTGTCCTCAAGCATCTTGTTGACCCTCTCTGTATACCCATCAGTATGTGAATGATAGGCTCTACTAAAATCTAACGTTGTTCCCAAGCTCAAAATAAATCCTTCCAAAACCTGGAAGTGAAGTTGGCATCTTTGTCTGATATGATCTTCTTGGGAACTCCATGCAACCTCACTATCTCCCTGATGAAGATATGAGCTACCTCACTAGCTAAATTCATAGACATCACTGAAATTAAATTAGCTAAATTGCTCATCCTGTCAACCACAACCATGATGGAATGATGATATCTTAATGTCCTCAGAAAACCTATAATAAATTCCATGTTAATGACCTCCCATTTCCATTTTGGAATCAGAATAGGATGTAATAAACTAGCTGTATGCTTACAAAACTTTCACCTACTGATAGTTGAAACATCTAGAAAAATACTGAACCACTTCCTTCTTCAAGTTTGGTCGATGGTAGAACCTCTTAACAATTTTAAAAGTATTTTTGTATCCTAGGTGGCTTGAGTATGGCTTGACATGAAACTCCTTGAGGATAAGATTCTTCAACTCACTGCAATCTGACACATAAATCTAGTTCCTGAATCACACCAAGCCATATGTTGTGAGGTGATACTCCTCATCCCTATCACCTTCACCTTGCTCCTACAATATTTTCTTTAGCTTCTAGTACCTGTCACCATGCTACCCTGCTTACAATATCTGCTTTTGCAAATATATCCCATAAGAGCTCATAATTGAAATATGATTTACCTACACTCTCCTATTGAGAGCATCTGCAACCCGATTCTCCTTACCTTTAACGAACTTTATCTTAAAATCAAACTCACTGAGGATAGACAACCATGTAGATTTCCTAGCATTAATATTGGGTCGGTCAAACAAATACCTTATCCCACTACGATCACTCATCAAAATAAAACTCCTTCTAATAATATAATTTCTCCCTAGCTTCAACACATGCATGATAACTGCCAACTCAATATCATGAGTCATATAGTTATGCTCATGCTCATTAAACTTGCTTGACCCTTAGGATAAAACCTATCATTCCTGCATTAGGATTCCTCGATTTCTTATTTTGAAAGCATCTATACAAACCACAAAGTCCTCATCTAGATCTACAGTATTAAATACTAGAGCATTTTTAAGCAAAGGCTTCAAATTATCAAAACTAGTTGCAAACTCCTCAATCCATTCAAACTTCTTTCCTTTCCTCTGGAAAGGTGATAGGATAACCAATCCTTGAGAAATTCCTGATGAAAAACCTGTAATAACTTGCTATTCTTGTGAATGATCTCACCTCATCCAAATTAATAGGAGTTGGCCACTCCATGATAGCTTTAATATTTTATGGATCCACTAATATCCCTTCCTTGGAAACAACATGTCGTAATTAAAGAATCTGAGATTGAAAGAAACTACACTTGCTGGTTTTGGAATACAACATATGCTCTCTTAAAAATAGTGACTCTATTGCCAGGTGCTTTGCATGATCCTCCTTATTCTTGGATTATAGAAATATATCATCAATAAACATTATCATAAAATTTTCCAGGTAAGGATGCAATATGATTTTCATTAAACACATAAAGGTGGTTGGAAAATTAGTAAGACAAAAAGGAACCACCAAAAACTGATAATGTCCATAACTTGTACAGAATGCAACCTTGTAGATATCATCTTCTTTGATGTGTACCTCATGATATATTGACCTCAGATGAAGCTTTGAGAACATTTTTTCTCCCTTCAACTGATCAAACAAGTCATAAATCATACGCAATGGATACACATTATTGACAGTCACCTTTTCAACTAACCATAATGAATGCAAAACATTAGTGTACCATTCTTCTTCTTTACAAATAACATTGATGAACCCCAAGGTGATACATTTCGCCCTATGTAGCTTTTATTATGCATTTCCTTAAGCCGCAACTTAAATTCCACCAACTCTAGAGTCCTAACCTTGTAAGGTGCCTTTGATGTTGATGCTGCTCCCAGTACCAACTCAATAGAGAAATCCACTTCCCTATGAGGCAGTACCTTTGAAATATTTGTAGGAAAAAAATCCTAAAACTACTGTGAAACCAGGTACTTCTTTAGGAATTCATCATCTTCCACATCCTTCCATTTGTCACTAGAAATATGCACTACAAAAAATGCACACCCCTTAAAGCTACTGTGCTTACCTTGCATGGTTATAACCATCCTTATTGATGTCGGCTTCTTCTTTCCCTGGAAGATTCTCCTTTCTCAATCATCATCTATGTACTTAATATATTTATCATAAAAATTTACCTTGGTTATGATTGAACATCTGATACATTTGTGTAATCAGCCCCCCCCCCCCCCCATTTGGATTTTGGCCATAGCCTCTTTTCCTCTTTCACCGCTGCCCCTCCCAGCATCAGAAATAAATTTAAAAAGGGCTAAAGTCCACTTTTTAAAGATTATATAAGGTCTAGCCCCCTTCGCCTCCCAGCTCCGCGCCCTCCTTTTTACATATAACCAAGCACTGCCTCATTAAGTGTTTATCGCAAATCTCATAATCGCGCCATCGCAAAAGCGCAGTTTCTCTCGCGCGTTATCCCCCATCATCGCATTTTTCATTTTTGCCATATGCGCTCACCACACCCATCGCATAGCACAAGCATGAAATTTTGGCTATTCCACTCTTCTTTTATCGCATTTTTCCCTCTTGCGATCCTGCGATATGCGCTCTGGGTCCCACCTTTAAAGCCTTCATTCCGCTGTCTTGTCGCGTCCTTTCTTTGTAACTCCTCCAAGGGTTAGTCTTCTGAGTTTCCACGCCATCAGCACCCGCCCTCCACTTTTCGTTGTACGCCTACATGTCACGCACAGTTTCTCCGTTGTTCACATACTCTGGTTATGTATCGTACCTTTGCGTTTTCATTTAAGGTCTCCTCCCTGCGTCGTTATATCATCCGCTCATATCTTTGCCATCATCTCCATCAGTCTCACTGTGTCCACCTTCTATGTCATCAGTTTTATTCAATAAGTTTTGGTTTTTGCAGGAACTTGTGGTGGGAACAAAATTAGCGGAAGGGATCCAGAAGTCACTATGATGTGACCTCCATTAAAGAAAGATACTTCGATCCATGGAACTCTCCAGAGAGAAAATTAAAAGGAACGCATTTGGACAGTCGAAAACATTAATGCAGCAACAAGAGTATTTATGAAGAAGCAATAAATTCAGGGTCCAGCTCGAAAGAGGTTCCGAATTTGAATTCAAAATCTGAAGATCGAAAGTACCATGTACAGGAGCAGGCGCCTCGAAGTTTTATTGCCGCAGGTCTTTCTCCTCCAGAAAAAGGCCGAACGTTCTCATATTTTATTATTTATATCTTGTGTATAGATAGATTCGCATTTCCAGCATTCATTCCAGAAATAAATTGTAAAGTACAAACAATTATATTCAGTCGTTTCATAGTGTGGGCGCGAACATTTTCTGCCATTTGATTCAAAATAAGTTATTAAATTCTTTCTATCCTCCGCCTCCTCTAGAATTCTCTATCTCTTCTATAAAAGCTAGAAAGAAAGACATGGTAAAGGTTCCAGATTTCTGTCAGCAAACTGTGCAGCGAGAAGACTACTATATTCATCTTGTAATATTTCTGTATGAAGTTTCAGAGCCCGTAGGGTCTCAGTGAGGAGGGCTTATAACTGTATTGAGGATTCTGGTCTTTGATATCTCACAGTATGTAACTTTTCTTATGTGTTAATACATTATCTCTTTTCATGCAATTTATCTTCTTGTATCATGTTCTAGAATGCGAGTGGCTCACTAGTTTGCAGTAAGGATTCGTCTTAAGTGGTGCCCTTTCTGGAATTAGTCAAGCGCTTTAAATAGGCCTAGAAGTGATATGTTGTTCCATGTTCACTCTTTCCATATTTTCTGCTATATTAGTGGCTTAAGGATTCGTAAATCGGTGCGCCCTTCTGCCAGTAATATCTTCTTATGTTTCCTCACTGCACTCACTTCCTGATATTTGATTTCTGTGATATATTATTTGAATCGGCCCTCTTTATAGTAAGCGGTCTCTTAACTGCCTGATGCTTTCATGCTGACGTGTTACATGATGTTTTTACATTATTCTAATCTTTGTATCAGTTTCTGAGAGAGAATGGTTCCATTCAAAATCTAATTTCCTTGTTTTTAACAAGAGATAGTAGGGAGGCATTTGGACTGACAACCCAAGCTATATTACGTGTCTCCCTGCTATATAAGATGTCCTAGGCACTGGTCTATGGCAACTCTAGGCTGTCTCTAGGGGGGTGACAAAATCATCCACAACATCTTTCTGGCGCCGTTGCCGGGGAACGAATTCAAGAATATCAGTTTTCCTGGGTCTCGACAAAGTTATTTTCACTCTCTAATCAGGTGAGCATAGAGAGTTGAAGAGTTGCATATCTCTCACCTTGGCGACTCCACTGGTCTTTATTCGATAAATTTTTATTGATAGTCCTGGCTCCTCGTAGGCCGCATTTGAGGTCAGATACAACCCAACTGAAAACACCTTACGTGTCTGACCCAGAGAAGATCATTCATAAAAGAGTCTGGAAGGAGAGGAAGCCAGCTCATGCTAAAAACTCTGCTGAAAACCCTGAATATTCCATTGAAGATTATTCGCCTTCTTCTTCTCAAGAAATCTCAGTAGAAAATCCCGACTCCACTGTTGTTTATTTGATAAACCTATTTGCAGTCCCGACTCTGCTGGGGAAGAAACAATAGCCTTGATTTGGAAAATCACTGTGGTGGAAAGTAAGATCTTAAACCATCCACCTGGTGACTCCACAGTTCCTGAATAATTAAAAGACCCCACTGGTGGAAGACTCCGAGTAGCTTGCAAAATGCATCCGAGTTTTATAGCAGAGTGCAGAGATGAAATATCATGTGGCTTGGAAAAAATGGAAGTGGAGGACCTTCCACGGATCACCCTTCTCATCCCAAGTTGCATGCCTGTGCTTAATAAAATCCTTCTAAGAGTGATGATTGAAAGATACGAAGCCGAGATCAAACTCTTGCAATCACAAGGACAAGCCCAAGACGCAGACAATGAGCAAGACATGTGTCAGGCTTTAAAACCTATGGAAGATGAGGAAGAAAGTGATCAGAAACCACCTGATTGCTTACCTACATCCTGTATTATGCTGATCAGAGAGTATCACGATCTGATAGCCATGGAAAATAGGGAGCGCTGCCTCGAGGAAGCAAGAAACCACATAGAAGAGGCAGAATCCGATGTAAAAGAAGAGGCTCAAGAGAACATTCTGCCTCCCAATCATCTAGTACAAGAAAAAGAGAGCTGCTACTCTTCTGCACAAAGGAACACAAAGCAATCATCCCCTTTGACAGAAGAAGAGGTTGATCAGATATCAAATCAGCATCCTGCCTCAGAAATTTTTTATAGGACACCTACTCTTGCCCATTCGTCACTTGAGCTTGATAATTTGGATCCAGGAAACTCCTCTGAGGAACAAGATGAAGAAGGACCTGCTGAGAATCCAACAGGTTTGATTGTTGACATTTCCTATGACTGCAACTTTCCTAGTTATGATTTATTTGATGATGATTGTTTCCAGAGAGAAGCTGAGTCTGCAGAACCATCATCAGTAGACCCATGGGAGGAAAGTCAGGGCCGGCAATCTCAGAATAGTAATGAAACCAGTCAGCCCATCTATGATACGGATGAGGAGAGCCATGATAGTATAATAACAGATGAAGATTCCTTGGATCCTCATTTTTCTTTAACACAGACCATCAGCGAGACTGGAAGCCAACAGCTTTCCTTTTCAAGAAAGGAGGAAGGAAACTCGGGGGAAGACTTTAATCCGTGGAACGAAGAAATCAGGTTGCTGGAGATTATGTTGAAAAAATATGATTCAATACAGGAAGGAGGGGAGGAGAGCCAAGAAGAGATTCTTGAGCAAGATGAAAACAGCGAGCTTTCTCTTGAAAAAGAGGAGATAATGGGGCAAGCCCCTGCTCAAGAATGCATAAATTTTTTCATAGAGCTCAGCACAGCAGAGCAGAATATACCAGAGCTCCAAAAGGACTCAGCTCCAGTATGCAATAAGTCCTCCAGTTTAGAGAACGAAGGAGATTCTCTCTCTCAAAAGAGTCTTCTTCTTGATCTAGTGAAAGGAGATAAAATCCTGGTTGAAGCCTGCTTGCCAAACACTTTTGACCAGGTATCATTTTATGATCCTTATGCTCATTTTTTGCAGACATTTGAAGAAGGATCAAGGGTCTTTTCTAGCAATATGGTGCCAGCAGAGAGAAAATTTTTCAAAGCTGCTATTGTGGAACAAAAAAAAGAGACCCCACTGCCTTTCAAAATACAAAAAGGAGATGATCAGGCTTTCGAGAGCCATATTGAAGATGCAGCGGAAAGTGCAAAAATCAAAGCTGCCCAGGATGAAGACAGCAGTGGGCAAAGTAACTTCCAGACAAAAGAAAGGCCGGACATAGAGGTTGACAGCATCAAAAAACTGATGACGAAGGTGCCTCGGAAACAGCAGATACCAACAAGAAAGCAAAGAAAATTAGGCAATGGAAAAACAAGAACAGAATATGAAAGCAGAGCTGGAGGCAAATTGCAAAACAAAATATGCAAACATAGAAGGGTACAGTTGAATAGTAATGCAACTAATGGACACCAGCAAAGCAGAGTATGGGACCCGGGAGGACAAGACAGCCTGGTGTATTATATTATACACTAGTTTTATTTTTGTTTCATCATTATTTGAATAATGTAAATAAGCTAATAGGTTTTGAAGAGGATACAAAGGGGGCCTGAGGTCTGCGAGTTCTCGGCATGCCCGAGGAATCTTGTCCCCGATTCGGGCCGTGTTGCAAGTAGGCCCCCCCCCCCCCCCATTTGGATTTTGGCCATAGCCTCTTTTCCTCTTTCACTGCTGCCCCTCCCAGCATCAGAAATACATTTAAAAAGGGCTAAAGTCCACTTTTTAAAGATTATATAAGGTCTAGCCCCCTTCGCCTCCCAGCTCCGCGCCCTCCTTTTTACATATAACCAAGCACTGCCTCATTAAGTGTTTATCGCAAATATCATAATCGCGCCATCGCAAAAGCGTAGTTTCTCTCGCGCGTTATCCCCCATCATCGCATTTTTCATTTTTGCGATATGCGCTCACCACACCCATCGCATAGCGCAAGCGCGAAATTTTGGCTATTCCACTCTTCTTTTATCGCATTTTTCCCTCTTGCGATCCTGCGATACGCGCTCCGGGTCCCACCTTTAAAGCCTTCATTCCGCTGTCTTGTCGCGTCCTTTCTTTGTAACTCCTCCAAGGGTTAGTCTTCTGAGTTTCCACGCCATCAGCACCCGCCCTCCACTTTTCGTTGTATGCCTACATGTCACGCATGGTTTCTCCGTTGTTCACATACTCTGGTTATGTGTCGCGCCTTTGCGTTTTCATTTAAGGTCCCCTCCCTGCGTCGTTATATCATCCGCTCATATCTTTGCCATCACCTCCATCAGTCTCACTGTGTCCACCTTCTATGTCATCAGTTTTATTCAATAAGTTTTGGTTTTTGCAGGAACTTGTGGTGGGAACAAAATTAGCGGAAGGGATCCAGAAGTCACTATGATGTGACCTCCATTAAAGAAAGGTACTTCGATCCATGGAACTCTCCAGAGAGAAAATTAAAAGGAACGCATTTGGACAGTCGAAAACATTAATGCAGCAACAGAGTATTTATGAAGAAGCAATAAATTCAGGGTCCAGCTCGAAAGAGGTTCCGAATTTGAATTCAAAATCTGAAGATCGAAAGTACCATGTACAGGAGCAGGCGCCTCGAAGTTTTATTGCCGCAGGTCTTCCTCCTCCAGAAAAAGGCCGAACGTTCTCATATTTTATTATTTATATCTTGTGTATAGATAGATTCGCATTTCCAGCATTCATTCCATAAATAAATTGTAAAGTACAAACAATTATATTCAGTCGTTTCATAGTGTGGGCGCGAACATTTTCCACCATTTGATTCAAAATAAGTTATTAAATGCTTTCTATCCACCGCCTCCTCTAGAATTCTCTATCTCTTCTATAAAATCTAGAAAGAAAGACATGGTAAAGGTTCCAAATTTCTGTCAGCAAACTGTGTAGCGAGAAGACTACTGTATTCATCTTGTAATATTTCTGTATGAAGTTTCAGAGCCCGTAGGGTCTCAGTGAGGAGGGGTTATAACTGTATTGAGGATTCCGGTCTTTAGTATCTCACAGTATGTAAATTTTCTTATGTGATAATACATTATCTCTTTTCATGCAAATTGTCTTCTTGTATCATGTTCTAGAATGCGAGTGACTCACTAGTTTGCAGCAAGGATTCATCTTAAGTGGTGCCCTTTCTGGAATTAGTCAAGCGCTTTAAATAGGCCTAGAAGTGATATGTTGTTCCATGTTCACTCTTTCCATATTTTCTGCTATATTAGTGGCTTAAGGATTCGTAAATCGGTGCGCCCTTCTGCCAGTAATATCTTCTTATGTTTCCTCACTGCACTCACTTCCTGATATTTGATTTCTGTGATATATTATTTGAATCAGCCCTCTTTACAGTAAGCGGTCTCTTAACTGTTTGATGCGTTCATGCTGAAGTGTTACATGATGTTTTTACATTATTCTAATCTTTGTATCAGTTTCTGAGAGAGAATGGTCCCATTCAAAATCTAATTTCCTTGTTTTTAACAAGAGATAGTAGGGAGGCATTTGGATTGACAACCCAAGCTATATTACGTGTCTCCCTGCTATATAAGATGTCCTAGGCACTGGTCTATGGCAACTCTAGGCTGTCTCTAGGGGGGTGAAAAAATCATCCACAACATAATCCATGCCCAAAAGCATGTTATATTATCCCAAATGAAGTAGATTTAGATGTGCTAATGTAGAAATACCATTCAGCTCAAATGCACAAGCTCTCACCCAATGATGAGCTCTTCTCTTGGTCCATGTAGCCAACTTCACCTGTTGGAAAGGTTGTCATTGATGGAAAAGGAGCACAAAGAGAGAAGCAAAGTAGCAGAAAGGTAGAGGTAGCAAAGAAGAAGAGAGGTAGCAGAGGCAGCAAAGAGAAAAGCAAAGTAGCAGGGAGGCAACATTAAGAAAGCATAAAAGGAGCATAAAGGAGAAGACAGGCAGAGAGGTAGCAGAGAGGCAGTGGAGAAAGCATCAGACAAGGAAAAGAGGCAGCCTAGGTAGTAGATGAAACAAAAGGATTTGTTTCAGTATTATATGGATATTATTCTATGTGAAAGAGTCTATCAGGGTTTATAAACAATTTTGAATAAACTCTGTTGAGACAGGGTTGACTATGAGATCAAGAATGAATAATCAGTTGTTTAAATTCTGTGTGGGCCATATATGTATCCCTTAGTCGAATAATCTATGAGGAATGTTACAATACTTTTAATAATTAGATGATGAACTTTTATCGAGGCTATGCATGTGAGGAAAGCATTGATGTAATTTAATGTTGGTTTTCATGTCTTGAACTGATGCCCTTTGTGAAATAGAAGGGTTAATATAATTTTTCATATATATTATCTGAGGAAAACCGATCACTGAATGGTCAATGTTAGAGAATGAGATGTTGGTTCCCAAAATATTCAATGAAGGGAGGATTGTATACTCTGTTGCATACATACAGTGAAGGAAGACCCGACTCTGAAACCACATATGGGGAGCTATTGTATTGAATCCTAAGAGATAAACATTTGGGGACTTACTGTAACATTAAATCACAGTAACTACATATAGGAATTAACCGCGAGTTGATTGGATGATTGGGTATTTTTAAAGGACCTATTGAAATGTCGAATCAATGTCAAAACTGTGAGAGAGAAGGCAAAATTGCTATATATATATATATATATATATATATATATATATATATATATATATATATATATATATATATATATATATATATATATATATATATATATATATATATAAAGGCGCTAAAGAAATAAAGTTGAGTGGAACCTTGAGCCAGTAATGGAACCTTGAATGAGCAGGAAAATCAGAGGCAGAAAACCAACAGTATCATGTTTTTGAAAAGTGGTAAATAAGTTTTATGGAAAAACACGATTCCACAAAGTCAAGGACACGTGGCCAAGAGTGTTTTGGAAAAACCACCTATATTGCGCGATTTGGGAAGATTAACCCTCGTGTTGTTTGGTTACGTGATATTCCGCTTTGGCTGTTGGGTCACTGAAGCGGACGCGAAAAATTCTCAGCTGTTGGATGTGAAGGGTAGTTTAAAGACTGAGACCCAGTCCATCGTGTGAACTTGGAGCATTAAACGACGTGCACTGTCATAACGTGACTGTCGTTCAATGTGTTAGCGGGGGCACAATAGGTTTATATCCGTTGGATGGATGTGACAGTTATCAAAGGTATGGCCCAATGTGATTGAGTTGATAATTGTTCATTAATTAATTAGTATGGTGAGCCAGATGATTTCTCATGTAATACTGGGTTTTCAAAAGAGAAACATCATACATATGGGTCGTGAATTGTTTGATAGCCGGAAGTTAATCAACTGTGGTAGAATTAAAGGTTGTATGAGGTGGGTCCAACGTTACATATATAATATGATGCCATGCATTGGTAATGAATGAAATATGAAGTGTGGCAGGGTTCATACCATGGAGGTTACACCATACTCATTACACGATGAGTTTAACACAAAGATAAGTAAAGTCTGGTGAGGCGAGAATTAGATTATGGTTTTAACGATAGTATTCGAATACTAATTTGAATAAGTTACAAAATGGGTTTTGTTCCAAAGTTTTGATTGTTGATCTGAATCTTTGTGAGGTGGATGTTAGCATATGGTTCTTAACCATAAATTTGTAAACCCTAGGTCTGAAGCTAAAATTAAAGCTTCCGCATAATGTTAGAGTTTTCCAGATTTAAATTTATTTGGGTAAAACTTGAAGCGCATTATTTTCAAATGCATAGAAATTAAAAAGTTGCGAGTTGCCCAGATTGAAATAAAATTGGGCATGAATTAGGAAGTGGATTTTATATGCACAGTCAGAGGAATATGTGGGTAAGCAGGGACCCTACCATCAAGGTCGAAAGTTGATTTGAATGCTCATAAGTGTAATGACTGAGGTTTCGAATTTGGACTAATAAAACTGTGGAGAACATAAATGAAAGTATTGACTAAAGTGTGATTATTCGAAAGATAGGTATTGGTTCCATTTCATAAAGTGAGGTTATGGTTTATAACCACAAGTCTTTATGGAAAAGAGAAGTAAATTCCACACATTAGTAATTGCCCAGCTCGGAAAATAAGAAAAGCTTCAGCATGTAAATATTGCCAGAATTTGAGATTTATTTGGGGCTAAACTTGTAAATAAGTTATATATGCAGCAGATACACAATTGCAATGAATAGTAGAGGTATGCAGAATAGTTACTTGACAGTAGCAGAAAAGACAAAACTAGCAAGCCAAGGTCTGGAAAAATGGTTGAGTGAAATTGATGTATGTAACTGAAATTGTGAATGTAAATGTTTTAAATTGATTTTATATTGTTTTTTATGCAAAGGAAAGTCTTCGAAGGAAAGGAAATATCCCATTGTAATGTTGAAATGTATACAAATTGTAATATTTTTTTGAATAGGCTAGGCAAGAAAATGAGAAGGCAGAAGTCAAAGAGTCCTGGTTGTTCACTTTGAATTCCCTGTGGAATACAAGCAGTCATATGGTGAACTCTATATATGATATTAAATCGATACGCATACAAAGGTTAGAGAATGCAGAAATGAAGCAGTGAGGTAGAGAAGAAGGAGGAGCTGATAGAGAATCTGAGAAAATGTAGAGATGATGCAGGGATGATATGAAGGCTAGTGCATAGTAGTGAAGATGGTATAGAATAGATCTGATATCCAAGTAAATCAGCAAGTGTTTTTATGAAAGAGTGAGAAAGTTGGAGCTTCCCTATAAAGTTGTAGCTTGATAGATGTCAGTTGTAGCTGACTGAGGTAGGAGCCTCTTGTAGGTTGTAGCCTATAGAAAATAGAGGAAGTTGGTGCTTCCATATCAAATTATAGCTTGATAGAATTCAGTTGTAGCTGGCTGAGGTAGGAGCCTATAGAAAATTAGTGGTGAGAGGGATTTGGAGCTTGCCTTTACATCACAACAATAATAAGATGTGGTTTTCTCCCTTATGGGTTTACACTTATATCTGTTGTCTATGTGCATGATGTTTATGAGTTGATATGGTTTATCTAATCTGATTTATACTTTCTGCTCTCATATTAAGTCTGTTGTTACATTATCTTAATACTTGTGGCTCACATTCTAAGATTACTCACTTATTAAGTTGAACATAAAATGAAGGTGTAAACAAGTTTTAAAGGAAAGATTTGAAAAAAATTCCATGAATGTGTTAAACTAATTCACCCCCCCCCCCCCCTCTTAGTTTAACTAAGGGTTCAACAATTGGTATCATAGAAGGTTCCTTTGGAGTAAGACTAATAGCTTTAAGGAGATATGGTTGAGTCATGGACTATAAAAATGTACCTGTGTTAAGTACAACAAACTTTCCTAAATGGAGAGATAAGGTTAAAACAGAGTTAATGGCTGATGAACCTGAGGTATGGAAACTTGTATGTGATGGTTACTACACAGACTCTCCCTCGGTGCAAGAACAATAGAGGAATGCCAATGAAAAATGTGTGATACAACAGTCTTCATAACAAGGATCTTGAGTTAATAATGGATTTAACATCTGTAAAATAAATCTAGGATAGATTACATTTCATGCATGAAGTAGACACTAGTGGCTGCATTGTCAAGAAGGATAAGAGAATTAAGAAGAAGAAAAATTCATGTCAAAAGGAAAATGTTCCATCAAATGAAGTACCTGCTAGTGTGAATGGAAGGCAGTTCCATGAAGAAATTACAGTTGAAGAAAAAACCAAACTTGACACAACCTTGACTGAAATAGAAAGATTGGAGAAAGAAAACAAGAATTTAAGACATTAGTGCAAATATGTGATGAGAAAGAATATGAAGACAATAAAGAAATTGATGACCTGAAGACACACCTTGAAGAAGAAAGGAAAATAGAAGACACTCCACTGCAACAAATGAGAGAGAAAAGTCATGAATGTGGGAGATTTGAAGAAGAAGTATTGAGCCTAAGAAAGAAATTAGAAAAATCCTAAAGAGAATTATTAATGAATACTCCTCAAATGAAAAGCTCTAGACTGTTGGACCAGATTCTAAATGCTCAAAGGTCACCTCTCATAAAGGCTGGGATAGGATATGAAGGAGAAACCTGTAAGTCCAAGGTAGAAGATAACACGAATATCATCTTTGTAAAATTTGTAAAGGATAATGAAGCAGCTCAGAAGACTCCTACAAAAGTAGAAGCCAACAAGAACTTGATGTGCAAAGAAAAAAACAAAACAAGCAGCAACATGATAGGACAGAGAATGAGAGGATGAAACAATCAGTTGGAAAAGGCTCATACACTCATGAATATGAGTTGAATAAATTTGGAAGATGTCAAAGAAGGTTATTTCCTCCTATGGGAAGTATCACTTGTTTTTCCTGTCATAAACTGGGACATATTGCATCATATTGTAAGACAAAGCAAATTCAGTACAACCAGCAAAGGATGCAGAAAATGAGAAGAACCCCTCAAGAAAGCAACTGGAAAAGACAATCTTTCACCAGGTACACAAATAATTTCCATGGCTAATGTTATGCATGCAATAATTTTGGACATAAATCTATTTAATGTAAATTGTATTAAAAAGGGGGAACAAAGTATTGTACATCAGCTCAAACATACCTTGGTAAAATAAGATTTTATGTATGCCTAAAGCTTGGTCACAAAGAAAAAGAATGTAAACTGCCATATGCATTAAATAACTCTAGACAGAGGATGGAATCTAATAAAATCAAACAAAGCTATTAATAAAAAAGGAGTGCAGACATTATGAAGAATCCCAATAAAGTATGGAAGGAAAAGAGAAAGGGGGAGCCTGTTACATCAATAACATAATGAATCCATCATAGTCTTAGGGGGAGCTACTCTAGAAAACAAAGCAAATATCCAACTAGTGATAAATATGAAGCAACGTCCCAGGGGGAGAGCAGTTCATAAATAGCCCCCATGAAAGTAGTTTAAGAAGATCTCCTTGGAATTATAACAGTTATAAGTTCAGGAAGGGAAAGGAAAATTCCTCTAACAGATACCTACAAAGGAAGAAGATTATCTGAAGCATTCAATAGCTAACAGATTGATGGAAGAAGAGAAGGCAACAAGAAGCCATGGTAGTAGAAAGAACATCAGCCATGAACATGTAAGCTAAGAAGACATTAGCACTTTAAGCAATGAATCAAGGAAGAGCCTATCATCATTATATCAGTACATCATTCATCTATGAAAATTTCCCTTGGAGGAATGTAGTTAAGTAAGTGATAAATATCTGAGTGATCTGCCCATGAAGATTCCTAGTAAAGAAGTTGAAGATGTCTTCCCAAAGATCATTATGTTAGAATAGTTGAATTGTACTTAAAGCAGTAATGATTCTGGAGCAGTTTTAGAAAGGAAAATTCAGTGACATTCCTTTGAACAGAATGACAGAATAAGCAAATGGTTAATGATGCCAAGATCAAATTCAGGATATTTATGAATGTTGGTGTGAACAATGGAAAGCTGAATAGTAGAATTTATGAAGGTTGTCTTAATTATGGGTTAACGTGCAAGCTGAAGTGAAAACTCTGCATGGTTTATCAAAGTAGTATCAATTGGTATTTAGGTACAAGAAATATGCCTATCAACAGAATACCAGGTGTTATCAGTGGAACAACAGTATGGTACAGGTCCTCAGGATCAAAGGATTATGGCAAGAGTACCTCAAGGTAGTATCCCATCGTTATTTGCATTATTAAAGCATAAAAGGGTCAATGAAAGGGCAAAAGAATCATTATCTTGTTTACACTTGAAGTAGTACATTGAGAATTATCTATTTCTAGATATAACTGCATGCCTTCCTCAAGTAGGTATAGATATATCTTCAAGGCCTCTTTCTTAAGATCATTCATAAAACTGTGTGAATCCTGTTTGCTGAGATTTCAATCAAACAACTAGAATATGTTTTTTTTGGTAAAGATCATCATGATAAAATAGTTAAAGTTTCATAAGTATGAAGTACTAGTTGTGTTAAGCTTATAGTTGAAGCTGAAAAGTTTGTTATTGATTCATCAAAAGCATACTTCAGCAGAAAGGATTTCCAGTATGTCACCATTGAAAAGGGTATCAAGGGTCCTTCAGCTATTAAGTATAATATCCTTGTCAGCATCCAGCTAGCTCATACCACCACCAACACGCAGGAAAGGTGAACCACAACAAGAAAATATATTGGCATCATCATAATTGAACAGATGTTGTACTGCAGATGTGTATTGCAGAAGAAGACTTATTCATCTACAATCTTCCTCAACAATTTTGTATTCTGATGAAAATCATAGTAGAAGACTGAAGTATATTTGAAGCATTCTTAGTATTTTAGCTTTGGTCCAATGATTCTTCTCTGATTATATAAGTCTGAGTATATATGGGTGTTCCATCATCACCTACACTCTATAAAAGTGCAAGAAGTCAGTGCTTTGGGATGGTATCAACTTACTATGTATATACAAGTTCAATAATTCTCAAAAGTGTTCTCTCAACAACTCTTGTACACCAGTCTAGAGAAGCAAGGTATAAAAAGTCAAAAGAAGAAGGGCCTAAACACATCTCAGAGAGAGCAAATGAAGAGATAGAAAGCACACTAGGAAATGTGCAACCCTTTGCCATTGATGTCAAAGGGGGAGGAAAATCAAGCAAAAGGAGAGCATTAAAGTATTTCCATCAGTGAAAAAGGGGGATACTGTTGGAAAGGTTGTCATTGATGGAAAAAGAGCACAAAGAGAGAAGAAAAGTAGCAGAAAGGAAGAGGCAGCAAAGAAGTAGCAGAGGAAGTAAAGAAACAGAGAGGTAGCAGAGGCAACAAAGAGAGAAGCAAAGTAGCAAGGAGGCAGCAGTAAGAAAGCATAAAAGGAACATAAAGGAGAAGACAGGAAGAGAGGTAACAGAGAAAGCATCAGACAAGGAAAAGAGGCAGCCTAGGCAGTAGATGAAACAAAAGGATTTGTTTCAGTATTATATGGATAGTATTCTATGTGAAAGATTCTATCAGGTTTTATAAATAGTTTTGAATAGAATCTATTGAGACAGGGTTGATTGTGAGATCGAGAATGAATAATCAATTGTGTAAATTCTGCGTGGGCCATATATGTATCCCTTAGTCGAATACTGTGTGAAGAATGTTAGAATACTATGAATAAGTAGATGATGAAATTTAACCGAGGCTCTACATGTGAGGAAAGCATTGATGTAATTTAATGTCGATTTTTATGTCTTGAACTGATGTCCTATGTGAAATAGAAGGGTTAATATAATTTTTCATATATATTAACCGAGGAAAACTGATCACTGAATGGTCGATGTTAGAGAATGAGATGCTGGTTCCCATAGTATTCAATGAAGGGAGGATTGTATACTCTGTTGCATACATACATTGAAGGAAGACCCGATTCTGAAACCACATATGGGGAGCTATTGTATTGCATCCTAAGAGATAAGCGTTCGGGGACTTACTGTAATTTTAAATCACAGTAAATAGATATAGGAACTAACCGCGAGTTGATTGGATGATTAGGTCTTTTTAAAGGACCTGTTGAAATGTTGAATCAGTTTCGAAACTGTGAAAGCGAAGGCAGAATCCCTATATATCTATATATATATATATATATATATATATATATATATATATATATATATATATATATATATATATATATATATATATAAAGGCGCTGAAGAAATAAAGTTGAGTGGAACCTTGAGCCGGTAACGGAACCCTGAATGAGCGAGAAAACTGGAGGCAGAAAACTAGCAGTATCACATTTTTGAAAAGTGGTAAATAATTTTTATGGAAAAAATGCGATTCCACAAAGTGAAGGACATGTGGCCAAGAGTGGTTTGAAAAAACCACCTATATCGTGCGATTTGGGAAGATTAACCCTTGTGTTGTTTGGTTATGCGATATTCCGTTTTGGCTGTTGGATCACCGAAGTGGACACGAAAAATTCTCAACCGTTGGATGTGAAGGGCAGTTTAAAGACTGGGACCCAGTCCATCGCGTGAACTTGGAGCATTAAACGACGTGCACTTTCATAGTGTGACTGTCGTTGGATGTGTTAGCGGGGGCACGATAGGCTTACAGCCATTGGATGGACGTGACAGTTATCAAAGGTATGGCCTGACATGATTGAGTTGCTAATTGTTCATTAATTAATTAATATGGTCGACTAGATGATTTTTCATGTAATACTAGGTTTTCAAAAGAGCAACATCATAAATATGGGTCGCGAATTGTTTGATAGCCAGAAGTTAATCAACTGTGGTAGAATTAAAGGTTGTATGAGGTGGGTCCAACATTACATATATAATATGATGCCATACATTGATAATGAATGCAATATGAAGTGTGGCAAGGTTCATACCATGGAGGTTACACCATATTCATTACACGATGAGTTTAACACAAAGATAAGTAAAGTATGGTGAGGCGAGAATTAGATTATGGTTTTAACGATAGTATTCGAATACTAATTCGAATAAGTTACAAAATGGGTTTTGTTCCAAAGTTTTGATTGTTGATCCAAATCTTTGTGAGGTGGATGTTAGCATATGGTTCTTAACCATAAAGTTGTAAACCCCAGGTCTAAAGAAAAAATTAAAGCTTCCGCATAATATTAGAGTTTTCCATATTTAAATTTATTTGGGTAAAACTTGAAGCGCATTATTTTCAAATGCATAGAAACTAAAAAGTTGGGAGTTGCCCAGATTGAAAAAAAATTGGGCATGAATTAGGAAGTGCATTTTATATGCACAGTCAGAGGAATATGTGGGTAAGCAGGGACCCCACCATCAAGGTCGAAAGTTGATTCGAATGCTCATAAGTGTATTGACTGAGGTTTAGAATTTTGACTAATAAAATTGTGGAGAACATAAATGAAAGTATTGGCTGAAGTGTGATTATTCCAAAGATAGGTATTGGTTCCATTTCATAAAGTGAGGTTATGGTTTATAACCACAGGTCTTTAAGGAAAAGAGAAGTAAATTCCACACATTATTAATTGCCTAGCTCAGAAAATAAGAAAAGCTTCAGCATGTAAATATTGCCAGACTTTGAGATTTATTTTGGGCTAAACTTGTAAAGAAGTTATATATGCAACAGATTCAAAATTGCAGTGAACAGCAGAGGTATGCAGAATAGTTACTTGAGAACAGCAAAAAATACAAAACCAGCAAGCCAAGGGCCGAAAAAATGGCTGAGTGAAATTGATGTATGTAATTGAAATTGTGAATGTAAATGTTTTAAATTGATTTTATTTTTCTTTTTATGCAAAGGCAAGTCTCCAGAGGCAAGGAAATATCCCACTGTAATGTTGAAATGTATACAAATTGTAATATTTTTCTGAATAGGCTAGGCAAGAAAATGAGAAGGCAGAAGTCAAAGAGTCATGGTTGCTCACTTTGAATTCCCTATGGAATACAAAAAGTCATGTGGTGAACTCTATCTATGATATTAAATTGATATGCATACAAAGGTTAGAGAATGCAGAAATGAAGCAGTGAGGCAAAGAAGAAGGAGGAGCTGATAGAGAATCTGAGAAAATGCAGAGATGATGTAGGGTAGATATGAAGGCTGGTGCACAGCAGTGAATATGGTACAGAACAGAACTGATATCCAGGTAAATCAACAAGTGTTTTTATGAAAGAGTGAGGAAGTTGGAGCTTCCCTATCAAGTTGGAGCTTGATAGATGTCAGTTGTAGCTAACTGAGGTAGGAGTCTCCTGTAGGTTGTAGCTTGTAGAAAATAGAGGAATTTGGTGCTTCCATATCAACTTGTATCTTGATAGAAGTCAGTTGTAGCTGGCTGAGGTAGGAGCCTACAGAAAATAGTTGGGAGTTGGAGCTTCCTTGCAAGTTGTAGCTTGCAGAATCGAGGTCGGAGCCTCCTGTAGGTTGGAGCCTACATAAAATCAGTGGTGAGAGGGAGTTGGATCTTGCCTTTGCTTCACAACAATAATAAGATGTGGTTTTCACCCTTATGGGTTTCCACTTATATCTTTTTTCTATGTGCATGATGTTTGTGAGTTGATATCGTTTATCTAATTTTCTTTATACTTGATGCTCTCATATTAAGTCTGATGTTAAATTATCTTAATACTTGCTGCTCACATTCTAAGATTACTCACTTGTTATGTTGAATATAAAATGAAGGTGTAAATAAGTTTTAAAGGAAAGCTTTAAAAAAATGTCCATGAATGTGTTAAACTGATTCACCACCACCCCCCCGCCTCTCAATTTAACTAAGGGTTCAACATCACCAACCAAGATTCTGCATGCACTTCTTCACTCAAGCCACACTTATCCACCATGTCATGACTAAGATAACAATAATTAGTCCAAAATAGATCAAAATGGAAACAACTCAATCATAGAGCTTACCTTCCATCTCAATAATGGATGGTTTATTATATACCTGCTCATTATCAAGTGCTGCATAGATCAGAGGAATTTTCTGACCCACATTCCCAACTATCTACACCTCCCTATCACTGTAGATTTAGAGTTTGCCACCCTGGTACAATGGAAAATCCTTATTTAGATGGTATTTTCCTAGATGAGACCCATGTCCTTTCTCAACTACATTAAACTTCCTGTAAGTTGCCACATTTTCTTTCTCACATACATCCTGAGTTATTCCTCACTTCCAAGGCCATTTTCCTTTAGTCTTCTCATTCCCTTTCCAGTCACACTTTTCTTAAGGCTTACACTTTGACTGTTGATGAAAATTATTTAGTTTCCTGATGGCTTCCTCCTATAACCGAGGATCATCAAACTCAATCCGATCTCTGAATACTACTGACAGCCCACTGTTGAACCTTTGAATCTTGGTTTTCTCTTCCTTCAGGTAAGGCACATGCCTCAACATATCCAACAATTTGATAGTATATTGATCATATGTCATGGAACCCATCTTCAACTCGTAGAACTCCTTACATTAGAGGAAATTTCAGCCTAAAAGTGCCCATGAAATTTTCACATACATAATATGCAAACCAATCAAAATCCTTTGAATTTAAAAATAGGTACATGTAAATATTTTGTCGGGAAATTTTTTTATTTATTTTTAATCGTATTTTTCGCTTATCTCCTTATATGCTTACTCAAATTTTAGGTGTAGACACTCATTAGATGTGGAATTAAATTCCACATCTAACGAGTACCCATTATGCATACTTTTTAGAACATCCACATTGATAAAAATTGAAGATATATTAAAAACATATGTTCAACACATGTTTTTAATGTATATTCATTTTTTTTATCAATGTGGATCTTCTCACAATTATGCACAATGAGTAATCATTAGATGTAGAATTCAATTCTACATCCAAAAAGTGTCTACGCCCAAAATTTGAGTAAATATATAAGGAGATAATCCAAAACTACAATTAAAAAAAAGTAGTTTTCTTCTTTTCCCTCCAAAATTTATAACCCTTATTTTATATTTTCCTATTATTTTATTATTTTTCCTTTGGAGGCCAATTTTAGGTTGAAATTTTCTCTAATGGCCCTGTCATCATAGTATCTCTTGGACAAGTCTTTCTCCTTGAAAAGTCTCTCTAATAGTCCTAAATCAACTTGTATTCTCTAATTCTTATGACAATATTCACATCTTCCCACCAAATATATTATTTTCCTTTGAGACTGAAGGTAGTTATCTTGGATTTCATGTTCTCTAAGTAGTTATGCAATCTAAATAAATTTTTCATCCCAAGCAGCCATGATTCTACATATTATGACTTCTTCATCTCTCCATCAAAAGTAGGATACTTGAATTCCTTGAATTCCTATGGAAATTAATCAGTCCTCCTATGGTGTTGACGGGGATGATGATGATGTCTCCTAAAATAAGAACTAGAATAAAACCCATACATACCAGTCCTCTTGTCAAGTTTATCCAAGAATCTACCACTATTCATTGTATCCTCGTTCAACATGTCTCTCCTTTGGGACCTATTACCATCTACCCCATTAGTCTTCTCCTCCAATCCATGACTGATCCCCATTTTTCCTTGCTTATGCAACTTTAAAAGACTTTGAAGGGTGACCACATTAACATCGACTTTCTTTTCTTGAGCTCTTGAAATAATTTCATTTTCCTCAATCAATATATTATTTTATACCTTGCAACTTCTGATCTTTTCCCTAAAAATCTTCAAAGTGTCTACTATATTAGGATAATGATATTCTCCTTGCTACTCAACTGAACTTTCCCATTCCATGAAATTCACATTATTCCTATAATGGGTTTCATGTGAATTGTAGTCCACCATTTTCCTCTTCATATTTGGCCTTCTCTTTCCTGTAAACATGTCATGTTAGATAAACCAAATAGAAGCATAGTAAAAATCATACCTCAATGAAGTTCAAGGGAGGCTATATTGCCAGAACAAATAATTTCATATTAGCACGACACATATATATAATGACAACAACATATCAACATGATGCATGATAAGACAAAACTATAACACTGACCACATCCATGATACCCATAACCATCCCAATGCACGCATATTAAGCACATAAAAAATTTACATGCTTGCATAACCATATGCGTTTATCCCATCAAGTCCAAGTGCTTGAACCTGGAAGCTCTAATACTAACCTCTATCCCTTCATCCCACATTTACCCCCTATTAAAAGTTCCCTAGGTAAACATGAGCTAAGTGTTAATATGACATGACCCAGCCTCTAAGATATAGTTAAAGAATTGGGGCATACAAAATTAAATCGTACCGACATCCCTAAGATATTATCGATCACTTAAGAGCCTGAGAATTACCTTAGGAGATCAATCCCCAAGCTAGAAATCTTTTTCACAAGGCTTACTCCCCAACCACACCCATACCACTTCATGCATGCAGTCGGGAGCATATAAATATACCCACAATAATTTTTTCATGCGGTTATGACCCAATTCCCTTAGTTTAGTGCATGTGGTCACAATATCTATGCCACCTTTCTAGGATAGCCTCCAGACCACTGCCAAAAATTGCCTGTAACTTTCCAAAATCATGATAATAATGATAACAATGATAATAATTAAATACTTTAACAAGATCCTGGCCTTGACATGCCTAATACATGATAAAAATTTGGTAAAACATATAATAAACATATAATATATAGGTCTTGAATGCATATCTTATCATAAACTGTAATATTCCTATTTAGGAAAATCAACAATATAGGCACCAAAAACCGATTTTTCAGAAAATTACTCTATAACAGTCAAGAATAGCCCATGGATTCATTATTTTATGTATTAGATCATCCAAATATTCAATGGGATCATAAAAAAATCATTATAGATTAGTTAAACATATCTCCCAAGCCCAATACAACCCAAAAACACTACAACCCCATGACTACTGCAACAAATAAAATTTGAAGCATGTGAAAACACAGTTTAATGAGTTTTTCTACTAAAAAAATATAGAAACAAATGGATCTACTGATATATTACTCAAAAGAGCTAAAAAATGGATATCTAGTCTCTTTTACACAATCCCAAGATAACCCGGCAAGGGTTTCTTCAAAGGCATGAGATACAAAAAGTATAAACTGCAGATATGTGGCTCAATAACACTATATTAATGAAGCTATACATGTATATGGCTGAAAATAGAAATAAATGGTTGTAACTTCTCCTTACTAGATTTTCGAGTGAAAGGCTGATCCTTCCACTAGGAAACTAGCTCATCAACAGGGGTTTTTACCCTTCCAGTTCAACACCATGAAAAATAACGCAGTTCCTCAAGGAGACTACACTATGGCTATAGATGACTACTTGGGCCAATGCTAGATGGTCGAAATGAATCCCAGAATACTCCTCTTAGATTTCTTCACCAAGTCCTCCAAGGAAGAGTGTGGAATTCTTGCATGAGAATACCCTTTTACTAAACAGTACAGAAAACCCAGCTAAACAGCTGAAGCATGCAATAAGTCATAATAATCAAACACGAACAATATTCTGAATGCCCTCTCATGGTTTCCAAACCTTCCCTTATATTCTTGGTGAGCTTCCTCACTCTTGTTCCCACTCATTATGAGGTTACTTCCATGCAAAGACACCTCCTCCAAAACTGCACTGTTCCCACTAGCTCCAATCTCTTATTTGGAAGCACTGTTGATTTGGTCAACCTTGATCTATTCTACATGATTACTCCCTTTCACACCCAAGGTGTCTTTATTTTGACTATCTAAACTAATCCACTTTCACAATGGAAGTGTTTTATTCCTACTAAAAAGATTTAAGGGTCTCCTTACCCCATTTATTCTTCTACATTGAAAATAGAAGTAACATATAATATTCCAAATAGCTAAAAGCTAATTGGGAATATTACAGTCCTCCCCTCCCAATAGTTTCTTGTCCTCAAGCAACAGTAAATAAGGATGCTGAAAAATCTTCTCTCCTTCCCAAGTGGCATCCTCATCAGGAAGATTCGTCCATCGAATCAGATATTCTTTGATCACCCCACTCCTTAACTTCCTCTCCCGAGTATCCAAGATAGCCTCTGGTTGCAAAAATAGATGGCCATCATCATCAAGAGGTGGGAGATCCATAGTGGCAACTACATGTTGTCCAATGGCCTTCCTGAGGCATGAGACATGAAAAATGTTATGGATCTTGCTCCCAACAGGAAGCTCTAGCTCATATGCTACTTCTCCAACATGATGGATCACCCTGTATGGTCCATAGAACCAAGGTTTAAGCTTCTCATATCATTTCTCCTTGAGTGTAGATTGTCTATATGGCTGAAGAAAAAGATAGAACAAATCATCTACCTCAAACTGCCTCTCTATCCTACCACGGTCTACATACATTTTATGTTGATTTTGTACTATAGAAATACTATCTTTTAGGGCCCGGAGTATATCCTGACTCTCTTGAATCCAATCCTTTGCTCTAGGAGCCTTACTTACCCCAAACATCAAATTAGCAAATGAAAGTGCATCATACCCATAAAGGGCTAGATATGGGGTCATGCCAATGGACATATGAAAAGTTGTGTTGTAGCAATACTCCCCCAAATGGAGCCAACACAACCGTGCTCTTTCCTACCCCGAAACATAGTTCCACAAGTACCCTTCCAACAACTTGTTCACTATTTCAGTCTATCCATCGGTTTGTGGGTGATAGCCAGTGCTTGATGTCAATTTAGTACCCACTAACTGAAAAATCTCTTGACAAATGCCACCCATGAAGTGGCTATCCCGATCACTGACTATGGTCTTTGGAAGACCATGGAGTCTAAATAAATCCCTGAAGAAAAGCTCAACTACCTGTGAAGCAGTATATCATGCAGAAATAGCAAACAAATGTGAATAATTTTTTAGTTGATCAACAACTACAAAGATATAATCCTTACCCTGAATTGTAGGTAGACCGGTGATGAAGTCCATGGAAATACTTTCCCATTGCCCATCCGGAATAGGGAGTTGCTATAGTAATCCTGCAAGATGGTTGTGCTCTCCTTTGTTCTCCTAGAAAATTAAGCACTCCTTGATGTGTTGGAGCACATCCTCCTTGAGACCCTTCCATGAGAATCTCTCCTGAATAGGCCGATATTTCTTGGTGAATCCTTGATGCCCTGCAAGTGGGGAACCATGTGATGCCTACAAAATATTCTTCTTGAACTTAGAATATCTAGCCAATAAGACCAGATCTCGGTAATAGATGACCTTGTCCATTACTTTATATCTCTCATCGGTCACCAATCCATCTAAGATCTCACATGCAAAGTGGTCTCTAGAGTATTCCACTAACAACTAAGCCTTCCAATCTACATCCATGCTCATCAAGGACAACACTACTTGCCTCCGAGATAGAGCATCTGCCACTAAATTACTCTTCCCTTTGACATATTCTATGTTAAAGTCATATTATTGGATCTTACTCACCCATTTCTGCTGCCTCTCCTAAAGCTGCTTCTACGCAAGAAAGAATCAGAGACTATTATGACCAGTCTTCACTCGGAATCTATTTCCCACCAAATATTTACAGAACTTGGCTAAAGCATCCATAAAATCCAGCATATCCTTATCATATATGGGGTATAGTCTCTCATGTGGCAGCAAATTTTGGCTTTTAAAAGCTATGAGGTGTCCCCCTTGCATCAATGTTGCTCCAATACCCTCTCCAGAAGCATCACATTCCAACACGAAGGGTTGGGTGAAATCAGGTAGGACCAATACTGGGCAGCTACTTATCACCACCTTGAGCTTATCAAAATATCTCTACACTGTGGTTGTCCAACTAAAATATCCCTTCTTGGTTAGATCAGTAAATGGTGCTACTAGATGAGAGAACCCTTTTACAAACTTTCGGTAATAGGTACAGATACCTACAAACCCCCCAAGTTCTATGACATTCTTTGGTTCGGGCCAATCTGTAATAGCACAGATCTTTTCTTCATGGACTCTCACCCCATCCACTATAATAATGTGGCCCAAGTAAAGCATATTTTTGATCCGAAACTCACACTTAGAGAGATTAGCATAGAATTTTTTCTCCTTAAGAATGCGCAAGATTGCCTCAATATGTTGTAAATGCTCCTCCCATGTGCGGCTATAAATCAAAATGTCATAAAAAAATACCAATACAAACTTCCTTAAGTGACCATGGAAGATGTGGTTCATGCAAGATTGGAATGTTTCTAGAGCATTGGTTAGCCCAAATGGCATTACCAAAAACTCAAAATGTCCATAGTCACATCAGAATGTTGTCTTAGGGATGTCTTGATCCCTCACCTTGATTTGATGATACCCAGATCTTAAGTCAATATTGGAAAAATATTTGGACCCTCTTAGTTCATCCATCAATTCATCAATCCTAGGAATTGGGTACCTTTTCTTCATGGTCTTCTTGTTCAAAGCTCTATAATCAATGCACATTCTTAATGTGCCATCTTTCTTCTTCACTAAGACAACTGAAAAGGAAAATGGACTGGTACTAGGCCGAATATGTCCCAAAGCCAAAAGCTATTGAATGACCTTCTCAATCGCATCTATATAGGATTTAGGATGCCTATAGGGTGTGGTGATCACTGCTTGGATCCCCTGCTCCAACTCAATAGTGTGTTCAAAACCTCGGCCAGAAGGTCTCCCAGGTGGAATGTCTCCAAAAACTGTAGAATAACGGTCCGAAATATATTATACATCTGGATGTAATGATGAAGCTTTTCTTCTTGCTTCTGAAAAAAATAGTTCTATTGCCCATTCTATGTCCCCGTTGCACAAATATGGTTCCATCCTTTGGGATGAGACAATTTTGGGTGGATAGGTGTGTATGCCTTTGATTTTCTGATGCTTACCACTCCCCTTTTTTGTCCATTCCATCTCTAAGGTTTCCCAATCAGTGCTAACCTTTCCTAAGGTGATTAACCACTAGACACCCAATATCAGATTGGTGTCTGGAATATCAACCACAAAGAAGTGATCTGCCAATGTATAGGTTCCCATAGTGATGGTTAATTCTGGAACATATTCGGCACTCTGCATGGTTCTATCTATTGGAACCAAAACCGTGAAGCCCTCAAAGTCTTCAATGTGAATTCCCCTCTTTTGCACCAGTTGTGTATCAATAAAGTTATGGGTAGCTCCATTGTCTACCAAAATTGATACTCTTTGGCACATAATAGTGCCTCCAACTCTCAAAGTTAGATACTTGGGAACTCCTCTCAAGGTTGCAAGAGTCCCTCCCATTGGAGAAAATGCCTTCACTACATATTTTATGGGTGGTAAACCTCCTTCTGCTGCTATAGCACTGGTCTCCTTCTCCTCATCAAAAAATATCTCAATGCAATGTGCTTTCCCTACAACACATTGGTGGTTTGGTACCCATGGCTCTCGATAGGTGAAATAAGGTTTTTTATTCCTTATATTTCTCTGATAATTTTCAAGAGATGTCTTCTCCTGATTCTCCTATGGGAAAGAGGAGATATTTTGCTGCATGGGGGCTTTGACCTTGGGTAAAGAATGCTGCAAATCCCTAGCCTTGTCCATAACTTCTTGGAGTGTAGTTGGTCTAGTGGATTTCACCAACCCAAGCAATTGTTCAACCATCCCATCAATAAACATGCACACTCTCCGGTTCATAGTGAGGTCAGATACCATGACTGAAAGCTTCAGTAACTCAGAGATATAGGTTTCTAAATCTCCCAATTTCTTGACTTGGTTAGCCTAGCAAAGTGTGCCTCTGGATCTCTCGAATCAGATTTCTCCATCAACTTCATGGTGAAGTCTGAATATGAAGTGATACTAGCATGAAAAAGTGTATATAACCCATGAAACCACCACTCATGTGCCTCACCTTCTACGTGTAGTGCTGCTATTTTGATAGCCTCTACTTCAGAAACTCTATTGAGTTCGAAATAAGTATCCAAATTATCTACCCAAGCCTTGGATATGCACTTGGGTGATCCATAATAAGAGGGAAAAAATAATTTGCCCAAACTGCACTTTAGATCCAGGTTCTAATTGAAGGATCTCCTACCATCCTTGATCCGACAGAACTCCTGAAATTTCAAATGTTCATTGAATCTTCGGGATTAAGATTCATATTCCACACAATTATCACCAAGGGTTTCTTCCCTCAAGGTCCTTCCTTCCTCACCTTCTAAAGATAGGAATGTAGGCATAGTGGAGCATTGTGAAGAAGGTTGTGCTACTATTTTCTCCCACCACAAATGTGAGGTGCCAGAGCTTTCTCCATGGTGAAACTCTCTAGGGGATTCCTTCTGTCCTTCAAATCTCATCTCTTTGATATCTTTGGCAATGTCCTACATAGTCTGAAGAAGAAGTTTTGGTATCTCTCTCTCCTCCATGGCTATGGATGTATTTTCCACACAAGTTGAGCCAAGATCAGGGCTCTGATACCACTGCAATATTCCTATTTAGGAAAATCAGCAATATAGGCACCAAAAACGTATTTTTTAGAAAATTACGCTATAACAGTCAAGAAAAGCCCATGAATCCAGTATTTTATGTATTATAGCATCCAAATATACAATGGGATTAGAAACAAATCATTATAGCTTAGTTAAACAGATCTTCCAAGCCCAATACAGCTGAAAAACACTACAACCCCATGACTACTGCAACACAGAAATTATGAATCATGTGATAGTGTAGTTTAATGAGGGTTTCTTCTATAGAAATATAGAAACAAATGGATCTGCTGATATATTACTCAAAAGAGCTAAAAAATGGATATCTAGTCTCTTTTACACAATCCCAAGATAAGCCGGCAAGGGTTTCTTGAAAGGCATGAGATAAAAAAAGTATAAACTGCAGATTTGTGGTTGAATCTTGTTGTCTTACTGAAGCTCTACATATATATGGCTGAAAAGACAAAGAAATGGCTATAACTTCTCCTTACTAAATTTTCGGGTGAAAGGTTGATCCTTCCACTAGGAAACTAGCTCATCAACAGGGGTTTTGACCCTTCCAATGCAACACCATGAAAAATAATGAAATTCCTCAAGGAGACTGCATTGTGGCTATATTTGACTGCTTGTCCCAATGCCAGATGTTGAAAATGAAGCCCATAATACTCCTCTCATATTTCTTCACCAAGTCCTCCAAGGGAGAGTGTGGAATTCCCGCATGAGAATACCCTTGTACTAAACAGTACAACAAACCCAGCTAAACTGTTGAAGCATGCAATAAGTTATAATACTGAAACATAAAAATATTTTGAATGCCCTCTCATGGCTGCCAACCCTTCCCTTATATTCTTGGTGAGCTTCCTCACCCTTGGTCCCACTCATTTATGAGGTTACTTCCATGCAAAGACACCTCCTCTAAAACTGCATTGTTCCCAGTAGCTCCATTCTCTTCTTTGGCAGCGCTGTTGAATTGGTCAACCTTGATCTAGTCTACATGCATTTCTCCCTTTCACACCCAAGGTGGCTTTATTTTGACCATCTAAATTGATCCACTTTCACACTGGAAGTGTTTTATTCCTACTAAAGAGATTTAAGGGTCTCCTTACCCCATTTATTCTTCTACACTGAAAATATAAGTAACATATAATATTCCAACTAGCTAAAATATAATTGGGAATATTACATAAAATTTTGAAATTCATCTAAGAATCACCAAGAAGGCTCATTTATGTCTCAAGGTAGTTGCATCAACACTTGTTATACCATGCATTGATCAACCATTAAATAGATTATCAAATCATGATCAAGGGTTATAGCTAGAGCACATCATAGAACCACACATATAAACAAGATATAACCATAATAGAAGCCATGAAAAACCTGCCATAAGATCACATAATAACTAGTACATGTTCGCATAAACAAAAATAGGGAAATTAACTTATATTAGCATATGCAAAAGCCAACCAAGTCATGGACTTCCACGTACCACCCGACCATTGATTGGGATAAACCAGATCTCCTTTTCAGCCAATAACCCACCTTCCATATTCCAAGCATGAATGTGGAATATCATGGGATAAACAAAGACATAATCAAATAGGGAATCTAGAGGTTAAACCACCTCTACCTTCAAGCGACCATGATCTCACCTAAGCTATTCCTGAGATCACAAACAAAAACAAGCTTGCATGCCTAAAAGTTACTTCACCATACCTTGAGAAATTTTCCTATCTCCACCCACTTGTTGAGGGACTCCTCGAGAAAACCATTTCCACCCCCAACCATTGGGATTTTCCTAAGACCACCTTACCCGGTTCCAAAACCTTTCAAAAATCCGAAGCTCAACCATGAATGAACCCCATCACACCATGGCTATCCAAGTAATGGAAAGCCAAGGATGAAACGACTATCAAACCAAGAAAAGCCAATTCTAATCACAAAAAATGAACCGATTATACAAATGCATGTACCATGCATTCACACTCCAAGAAGGAAATTTAACATGAAACCTGTTATCTGCAATATCTTCCTATTGAATTTGTTGATCTAACCTTATCCTTGCGATTCCTTTATTTTCTTTACATTTTTTTTCCAATCCAAGTGCATACTATACTACTCCAAGAATGCTCTAAGTGTGCAAGAGTATGCAGGAATGAACTATAGATCCATCCAAAATTTTCAAAAGCTATGAATTGTTTCTCTTATGCCTTTTCATCATTGATTTCTCTATTTTATTTATTTTCTCTAGTTTTTCCTCTATTTCCTTTTTCATGCACATTTGTGTCTCTTCACCTTCCCTTTCCAATTTTATTAGCCATTATTGAATAGCAAGTGATGCCCACTACAATGGTTTTCCCAAAATTCAACCTAGAATATGTGTCCCATGACCTTGGTCTTACTATTTAATTTAATATAATTTATTACACGAAAATTTAACCTAGGGATGTCACATTCTTCATCATGGCCTCCCCATTGGTCTCTTGGATAGGAAGGAACTCATTTTTCTTGATTTCAACCATGTTTTGAATAGATGATACATGCTCGTCCTCCCCTATGGGTTCTTAAAAAATTCTAGGCTGCTCACCTAAAGGATTCTCTAACTCCCCTGTGGTTAAAATGTGAAGTTCAAAGTCACCAAATAAGAGTGATGGTTTAGTATTTTAAGGGCTGGGGTTTTTGGTAGAAATTTCCTTCCATTATCTATTCTCCTACAAGGAATGAAATATTTTGTGTTCTCTTTATGTTTTTCCTCTTTTTTGATTTTTTTTTGAAATCAAACAATGTCGATGCAAAACAATAGGGAGATTAAAAATAAGGTAAACTTATAAGTAGAAACCAAACCTACATGAACACCTCCCCGAAAATGACGCCAAAAAGTGATGAGCCTCAGTATCACAACAAGAGTGTTGCAACTCCCAAGGCTACCAGATTTAATTATCAACCTCAGGTTTGTACAAACTTAAGAGGTGACAATGCTATCTGCACAATAGGTTAATTTATACTCACGACACCTTGAAGCAATGGACTAGACCAAGGCATACAAAGAACACTTTATCAACTAACTCAAGGAAGGAAATTTCATAAAAAGAGAGTTCTATTCTAATATTAGAAATGGAAATATTATTCTAATTGAAAAAGGAATGAAGATGCTACCTATCCAAATGTAAATTATATGCTACTTGAAAGAATGAAAACATTGATCTAATTGTAGAATGTAACAGTTGCTTGAAAAAGAAACTAACCTATGCAATCATAGTCATTAGAAGAAATTTCATCCTAAAGGTGGCCTAATAAAGAAAAATAATAAAATAATAGTTAAAATAATAAATAAAAGCTATGAATTTTGGAGGGAAAATAAGAAAACTACTTTTTTTAATTGTATTTTTGGCTTATCTCCTTATAGTTTACTCAAATCTCAAGTGTATACACTCATTCGATGCGGAATTAAATTCAACATGCAACAAGTACGCATTATGCATAATTTTGAGAAGACCCGCCTTGATAAAAAATGAATATACATTAAAAAATTATGTTCATATCTTCAAATTTTATCAATGTGGATGTTCGCAAAAGTATGCATAATGGGTACTTATTGGATGTTTAATTTAATTTTGCAACCAATGAGTGGCTACACTTGAAATTTGAGTAAGCCTATAAGGAGATAACCAAAAAATACAATAAAATAAATTATCTTTTCTTCTTTTCCATCTAAAATATTTGCATGTACCTCTTTTCAAATTTAAATGATTTTGATTGGTTTACAAATTATGACATGGAAATTACATGAAAAATTCATGGGCACTTTTAGGCTGAAATTTCCTCTAATGCCTTATATTTGCAACCCTAAAAGAAGCATAAATTCAAACAAAACAATATTAATCTACTTTTCATGGATAAATCAACCTTCAGTCACTATGGTCAAATATATTTCTCTTTAGTGATTATTTCATTATGCATTTCACAAGACAATCAATAAAGACATCATTGTAACTTCAAATTCAAAAATATTTCCTCTAACCCTAGTTGCATAATTGTATTTTAGTGAAGAAAATGTAGGTCTTAAGATATATTTTGTCCTCCTCAATCATGGTTTCAGATCCTAGGGGATATTATTCAAGTCTAAGATGAAAAATTCAAGCTTTTTGAGAAAATCTAGACATGGTTACATGATGCTACAAGATTGTTGCTGGATCGCTACATGATTTCCTTATTTTTCTACAAGATTGCATCTGTGAGCATTATAGGGGTGGAAAAGGTGATATAAAGGTGGAAATGGTAGATTAAAGTATATGAAGGCTGTATGAATCCTTTTCCAAGCCCAACACCTCTCATAGGCCCATTATGCACAAAAACAAAGGCACGCAGTGTCATTTAATAACCCAGAAATGTAATTTTAGTGGCAGAGTTTTGAGGGTGTTGTGAGGTGATGAGAAAGAGGGTGAATATGGTAGGAGGAATGAAGGATGAATACGAAAACCCTCAAAGCCACTAGTAGTACCTAGACACTAGACTATTAATCACTTTTACAACTTGAAAATAATTCCAAACTAATAATCAAATTATAGCAAAATGAACTGAACAAGAAAGGATCAGTTGAATTTTATTTGCATAAAAATACAATCCAAATTGTAGAATGCATATGATGAAAATACATGAAATCTTAAATAATATTGTGATTTAATGCTTAAGTATGCAAAAAATAGAGTATGTAAAAGATCATTAATCTAAGATCTAACAATTGCAAAGTAACCACATGTCT
Organism: Pinus albicaulis; assembly: GCA_034641835.2. Taxonomy (NCBI): domain Eukaryota; kingdom Viridiplantae; phylum Streptophyta; class Pinopsida; order Pinales; family Pinaceae; genus Pinus; species Pinus albicaulis. Next base: position 265,576,660 of record CM076575.1, on the reverse strand, counting down.
TTGTCTTGCTAATACATATTCCTCATCCAAACTTCCCACAAGAGAGGTGGTAGATAGGCCTGCACCAACAAATGTAATAAGAAAATTTATATCAAGATAGAAAAGAGATGTTTCTAACAAAGGAAATGCATGGATACAATACACTAAGAGTGACTAGAGCCTCTAGGTTGGGCCCTCATCCAATGGGACTCAACCCCCTGAAACAAACTCATATTAAAGATAATAATAATATTTTCATTGACATAAAACAAATTTCAAGTACATCATGCAAAGGAAATGAAAATTATAATCTCAATCTCCTATATCTTAGTAGATCCTATCAGTTCAAAAATTTTGAATCCTATTAAGCCTTTCGATTTGTTTATTTATACAAAAATGAATGAGGGCCAGCCTCCTTGGAAAGAGGAAAACTTCCATACAAAGTAACTAAAAAAGTAGATATACCTCCCTTAGATGCTCCAAATTCCTCGAGTGCATCTGTTAGGGTCGTATAATAATAGGGATCATAATTTTGAATTGGCTATGTTAAGTATTGTAATATTGTACATACCTTTGCATTTCTGCAAATGTTTTCCATATTAAAAAATGAAAAGAGGGTATGTCCTAAAAGAATAATAAAAGGACCAAAAGAAAGAAAGATAAAAAAAGAAATAAAATATGAACCCCATAAAAAGAAAAAAAATGGACAACTATCCCCTCCCTAAAATGGACCACATTCTCCAAAGGGTAGTAGGGTCATCCAAAATTTCATTACTTGATGGATTTTCTGGATACAACCAAATCCTAGTCCAACTTGAAGATCAAGCTAATACTGCATTAAATAATCCCTGAGGAACTTTCATGTACTTGAAAATGCCCTTTGGACTGATGAATGTTGGAACAACATTCCAAAGAGCCATGGACATAGCCTTTGAAAAATAAATCCATGACTCTTTAGTCATTTACCTAGATGATATCATGGTGTTTTCCAAGTTATATAATGAACATCTAGATCATCTACGAAGAGTATTCATAAAATGCAGAAAGTTTGGCATATCCTTAAATCCTAAAAAGTCACTTTTTGGATTAGAAGAAGGAAAAATTTTGGGACACATCATTTCAAAAAAGGAATTAGAATTGATCCAGCTAGAATAGAAGAAATCCTTAATATCAGTCATCCTAGAAACATTAGAGAATTACAAGCATTTTTAGGAAAAATAAATTTTCTTAGAAGATTCATCCCTAACTTAGCAAAACTAATTAGAAATTTAAACAACATGTTAAAAAGGGATTCAATACTTAAGTGGACGGTAGAGGCTAAGTAGTCTTTTGAAGCAGTAAAAAAATCCCTTACTAAAACACCTGTCCTCATAAGTCCTAATTATAATAGAGATTTCATAATTTTTTCATTTGCTTCAGAACACACCATTGCAGCAGTATTTTTGCAAAAGAACGATGAGGGCCTTGAACAACCCATTGCTTTCTTTAGTAAATATTTGAGAGATGCAACACTAATGTATAATATCATGGAAAAATAAGATCTTGCTTTAGTGAAAGCCATAAAACATTTCAGAGTATACATTCTATACTCTCACATAATAGCATATGTTCCAAACTCAGTTGTAAAGGACATTCTAACGCAGAATGGGCCTGATGGAAAAAGAGGCAAATGGATTGCCATAATACTAGAATATGACATTGAAATAACGCCTACAAAATTAATAAAAGGCTAAGGTTTGGCCAAACTCATGGCTGAATCGAACTATTAGGCCTTAGATATAAATTTCATTGATGGCATAGATGATCAAGAAGAGATGGCGACTCCATAAATCAGTGAAGCTTTCATAGATTCTCCGTGGTATGCAGACCTTATATTTGTTTTACTCAACTTAAAATCTCCTCCTCGTTTATCTAGAACCAAAAGTAGATTCTTGAAAATGAAAGCGATGAAATATTGTATCTTAGATAATGTTATATTTTGGAAAGATAATGGTGGTATTCTATTAATTTTTTTATTAAAGATGAAGCTGACAAAGTCATTCGGGAGATTGTGGAGGACACTTGTACTAGAAAACAACTACTAACAAAATTTTGAGGGTAGGTTTTTACTGGCCCACCCTTTTTGCAAATGTCTAAAAGTATGTGATCTCCTATCACAAATGTCAAATATTTAAAGGGAATATGAAACTCTTACCATTACCCCTTAAACCTATCTCAATAGAAATGCCATTTCAACAATGGGGTTTATACTTCATTGGTGAAATTCACCCACCCTCCTCTGCCCAACATAAATGGATATTGACAGCCAGTGACTACTTTACCAAGTGGATAGAAGCCATCCCTTTTAGAAAAGCCTCAGACTCTATCATTATGCCATTTATTGAGAACAACGTCCTTTCTAGATTTGGATGCCCACAAAAGCTCATCATTGATAATTTTGCTTCCTTCAAATCCAAGAAAATGATATATTTTTGTAACAGATACCATATCACCCTAGGCCATTCCACTTCCTACTACCCTCAAGGTAATGGACTAGCAGAATCTTCAAACAAAAGGCTAGTCAACATCATCAAGAAGTTATTAGAGGATAACAAGAAAACCTAGAATAAAAATTTGGTGAATGCCCTATGGGAAGACAGACTAACTACTAAGAAATCAATTGGTATATCTCCCTATCAATTATTATATGGGATGGATGTTTTTTTTCCATTTTCATTAGTAGTGCCAGTAACAAAAATGATTCAAGAGATTCAGGTAGAACCAAATGAAATCCAAATAAGGATAAATCAAACAATTCATTTACAACAAACGAGGGAAGAATTTTAGAACAAATCCCAAGTAATTCAAGAAAAAACAAGAATATATTTGATAAGAAAACTAAAGAAGATGATTTCTTTATAGGTGATCAAGTATTGAAATGGGATTCTAGAAGGGAAGACAAATAAAAACATGGGAAATTTGACTATCTCTGCAAAGGCCCGTGCATTATTTATGGTTACAGAGGCCACAACGCCTTTTTCTTGAAAGAATTGAATGGAACAGACCTATTACGTGGACCAGTCAATGGTCGAATGTTGAAGCACTATTTTTCACCAAATTAATCAGTAGTTCATTTGTTCTATTTTACTCATTGTAAATACCATAGAAAAGTTTAAATTGGAGTGGATAATTATCTTGTAAAGTTGAATCCTGAAAAAGAAATCTTAAGCTTTAAAAGATATAACATCATATGTTTGAATAAAGGAGATCACAGAAAGCAGTTCCAAGAAAAGAAAAGCCAAATTTCCATGGCCACTGATCAAAAAGTTCTTGACATCTCACAAGGAGATGCCATCCCCAAGTGCAGCCATTGTTAGGGTCTTATAATAATAGGGATCATAATTTTTAATTGGCTATGTTAAGTCTTGTAATATTGTACATGCCTTTGCATTTCTGCAAATGTTTTCCATATCAAAAAATGAAAAGAGGGTATGTCATAAAATAATAGTCAAAGGACCAAAATAAAGAAAGATAAAAAAAGATATAAAATATGAACCCCTTAAAAAGAAACAAAAATAAATTCTGAAAGTGTTGCACATTCAAATGCCACTACTCTTATTTTACTTTACTTTTGCAAATAAATTATGTGTAGGTTGTTCAAAATGCCACAATTCATGATGATCATGCAGTCTAATTTTGATTATTCATGCCTTTAAATTTCATGTTTTGATAGTTAGTGAATAAAGATATGACCAAACGATTTAATCTTGGTAGATCAGTAGTTAGGTAGAGAATGAAAATGAGCTCATAAGTTTAATCTGAGACATTGGATATAAGGTTAGAAATAAGTTAGTTTTCTTATCAAAATAAAATAAAAGTGTCAACAAGTTCAAAGGCACCCAATAAATGAAAGGAAAAAAATGTTTGCATGAATAGAAACAAACTACATCATTATACTTATCCCTTAAAAATGAACTGCTAAAAACCCCTTCCACTTGATAAATCCATTTTCCCCTTTGAGAAACCCATTCCCCTTATTAAAATCCCTTACCCCCTTAATACAACTTCAGTTTTCATTAAAACCCCAAAAAAACACACAAATTCCCACTTTAAATAGTCTAAAAGCGTAAAATATTAATCGGGCCCCCTTTTGATTTGAAATCCCCGCTTAATATATTTAAATGTGCCTAATTTCATTTGAATCTCCTGCTTAATATTTTACCTGACCCCACTATCATTTGAACCCTTCGCATATCTATTTCCCGACCCCACCTCATTAGAAAAGTTGCAACTCCGATAGCCGTTAGATCACCACCAAGCACATTGGATGGCCTATGATCTATTTCACACTCCCCGAGATTCAAATTTTTAAAGATGAGAGGGGGGGGGGTGCAAAATAAGCTATTTTCTGCACATAATCCCCTGCCAAGAGACATATCCTGGTGTTATCTATAATATTCCAAATCTGTAATTTCTACAACAACAAGAATATATTAAGATATTATGAAGTTGGATATGAATAAATATAGCTTATATGATGTGTTAAAAAACACATAGCCCTCAAATTAGGGAAACAACAACAACAGAAGAATGCCTACACCTTCCCAAGTGGGGAAAATGCAAGAATTAGACCCTAGAAACATTATTTCTGAATATATGCATTATTAATGGGTGAAATAATGTTGGGTTCCCTTAGCATATGCTGTTAGGGTCTCAAATACAAAAAGGGATAAGAAAGAAATCCCTTTTGATATGTTAAACAGACCTCCCGGCTACCTGACAGCTTAAAAATAGTCGAATCCCATGACTTGAGTTATGGAGAAAAAGACTGAATCATAGAAAACCTTATTTCATGAGGTTTTATACAATAAAATAATTAAATAACATGGATATGGATTTACATGGAATAATATGCCAAGAAAACAGAGATCTGGCCTCCTTATTGCATTATAAAGCTAACCCGGCAAGGGTTTCATGAAATGAATGTACAAGAAAGAGCAGATCTGAATATTCAGCTCATAAAATGAAGTCTTACTAAAAAATTACAGAAATATAGCTGAATAATACAAAATAGGGATTAGGATCCCTTCCTCTAGCTTTCCAGCAGAAGGGTTGGCCCTTTCCCTAGGAAACTAGCTTAAAAACAAGGGTCTTAACCCTGCTTCAACAAATTTGCATAAAATGATGCAGTTCCTGCAAGGGACTATGCTATAGGAGATGAGAACCACTTTGGCCTACTGCCAAGATATGAAATGTGCTCAGAAATCTTCCTAGCTGATTTCTCAAGAGGAGGAAAGCACCTTCTACTGAGAAACAGAATCGGAAGTGGTGTAAGAATCCTCCACTACAACACCCTGCAACTTAGCAATATTCTGATACAGAAATAATGTTGGGACTGAAGAACGATGCTTGGCCTTGAGATTGGATGTGGAGAAATATAGAGCAAGCTCTCCCAAGAGGCCTCTCAATGGAAGAGGTGGGGTTCCCGCCTGGGAACACCTAGTGCTGCCTTGCTAAACAGCAAGGGGAAGCCAAGTGTAAACAGACAAGATCAATAGATCGAAATACAAAAGCATGAATAACAAAGGTCTCCATCCTCTTCCTACATATCAAGTGAACCTCTCCTCATTGGGTCCCATCCACATGTGCCATCAAGCTCATGCAAGTTGTCCTCCACCAAAACTGTGGTGTCCAAAGGAGATTCAATGTATCTAGACAACTTAGTTGACTTGGTCAAAGTTGACTGAATGAACATGTCCCCATCTCTGTTCACACCTAAGGGTGCTCAAATTAGCTGCTTATTCTTACCCCTTTTCACATTAGGGTGTTATTGATACTTCTAAAGAGGTTAATGGGCCTCCCTACCCAATTATTCATCCTCCTAGTGATAAAACAACTCTAATATTCCATTTAGCTTGGAGGCTAAAATTTTAGACTATTACAGTCCTCCCCTCCAAAATGTTGCTTGTCCTCAAGCAACTACATAAGGAGATAAAAATCCTCCCATCCTCTTCTTGTGGCCTCATCATCAGAAATTATCCACCACTTCTCAACATGATCTACTACAAATCTATCCTCTAATGTATCCTCCCAAGCATGGAAAAGCATATGTCTTACATCATAGAAAGGTGGAAGATGTAAGTGGAAAGCTCCCTGCTATCCAATGGCCTCCTCAAGGTAGGAGTAATGATGACCATGGGTAATATTGTTCCCAATGAGTTACTCCCACACCCATGCTATCATCCAAATGAAATGAGCTAATCTAGTTAGCTCAAAAATATCCTCAAGCCCCGGTTCATACAATGTATTGGGGCTGCATGGAGAGATTGGATCCTCCCAACCAAGTGGTTTCTCTCTCCTTCTATGATAAGTGTGGGGCTGCTACTAATCTTGGGCTGAGATATCATGACCTCCAAGAGTGGCCCAAGCTACCCCATCAAACAAATAAACCATGAAGTGCCTCCTCCAAAAACTCAAACTCTCCAAATGGCTTCTCCCATATGAAGAAGAGAGATGTAATTTGGAAATCACGGGCTGCCCATTGATCCTCTGGAAACATGCATCACGTAAAGTAGGGAGAATAATCCTCGCAATGGGCATCTTTAACTCATATCCCATTCTCCAATCAAAGCTTCCCCTATACGTAGAGATATCAACAATACATGGAAGCAAAAACCAATAGAAACAAGTTGTTATATGAAAATCGGAAAGTGGAACAAGGTCCCATATAGGGAACCAGTGTAATGCATTTCTTTCCTGCATCAAATCAAACAAAATCAAGTTCTTTTCCAACCACTTGTTTTCTGCCACAATCATTTTACAAGATATAAGCATGGAAGTCCAGAAGGGTGTCAATGGTGCACACCAAAAATCATGTGGCTTTCCCCACAAACCACCAATGAGATAGACAATATCAATGCTACAAATGGCTTCAAGTACATCATTATACAATATGAAAGAAGGAATAATCCTCCTTGGTACAATATTTTTCTCATAAAAAAGACAAGAAGTACAAAACATAAGGTGAGATTGTACATTCTCCATCATGCACTTGAAGACTTGAGCTAAAATGGCTCAACTGAAAATTCTCCCTTAATCCCAATGAGTAGGAAGGTGGCTATGACATCCTCTTCATCATCATCCGGGCTATGCATCTCTCCATATGCTAAAATATGTCTTGCTAAATGCCCTCCCAAATGAACTCCTTTTCCAAGGAAAGATATGCATCAAAATGCATGGAAAAGAGGTCCTCATGTGCTGCATGTAGCAGCTTCTCCTTGAGCTTAGAAGCTCTATTCAAGAAGACTCTACCATAAGAATAGATGACCATATCATCCACCATATATCTGTCATCTCCATCAGGATCATAAAGAATCATGCAAGCACCAAGATCCTTGGAGTACTCTACCAAGAGTTGAGACCTCCAATAAGGATCAATCCTCCTAAGGGACAACGCTGGTGATCTGCAATGTGAAGTTATACATTTGCTGCTATCCTTTCCTTTGACATCCCTCATTCCAAATTTATCCTCTAGATTACTGCTATGCCCATCATGTAGCTACTCATGCTAAAAAATAAGTAGTGACTTTTGGAAGTTGGCCTCCCATGAAAAGCTATGCTCCACAAAGAATCTCCCGATCTTGGCCAAAGCAAGCATGAGTGGCCTCCATCCACTCCAATGTATGGAGGATTCCTTCCTCAAAGGAAGTACCGAATGTTTCTCTAAATCCATGGAGCATCTCCCTTGCACCATGAAGGTGCCATCTTCCATGACTGCATCAACCTATGTCAGCGCAGTACAGGTATTGATAGTGGGTGGTGCTAAAAATGGGAGGATATCCTCCTCCTCCTTGAGTTTATCCCAAACTCTCTACACTGGATTGGACTCCTCCAAAGTTTTCACCTCCCTGGAATCCAAGAGTGGTGAACCAAATGGCAAGATTTCTCTTACCAACTCCAAGTCTGGTGGCCTCCCTCGTGGAATGCCTCCATGTGGTGAGACATCCATGGCAAGAGAAGATTGTCTATATGGTTGGGAAACCTTTCCTTTGCCCTCACAGTGCAAAACAGTCTCCCTCCTCCTTGCACCAACTCTCTGAAATAGATAAGGGTGTGTGCTCTTCATTAAGTGATGATGTCCTTCCTCCCTACCTTCTCCTTCCATTAATACCATCTCACAATCATGATGCTCATCGATTTTCCCTTTTCTCCCATATGTGAGATCCTAGGGAACTTCTTGCAATGACACCAGAAATCCTCCCGTTGGAGCATGTGCTCCTCCTTCCTCTGCATGAGGCACTAGATATGCTCTAGATGTGACAGTGTTGTAACCCCCATCCTTCTCCTCATTTTCAATATGACCAACAGGTAACTTCTCAATAAGAAGTTCCTCCTTTGCAAAAGGACCCTTCATGCGCTCTTGTCCAAGGCTATGAAATAAATATCTTTCCTTCAGTAAGGTTTCATGCAAGATATGATCTCTTCCAGTAGGTTTCTGAAGTGGTTTTTAGTTTGCAGGTTCTCCCAACTTATGAAAAAGTTTCATTGGTTTGATTATTTCATGTTTTTCATCTAATATTTCAACCAATATTTTAGTGAACTTTGCAAAAGATGAAGTATTAACATTTTTCAATGAAAATGACTCAAACATCCACCAAGCATAGGCCTTACCTTCAAAGTGTAGAACTGCAACTTTGATGGCTTCTTCTTCAGAAACTGGGTGCTGCTGCAAGTAAGTGTGTTGATCATATCAGCATCCTATTGAAATTTTGATAAGCAACCTTGCTTAAACCTTTCAAAACCCCTTTTTTGCCCTGAGAAATCCATATTATGCTTATCTTTACCTTCCTCCCCCCCCCAAATTACATTAAAAAAAAGGCCGCAAAACCCATATTTGAAAATTTGCAAGGCCTAGCCCTTTCGGTCTTAGCCCCCCTCTATATTTTCCTCCACATGACCGGAAGTCAAAACCGAGTGCTAGCCGGGAAGGCACATATCACATATATATGTATCGGGCGCGTTTATAACCGTTGACCTGTACAAATCCGATGGCATTCACAAATATTCACCGTGACCGTGGCCCACTTCGTCCATCGCCAAAATCTCCCGTCCCCCATCTAATCAACCTGCAGATCAATGGTTAGAAACCTATCTGCCCCAGTGGTCCCCGCTCTGTGCACTGTAAAAAAACAGTGGTTTATATCGCACTGCCTTTCCGAGGTGGGCGGTATTTCTCATTTTGGAGCGATTCCATACATCATTTGCTACGTGTCCCCGCGTATGGCTCAAAAACCACCCTCCATCGCGCGTTATCGTTTGTTCATGGACACGGCGTGATATCGCTTTGAGCCGTTCGATATGGGGCGATCCATCCGACGGTAGTCGTTCCACGAAACTGCGTGAATGTTAATCCAAGTCAATAGTGCCCATGGCCCACCATTTCATCGCCCTCTGATACGTTTTCCACCGTCGATCTCCCCATGAGATCAGACGGTCCAGATCACTTACCTCTCCACTAGTTGTCTCTGTACCTCCATGTCGCCCATTCCACGTGTTCGTCGTATTTTTCCTCCGCCACTATACATTTGATTCGTTAGTCAAATTTCAAATGTTTTATGTTAAAAACTTCCACCAGTCCATCCTCCATCGCTGCACTGCATTTTTCCACCACCCTGCATTGTTCCACCATTTCGCCATGTCCGCACGACCACTTTCATTGATCCCGCCACGTCCATCATCCCCATGCTTGGTTTTTCTAACAATTTTGCGGGTTTTGCAGGGTTTCAGTGACAAAAAACTATTGTGATTTACAGTCTTGATTTCAGTAGCAGAGCACATCAAAGGATGATTTTTCAGAGATTTTAATTATGGAGAAGGGCCTGGGAAGGTAAATCGACAAGACTTCCATTAAAGAAGCAGGGTTCAAATCTGTCAAACTCTCCAGGGTCATTCAAAGCACAGATTGCGCAGATGGAGATATTAATGGAACAATAGAGAAATATCAGTGGATTATCGAGGAATTCAATGTTCAGCATTGAAGATCCTACAACGTAATCCAGGGTTTTGAAGGTAGATGGTACCATTCACAGAAAAAAATACCTTATGGCTTTCTTTTCAGCACCATTTTCTTTCAGGAAAGGACGGAACGTTTATGTGATTTTACTTCTTTGCCATGTTCCTGAAGAGATTTCTACCCAGTGCACTTATTTCAGTTAGAAGGCCACAAAGTACAAACAACATTACAAGGTCATCGAGCAGTATGGGCGTGCACGTCTCTACCATTTTGTTTTAATGAGACAATTAAATTTTCATCACCTACTCCCTTTTTGGAACTTTCTTTTCTCCTATAAAGCTCCCAAAGAATAGAGGATTTAGGGTTCCATATTTTATCAGAAAATTATGCAGTGAAAGGATTTTTGTATACATTTTGTAGAACTCTTGTATGAAGGCTCAGAGCCCATAGGGTCTCAGTGAGGAGGAGTTCCATCTGTTAAAGAGGATTCTGGTCTTTGGTATTTCACAATCTGTAACTTTCTCTTATGTGTTATTTAAATAGATCATTTCATTTCATCCATATTTCCTGTATCATGTTTTGGAATGCGAGTGGCTCGCTGATTTTTGGTATGGATTTATCTTAGTTGATACCCATGCTTGGATTAGTCAAGCGCTTTAAATATGGCTCATGCATGATATTCTGTTCCACTATTCATCTAAATCATATTTCTGCTATATTAGTTTCTTTGGGAGGGTGTTTTTAAAACACCATTATCATGTATGGATTCTTAGATTGGTAAGCCCATACATGGTGGTATTGTGTATTTCGATATCAGCTCAATGTTAACTAATATCTCCTCGATATTTCATTCACTACATACATCTTCTCATAACTTATTTCTGTGAGGTATTTCTGAATCGGCCCTCTTTACAGTAAGCTTCCTCTGAATTTTCTGTTGATTTTACATTGGAGTTTTTCATATTTCCTTTGCAGTACTCCTTTCTATGTGTCATTTTCTGAAGGTCTTTGTCCCATTTAGATTAATATTCCTTATTTTACAAGAAATAGCATGAGAGCTTTTTATTTATAACTTCCTCTGTTATACCATATGCTCCTTGCTAATATAAGATGTCCTAGGCACTGGTCTATCACAACTCTAGGCTGTCTCTAGGAGCAACAACATCTTTTTGGCACCGTTTCCAGGGAACAAAGTTAAGAAAATTAGAAGCCCTGGGCCTCGATAAAACCTATTCACTCTTCAATTAGGTGAGCATGAAGAGTTGAGAGTTGTAGATCCCTCACCTTGGTGACTCCACAGTTCCTAAATGATTAAAAGACTCCACTGATGATCAGTAGGCCATTGATTATCTTGGTTTCACGAGACTCCACTGGGAGACCATGTCACAGTACAACATCAACCATGCTGAAGACCAAGCCACTTCATCAATGGAAGACCCTGAATAGTTTGCAAAAATGCATCCGGGTTTCATGGCTGAGTGTCGAGATGAAATTTCACATGGCTTGGAAAAACTAGAAGTGGAGGACCTTCCATGGGCTATTCTTCTCATCCCAAGTTCCAAACCCTTGCTTAAGAAATTTTTTATGGAATTGGTGGTCGAAATATATGAAGCTGAGATCGAATTGCTGAACTCACAAGAAAAATCGTATCAGTTCATAGACCCCAGATCCTTTTAGAGAAGTCTCCCTCCTCTTAAAAAAGAAGAGATTACATTGCCTTTTGAAATACAAGAAGAAGGTGATCATGCTTTCAAGAGCCACTCTGAAGATGTAGTGGAAAATGCAGTAATCAGAGCTGCCCAGGACGCAGACAGCCTCCCAATCATGGAAGGCCTGAAAGAAGAGAGTGTACATCATCTGTTCATTGATCATGTGGCAGAATATATGGAGGCCCTGATCAGCTCAAATTATCCAACATTTATCCTTCACCAGGGCCAGATTCATCAAGAGTGGTCACCACTGATGGCGACCGCATTTTCGAAGAACCACTTGCAGAGCAACCTGTGGTTATCTCTGATAGGCAGTCAGTACTTTTATCATTTTTTGTTACTGCTTAACTGGCTGCACTGGCATTATTGTATCACCTAAAAGCACCGGGGATTTCTAAGTAGAGTAGAGTAGGTAGGAAAATCTCAATAAAGCTCAGTCTGTGAGCATGTAGTTAGCTGTTTTAATTTTTGAAAAGTCTAGCAAGCCAGATAGTCTAATCTTGGCTTGGCTGTTTTTTAATTTCTGTTTTGGAATGTAGAGAAGAAATCTGCTAGACAGTTTAACCCTAGCAGATGTAGTTTAGGTAGAGAAAATGTGAGACCAACAGTGAAGTAATAAGGGTAGAAGTAGAATAGGTTTATTTTTCATGTGTGAAAAAATTGTGAGATTATCCAAGAAGGTCCCAGAAAAATATAAGGAGTTGTCCCTCAAATTATTTCAGTCTTACAAAGATACATTTGCATGGTCATTTCAGGACCTAAAAATTTTTGACATCAACATAATGCAGCATAAAACTCCTCCAAAGGGAGAACCTCAATTTTAGAATTGGGGATTGCAGAATGTGAAGATACATGGGAATGAAGACAGTAAGGACTTTCTGGGTCTTGAATGAAACTTAGGATTTCTGAGGAAAGAAATGGTGGCTGAATCACCAAGTAAGACCATTGGGTCTTATGATTTCGAAACTGACAAGAATGAGATGAGGTGTCTTATGAACAAAGAGAATACTGGAGGACAGAATTCTGGAACTGTTGCAGTAATGGAAAATCAGAATGCTATTCCGATAGAAGATGAAAAGTAGAAGTGCTGAAGAGCAGGGTCCGCATAGAATATTATCAGATGGTTTGTGAAGTTCTCGACACGTCCAGGGATGAATGTGCCATCCCCAGCTGGAGCCAATGTTGATCATATCAGCATCCTATTGAAATTTTGATAAGCAACCTTGCTTAAACCTTTCAAAACCCCTTTTTTGCCCTGAGAAATCCATATTCTGCTTATCGTTACCTTCCTCCCCCCCCAAATTACATTAAGAAAAAGGCAGCAAAACCCATATTTGAAAATCTGCAAGGCCTAGCCCTTCAGTCCTAGCCCCCCTCTATCTTTTCCTCCACATGACTGGAAGTCAAAATCGAGTGCTAGCCGGGAAGGTGCTTATCACATATATATGTATCGGGCGCGTTTATAACCGTCGATCCGTACAAATACGACGGCATTCGCAAATCTTCACCATGACCGTGGCCCACTTCGTCCATCGCCCAAATCACCCGTCCACCGTCCGTTCAACCTGCAGATCAATGGTCAAAAACCTATCCGCCCTGGTGGACCCCGCTCCATGCACTGTACAAAACCAGTGGTTTATATCACACTGCCTTTCCGAGGCGGGTGGTACTTCTCATTTTGGAGTGATTCCATACATCATTTGCCCCGTGTCCCTGCGTATGGCTCAAAAACCACCCTCCATCGCGTGTTATCGTTCGTCTATGGACACGACGCAATATCGTTGTGAGCCGTCCGATCTGGGGCGATCCATCCAACGGTAGTCGTTCCAAGAAGTTGCGCGGGTGTTAATCCAAGTCAATAGTGCCCGTGGCCCACCATTTCATCGCCCTCCGATAAGTTTTCCACCGTCGATCTCCCCCTGAGATCGGACAGTCCAGATCACTTACCTCTCTGCCAGTTGTCTCCGTACCTCCACATCACTCGTTCCACGTGTTCGTCGTATTTTTTCTCCACCACTATACATTTCATTCATTAGTCAAATTTCAAATGTTTTATGTTAAAAACTTCCACCAGTCCATCCTCCATCGTTGCACTGCATTTTTCCACCACCCTGCATCGTTCCACCATTTCTCCATGTCCGCACGACCACTTTCATTGATCCCACCACGTCCATCATCCCCATGCCTGTTTTTTCTAACAATTTTGCGGGTTTTGCAGGGTTTCAGCAACGAAAAAATTTTGTGATTTACAGTATTGATTTCAATAGCAAAGCACATCAAAGTATGATTTTTCAGAGATTGTAATTATGGAGAATGGCCTGGGAAGGTAAATCGACAAGACTTCCATTAAAGAAGCAGGGTTGAAATCTGTCAAACCCTCTAGGGTCATTCAAAGCACAGATTGCACAGATGGATATATTAATGGAAAAACAGAGAAATATTAGTGGATGATCGAGGAATTCAACGTTCAGCATTGAAGATCCTACAACGTAATCCAGGGTTTAGAAGGCAGATGGTACCATTTGCAGAAAATAATACCTTATGGCTTTCTTTTCAGCACCATTTTCTTTCAGGAAAGGACGGAATGTTTATGTGATTTTACTTCTTTACCGTGTTCCTAAAGAGATTTCTACCCAGTGTAATTATTTCAATTAGCAGGCCATAGAGTACAAACAACATTACAAGGTCATCGAGCAGTATGGGAGTGCACGTCTCCGCCATTTTGTTTTAATGAGACAATTAAATGTTCATCACCTACTCCCTTTTTGGAGCTTTCTTTTCTCCTATAAAGCTCCCGAAGAACAGAGGATTTAGGGTTCCAAATTTTATCGGAAAATTATGCAGTGAAAGGATTTTTGTATACATTTTGTAGAACTCTTGTATGAAGGCTTAGAGCCCATAGGGTCTCAGTGAGGAGGAGTTCCATCTGTTAAAGAGGATTCTGGTCTTTGGTATTTCACACTCTATAACTTTCTCTTATGTGTTATTTAAATAGATCATTTCATTTCATCCATCTTTTCTGTATCATGTTTTGGAATGCGAGTGGCTCACTGATTTTTGGTATGGATTTATCCTAGTTGATACCCATGCTTGGATTAGTCAAGTGCTTTAAATATGGCTCATGCATGATATTATGTTCCACTATTCATCTAAACCATATTTTTTCTATATTATTATCTTTGGGAGGGTGTTTTTAAAACGCGATTATCATGTATGGATTCTTATATTGGTAAGCCCATACATGGTGGTATTGTGTATCTAGATATCAACTCAATGTTAACTAATATCTCCTCAATATTTCATTCGCTACATACATATTCTGATAACTTATTTCTGTGAGGTATTTCTGAATTAGCCCTCTTTACAGTAAGTTGTCTCTGAATTGTCTGTTGCTTTTACATTGGAGTTTTGCATATTGCCTCTGCAATAATCCTTTCTATTTGTCAATTTCTGAAGGTATTGGTCCCATTCAAATTAATATTCCTTGTTTTACAAGAAATAGCATGAGAGATTTTTATTGATAACTTCCTCTGTTATACCATATGCTCCTTGCTAATATAAGATGTCTTAGGCACTGGTCTATCACAACTCTAGGTTGTCTCTAGGAGCAACAACAAAGTGCACAACTCCTCCACCCGAGCTTTGGCTAAGCAAGTTGGGGATCCATCAAAGGTAGATATAAAAAATATATCCATGTTATATAGTTAAATCCTCCCCATATTGATCTTGCAGAACTCTTTGAAATTAATATGATCTCTAAACTTCTCATTTTGAGATTCATACTCTTGCAGTAAATTGCTAAGAGTTCCCTCCTCTAGCATCTGCTCTTCTTTCACCTCTTTCATAGAAAACCTGGGCTTTTGACTATGATCTGCATAATAGGGTGTAGCTGCATGCTCACTCCTATCATGTACCAATCTAGATCTGGCTATAGATCCAAACTCATCATGAGATTCCATCTCTCCTCTCATCTTCTTAATATTTTCATTGATGCACTGCATAGATTTTGGAAGAAGCTTTGTAATATTATCTTCCCTTTTTCCTCCACATAATGGATTCTTCATTGTATTCATCATATCCTTCTCTGGATATTTGCATGGCTGAGTTCCATAGGCTGAGCCAAGATTGAAGCTTTGATGCCACTGTAATATTCCAAATCCAGAATTTCTACAACAACAAGAATATCTTAAGATATTCTGAAGTTGGAGATGAAGAAATATATCTTATATGATGTGTTTAAAAACACATAGCCCTCAAATGAGTGAAACAACAACAACAGTAGAATGCCTACACCTTCCCAAGTGGGGAAAATGCAAGAACTAGACCCTGGGAACATTATTTTTGAAGATTTGTGTTATTAATAAGTGAAATAACATTGGTTTCCCTTAGAATATTCTGTTAGGGTCTCACATACAAAAGGGGCTTAGAAATAAATCCCTTTTGATATGTTAAATAGACCTCCCAGCTACCTCACAGATTAAAAATAGCTGAATCCCATGACTTGAGTTATGCAGAAAAATACTGAATCATAGAAATCATTATTTCATGGGGTTTTCTGTAGTAAATTAATTAAATAACATGGATCTGGAGTTACATGGAATAATGTGCCAAGAAAACAGAGATCTGGCCTCCTTATTTTGTTATAAAGCTAACTCGGCAAGGGTTTCATGAAACACATGTACAAGAGAGAGAAGATCTGAATATTCAGCTCAAAAAATGAAATATTATTGCAAAATTACAGAAATATAGCTGAATAATACAAAAGAGGGATGAGGATCCCTTCCTCTAGGAAACTAGCTCAAAAACAAGGGCCTTAACCCTACTGCAGAAACTCTGCATGAAATAATGCATTTCCTGCAAGGGACTGAACTGTAGAAGATAAAAACCACTTTGGCCTACTTCCAAGATATGAAATGTGCTCAGAAATATTCCTAGCCGATTTATCAAGAGGAGGAAAGCACCTTCTACTGAGAAACATACCCGAAAGTGGTGTAAGAATCCTCCACTGCAACACCCTGCAACTCAACAATATTATGCTGCAGAAATAATACTGGGACTGAATAATGATGCTTGGCCTTGAGCCTGGATGTGAATCAATATAGAAAAATCTCTCCCAAGAGGCCTCTTAATGGAAGAGGTGGGATTCTCGCCTGGGAACACCCAGTGATGCCTTGCTAAAAAACAAGGGGAAGCCAAGTCTAAACAGACAAGATCAATAGATCGAAATACCAAAGCATAAATAAAAAAGGCCTCCATCCTCTTCCTATATAGCAAGTGAACCTCCCCTCAATGGGTCCCATCCATATGTGCCATCAAGCTCATGCAAGTTGTCCTCCACCAAAACTGCGTTGTCCAAAGGAGATTCAATGTATCTAGACAACTTAGTTGACTTGGTCAAAGTTGACTGAATCAACATGTCCCCATCTTTGTTCACACCTAAGGGTGCTCAAATTAGCTGCTTATTCTTACCCCTTTTCACATTAGGGTGTTATTGATCCTTCTAAAGAGGTTAATGGGCCTCCCTACCCAATTATTCATCCTCCTAGTGATAAAAAAACTCTAATATTCCATTTAGCGTGGAGGCTAAAATTTTGGACTATTACATTATCGCACCCCTCAAGCATGAAACCACAAACCATTCTATGGGTATGCGATAAACCACGATTCTCAAAATATAAAACCCCACTACCCCATTCATTTCCCTACTTTCTCAAACTTGCAAAAAATAATGAAAGCCCACTCGCCTCCCTGCAAACTATTGTTTCCATTACAGTTGTTTTATTTTGTTGTGCAAGTGATTAACAGAACTAGGAGATGGAGTAGCAGCTTGATACTAGTTCCATCTTGCTTAATCCAGACCCACAGATTAAGAATTCGAAAAGGTCTAGAGAAGAAGGCTTTTATCCTGACAGTATCTACACCAACATCAACAATACCAGCAACCCATCCCACTGATGAGGCCAACAGTTTAATAAAAAAAAATGGAAGATATTTCTAGAGATTTAGCCCAATAAAAACAACTTCAAACTTTATAGAACTTCTTTTACCTCCAGTATGAGGTAAACCACATTGTTGCAAATAAGTTTACATTTTCTAGATATTCAGAGCCAGGTGAAATTTACCACAGGATAATGAAAGTAAAAATCCCAAATGAAGAAACAAGAGAGAATTAGTGTGATTTACTATAAATTATGAAATAAATATAGATGAAAGAACAAACAGATAACAAAAAGCAAAGAATCAGGGCCAAATATCAGTCAGTTGAAAGGTTTCACTATCTTTTTGCATAAAGAAATTTTATTTTCCTAGAATAAATCCTAGTCAATTGACAAGAAATTTTGTAATATGTTGTATGAATACTTCATCATTTGAAGTATCACTGCTTGGTCAAGTGTGGATTTCCTAATATTTCAGTAGCTGATTGATCTCTTGCCAAAGGGTTATTGTACCAATTTCCAATTGACATACTCAAGAAGTTATAAAGAAACTTCTTTACAGGATTTATGTGTTGAGTGATCTCAGTGAAATATAAAATTTCAATTGTTCATGTTCATTTTCTAAGTATTCCATAAACTTTTATGTGTTCTAAATTTGAATGTTATAACAGGAATATTATTGTAGAATTTTCTTAAATATTACACTCTTCTTTTAACTTTTATACATTTCTATGTTTTCTTCTGATATCAAGTTTAGAGAATTCTTAATTTCCCTCTGATCTCGATTGAATTCTTTACCCTTCTACATTATTTGGTTTAAGGAATTCTTAATTTCTCCTTCATCTCGATTGAAATAATCACTTCACCATTCAACCTTGAGATTTGATATTGCTCACCTATCTTGCCCTGTAACACTTTCCTTATAATTTGATTCAGTTTTGTTTCAAAGAAAATTTACTCCATAGACAAATGGAAAGGTGATAAGCACCTATTTATCTAAATCAGTAATTACAGCAACCAACCAAAACCAATAAAAAAACCAACCCAACCAAGCATACATAACTAGCCTAATATCCATGATTACATAAAGTTAAATCATGTAGAGAGAGCCCTCTCTGAGTTTAGGAAGGCTAGATCCTAAGCTCCAAAAGTGGTTTTTAGTTACCTCTAATATTTATTTTTAACACAAGAACAAACTTTGGAAATTTCAGAGTGATAACATATTGGCGACCATACTAGGGAAAAATCAGTCCCTAGTTTAAACAAATCTTAAAAGAAACAATTTTCCTCATTTTTTCACGTTAATGTTTTAAAAAGGTTGTTCAAATTTATGATAGAAAGTTAAAATTATAGCTTCTAAAGGAACATATTATACAAGGGCTCATCTTGATCCACAACTTGCTACAATTCTTGATGATCCTAACAGAATTTTAAGAAAACCTAAAAAAGTAGAGAGTTAAGGAAGTAGTAGTGAGTTAATCAAAGAAAATTCACTTCCTAAGGTGTTATCAAGCATAGATGATATTTAGTTTGATTTATCATTTGAGAAATCTTTATTTCGTACCAAATATGAAAACTTAGTCCATAATACTGTAATAGACCACTATTTTATTCAATTTATTGAATCAAAGAAGGATACTATAAAAACCTGATTTAGATCTACTGGTTCTAGATACTTTTGACAAACTTGATGCTTTAACTTAAACTTTGATAAAAGACATAGATGAAGGCTATTTTCAACAGTCAGTTGAAATAACTGCCCTAACTATTTCTACCCCTATGCTCTTTGCAATATATTCATAAACTCTAAATACATCTTCATTCAGTTCCACCTCACCTATAATATCTGTTAGGCCTCTGTAATCTTAGCATATTGGCAAGACTAAAGCTGCAGAGGCAACATTTGAACCACTTTGGGATTCTAGGATCTAGCCCTCCTGAATCCAGAGAGGGATCTCTCTTATAAGTGCAAAGATTGATTTATCTTTTGAGGCTTTGAGTATGATAGTAGGCTAGTTATTTAGAACAGTGGTTTTTGTTTGTTTTGGATGGTTGAGAATGATTTTTAGTTGAGTGTAAAGTCCTAAAAATGAAAGAGTTTCAAAGGAGTGAAGGTGTGAAAAATCAGAACGAGATTCAGCTGATAGGATAGATATGAAACAACACTTATCCATTGGGATATGGAGTCATAAAAGGGTTTAATTGTGCAACAATTTCAAGAGTGACCCAAGGGGCAAGTCATCTATATCAAAATATCCTTTAGATTAAATGATGGATGGAACATTAAATGTGTTGAGAAGATGGAAAAAGGCAATAATTTCAACAAGGATTTATCAATTTTCCAAACGAGAAAAGCTTTTTTAAGCAACTATTTTAAACCAACCAAAGGATAGGGCTAACCATAAACCTCTTTGTACAAGCTCGTATTAAAGCTAACTTATCAGACAAACAATCCAGCAATCCACATGACTACTTTCAGAAGGGATGAAAACAGATAAGAAAACAAAGTGCAGCTTTGAGATCAAGCAAGATATATTAAAATCTAAACCTGCTTCAACATACCCTTAGGGAAACTTTCAAGACAACCTTTGGAGAAAGAAACTAGAAAATAGGGCAAAGCATAAACTTTTCTAGTCTAACTCTACTCAGTAAACAATGAAAATTTCTTTCAAGAACTTCCTCTCAAGCTTTGCACATCAATATAGGGACGAACTAACATTCCTTGATAATGTTTACACTTAACATAATTCATTCTTAAAAATACAATTGGAGGAAAACATAAAGATAAAGATTATTAGTAAGAGAAGGGTACTGTAAACAGTAAATCCTAACTCTATGCTTGTTGTTCTTTATCAGAGAAAAGTGAAAAAAATGGCATACATGAAAGGAAAACAATAACACAGTAAGAAGTACTTCGCCAATGATATAGACCAGGATCCCAAAAACCAGCTTGTATATTGATGTCAATCCAGTTACATACTTCAAGTCCAATGTTTCAGTACAGAAATCATCTTTTCTTCTCAGCCTAACTTCTTTGATCACAAATAGAGCTTCAAGAACCTCTGAAAACTATTTACATGTAAAAAATTTTGAGCACAAGTATTACATCAGAGTTCAGCAACCAACCCCTATCTCATCTTCTACAGAAGTATTTATAGAAGAATGAGGAGGCGAAAGAATTTCTAGGGTTTAAGTATCATTAATTCCATAGTAAATGCAATCCTTAGCCTTGAAAACCATGCAAGGCATAAGGCAGGGATGCATTCGACCTACAACTTTGTTCAATAACTTTTTTTCTGCTTTCTAAGACTTAACGGACGAGAAGATTGACTTCGGGGCTGTTTCCTATCTTCATAATAAATTTGCTGACTGTTCTAATAAGTTTCTTTGGTTGTATTAACTATTCAGCTGTATTTAAAAAAATATCTTTGAAATAGGCATTAACTATGCCTTATGTTGATTTCCTTGAGGCTACAGGTGGCTCTTTAGTAGCTGGAGAGGATTCAATTAGCCTCTAATGTGGCAGTGGAGGCTTTTCAGACTGATAGATCTCATTGTTTTTCCCTAAAACACTGTCAATTTCCTTTGATTTATGTTTTAGGCCTAATTTGGCTTAATCTCTGTCTTCAGGTCTTCATACGATCTTCAACTGAGTGGATTAGGCTTTTGATTAATCAAATTTTGTGCCTTAATCCCTCAAAACTGTGTTTAAAATATTTAAACATTCATTTCTGCTTTGATTTTATCCCTAGACACTGATACTCTTTATCTGATCAAGGTTTACTATGTTTTTTTGCTGCGCAGGTGTACATAGGGTCTTATAATGTTACCAGTGCTCATGAGGCATGGATAAATCATGGTGTGAACCTTTGCAAATTTGTTTTCTTGATTGATATCGGCCTGAAGGATCGTCATCCTTAGCCATTCATTTCTTCTTAAAATAATGGAACAACCTTTAAAAAACCTACACAAACAAGAAAAAATTATAAAAATCCTGCGGGGATAGGTTTTAAACTACTTTGGAGGCTCAGATTTCATCATGACCATTGGATGAAATCAACCAACAGCGAGGATTGCTTGCTGGGGTCAAATGGGGAGACGGTTGGGTGAATGAGTTAGATTAAGTCCGAGCCATTAGATCAGATTGATCAACGACCAAGATTAAGCGGGAGTTTATAATGCAGAGGGGGTAACATTATAACGGAAATGGAGGAAAATGTAATGAAAAGGGGCAAAAAATCTTTGCCGGAGGTGAAATGGGGTTAAATGAAATTTGGGGTCACAGAATGATATGGGCCGTTGGATTAGATCAACTAATAGAGATCGACGACAGAGATTCTTTGATGAAATATCTGGGAAGAATGGTGGAGGGCGATGCCTTAATGGTTAGATGCAATCTGGGCCATTGGATAAAAAGAACAAACGATGGAGATTTTAAATGAGAAAATGTAATGTGATGGAGAAAGGTGGTTTCAGCTGGAAAAACTGTTGGTTTCGCACTTCTCTGAGGCAGTTTGGAAAATTGGTCAAAAAAAAATGCAATATGGTCTACTTCTTGACACGTTGATTTTTAAAACCACCCATATCGCGTGATTTTAAAACGTTAACTTCCAGGCGCAAAATCATGCGATACTACACGTTGACCATTAGATATGGGGTGTCAGATCAGAGGTTGTGAGGAGAGCGCGATGGAGGTAAGATGCACAGATAGAAAAGGTGGGTGGAGTAAATGGCGGTTACGTTGTGGACCGTCAGATCAGAGGAATAGACGGCAGAGATCTGTCCATGGGGAAGGTAGGTACCAAAGGAGTTGGGCCTATTGGATTGCATCTGGACCATTATATCTTGGGAATGAATGACCCAGATCAATCGATGGAGCAATGAAAGGAACATGAAGCAAGGGGTCGGGCGGATATTGGGCGCAATGTGGACCATTGATCTAGAAATATCAATAGTGGATCTTCAGCAAGAATTTAAACTGTTGGGCTTGTGCAATAATGAAAGGGAAGTAAGGTCTGATCTTGGCCGTAAGATCCATGAAAGGGACGGTCGAGATTCGATCGCAAGATCGCAAATCAGTGGAGGAAAGGGGAAGGAAAAAAAGAGAAACTTGCGATGCGATTACATACTGACCGTCTGATTAGGGAGTGAGATCGACGGTTGAGACTTGATTGGAGAGGCGAAAGGCAAAGAGTTATGAGTGGTAATGTGAAGAAATATTAGCCATTGGTTCTTGTGGTTTCGACGGCTAAGATTCAATCGGGGGAATCGGCATCGGGAAGAAAACAAAAGGGAAAAGTGTTATGGGAAACTATGATTGCCAATTTGCGATGGGATGAGAGCCGTCGATCTGAAAACTAGATCGACGGTCCGGATTTAATCACGAAGGATAAAGGCGGAACGATGGGTTAGAACGGGGAGCGATATGGACCATCGGATTTGGGCACGGTAGAGCAGATCAACGGTCGGGAATTGATCACTGGATCGCATTAGCGGGAAGGGAAAAAACAAAGGGTAAGTTGGAAACTTGTGATGCGATTGGTCGATGATCGTTGATTTGTTTAGATCAATAGTCAATATTCACCGAAACTTCAAACTATCGGGTTTATTAAAAATTTAAAGGAAAGTCGGGTTTTTTTATGAAATAAAAAGGAGGAAAAGGTTTGGACGGGGGTTTTAAGGATTTTTAGCACCCGGTTGCGAGGCTTATGGTCCCATGAAAGGCGGGGGTAATAGAAGTTAAGCCCTCAGGGGTTGAAATTCTACGTAATATAATATAAGTGTTTTTAGGCAAAAAACAGGGTTTTTTAGCCAATTTGAGGGTTCCGATAGAGGAAAGAAGGTTTTTTAAACCAAATGGTAGGAGACCGAATGGTTTCAAAAGGGTGCTGAAGTGATTTTGAAGGTTAAATGAGGCTCACAGAAGGATTTTTATGAAGAAAAAGGGATGAAAATGGAGGTTAATTATGAGTGAAAGGAGGGGTAAAATGACGGGGAAAATGAGTTTTTTGAGAAGTCTTTTTCTTCTTGCAAAACAGTAGATTCTTCAGGATTATGAGGGAAGCAACAGTGAAGATTAACTAAAGGATTAGTTAACTTCATAAGACTTTAAGAACTAACAATTTGGCATGAAATTGTTCCTTAAAGGCTTGAAAAATGATCTAGCCACCATTTGTTATGAAATTTTTTATAGGTGGCTAACAACGACTCCAACTTGGGATGGCAGCTCCTTGGAGGTGCAAGAACCTCAGACATGTCTTCTCTGGAAGCTGATCAATGCCTCATCCATTGGGCTGCAATTTCGATCTTCTTTTGTTCTGACAATGTTAGCAGCCATTAAAAACCATGGAATTCTATCAACACAAGCTTTCTACTTACCTAATCCTAATGATCTAAAATTTTTTCTTCTTTCAGAGTGCATTTGGATTGGAAAACTCTTTTACAAACATTTTATTCTTTTGAAAGCATAGAACTAGTCTATTTCTATTTCTTATTTCTCCATGAACTCATATTAAGCAGTTGAGTTCATAAGCTTCTCTACCTAACTACTATCTGTTAGGATTAAACTATCTAACAGATTTTTATTCTCTAAATTCTAAAACAAGAAATTTAAAAGCAGACAAGTCAGGATTCAACAGTCTAACTTGTTGTTGATCTATGGCATAAAAAAAAGCTACACATAGATTATTATTTGCAGAAAATTATATCAAAAATGGTGAAGGCTTAAGATCTGAAAGTTTTAAGAACATCCTTCTCTTTTCTTCAACTCTGTTTTTAAGCTTGTTTGAGTTGTTTTTCTTTTTGTTATCTAGTTAAAGTTTTGAACATATGAAAACCAATTTACATCTATCCTTGGCTCAATATTTAAACAGATTAGAGCCATGCATCTTTTTGAAACTCATAGGTTCAGATTTTGAGCTTGTTTGAACCCTTTTTCTTCTATCCTAATATAACTAACTGATAAGCCAAGATTAAGCTATTTGGAAAATATATTTCACTAACCTATCAGTAGTAAATTGAAAACTAATTAGTCATTATTAGGCTGTATGACTAACTAGGAGTGTGTTTCTTAGGAGTGGCATTTGAGCTTGCACACTTTCAGACTTTGTTTCTCTTTTTTGGTATGGGGCTATACCTTTCTTGTTTTTTACAATCTTCCCTCTTTTATCTTTCTATTGTTTTTTTATTTTAGATTTTTTCTAACTTTGAATGAAATGATGGATGGAATGTTTACAATGAGAAAAAATAAAAAAGGCTTCCAAACTGATATGGTCAAGAGAAATAAATTTTGAGCATCCTGCCATTGACAGGACCCCCAAAAAGTTCAGCTCCATTTAATTCTTGCAGAAAATAGGCATTGTTACCAGCAGTAGAATGAATGAGATAATGACCAAGCCATAAGTCATCAAATTTCCCATTCTTTTCCTTATATTCTCTCCTGGAATCTCACTTTAACACTTTTTCATCAATGCTGAAATTACTGGCCTTTGTCCTTCTATCAAAAAGCCTCTTGATGCTTTCTTGATTTTGTAATGCTCTGTTGTAGACTTCCTCTCTGGTTTGCTGAAGATGTATGGTCTGATTTATTCTTCTGATCATGTCATTATCTTTAGACTATACTTCTTGGATCAGCTTCATAACTGGAACTCCTAGGCTGGTTGGAAAAATTGCATCTACTCCATGAACAAGTTGGTAGGGTGACATTCCAATTGATTTTTTAAGTGGTAGTCTGTCAGCCCATAGTGCATGTACTAGCTTTGTGTGCCAAGATTTCTTATTGTCATCCAGCAACTTCTTGATTATTTTCACCAAAATTTTGTTTTAGAATTCTGCCAGCCCATTAACTTGAGGGTAATAAGCAGTAGAATGGCCCAATGTAATCTGATATTTGTGATAGAATTCAACCACCTTTTTGGATCCAAATGCAGCAGCATTGTCAATGATAATCTTCCTAGGATAGCCAAATATAGAGAGGATATGATTTTCAAGGAATTTTATAATTATAGTCATTGGCTTGCCTAGAAGGGATGGCTTCTATCCATTTGGTAAAGTATTTTTTTGTAGTGAGAATCCATCTATGCTGAGCAGATGAGGGTGGATGGATTTCTCCTATGAATTCTAGACCCCACTGTTGAAAAGGAGCTTCAACATTGATTGGATGCAAGGGTAAGGGAAGTAATTTTCTTTTGCCTTCAAAAATTTGGCATTTGATGACAAGAAATAATCATTTTATGGACATCATGGAAGAGGGTGGGACAATAGTAACCATCTCTAAGGATTTTTTTGGCAGTCGTCTTCCAATAGAGGTGGTCTCCACATTCTCCTTCATGGAAATCATGCTTGATTTTCTCTGCATCATTCTCAGGCAAACATTTAAGCAATAACCCAATAGCATTTTTCCAATATAGAGATTTATCTAAAATGCAGTAGTTAACAAATTTTAACTTTAAAAATCTTTCCTTAGTCTTAAACAAACCAGGAGGTGTATTCAAATTGAGAAAAACATATAAAATATCATCATACCAAGATGAATTCAAAAAATGATCTTCAATAATAGGAGTGGACAACTCCTCTTGTTCATCTAATGCATTTATCATGTTTATATCAAGAGCTTCAAAGTTAGATTCAACCATTAATCTTGCTATTCCTTGGCCTTTTATGAGTTTAGTGGGCTTGATTTCTAAATCATATTCAAGTATCATAGCTATCCACTTTCCACTTTTACCATCTGGGTCCTGTGTTAGAATTTCCTTTACAACTGAATTTGGGACAAAGGCAATTATGTGGGAGTGTAGAATGTAAACTTTGAAGTCTTTTAAGGATTTGAATAAGGAAAAGGCTGTTTTTCCATGATATTGTGTTGGCAATATGATGCAGAGTGTTGTCCTTGATGGCAACCCACTGAATGAAGATGAAGACATATGACTGTTGACATGTGTTTTCCTTGATGGCAAACCACCTGATGAAGTTATTCTTGACTTGATGGACTTGGTAAATGATGTGAAATGATGTTATATGATGCTGAGTGTTGTCATTAGATGACAACCCACTTGATGAAGAAGATGGCAACTTACTTGATGAAGTTGTGCTTGATAGAAAATGTTCTTAGTAAATCTGATGTATCTGTAGTGTGTACAGAAGGCAGTGAAGAAAAGAAGTCAGCATGTGCTAAATCTTGATGAAAAGAGTATGTCTCTAGGAATACGCGGATCTGTCTAAGGGAAGTCGCGTATGCACGCGGAAAAGAACATTCCAAGTCGCGTATGGGCTAAAGCGCTCTAAAAGTGCAAAAACAGGGGCCCATGGTATTGAAGGCTCATGGTATTGCTTTGGCCCGTGGTATTGAAGGCTCATGGTATTGCTTTGGCCCGTGGTATTGAAGGCTTGTGGTATTGCTTTGGCCCGTGGTATTGAAAAAGGATAAACCTATATAAGGAGAAGAAATTCATTGTGCAAATCATGAGTGTGGGTGCAAGATGTCTGAGCTTGAATGAATACTTATCTTTGAAGTAGATCTGAATGGAAAGGGTTACACTTGAAGATAAATCTGAATGTATGATGCACCAATGATGAAGAAGGGGATCTAGATCTGAAATTCATTTGTATTTGCTAGATCTGATTATGGAAGGCTTAGATCTGTGATGAGGCAAACATCTAGGCGAACATCTGTCTGAAGTGAAAGGGTAAATCTGAACTGAATATCTGATCTGAAGAAATATGCTGCTCTATAATGATTGAAGATCTATACGCTACTTCGCCGCAGAGGAATTGCGTATATACGCAGCTTCGCAGAAGAGAAAGCGCGTATGCGCAATGAAATATACACAGAGGTATACGCTGGTTTGTGTGGACGGAAGCGCGTATATACGCGACATCTGTGAAGTAAAAGCGCGTATGCAAACTAGGGTTTGCTGAAGATTGTGGTAAGAAATGTCTGATCTATTCTGCTGTGTTACTGCTATCTGTATTCTACAGTGCTGAGTTGTCTGTATCAGTTTGGTTGTATGTTTGAGCTTAAAAGCATGAAAGGGTCCAGTCTGAAAATATGATGAAATATGGCCTGAAAGTGTTGTTCTATTGAAATTGTCGGATCCAGTGTGAAAATTGATGAAACATGGTCCAAGGTGGTGCTGAAGGTTGTAGCCTTTAGTCAGGGGGTTGTAGCTCCCTTCCAGGTGAGGCTGGTAAACGAGATCGGGGGGTCGTAGCTCCCTTCCAGGAGAGGCTGGTAAACGAGTCAGGGGGTTGGAGCTCCCTTCCAGGAGAGGCTGGCATCTCGGCTGCTTTCGAGTGTGTTGCTTTGAAAGTCAATGTCTGCTTGCTTGGCTTGTAATTTGTAACATGTTTTCTCTATAATAAAATATTGAAGGCTGAGCAACTGCAGCGGTGGTTTTCTCCCGATTTAGGTTTCCACCTAAAAATCATGGTGTTCATGTGTGATGCTTTGTGTGATGGCTTATTCTGTTATTACTGCACATGTTTACTGTTTATTGAACATCTGATGAATGAATGATGGAATGATCTAAGTGAAGATTTAATGACATATCTAGATCTCTGTGTATACGCGAGTTTCATAAAGGGGATCCGCGTATATACGTTGGTTTACTGAAGGAAAGTAGCGTATGGGTTTTAAGGAATGAAAAAGTAGAAAGATTTGATTATGTAGTAAATACTGATTCACCCCCCCCTCTCAGTATTTTTCCCAACATGTTGTACTTCATAGGTGCATCTCTCAATGCCTTACTAAAGAATGAAATTGGCTGCTCTTGTCCCTGTGGATTTTTCTGCAATAGGACAGCAGCCACTGTATGTTCTGATGGAAATGAAAAAATGAAAAAATCTTTTGAAAAATCAGGACTTATGAGAACTAGTGTTTTGGTTAATGCTTGTTTCACTAGCTCAAAAGATCTCTTTGCCTCTAAGGTCTATTTAACTCCTTGTTCCTTTTTCAACATGTTTTTTATGTTTCTAAGGAGTTCGACTACGTTGGGTATGAAACTTCTCAAGAAATTAATCTTCCCAATGAAATATTGAAGTTCCTTGATGTTTCTAGGATGAGTGATTTGCAAAATAACCTCAATCCTTTTTGGGTCTATATTTATCCCCTCTTCTGATATAATGTGCCCAAGAAGTTTACCTTCTTGGAGACCAAACAATGTTTTCTTTGGATTTAAAGATAACCTAAATTTTCTGCATTTCTCAAAGATTTTCTCAAGTGTTCTAGGTGTTCTTCATCTATTTTGGAAAAAACAGTAATATCATCAAGGTAAATAATGAGGAAGTAGCCTAATTCTTCCGAGAATGAAATATCCATGGCTCTCTGAAATGTAGCACCAGCATTCATTAAACCAAAGGGAATTTTTCCATACATGAAAGTGCCCCAAGGTGTAGTAAAAGATGCCTTTAGTTGATCATCAGGATGTACTAAAATCTGATTGTATCATGAGAAGCCATCTAGCAAAGAAATTATTTTAGAACTAACTACCTTTTGTAAAATATGATTCATCTTGGGTAAAGGGTAGTTGTCCTTTAATGAGGCTTTGTTTAAGTTCCTAAAGTCAATACAAAGCCTAATATCTCTTTTTTTCTTCCTAACTGACACCAGATTAGACACCCACTCTAAATATCTAATAGGGACAATAATTCCAGCTTCACACATTTTCTTGATTTCCTTCTCAACCAAAGGTAATTGACCAGGGTTGATTCTGTGCAATTTTTTTTGAAGGTTTTTTATTTTCTTTGAGAGGTATTTTGTGCTGAATTATCTTTCTGTCATAGGACTTCAGATGCTCATAACTCCATGCAAAAAAATCAGAAAATTATTTAAAAAACTCAATGTATTTCAGTTTGATGTGAGCTGGTAAAGTCTTAGACAGTTTGATCATTTTTTGTTTTAGTTCACTGCCTATGTTACACTCTTCTACTTCAGTTTCAACAGGTTCCAGCTTTGGTTTCTTGGCAACATCATTGAAATCAAACAACTCTTCCAAGGGGACCAAACGTTTTGGAAAACTTTGATTGCTAGATTGCAGAGTTTCTAATTCTGTGTTATTTTACAGTTTATTGGCTAACAGATTTATATCAGCAATCTCTGGAGACTTTTCTTCTTCATCAAGTAGATTTTATTCAGTAGAACAGTCATCTTCATAATCTGAATCTGAGCTTGGTAGTTCAAATTCATTTCTGGACTGTAGGAAGTTTTCTATTTGTTTCTCTCCATAAAACACTTGCCAATATTTCTCATTATTAGGGACAACTGGTCTAAATTTGATTTGGGTAGTTCTTTTTTTGGTTTCATATGGTGTTAAACATGTTCTAGCAGCAAAAGCTAAACTATGGGCAAGGATATTATGGTCTCTTGGGACAAATATAAGTTGGGATTCCTCAAAATGTTCTTAGTAAGTCCATGACATCGTTTCTATAGACTCTAAGTCTAGGGTGTTTGGCACTATATTCCCCATTCACTTGCATAACAATCAACTCTGAATCTCCATTAAATTTTATCCTTTTGGCTTCTAATTTCTTAAATAAGTGTAGGCCCAAAAGGAGGGATTCATACTCAGCTATGTTATTTGAACATTGAAAATTTAATCTGTAGGAATGTCCTTCAGTGTGATTATTTTCAATGTTATGTAGCCAAATGCCTGCACCTACATTGTTCTTAGTGCAAGACCCATCAAAATTCATACTCCAAAGAGGACTAGTTTCGGATTCGGCAGTTTGACTACTATCCTCTTTATCTTGTTTGTTTTTAGTCTGTTCTAGACAATTAGTATTGTGTTGAAAGTGTTCTAGTTCCTCATGTTCTTCATTAAGTTGAGGATTCTTCTCTTGGTTCTCAAAGTTGATAAGCAACAGATGACTGTTTTGTAGCTCAAGGCTCGTGATTATTTTACAGTGATTTTATGTTTTGACAAACTATTTTGACCTTTCTGTTAAGTCTCCTTCCTTTTCTACTTCGGCCACTACAATACAGTGAGGAGTGGCCACTAAATCAGTTAAGGTCTCCTTCTCATTAAATATTTCATCATTAAAAAGAATGAATGAGTCAAGGCCTATATGTATAGAATAAAGAGGATAGTTTTGTGGTATATCTTTGCTACTAACCATGTATTGCATATGAGTTTCCCTATAAAGTCTTCTTGTTTGATTAAAAATATGGATAGTAGCATATGTCATATCCATTTGCATTGTTCCTTGTAACTTAGCTCCCCAAGATCTTGATAACAGCATACCATATTTGGGGGGTACATCAACCACTACAATATCCATTAATAAACACTTGGCTAGAATTTGTGCTAAGTTTACACAAAGGTCTTTGATCAAACCTAGGAATTTCACTCCACTGGAGTCAAAGGAGTATAAATATTTGTATGGTCTGGTAATTTCAAGGCCCAGGCTCTCCATTATTGATTTGGGCATTAAGTTATGAGCGGCCCCTGAGTCATGCATACCGTTGTGTAAAATTTTGTCATGAATCTTCAAACTAACATAAAAAAGAAGAATTGGCCTTTCTTGATATCTACCTTCAATATTTGGACCAAATAAGAGCTCTGGTTGGTCATCATTAAGATTGACAGTGTCATTATTTTCTGTTATGTTAAAAGCCTTCAAAATTTGTGATCTATATACATCTTGGGTGGCTAATTCAGTAAGAGGGACAAAGATTTTTATTTTGGAAATTTCCTGCTCTAAACTAAAAGGGATCGGATATTTTACAATGCTTATTTCAACCTTATTAACTACCATTTTCTCAAAAAAATCAGTTTGCTGAATTACTTTATTTACATTGGTCAAATTTTTTTTTGTAGGAGCACTAGCTGAAGTGCTAACACTTCTAAGATCTGCACTCTATTTTTCATTCATTTGAGTGCCTTTTTCTTTATTCTTATCAGAATTTACATCCACTGTTTTATCTTTCTGTTTTATAACTTTGGGTTTATTTACAGGGCTGTTTTTTGCAGAAGTGTCAGAGGTTTTGGTTTTGGGAGTTTCCTGATTCTTTTTACTCCTAAGGTTGTATTCTTTTGGAGTCTCTATGATGACATTTTCCAGCTCTTAAGAGTAATATTCATCCTCTGGTGTTTTATCATCATAGGGTGTGTATAGACCTTGTTTCCTATTATAATGAACTTCAAAATCATCATTGTTTACTACCAACATGTTTATGTCATCTTCCTCTATTTGTTCACTTGTTTCTTCAACCTCAATTACATGGTTTTGATGGAAAGGAGGAGTAATCTGTTGATCATCCTCCCTTGGTTTGTTTTGAGGCTGGTTTCTTCTAAAATTCTGATTTTGATTTTGACTTCTGTTTTGAGGAGCTGATTGGTTTTGACTAGCTTGTGCTCTCTCAGGTATGCTCATCTTTTTCATCATCTCCTCCATCATTCTTTCCATCTTAGAGCTAGATGTGGAAGGTGAAGATTCCTCTCTAAAGGATACTTTCTTCTCATTCCTCATTCTTTCTCTTTTCTCCATTAAATTGACTTCCACAACTAAGTCTCATTTCTGCATATCTTCTAGAGTCAGAGGGTCTTTTTCTCTAAGTTGATAATCCATTTCAAGATCAAATCCTTTACAAAAATTGTTTAAAGCTGAGCCTTATGGACGTTTCAGATCTTTGGGAAGTGCATTATACACACTATTGAACCTAGTGCAATAATCTTGAACACTTTCCCCAGGGTTTCTTTAGAGATTCTTGTAGTCCGAAAGTATTTGGAGAGGGTTTTTCTTAACTTCACATTTGTTTAAGAATAACTGATGGAAGGCTTGGAGATCATTAATACTATGAGGGGTTAAGCCTTTAAACCATTTTCTTTCTTCTCCCCCTAAACTTTGAGAAAATAATCTAAGTTTGACAGTTTCATCATCGATCTCATTTCTGTCAAAGTAGTCATTCATCTTATCCATGTGTTGTGAAGTAGTAGTAGCACCAATGGCATCATATAATGGTATCTTGGATTGATAGTCCTGTAGAAGATTGGCTAGAGGTAAAGGAAGGACTAGGGGAGCATACCATGTTGCCATGATCAGAGGTTGTGGAAAAATTGGGGGGTTTACAAGTGGAGGAGTTTGAGGGAATGGTGTAGTTTGAACAGTGGATGTGTGGATAACAGAAGTGGATGGACCAAAAAAAGATTGTTGAGCAGATCTAGGATGAGAGAAACCAAAATTATGAAGGAAATGTAAATTAGGTGGAGTAGTTTCTCTGCTACCAAGATGTTTACTTCTATCTTGGGATGAAAGTGAAGGCTCAAAATCTATCTGATCTAAATCTTCAAGTGACCTTGTTATGAATGGATTTCTTAAGTCAACTTGTGATTCTTGTAGAGCTGCAATGTTTTCAAGGACAAAATTAGCTCTATGGAGTGGTTTCACAATAGTTGAAATTTTAGCCTTAAGAGACTTCCTAAGTATTCTTTCAGGGTTATCAACTATCTTAGGAGGATTTGGGTCAGGATAGGCTCTAGTATGAATCCTTCTAGGAGCCACCATGCTATGTTTTTCAGACCTAACTTTACAAGAAAAGTTTAACCAAATATGACAATATTTAGGAGGCTAACTGATCTTTAAACAAGAAAAAATTAATGCTTAAAGTCCTCTTAACTGATTTTAAATGATTTTATGATGATAATGGGTTTCCCAGTGGAGTCTTAAGGTATTTTTAGGATTGTGGAGTCACCAGGTGGAAATTTTTAGCTCTTATGGAGGTAAAAGGTTTTATGGTCCACCACCATGTTTATTTGAATACCAATCTGAAATATTTTTGGGTTTTCTAAGTTTTTCCAGTCCTATGGGTTCTAAGAGTGCCCTAAATCCGTTTCAACACTTAGCTATGGTGATGAGAAAAAGAAAATTTTACTCTTATGGCTAAACTAGCTGATTCCTTCAAGGTTGATAAGCTTTATGAGAATCCTAATGGTTCCTTAGTTTGTCACTGATTCAAATAAGTTTTATCATGATTAAAATTTTCTTTGGTAGTGCTTGAAGTGGGCTACTCGTACTCAAGGGGTTTTTTGAGGTTCTAAGGGTGTCTAAGATAAAATTGACTCAGAAATCCCCAGTGGAGTCACCAAAAATATTAAGCCTCTGTAATTTTAGCAGATTGGTAAGACTAAAGCTGCAGAGCCAACATTTGAACCACTTTGGGATTCAAGGATCTATCCCTCCTGAATCCAGAGAGGGATCTCTCTTATAAGTGCAAATATTGATTCATCTTTTGAGGCTTTGAGTATGATATTAGGCTAGTTATTAAGAACAGGTGTTTTGTTTGTTTTGGATGGTTGAGCATGATTTTTAGTTGAGTGAAAAGTCCTAAAAATGAAAGAGTTTCAAAGGAGTGAAGGTGTGAACAATCATAATGAGATTCAGCTGATATTATAGATATGAAACATCACTTAATCCATTGGGCTATGGAGTCATAAAAGGGTTTAATTGTGCAACAATTTCAAGAGTGATCCAAGGCGCAAGTCATCTATATCAGAAGATCCTTTAGATTAAATGATGGATGGAACATTAAAAGTGTTGAGAAGATGGAAAAATCCAATAATTTCAACAAGGATTTATCAACTTTCCAAACAAGAAAAGCCTTTTTAAGCAACTTTTTTAAACCAACCAAAGGACAGGGCTAACCATAAACGTCTTTGGACAAGTTCATATTAAAGCTAACTTATCAGAAAAACAATCCAGCAATCCACATGACTAGTTTCAGAAGGGATGAAAAAAAATAAGAAAAAAAAGTGCAGCTTTGAGATCAAGCAAGATATATTAAAATCTAAACCTGCTTCAGCATACCCTTAGGGAAACTTTCAAGACAACCTTTGGAGAAAGAAACTAGAAGACAGGGCAACCCATAAACTTTTCCAGTCTAACTCTACTCAGTAAACAATGAAAATATCTTTCAAGAACCTCCTCTCAAGTTTTGAACATCAAGACAGGGACAAACCAACATTCCTTGATAATGTTTACGCTTAAATTAAGTCATTCTTAAAAAAACAATTGGAGGAAAACATAAAGATAAATCTTATCAGTAAGAGAAGGGTACTATAAACAATAAATCCTAACTCTATGCTTGCTATTATTTATCAGATAAAAGTGAACAAAATGGCATACATGAAAGGAAAGCAATAACACAGTAAGAAGTAATTCACCAATGATATAGACCAGGATCCCAAAAACCAACTTGTGTATTGATGTCAATCCAGTTACATACTTCAAGTCTAATGTTTCAGTACAGCAATCATATTTTCTTCTCAGCCTAACTTATTTGATCACAAATAGAGCTTCAAAAACCTCTGAAAACTATTTACATGTAGAAAGTTTCGAGCACAAGTACTACATCAAAGTTCAGCAACCAACCCCTATCTCATCTTCTACAAAAGTATTTATAGAAGAATGAGGAGGTGAAAGAATTTCTAGGGTTTAAGTATCGTTAATTCCATAGTAAATGCAATCCTCAGCCTTGAAAACCATGTAAGGCATAAGGCAGGGATGAATTTGACCTATAACTCTGTTCAATAACTCTGTTTCGTATTTTTAAGACTTAATGGACGAGAAGATTGACTTCAGGGCTGTTTCTTATCTTCAAAATAACTTTGCTGATAGTTGTAATAAGTTTCTTCAGTTGTATTAACTATTCAGCTGCCTTTAAACAAATATCTTTGAAATAGGCATTAACTATGCCTTCTGTTGATTTCTTTGAGGCTGCAGGTGGCTCTTTGGTAGCTTGAGAGGATTCAATTACCTTCTAATGTGGTAGTGGAGGCTTTTCAGAATAATATATCTTATTGTTTTTCCCTAAAACACTGTTAATTTGTTTTTGATTTGTGTTTTAGGCCTAATTTGGCTTAATCTCTGTCTTCAAGTCTTCATACGGTCTTCAACTGAGTGGATTAGGCTTTTGATTAATCAAATTTTATGCCTTAACCCCTTAAAATTGTGTTTAAAATCTTTAAACATTCATCTCTGCTTTGATTTTATCCCTGGACACTGATAATCTTTATCTAATCAAAGTTTGCAGTGTTTTTTTGCTGCGCAAGTGTACAAAGGGTCTTATAATGTTACCAGTGCTCATGAGGCACGGTTAAATCATGGTGTGAACCTTTGCAAATTTGTTTTCTTGATTGATATCGGCCTGAAGGATTGTCATCCCCGGCCATTCATTTCTTCTTAAAACAATGGAACAACCTTTAAAAAACCTGCACAAACAAGCAAAAATTATAAAAATCCTGTGGGGATAGGTTTTAAACTGCTTTGGAGGCTCAAATTTAATCGTGACCATTGGATGAAATCAACCAACAACGAGGATTTCTTGCTAGGGACAAATGGGGAGGCGGTTGGGTGAGTGAGAGTTAGATTAAGTCTGGGCCATTAGATTAGATTGATCAACGACCGAGATTTACTGGGAGTTTATAATGCAGAGGGGGTAACATTATAACGGAAATGGAGGAAAATGTAATGAAAAGAGGCAAAAAATCTTTGGCAGAGGAAAAATGGGGTTAAATGAAATTTGGGGTTGTAGAATGATCTGGGCCGTTGGATTAGATCAACTAACAGAGATCGATGGTGGAGATTATTTGATGAAATATCTGGGAAGAATGGTGGAGGGCGATGGCTTAATGGTTAGATGCAATCTGGGCCGTTGGATAAAAAGAGTGAACGATGGATATTTTAAATGAGAGAATGTAATGTGATGGAGAAAGGTGGTTTCGGCTGGAAAAACCACTAGTTTCATGCTGCTCTAAGGTGGTTTGGAAAATTGGCCAAAAAAAAATGTGATATGGTCTACTACTTGACACGTGGATTTTTAAAACCACCCATATCGTGTGATTTTAAAATGTTAACTTCTGGGTGCAAAATCGCGCGATACCACGCACTAGCCATTAGATCTGGGGTGTTAGATCGGACGGTTGTGAGGAGAGCACAATGGAGGTAAGATGCACGAATGGAAAAGTTGGGTGGAGTAAATGACAGTTAAGTTGTGGACCGTCGGATCAGAGGAATAGACAGTGGAGATCCATCGACGGGGAAGGTAGGTCCCAAAGGAGTTGGGCCTATCGGATTGCATCCGAACCATTAGATCTTGGGAATGAATGGCCCAGATCAATCGATGGAGCGATGAAAGGAACATGAAGCAGGGGGTCGGGCAGAGATGGGCACAATGTGGACCGTTGATCTAGAAATATCAATGGTGGATCTTCACCAAAGAATTTAAACTGTCGGGCTTGTGCAATAATCAAAGGGATCATTAGGGGAGTTTTGAGGTCTAAAATGGGCCTCCTAAGGAAAATGTACAATCAAAATTCACTTTATGAGAACCAATCACATTTTAGGGGATGACATCATCCCTAATGGTTGAGGTGGCATTACTTGAGTTAAAGGTACTTACTTGTCACATTCTCAATGGTGGATAAAAACTCATGGTTAACCATGGTAGTGCTCTAAGTACTTTTAAAGTCAAAATAAATTACTCATAATAAATTTCATTTCACACTTTTTGAATAAAAATATATTATTGTCATTTCATATTTCTTGAAAGAAACAATGCATATCCCTATACATTTATTATGTTATATTATATTATAATATTTTTATATAGTGTATTAATTACATGTTATTATACAATTTAAATAATATAAATTTTAATTAATAGCATATAATATAATTAAGAATTTATAAATTTATATTTATATTTTATTTTGAGTTTGTTACACCATTTTTTGGTCATCTAACCTTTTATCATTAGATGGACCCAAGTACACCATGTAAGACCAGTTTTACCCCAAGTAAAACTGCTTTCACTATGTTAATTAAGGAAACCCCAAAAGGAATAATTAATTAAACCATAATTTAATTATTATTTCGAGTCATGTTTAACCCAAAAACAAAGAAATTAATGAGATACACCCATAGTTATCTTATTATTTTCTAGGAATAATTATTTAAATAATATTCCTTGTTAAATATGACCAAATCAACCACTATTAATTAAATAAATCATTATTTATTTGATTATATCTCAACCACTTCCTTAAAAGGATAAATAAATCATTTATTTATTTAATCTTCACTAATCAAGGGATTTTGACCCAAGTCAAAGTCCCTTTCCCTCCAACAAATAATAATAAAATATTCCATAGAGGTGGATCTAGATTTGGTTAACATTATTTTAATCATGCACCAAGATCTAGAATGACCCAATATTTTGTTATAAATAAGAGGGTTTTCCCCTTCATTCTTCACCTTTTGTTGCATACTAGATCACTCTGGATCTATACACTCGGTCTCATTTTCTGCCATTGTTGCTCCCATTGAGCTCTACCTTCTACATTGGGTTTTCTACATCTACAAGAGAGAAAGCTTAGATCTGAAGTGCTGAGGACTACAAAGAACCCATCCCATTGAGGAGATCTGGATACACCTTCTTGTTTCCTCCCAGGTGCCCTGTAATATAAAAATTCATTCAAAAAAATCGTGTTCTTGTCTTGTCTGTTGGATGCATGGAGCAAACTCTTTACTTTACTGCTTAATATCTTTCCATTTATAGATCTGTTTGTTGCAGCACTTTAACTACTAATTACAGATCTGAAGATGTTTTGCAGCCATTATTGTTGTTAGGGCTATTAGTTATGCGTAGCTAAAGTGGTTCTTTTTCGTACACTTCGACGAAGAATTCATACTAACAAATGGCGACTCCACACGGATTTTAAATTACGACCGCTGTCGTTTTTCATATTCCTGCATATCCAGCTACTTCAGACCCTAGGGTTTCTTTTCAGCTGTTTATTTTTCCTATTTTTATGTTGTTTTTCTCACATAAAACCCTAAAAACCTAAAATTTCTAACTTAGTGTGTTTACGGCCCTGTGTTACGCCGAGGTGGCGACACCGTGGCGCACACAGACGCGATTTCGAAATCGCGCGAACGGCCGGAACGAAATCTGCACCTTTGGCCCAAAACACCTGCGACACAGGCCTTTCCCCCGACTGTAACACTGGCGACCTCAAGCAAAATCAGGTCAAACACACGACGCCCTTTTCATTTTTACGCCAATTTTTACGATTCTGCTATGACCTGCGGGGTTTTCCGACCTCTGTCTCAGCCCGCCTTGACCAAGATCTGATCTGTTTTTACTCATCTAAGTGGGAACCCAGCCCCTTAGGACTTTAGTACCCTCCACTTTTTGTGGAAGAGTTTCAGCTGTTTCAGCCGTCGGTTTCAGAGCTTCAGCACTTTCTTTTTTCCAGATCTGTGACCTCACTTCGAGATCCATCGAAATCAGCCTCTTTTCCTTTCAAATCACCTCTTGTCATTTTGTTTGGACCTCCCCTAAAGGCCTCTGCCTTGCCCCTCCCGGCTTTTTGCTGATTTCCCTTTTTTTTTTTTTTTTTTTCCAGCCACCTTGCCCCTGTCTCTTGGCTGTGATCTGCACCCCTTATCTGCAGCTTTATCCTCCGGATCTCTGTCCCCTTTGACCCTAGATCTGTTGAGCTTCGTTTGTGTGTGTTTCCATAGTTTTTCCCCTTTCTTTTCAGCATAGTTTTTAGAGACCCACTTTCTTGGGTTTGATAGATGCATATGTAGCTGTTATTTTTCTGTTATTTCAGCATTTTTATTCTGTTCTCTGTAGGTTTATTTTCAGCTACGTTGCACACTTTTTTGCTCTCAACAACGGAAAGGGTTTAAAAATTAAAATTAACGCACACCACACACTGACCCTAAGTGAAGAAGCGCCTGGTTAACACCGCCTGACAAAGACTCTAAAATCAAATTGTCACTACACCTTATCTGCCCTTGACATTACTTGATTCTGTCCCTTTCTGCCCTTGTCGGTTTCCTTCTTCCTGTCATCATTGCGCCCCCAAGGCACCTTTCCCGGAGCCTCCTTGACCTTCACCCTCAGTCTCCGGTCGATCGACCTGCTCCGTCCCACCATCGTCGAGCCAGTCCTTCTCTGATTCTTTGGGTTCTTCTTTTCCTTCTAGTTCTCCCCCCTGTCACCTCCACTATGTCGGGTCCAGGGCCTAACACTAGCGGGAATCCCGGCCCTAATGCCGGGACTACTACTAGCAGAACCACCACAGGAACTACCTCGGCTTCACCCGTGCTCCCCTTCTTGGTAGGCCTTAGCCTCCCCGATTTGGACCGATTGATAAACGACCCTATACACCATAATGCTAGTTGGCCTGCTATGCCGACAAAGCTCCCGTCCGACATCCCAAAGTTTGACGGCCATGCTGGCGAAGATCCTTCAAATCATGTTCGATCTTTCCACATGTGGTGTTCATCGACCTCCGTTACCGATGATTCTGTTCGTCTTCGATTGTTCCAACGCACGCTTACAGGCGAAGCTTCCAAGTGGTATGTTGATCAGCCCACTTCCTCCCATACCACCTTTGCAACTCTTGCCCGAGCTTTTTTATCTTACTTCCAGCTTCCCCTTCGTTATGACACTGGTATCGAACTCTTGACTTCCTTCAAGCAAACCTCTTCGACCCGCGTTTCTACCCATGTCCAGGACTGGCGAAGACGACGGAGCTTATGCCAATCTCCTCCCTTCGAAGACCGTGTCTACATGGACTGGTTCCTTAGATCTCTTTTGTCCCCTATCGGGAAAGATGTCGCATCCCATTTTCCTCAAACCGAAGAAGATGCCCTCCAAATGGCGTTAAAGTATGACCTGATCTACGCTCAGACAGGTTACGATCCTACTGTCCTACCTGATCCTCCCACACCCAATGATGCCCATACACCGGGGGCACCTCATGCCGCCAACAGTATCATTGGACCCATCTCTCATCCATCCGCTCAACCTCACATGAGCTATGGTTTCCCTGGGGGAGGGGGCACCACTTCCTGCACTTCTCCCCCTCCCGGTAGCATGCATCCAGGATACGGCATGCCTCATCCTTTTGCCCAACCTCCTGCTTACCTCAATGTTGCCCAACCTAACCATTACCCTTATCCACAACCTGGCGCGCCAACTCCTCCAGCACATGCACTTTCGCCTCCCTTGCCTTCAAAACCCCTGCAACAGCGCTCCCCGCCCCCTCAAGCGCAGGTGGATGCACAGCAGGGATTCATGGCTACCCAACCACCTAACGGACAGGTGGCCAATCCACCTTCCCCTTCTGGTTCCTCCAATTACCAGATCCTCATGATGAACTCTGATCCGCCTCTAACCGTCGACCTTAACCTGCAAACTCGGTCTCGCCAGTACCCCAAGCCTCCTGCTCAGTCTGCTCCCGAGCCCCCCTCTTCAGGTTCTGCAGAGCCTCTTTCGACATCCAACGGCCCCTTACACATCCCTCAACCCAAAGTTGAGGTTCATCCAAAGTTTCCAAAGGGACCATTACGCCGAAATGCTGCTTCCGGTCGAGCCGCTCAGTCGTATAGCATAGTAGATGATTTGGCGCAGTCCCCTGCTGCCATTTCCATACTGGAACTCCTCCGGTCGGGCCCTTCCCAAAAGAAGGCTCTACTATCTGCCGTGGGCGCTGTAGATCCTGCTGACGACCAGATGATTGTTTTCGACGCCACTCAATCAGACCACCCTCCCCTCCCTCCTTCTGTCGCCTTCCAAATCTCAGTCAAAATACGAAACGCCATCGTTTCCCGGTGTATCATTGACGAGGGGGCATCCACCTGCGTGATGTCCGCTTCGGTTTGGAAGAAACTCGGATCCCCTGAGCTGGCCCCTTCCACAATCACCCTTAGAGCGTGGGACGGTCATGCCTCCCAACCCATTGGCTTGTTCCGTAATTGCCCTATCACACTCGCCGGTAAGACTGTTTGCGTTGACGTCGAAGTCATTGACGCCCCACTAGACTACAACATTCTTTTGGGGCGAAGCTACACCTATGCTATGTCTACTGTCCCATCCGCGGTCTTTCGCAAGATGTCTTTCCCCCATAATGGGAAGATAGTCACCATTGACCAGTTGACATATCATGAGCCAAAATCTCAGACCTCACCCGAGACAACCATCTCTTCTGTAGCCAGCAAGCAAACCGTCGACTCCTTGACCAGTGTCTCCCCCGGCGTTTACAAGGATTCCTCCCTGCTTGGAACTTTTCCTAGTCTCCCCCCTCCTCCTATCTCTGACCCCAGCTCGTCGAATGTTTGCATGATGCGATCGTCTCAGGCTGCTCTCAAGCAACCTGCTTCGGCTAGTCAGCAACCTTGCCCTCCGCAACCTGCTCCTAGCCCTTCACCTGCAGTTGGTAGTCATGAGCCCCTTTATCCCCCAGGCACGGTTCCTCCAGGCCTTAGCCATTTAGGAGCCGTCCCACCTAGCCATTACCCCTCTGGTCAGATACCGTTCTTAGCTCCCCCACCAGGAGTGTACACGGTACCAGTCATGGCCATTGGGATTCCCGTTTGGTACCTTGATCCTCCAGCCCCCACCTTGCCTGGTCAACCCCAACCTTATATCGCTTTGACCCCGGTTCAACCAGCCCCCATGGCTTCTCCCGTTGCATCAGTGCCTCAGTCACTTCAACAGGAACCACCTCCTGTTGCGACCGCTTCGGGTAAGAAGGGAAAAGCTCGCAAGGGGGCATCAAAGGACAAGGCTTCCCCGACAAACCCTGCTCCTCCTCAGCCTCCAAAGCATACCATCCAGGGTGCTTTGTGTGATGTTGTCGGTCACGCCTCCCATACCTGTCCTGAATTACTTCATCTCAAGCCCATGGTTAATGTCACGTTCCCTAAGTCCGCGGTCCCAGAAGCCTCTGTTCCTTCCGCGACCGCGGCCAAAAACCCCAAGACTATTCACACCAACCACCCCTGTGCTTTGTGTGATCTCCATGGCCATTCCACCCATCTTTGTCCCCGCCTCACGGACTTCCGCACCTCTATCGCTGCGGTCCACCAATTCGAGGCCAAGCGCAATGAGTCCACCTCTCTCCTATTTGCGCATTCTGCTTCAGCAAAACTACCAGATATGACTGCTCCCATTGACATTCCCCCTCCAGATGTCGAGATGATGGAGCCTTCGTCCAGCATTTTCTACCTATCATCATCCATGAGACCCTTGGGGAACATTCCATCTGAATCCTCCCCTGTTGTTTCGCTTGACCTTCCTTTAGCGGACATCTTGGGCTCAACATCGGTAGATCCTTTATCTACTTACTCTTCGGTCACCCCTCGTGACGATGCGCATGTGAACCTCTCTTCTCATGATGATGATTCAGGCCACTTCACCACGTCAGGTGGTTCTTCTTCCACCAGTCACCCCATCTTCTATCACGATGACGACATTATGGAAGAAATTCCCACCCCTGACTTTATTTATTCCCCCTTACATCGAACCCATGCGTTCACACCACATCCACCTTGTGGCCATTACATCGAAACCCAATGTTTGGGTAAGGGGGCACCCACATTTGAGCAACCAAGAGAAGCCATTCTCCAACACTCTCCTAGTGTATCTGGTCGTGTTGACTCTAGACCCAGTATTCTTCCACATTAAAAAGAACCTCTAGAGTCCCATATCACTTCAGATCACTCTCAGGACGATACCCCTTATCGTTCCCTCATCTTACATCAGCAACCCAGTCTCTTCGACATTATTGTTGACCAACCTATAGCTTTTCTACGAGAGCATCAGTTCATTATCTCCAAATCCTCCTTTTGGGATAGTGATACCAGGTATGCCAATTCGGAAACTTAAAGTCCATTTGATCCCTATATGCAGTCCCAAAAGAGATTGGTAATCCTCCATTTCCTTTCTCAAAACTGCATAACCATAACCAGAAAAAATGGCACACCACATCATTAAAATGTGTTTAGATTCCCATTTTTCTAAATACATTTTGGCATGACCACACCATGCTTGGGGGCACCTCTGCCCCCCAACCATAACCCTCCTCACCTCGTTTTTGGAGAGGAGGTTGTCTTACCAATCAAATGTGAAATCCCTTCCCTGCAACTGGCCGTTGAACTTCTCCCTGACACCCAACCTCTAGAACAACGACTTATCATGCTTGAGCGTGCTTCCGAAGACCGCCGTATTGCCTTGCAAACCATGGAAGCGGCCAAAAAACGCACCAAAGCTCGGTATGACCAAAAAGTCCAGCCTCGTCCTTTTCACAAAGGCGACCTTGTTCTAGTATATGACCAGGCCCATGATGTCCTTGGTCACAGGAAGTTCGACTCATTATGGCTAGGCCCTTACATCATCAGTAAGGAGCTTGGTAAGGGGGCATACCTTTTATATGACTTCAAAGGCAATCTTCGCAATGCACTCTATCTTAAGAAATATTACCCTTAGCATTTCCCTTCTGAGATGT
The DNA here is from genome assembly GCA_034641835.2 of Pinus albicaulis. Taxonomy (NCBI): domain Eukaryota; kingdom Viridiplantae; phylum Streptophyta; class Pinopsida; order Pinales; family Pinaceae; genus Pinus; species Pinus albicaulis. The sequence goes on along the minus strand of CM076575.1, from coordinate 265,532,751 downwards.
GTGTTTTATTTTCTGTTAGATAGCCAGCATATTTTTATTTGTATCCTCCACCAGGACCTATTTTGCCCAAGAAGGGTCACTTCACCTCTCCTTAAAATCGAATTTCCTCACTTACAACACTTGTACTTGGGGCACCATCTTGCCTCCTTACTTGTCCATGTTTGTGACGATTTTCGTCATGAGTCCCCACCTTGTACTCATGCTTCTATGGTCCCCCATTGGGCCTTTTTACTGTGTGGCAGCACCATCGAGTCGCCCTTGTTTAGAGCATCCAAGTTGAGTCATCATCGCATTCATGGAGTCTATCCCACGTCCCTTTGTACCCCACTATAACCCTCCATCCTTCATTGCTTGGTCTCTCTCTTGTGTCGCATATTATGACCTTCAGTCCCACTGTCCCCTATCCCTTACGATATTGTGTCAGTCGCTGCCATGTCATTCATGCCCTTTATGCTCTAACAAGGCAAGTCGTCCATTCGCCACTCCATCCTTCCCATTTCCACCATCATCATTAGTGTCAGTCTGTCCGTCGCTCTATTGTTCTTCTCTCGTGCCTTAGTTGAGGTTCTCTCATTGCCTCACCTACGGCGGACCTCCTTCTGTCGACCTCAGCACATTTATTCCAGAAGCAAGGTCTAGAGGGCGGTGTACCTTGGTTCCAACTTCCACTTTTTTCGGTGCCTCGGATCAGGCAGGGGGATTTCTCACTTCCCTTTGACTTGGTTGCTTCTCCAACTCCTTTCAGCATGATCGAGATTCGTATACTGGACAGTCCAGTGACCCAGCAGCAGCTCTTGATGATTCCCGGGCGTGTGTGAGATGTCTCGGCCCTCATGAGGGGGTGGCCCTGCAGGTAGCCCCCCACATGCCCGGATGACCTCTTCATTGCAGCCTTCGATGCCGCTCCAGCTTTTGATGATGTTGGCCTTAGCCACTTGCAGCACCTCTATGATTTGCATGTATCAGTCAGATTTTGTGAGCCCTTCCCCATTTACAGGGGGCATTGGGGTTGTATTTATCTCATGTACTCAGATATTATTGTACTAGTCCTGGCTGTTATCCCAGGCACAGCATGTATGTGAGACTCTTCATTGTATTTTTATCTGGCCCTTGATTATGCCAGCTGTACTCTATGGTTCGGTCCCTTGTTTACTGGACACACTATTCTTTTGTACTTTGTCACGGCGGGCATAGGTATACCTCCCCCGCCGCCTTCAGCACAGGTACCCTCTCATAAAAAGAGACTTGTTGCACCTGCGAGTCTCGTCTCCTCAGGGTCTAGTCCTTCAGCACACTATCTACCTCACACTTCTCTCTCTGACATCCCCTTTTGTTGTCTAGTGATTGTGTTCTTACAACGTACTTCGGTCATACGATTTGCTCCTGACACTCGCACGCTGGGGGGCAATCTGTTACACCATTTTTTGGTCATCTAACCCTTTATCATTAGATGGACCCAAGTACACCATGTAAGACCAGTTTTACCCCAAGTAAAACTGCTTTCACTATGTTAATTAGGAAACCCCAAAAGGAATAATTAATTAAACCATAATTTAATTATTATTCCCAGTCATGTTTAACCCAAAAACAAAGAAATTAATGAGATAAACCCATAGTTATCCTATTATTTTCTAGGAATAATTATTTAATAATATTCCTTGTTAAATATGACCAAATCAACCACCATTAATCAAATAAATCATTATTTATTTGATTATATCCCAACCACTTCCTTAAAAAGATAAATAAATCATTTATTTATTTATTCTTCACTAATCAAGGGATTTTGACCCAAGTCAAAGTCCCTTTTCCTCCAACAAATAATAATAAAATATTCCATAGAGGTGGATCTAGATTTGGTTAACATTATTTTAATCATGCACCAAGATCTAGAATGACCCAATATTTTGTTATAAATAGGAGGGTTTTCCCCTTCATTCTTCACCTTTTGTTGCATACTAGATCACTCTGGATCTATACACTCGGTCTCATTTTCTGCCATTGTTGCTCCCATTGAGCTCTATCTTCTACATTGGGTTTTCTACATCTACAAGAGAGAGAAAGCTTAGATATGAAGTGCTGAGGACTACAAAGAACCCATCCCATTGAGGAGATCTGGATACACCTTCTTGTTTCCTCCCAGGTGCCCTGTAATATAAAAATTCATTCAAAAAAAAATCGTGTTCTTGTCTTGTCTGTTGGATGCATGGAGCAAACTCTTTACTTCACTGCTTAATATCTTTCCATTTATAGATCTGTTTGTTGCAGCACTTTAACTACTAATTGTAGATCTGAAGATGTTTTGCAGCCATTATTGTTGTTAGGGCTATTAGTTATGTGTAGCTAAAGTGGTTCTTTTTCGTACGCTTCGACAAAGAATTCATACTAACAGAGTTATTTAAGTACAAATGACAAATGCATTATTTGTTCAATGACAATGATCTTTTCTTGAAAAGATCATTCTTACTTATAGTCACATCAATACAATTTTTTTATTACTTTTATTTTGGTACAACTTTTGAATTGAATTTAACTATGGTTACATGGATTGTGGTGCAAAAAGTGAATTGCAAATTCATAAATATTATTTTATTGGTTTAACTATTATTTTATTATTTCCTTAGGAGGCCCATTTTAGACCTCAAAATTCCCCTAATGTAAGGTCCGATCTTCGCCGTAGGATCCATGAAAGGGATAGCCAAGATTCGATCGCAAGATCGCAAATCAGCGGAGGAAAGCGGAAGGCAAAAAAAAAAAAACTTGCGATGCGATTACATACTGACTGTAGGATAAGGGAGTCAGATCGATGGTTGAGACTTGATCGGAGGGGAGAAAGGAAAAGATTTATAAGTGGTGATGTGAAGAAATCTTAGCCATCAGTTCTTGTGGATTCAACGGCTAAGATTTAATTGGGGGAATCGGCATCGGGAAGAAAAAAAAGGGAAAAGTGTTATGGGAAACTTCTATTGCCGATTTGCAATGGGATTAGAGTCGTCGATCTGAAAACTAGATCGATGGTCAATATTTAATGATGAAGGACAAAGGTAGAACGATGGGTTAGAACGAGGAGCAATATGGACCGTCGGATCTAGGCATGATAGAGCAGATCAACGGTCAGGAATTGATCGCTGGATCACATCGGCGGGAAGGGAAAAAACAAAGAGTAAGTTGGAAACTTGCGATGTGATTGGCCGATGATCGTTGATTGGTTTAGATCGATGGTCAGTATTCACCGAAGCTTCAAACTATCGGGTTTATGAAAAATTTAAAGGAAAGTCGGGTTTTTTATGAAATACAAAGGAGGAAAAGGTTTGGACAGGGGTTTTAAGGATTTTTAGCGCCCGTTTGCAGGGCTTATGGTCCCATGAAATGAGGGGGTAATAGAAGTTAAGCCCTCGAGGGCTAAAACTCTATATAATATAATATAAGTGGTTTTAGGCAAAAAATAGGGTTTTTAAGCCAATTTGAGGGTTCTGATAGAGGAAAGAAGGTTTTTTAAACCAAATGGTAGGAGACTGAATGGTTTCAAAAGGGTGCTGAAGTGATTTTGAAGGTTAAAGGAGGCTCATAGAAGGATTTTTATGAAGAAAAAGGGATGAAAATGGAGGTCAATTATGAGTGAAAGGAGGGGTAAAATGAAGGGGAAAATGGGTTTTTTGAGAAGTATTTTTCATCTTGCAAAATAGTAGATTCTTCAGGATTATGAGGGAAACAGCAGTGAAGATTAAATAAAGGATTAGTTAACTTCATAAGACTTTAAGAACTAACAATTTGGCATGAAATTGTTTCTTAAAGGCTTGAAAAATGATCTAGCCACCATTTGATATGACAAATTTTTATAGGTGGCTAACAATATCCACCACAGTTCATTCCACAAAACCATTCATATCTAAAATTCCTATCCAATCTAAAGTTTCAAGTCCATCTTCTAGCACCACTGCTTTACCTCCCAGTCAAGCTAAAATATTATCCATGGAAACCATATTTTCCACTTTGGTGTTACAGGCCCCTTTACATGCCATGCCACAAGATTACCAGAGTAAAAAATTTTAGTTCAATGGTACTGGCGAGTATACTACCCAACAACATGTAGATAAAATGATATATTATTTTGTGTTACATGAAGTTGATGAGGCAGATGTACAAATGGGATTATTTGCACAAACACTTGCATGAGATGTTAAAAAATGGTTTAAATCTTTACCTACTGGTCATATCGCTAATTTAGCTGCTTTCCACCAATTGTTTATAAATAGATGGGAAAGAAAGAAAAACCCTCTCCAGATATTATCTAAATATGAGAACATTAGGAGATCTCCTAATGAATCTATTCAGGATTACTGTACTACATTTAACAACATTTACAATGCAATTCCAGTGAATATCAAACCTCTGCCAGGCTTGGCACTAATTATTTTCCGGATTTTTTTGATGCTGATATGTCCTATTAGATAAGAGAAAGAAACCCTTCAACTTTAGAACAGATGTAGAGTGATGCAGTTAGTGTAGAAGCTAACTTAATAGCTAAAAGAGCTAGGATAAGGAATGAAAGGACATTGACTATTAAGGAAGAACATTCCACTTCAGATATTAAGATAGATATTTTAGCTAAAAGTGTAGAAAGACTAATGGATAGATTAGAGAACATGGAAAGAAAACCTCAGTGGAAAAATCAACAAAGTCCCCAAACTAGAAACCCCAACTTTAGGAAAAATCCTAATACTGGTGAAACAAGAGAAGTAGTACCCGATCAACAGATTAGACCACCTTTCCAAGAAAATTATGCTGAAATTTTACAATAGCATGAGGAAGACCAGGACACCGAGATAAACTTGATGTGAATAAACCATGAAGATGCCATTTTTCTTACCTAGGAAGAACATGAGTTGTACATGTTACAACAATTAGAATTAGAGTCTGGAGAGTCCTTTGACAACAAACAAGGCTATGAATTTGCTATCTAAAATTTTTATAAACAGTATAGCCTTAGAAGAAAAAATAACATAGAGGTTCCTATTAAGAAATCAGGCCACACCCAAACTAAGAAAAAAATAGAAGCTCTTGTAACAAAAATTCTGCAAATTCTTCCTAGAGACTCTGAAAGCTTCCACCCCAAATATTGTAGACATCACATCAGCTGCTACTCAAACCATTCTAGACAAGGAAGTTGAAAACAAAATAGTTGACATACAAACTGAATTACCAAGTGTTAATAAAGAATACAAAACCACACAAACCACAATTAGTAAAGATGAAATGATTAAATTCGGTAAAACTCAAATACCATTCAATATCAAAATTAAGATAACCAAATTAAGAATACCAGTTCCTTTAACAGAGCTAGTGAAAAATGACTCATACAAGGCACAAATTACTGAAACATTAAGCATAGCTGAAGGTGAAGATGTTGTCAACCTAAATGATGATCAACATGAGTTATTATTTGGTCCTGAAGTATGATGAAGAGCGAAACCTACTACAAGTGGGTTCGCCTTTCATTTACCAAAATGAACCTGCAACTCGAACTGTATCAAATAGCAGATTCATAAAACCAATACTTCAATTCGATCCTCGATCTTGGGACCTATGGGAAATATGCCCACTCTGATTCCGCTGTGCCACTTCGATGGTTGTATAAAAAAATATATATCGAAAGAAATTAAAACTATAAAACATTGTTTTAATAGTTTTAAACCAATAATATCTGGTTCACTTTTACGCGCTTTAAAACCAAATAGTAAAGGCCTTCAGAGTATTAAAATGCACTTCAAAAAAATGTCCGAAACCTCCAGCCAATAGACCTTAGGAAACGTAATAACATAAAAATCCTCGGAATTCGAAAAGATTAACCACATCTCATAACTCATTGGGTCCACAATTGGGTTAAACCTGAGCCACTTAAATTAGGCGATGACCGTTGATCTTCATCCATGTTTGATTGGATGAGAATCACGTTAAATTTAACACAAAACCTTAACATAAAAATATTGCGCGACATAGGCGGTATTCAAGAGATGATGTGTTGCAAGACTGTTGGATCGCGTTCCAAATTGAAAAACTACTCCTCTACAAATTTGGCACGCGAGACCAGTGGTTTGTCCCTACAAAACCGCTTCTCCAAAACTGACATTCGACTGTGGGTTAATTCAAAACTCCGCTCTTTTAAAACTCGCCTTTCCATCCTAAAGGATCAATTGAGCACTTCAGCCAACGAAACTCCATTTGCTTATGTAGCGAGCAATAATTAAACAACCAACGACATTTACTGATCACTCGTTCTCAAGTTTACAATCGAATCTCAATTCGATTTCTTCCAATCCCCTCGCGCAGAGCTTTCCCACATGTAATTCCTCCTTTGCGCAGAGTTTATGGTTCGAATTATACATAGTAAATACAAGCCAAATGGAATTTGAAAGGATGAAATCCTCCTTCACACAGAGAATTTACTGCTTATGATTATACACAGAGAACGTCCAGATGCATTCAGAAACATAAACTGTAATTGAACACAATTCAACATATAGATTCCACAAAACACTAATTCTATTATGTACAAGAGTATCGCTTACAAACATCTAAGGCATTTCAGCCTTAGTCTAATTCCCCTTTAGACTACATTGAATTCACTCCTCTCTATATCCTCACACATTACAGATTTTCTCTTATAGAAAATACAAAATATTCTGAATCATTTGAGATCCACAATCTCTCCTGAATCGCTCAGAAACTCTTCATCTCCTCAACCGCACACATGGCAGATCTAATTATTAATCAGTTACATAAAATTTCAGCATCAGTTTCAACAATTTCACCCCAATTTCATATGGTCATTCGCATACCCAGCTTTAGATTCAACTTAATTCAAATCTGTCTGGATGCCCCTGCATCAGACTCCCGAGGCACAAAAATTTATGACCTCCTGGTCATATGTCTTCTTCAATTGTCAGCCATTCTACCCACATCGTCTGTGGAACTGCTCCTTGTGATCTTCCTGTAACAACATGCTTGAAAAAGTCTCACCCGCATCCTCTGTGGAATTTTCCTCTGTGAGCTGCAACAAAACCTCTGCAATAGCAAGTCTTCCCTGCTACCAGATACCTCACCGAGCTTCTCTCCTGAGCTCCAGCTTTTTGCATCTCTCTGGTTTTCTCTTGTGGAACCAATTGAGCACTCTTGCTCTAGCCTGCTGCAATATTCTCACCTTCCTCCACTGCTACCTTCACAAAACATAAAAATCACAGGCTTAACAAAACTTCACAAAACTGTACCTCTTCTTCCTCTATATGCAAACTCCTTCTCCTTCACAGGAAATCATTTCCCTGCTCTGATACCACTTGATGAAGAGCAAAACCCACTACAATCAGGTTCACCTTTCATTTACCAAAATGAACCTGCAACTTGAACTATATCAAATAGCCGATTCATAAAACCAATACTTCAATTCGACCTCGATCTTGCGACCTATGGGGAATAGGCCCACTCCGATTCCGCTATGCCACTTCGATGGTTGTATACAAACATATATATCGAAAGCAATTAAAACTATAAAACATCGTTTTAATAGTTTTAAACCAAAAATTTCTTGTTCACTTTTACGCGTTTTAAAACCCAATAGTAAAGGCCTTCGGAGTATTAAAATGTGCTTCAAAAGAATGTCTGAAACCTCCCGCCAATAGACCTTCGGAAACGTAATAAAATAAAAATCCTCGGATTAACCACATCTCATAAATAATTGGGTCCACAATTGGGTTAAACCTGAGGCACTTAAATTAGGTGATGACCGTCAATCTTCATCCATGTTCGATCAGATGAGAATCATGTTAATTTTAACACAGAACCTTAACACAAAAATATTGCGCGACATAGGTGGTATTCAAGAGATGACGTGTCACAAGACTATTGGATCGCGTTCCAAATTGAAAAACTACTCCTCGGCAAATTTGGCACGCAAGACCAGTGGTTTTTCCCCACAAAACCGCTTCTCCAAAATTGACATTCAAATGTGGGTTAATTCAGAATTCTGCTCTTTTAAACTCGCCTTTCCGTCCTGAAGGATCAATCGAGCACTTTAGCCAACGAAACTCGATCTGCTTATGCAGTGAGAAATAATTAAACAACCAACGGCATTTACTTATCACTCGTTCTCAAGCGTAAAATCGAATCTCAATTCGATTTCTTCCAATCCCCTCACGCAGAGCTTTCCCACATGTAATTCCTCCTTCATGCATAGTTTATAGTTCAAATTATACATATTAAATACAAGCCGAATGGGATTTCGAAGGATGAAATCCTCCTTCACACAGAGAATTTACTGCTTATGATTATACACAGAGAACGTCCAGATGCATTCAGAAACATAAACTATAATTGAACACAATTCGACACACAAATTCCACAAAACACAAATTCTATTATGTACAAGAGTATTGCTTACAAACATCTAAGGCATTTCAGCCTTAGTCCAATTCCCCTTTCGACTACATTGAATTCGCCCCTCTCTATCTCCTCACACATTACAGATTCGCTCTTATAGAAAATAAAAAAGATCCTAAATCATTTGAGATCCACAATCTCTCTTGAATCACTCAGAAACTCTTCATCTCCTCAACTGCACACACGGCAGATCTAATTATTAATCAGTTACATAAAATTTCAGCATCGGTTTCAAAAATTTCTCCCCAATTTCACATAGCCGTTCGCATACCCAGCTTCAGATTCGACTTAATTCAAATCTGTCTAGATGCCCCTACATCAATGTAGATGGAAAACATCAACAAGGGGGTGACCCTCCGTTCTATATTAGCTTGAGAATTCATGATAAAATCTTACATAATGCTATGTTGGATTCAGGAGCATCTCATAACTTAATGCCTAAAGCAACCATGGAAAAATTAAAGTTAGACATCACCAGACCCTACAAGGACCTTTTATCCTTTGATTCTAGTCAAGTCAAATGCCTTGGTCTGATCAAAGATCTATGTGTAACTCTAGTCCAGTGCCTAGAAAAGAGTATCGTTATGGACATAGTAGTTGTTGATATCCCTCCCAAATATGGTATGTTATTATCTCGCACATGGGGGGGAAATTACAGGGATCACTGCAATTAGACATGTCATATGCTACCATTTCTATATTTGGTCAGCAAAGGAAGCTTTATAGAGAAACCTTGATGAAATTCATGGTAAGTAGTTTAGAAAAGCACATAATTACCCTATCTATTCCATGCATTCTAATCTGGACTCATTTATCCTATGTAATTCAGATAATGACAAAGATAAAATCACAGATGTAGAAGAGAAAGAGGAAGAAGTCGATAGTGAAAAAATAACACATGAATCTATGTGGCATTTAGATTTTGATGGCTCTATAAATAGATTAGGAGCAGGAGCTGGAGTATGGATCTACAATTTATAAAATAATCATTTAGAAGGACATGCTTACAGATTTAATTCCAAATGCACTAATAACATGGCATAATATGAAGCATTACTGCTAGGCCTTCAAATCGTAAGAAAACTTAGAGTTAAAATAGTTTCCATCATGGGAGACTCATAACTCATTATAAAACAAGTCAAGGGAGAGTACATTGTTAATAACCCTAGAATTATCTGTTACAAAGAAACCATCCTAGACTTAATAAGATGATTCCTTGAGACTGACTTTGTTGTCATTCCAAGAAATCAGAATATGCAAGCACATAGCTTGGCCACTTTTTCTAGCACATGCAGGTTAGCCTTTTAGCCAAATCATCAGTACATGGCTAAGGTAAGACATAGGCCAACTATACATGATAATTTGAAGTATTGGCAAATCTTTTCACAACACTCACAAATTTATGATTTTATGAATTCTGAAGGAGAATTTCAGAACTGTAATATAGACACTAACTGTACATTAGATTATACCATAAATAATGAAATAGATGTAAATGATGTAAATAATATAGATCCAACTAAATTCACTAAATTAGAAATAGAAAAATTAGGAACAATAGAAATTGAGGAATTAATCAATGATGAATCAGAATTTTTAAACCTCAAAGGAAACATTTTTCCTAAGGGATTAGCCCCACTAGAAGACCTCTTTGACTTCAATGATGTAGCTAGAAAACCTAAAATGGAGCCTCTAAGGTCATATATAGAGGAATGCAACATAGGAACAAAGGAAAATCAGCTTATCAAGATATCTAAGAAATTACCTCTCGCTAAAAAGTTGAATTACATTAGCTTGTTTAAAGAGTTCCAAGACATCTTTGCCTTGAGTTATGAAGACCTCAAGTCTTATGATACCAGCATTCTCCAACATAAGATACCAAATAAAGAAAATTAAAAGCCCTTTAAACAAAAGCTAAGGAGAATCGACCCTGTTCTTATGCCATTAATAGGGAAAGCAGTTAAAATGATTTACGATGCTCAAATCATAACACCCATCAGATATTCTAATTGGGTCTCTAATTTAGTCCCCTCTAGAAATAAAATAGGAGAAATTAGACTCTGTGTTGATTTCGGAAACTTGAACAAAGTATCACTGAAGGATAACTATCCCCTCCCTAAAATGGACCACATTCTCCAAAGGGTAGTAGGGTCATCCAGAATTTCATTACTTGATAGATTTTCTGAATACAACCAAATCCTAGTCCAACCTGAAGATCACGCTAAGACTGAATTCACTACTCCCTGGGGAAATTTCATGTGCTTGAAAGTTCCCTTTGGACGAATGAATGCTGGAGCAACATTCCAAAGTGCCATGGACATAGCCTTTGCAAAAGAAATCCATGAATTTTTAGTCATTTACCTAGATGATATCATAGTTTTTTCCAAGTGAAATAATGAACATCTAGATCATATAAGAAGAGTATTCATAAAATGCAGAAAATTTGGCATATCCTTAAATCCTAAAAAGTCACTTTTTGGATTAGAAGAAGGAAAAATTATGGGACACATAATTTCAAAAGAAGGCATTAGAATTGATCCAGCTAGAATAGAAGAAATCCTTAATATCAATCATCCTAGAAACATTAGAGAATTACTAGAATTTTTAGGAAAAATAATTTTTCTTAGAAGATTCATCCCTAACTTAGCAGAACTAATTAGAAATTTAAACAAAATGTTAAAAAAGGATTCAATAATTAACTAGATGGTAGAGGCTAAGCATTCTTTTGAAGAAATCAAAAAATCCCTTACTAAAACACCTGTCCTCATAAGTCCTAATTTTAATAGAGATTTCATAATTTTTTTCATTTTCTTCAGAACACGCCATTGCACAAGTCTTGTTGCAAAAGAAAGATGAGGGCCTTGAACAACCCATTGATTTCTTCAGTAAATCTTTGAGATATGCAACACTAAAGTATAATATCATGCAAAAAGAAGCTCTTGCTTTAGTGAAAGCCATAAAATATTTCAGAATATTCATTCTATACTCTCACATAATAACACATGTTCCAAACTGGGTTGTAAAGGAAATTCTAACTCAGAATGGGCCTGATGGAAAAAGAGGTAAATAGATTGCCACAATACTAGAATATGACATTGAAATAGTGCCTAAAAAATTAATCAAATGCCAAGGTTTGGCCAAACTCATGGTTGAATCGAACTGTCAGGCCTTAGATATAGATTTCATTGCTACCATAGATGATCAGGAAGAGATGGCGACTCCACAAATCAGTGAAGCTTTCATAGATTCACCCTAGTATGCAAACCTTATATTTGTTTTACTCAACTTACAAGCTCCTCCTGGCTTATATAGAACCAAAAGTAGATTCTTGAAAATGAAAGCAATGAAATATTGTATCTTAGATAATGTTTTATTTTGGAAAGATAATGGTGCTATTCTATTAAATTCTTTATTAAAAGATGAAGCTGACAAAGTCATGCAGGAATTTCATGCAGGAGATTGTGGAGGACACTTGTACTGGAAAAAACTGCTAACAAAATTTTGAGGGCAGGTTTTTACAGACCGACCCTTTTTGCAGATGTCTGAAAGTATGTGACCTCCTATCAAAAATGTCAAATATTTGAAGGGAATATGAAACTCTTACCATTACCCCTCAAACCTATCTCAGTAGAAATTCCATTTCAACAATTAGGTTTAGACGTCATTGGTGAAATTCACCCACCCTCCTCTGCCAAACATAAATCGATATTGATAGCCATTGACTACTTTAGCAAGTGGATAGAAGCCATCCCTTCTAGACAAACCACAAACTCTGTCATTATTTCATTTCTTGAGAAAAACATCCTTTCTAGATTTGGATGCCCACAAAAGCTCATCACTGATAATGTTGTTGCCTTCAAATCCAAGAAAATGATAGATTTTTGTAACAGATATCATATCACCCTAGGCCATTCCACTGCTTATTACCTTCAAGGTAATGGACTAGCAGAATATTCAAACAAAAGCCTAGTCAACATCATCAAGAAGTTATTAGAGGATAACAAGAAAAATTGGAATAGAAAGTTGGTGAATAGCCTATGGGCAGACAGACTAACTACTAAGAAATCCATTAGTATGTCTCCCTATCAATTAGTATATGGGATGGGTTTTGTTTTTCCATCTTCATTAGGAGTGCTAGTAATGAAAATTATTGAAGAGCTCCAAGTAGAACCAAATGACATCCAAAGGAGGATAAATCAAAAAATTCATCTACAAAAAACCAAGGAAGAAGTTTATATCAAATCCCAAGTAATTAAAGACAAAATCAAGAAGATATTTAATAAGAAAACTAAAGAAGATGATTTCTATATAGGTGATCATGTACTAAAATGGGATTCTAGAAGGGAAGACAAAGGAAAAAATGGGAAATTTGACTATCTCTGGAAAGGCCCATACATTATTTATGGTTATAGAGGCCACAATGCCTTTTTCTTGAAAGAATTGAATGGAAGAGACCTATCAGGTGGACCAGTCAATGGTCGAATGTTAAACCACTATTTTTCACCAGATTAATCAGTAGTTAATTTGTTCTATTTTACTAAATGTAAATACCATAGAAAAGTTTAAATTGGAGTGGATGATTATCTTGTAAAGTTGAAGCCTGAAAAGGAAATCTTAAGATTTAGAAGATATAACATCATATGTTTGAATAAAGGAGGTCATAGAAATCAGTTCCAAGAAAAGAAAAGCCAAGGTTCCAAGGTAGGTGATAAGAAAGTTTTTGACATCTCACAAGGAGATGCCATCCCCAAGTGGAGCCATTGTTAGGGTCCTATAATAATAGGGATCATAATTTTGAATTGGCTATGTTAATTCTTGTAATATTGTACATACCTTTGCATTTCTGCAAATTTTTTCCATATTAAAAAATAAAAGGAGGGTATGTCTGTTGGGAGGTATAAATTCTAGATTTACACCCACATCTAAATTGTCAACCCGGGGGAACGTAAGACTTAGAGACGTAGCACAATATATGCCACAATATGGCCTTGGGGAGTTTTCCAATCAAATACCTAGATCTAATTCGAAAATAAATCATGCGGGAAAAGAAATAAGACATTTCAAGAGAACACACTGAAAGATAATAATCTATGCAGGAAAAGGGCGTAAAACTTCTTAATCAAATACAACTACACTTGAAAATATGAAAGAATGAAATAAATAACTATTTAAAATCTATGTTTAAAATTCTTCTTCAAGATTTGTACTTAAAATGCTGCTTTAAAATCATTACTTAAAGTGCTGCTTCCAAATGATGAAAGTACTGTTGATGGAAGGAAATAATAAGAGTATGAAAATATTCAATTCAAACTGAGCGAGGATATCTTCAAGAGGAATCTTGGACACTTTAATTATGATAAAAATATATTTAAACTAATCTTGGTATTTAAATAAACGTGATCTCGTTACAATCCCAAGACAAATTCATATAATAATTTAAATATTTATAAATGCCCAATAATACAAATAATGAATTAGATGAAAACCTTGTTGATCTTATCCTCCTCTTAAATCCTTGCTACTTAATATATATTTATAAATTAACTTGAATAGGGCAAGAATGAAATTGAGAAAAAGAAGCACTTACTAATTGATAATCTATTAAATTGTTAGAACATAAATAAACTCTAAATTAACACCGGCATAAAATTTATCCAGCCTATGCAATTAAATGTAAAGGAAATTATGAAATGGAATTGCAGTGTTCAAATTAATTTATTGATTGGAGATATTATCAAGTAGTTTTTTGTTGAAAGTCTCCTCATGCTATTTCTAGAAATTATAATGACAAGTATTTAAAATTTCAAGGAATGCCCAAATAACATTGGATCAATTAAATTAGAGTTTTAAATCATCATATCATCTCCATTATAAAACTCCGCAATTAAGAATATATATTGATAAATCTATGCAATAAAGAATATATTGCGTTAGATAATACATAAACACGACAAATAGTGAGAATGGAAAAAAAAGTAAAAGAAGTGCCGACTAAATAAATAAACTCATAAATAAATTCTAGAATAATTAAATCACTAAATCCATAAATCAAACCTACGGTAATTAAATAGAAAAACACAAAGAATGAAATTGCAGAAAATGATTTAAATCACTCAAGCATGAAATCAAATACAATAAAATGAATCTTTCTTAACAAGAAAGGAAATTAAATAAAATAAACAATGCAAGCGATGAGCTGACTAATGGGCCCAATCACCTAGCTCCTGTAAAATTAAATCAACACACCATCTTCAGAAATTAAAGAATATGGAAATGCAAGTAGAAAGTTGAATCACATTACAAATGAAATCATGTTGTAAAAATCAAATTACAAAAAATATTAAATCAAACGATATAGAGGTTGAGCTGGCTTCGATCCATAATCCAATGTTGCTGTAGCTGCCCAACATCTACTATCCTCTGCGATCTAGACTCAATATACCTCTATGCAAATTTCCATATCTATTACACCCCTCCACCCTCTACGAATGTGCAACTCTCTGCTTTATAGTAGCAGGGCTGCTCCTAAATTAATGGATCCATGCTTGTAATTTTAGCTTGGTTGGTTGAATAGACTAGAACCCAATAACAAGAAAATATATTTTAGCTATGCTTAGGAGCTAATGATTGTTGACAACTATGTGCATAAATCTTGGTCACATACTCCTGCCCGCTAATATTGGTATTTTTTTGAAGTTAACGGCTTCTAAAGAAGAGAGCATCAAGCTCTATTGTTATAAATATTCAGAAAGTTGTGGAATTCACTTGACAAATCGTATCCTGCATAGAATTTTCATTCTCTCACATTAAGATCTTCATGGAAGGGACAATTACGTGAATCATTGGGGACGAAGATAGGAATTGGAAGGATGCTTCATCAGCAAGAGTATCAAACTCCTGAAAGAAGTTGAAGGATTTTTGTCAACTGGTATAGACAGTGTTGGCTTTGAGGCTCCAAACGTTGTAGAGAGTGGCCTATTTCCAACGCTCTCAACTTATCCATAATGAAATAACAAACCAGCTGGGATGAAAATACTTTCCAGGATGGTAGTGGTAGCACACTTCTCATTCCCATAAATCTGAATACAGGACAAGAAAACATCATGACTGACACAAAAATGATATAGCAGGGGTTGAGTAATACATTCTTCTTGGGCAGCAACTATGTTTGTCTTGGACTGAATTTTGCACTTGCGCAATGAGCCTGGAAATAAGCTCTTCCATATTACTCCTTTCTCCGAGCCAAAGTGTGGGTTGTTGGTCATATCCTCCAGTCATTTCGCATTGACAAGTACCTAAGGATGACTTACAACGTGTCCAATATCTTCTTTCTTCACACCACAGAGTCCAAGACGGAAATAGTAGACACGAATTTGGACTTCAACCACTATATGAAAACTGTGATAAAGTAGAAAATCGTAATTTTTATGAATGCTGCCAACAACATAAATTTTTATGGGAAGAACCGCTCTGTCAAAAATCCAGAGTTTAACTGCCTAGAATACAAATTCAAATTGTTAAAAGGGAACTACCCCGTGCTATGGATAGGTTTCAATTTTTTTTATGAGGGTAAAGTCGAGGAGAAATAAGATTTATTTCAGCACTCAATTGAAGTTTTCAACCAAAACCATTCTGCAAAAACTAGACCCACATTCAAAAATGGTTTTCAGTGGAATATTCCCCCAACGATAACTCATTCACAAAGTTGAATTGTGCCAAATGGTTCTAGGTTATATGGAAAATGGTGCTCTGAACAAAACCCATGTCTCGGAATTTAGAGATTCAGCTCCATTTTGTCGAAACAATTAATATTTTCACCTACATCAATCTCGTACTCAACTACCTAGCTGTTGCTTTTATGCATGGATCCATATTTGAATGTAGTCTTGTACTAGACTTATTCACTTGCCACCAAGGAGGAATTTATTAATAAAATTTATAGAAAAAACACTCGTTAATTTAACTAATAAGAAGAATTCATAAATTAACATCTATCGTCTCTAAATGCCTCTAATCATCAACTTAAAAGCACAAAAACACCAAGTACAAGCCTCTAATTATGCGATAAATATCGTGAAAATTTGGGAAAAATTATGGCTCAACATCCCCCCACGCTGAACTTCTTGCACGTCCTTGTGGAATCCAAACGTTTAAACTATAAAACTTATGAAATAAGGTAGGGGAAATTATTGAAGATTATGCTTTCGATAAGTGTGTCATCAAAGATTTCAGCAAGCAAGGACGAAGATGTCTGATATTGAAATGCCTTCATTAGCCTGCAACATAACTATTACAATGCTTGTTACCTTGTCCCTTGTTTTGTTTGTGCCCAAAGTCTTATGATGAAAATCAAATTCTTGCTGAGAAGGTGTAATTTAAAAAAAAATAATACCGCAAGTTTCATGCACCTATTATAACAATTTTGTACCTAGGTCATGTAGCATGTATTTCGAGGAAACTACAATCAATCCACATTATTATCAACCATCATCTTGTGAGGAGTCATCATTGAGTAATTTCTCACTCTAAATACCATGAATATCAAAGTGAGTTATGATACCAATAAGCAACCTATTTATTGAACACTCTAAATTTCATTGTCATCTAGATTCCAAACTGCATTTCCTCTTAATCTAGTACAAAGAATAAACTTCCCTAAGGGTACCACATCATTAAATATTCTTGATTTTTGAAAGATATAACTCAAATAATCATGTTCAAATCATCTTAAAACCATTGTCGAAGAGTTAAAATGATGATTTTCACGGGAAGAGAAGGATAACCAAGAAAATCATAGTATGCAATTAACTTTAATACCATAGACATGGCCCTACTGGCGGCAGGTGTCCATAGCCTCAGTAGGGATGTCATTTGACCTAGTTAAATGTCTTTTTCCCACTTACTAGTATAGATTCATAGTTATATTATTTGACTTTTAAGTGAAGGCCACTGTCCTAGCTTGGTAACCAGCTGATGGAAGTGCCACTCACAAGAAGTAACATGGATGAACAGGTTGGCTCATGATGAGACCTCCTGTCTTCCAGCTTTTGGCTGAAAGCCATTACTCTGGCTTGGTGACTAGCAGCAGCAATGTCATGCACATTAGGTCTCATGATGATGGTATTTTGGCTCATCATGAGACCTCCTATCCTCTCCTAAATATTTTGTAAGCTCTGACTATGATTAACCTTAAAGGTTACTTAATAAGTCGAGAGACAGATCTACTACTTAAGAGTACGGGATGGCGTGAAATTTTTTTAATGACTAATCATTACTGGCTAGTTCCTCTACCTTAAAAACGTATTAAGAATATCCCAGATAATGACTGAAAGATTCTTTGGGTCAATAATGCTAGCGTTCGCATGACAGCTTATTATGATCTTTACTAGAGTGGTCCACCACGGGGGGCTCTCAAATAGTACCTTCTAAGGGAGACTCAAAATATATATCCTAGATGACAACTTATTAGAGTGATTAATCATGGTTACTTTTGCAAAATCACGAGGTATTAGAGTGAATTGTACTCAACAAGATTTGTCACAAATAGGTGCGTTAAAAACTAATCCAGATCAAAAGCAATTTCAATGGCTATGATTTAAAATTCAAAACCCTAATAGAATTATAACAACTTTATTCATTTATTCTTCTACCCTACCCTACATTAAGAAGCATAAGACTCATAAGTTTAAGTATAGGAGTACTTCCAATGCATCCAGGTGCGCAACAGAAGGATAATTATGCTCATGTTCAAATTTGAAAAGTATATGCAAGAAAATACCAGGAACATGAGGTACCAGCTCCAATAACTCATGTGATGCTACAAATTGTAGAACGATAAATGAGGAGTGGATACTGACAGTCATTTGGAACCAAGATTATATGGGATCCATATACTCTTGGTCACTTGATTCATGAGTAACATTCAGTCCATCATGCAAATTCTCCACATTTCTTTGTTTATCCTCTAAAGTGAAGGTTGGATCAGATAGATGTTCCGCTTCTAATGGATCCTCCTCATCATGCATGATCTATAGCTTCTCAGTATCCTTAGGAAGATCTTCCAGATCTTCAGGAGTCTTCTCTTCCAGAGGAATAGACCTTTCCCTGATTGATGCCAAAATATGATTTTTTTGTGAAGTAGAGATTCCAGCTTCTGCGAGAATTTGAGATAATTCCTGGAATAACATCACACTTCCTGACATTTTATTTCTAGATGGAAAGCATCAAACTTGAAATATTCATTTATGGAAAACCAAAATTTGGAGTGACCTCAAGAAAAAGCGTATGCGTGGCTCTTCACTCACATCTTACCGTCATCTCCGCCCTCAAGTTTCCCTATGAAGGTAAAAGTGAAAAATAAATCAACTTCAATTGCAGTAAAGAAATAAATCCACACTTTGCAGAAAAGAAAATCACACCTTGCAGAAATTGAATAATCTAGATTGTAGAATATAAAATTACCTAATGAAAGAAATGACTCCTTAAAAACTTAATTGCAGTAAAAGAAACAAAACCCCCTTGCAGTAAATAAAATCACTCATTTGTGGAAAGGAAAACCTATCTTGTGAGATTTCTAGAAATACAGTCCAGTATTCTTTAGCAAGCAAGGGGAATCTCATTATTCTAAAAATTTTATTGCGAAAGAAAGGCAAAAAGCATAATAAATTACGAGACCTTATCCTACAACGCCTCCACGGCAACGACGCCAAAATGTTGGGAGGTATAAATGCTAGAATTACAACCACGTTTAAATTTTCAACCCGGGGGAATGTAAGACTTGGAGACGTAGCACAATATATTCCAGAATACAGCCTCGGGGATTTTTCCAATTAAAACCCTAGATCTAATTCGAAAAGGCAATCATGCGGGAAAAGAAACAAGGCATTTCAAGAGAATGCACTGCAAATTAATAATCTATGCAGGAAAAGGGTGCAAAAATTCTTAATCAACTACAACTACACTTGCAAATATGAAAGCATGAAATAAATAACTATTGAAAATATATAGTTAAAATGTTTCTTCAAGGTTTGTACTTAAAATTCCCCTTTAAAATCGGTACTTAAAATGCTGCTTCCAAATGATGAAAGTACTATTGATCGAAGGAAATCATAAGCGTATGAAAATATTCAATTCAAATTGAGCAAGGATATATTCAAGAGGACTCTTGGACACTTTAATTATGTTTAAAATATACTTAAACTAATCTTGGTATTTAAATAAACGTGATCTCGTTACAATCCCAAGACCATTTCATATAATAATTTAAATTATTTATAAATGCCCAATCATATAAATGATGAATTAGATGAAAACCTTGTTGATCTTATCCTCCTATTAAATCGCTGCTACTTAATATATATTTATAAAATAACTTCAACAGGGCAAGAATGAAATTGAGAAAAAGAAGCACTTACTAATTGATAATGTATTTAATTGCTAGAACAGAAATAAACTCTAAATTAACACCGGCATAAAATTTATCTAGCCTATGCAATTAAATGTAAAGGAAATTATGAAATGGAATTGTAGTGTTCAAATCAATTTATTGATTAGAGATATTATCATATAGATTTTTGTTGGAAGTCTCCTCATGTTATTTTTGGAAATTATAATGACAAGTATTTAAAATTTCAGGGAATGCCCAAATAACATTGGATCAATTAAATTAGAGTTTTAAATCATCATATCATCTCCATTATAAAACTCCAGAATTAAGAATATATATTGATCATGGAAAATTTTAGGGGCTAATATTCGCAGGTGGGCTAATTTTTCGTGGTTTTTCCAAAAAAAAGATTCGCCAATTTCCATTTTTTTATAAAAAGGGTTCGCCCAAATTTTACAGTATAAAATTATTTTACATGAAAAATCGCCCACATTATATATACAATATATATAATATCATTATAAATTTGAATAATTTTACAAATACATCAATAAACATTTTATAGTTTGCATATTAGGGATTAGTGAGATTCGTCAATTTTTTAAATTTCAAAATAATTTTCCATCCTTAAAATTATCCCTGATATTGATAAATATATGTAATAAAGAATATATTGCGTTAGATAATAGATGAACATGGAAAATAGTGAGAATGGAAACATAAATAAAAGAAGTGTCGGCTAACTAAATAAGCTCATAAATAAATTCTAGAATAATTAAATCACTAAATTCCTAAATCAAACCTACAGTAATTAAATAGCAAAACACAAAGAATGAAATTGCAGAAAATGATTTAAATCACTCAAGCAGGAAATCAAATACGGTAAAATGAATCATTCTTAACAAGAAATGAAATTAAATAAACTATACAATGCAAGAGATGAGCTGACTCATGGGCCCAATCACCCAGCTCTTGTAAAATAAAATCAACACACCATCTTCAAAAATTAAAGAATATGGAAATGAAAATTGAATGTTGAATCACATTACAAATGAAATCACGTTGTAAAAATAAAATTACAAAAAATATTAAATCAAATGATATAGAGGCTGAGCTGGCTTCGATCCATAATCCAATGTTGTTGTAGCTACGAAGCATCTCCTATCCTTTGCGATCTAGCCTCAATATACCTCTACGCAGAGTTCTATCTTTATTACACCCCTCCTCCCTCTACGAGTGTGCTGCTCTCTACTTTATAGCAGTAGGGCTAATCCTAAATTAATGGATCCATGCTTGTAATTTTAGCTCAGTTGGTTGAATAGATTAGAACCCAACAAAAAGAAAATATATTTTAGCTATGCTCAGGAGTTGATTATTGTTGATAGCTATGTGAATCAATCTTGGTCACATACTCCTTCATGCTAATATTGGTATTTTTTTTGAATTTAATGGCTTCTAAAGAAGAGAGCATCAAGCTCTATTGTTATCAACATTCAGAAAGTTGTGGAATTCACTTGAAAAATCATATACCGCACAACCTTTTCATTCTCTCAAATTAAGATCTTCATGGAAGGGACAATTACATGAATCCTTGGGGATGAAGACAAGAAATGGAAGGATTCTTCATCGACGAGAGTATCAAACTCCTCAAAGCAGTTGAAGGATTTTTGTCAACTGGTATAGATAGCATTGGCTTTGAGGCTCCAAACATTGTAGAGAGCGGCCTATTTCCAACGCTCTCAAATTATTCTTAATGAAATAACAAATCAGCTGGGATGCAAATACTTTCCAGGATGGTAGTGGTAGCACACTTCTGATTCCCATAAATCTAAATACAAGGCAAGAAACAATCATGACTGACACAAAAATCATATATTACTAGTTGAGTAATAAATTATTCTTGGGCAGAAACTATGTTTGTCTTGGACTAAATTTTTTACTTGCTCAACAAGCCTGGAAATAACCTCTTCCATTTTACTCCTTTCTCCGAGCCAAAGTGTGGGCTGTTATTCATATCCTCCAGTATTTTTGCATTGAGAAGTAGCCTAAGGATGACTTACAATGCACCCAATATCTTCTTTGCTCACATTGGAGAGTCCAAGAAGGCAATACTAGACACGAAGTTGGACTTCACCCACTATATGAAAACTGTGACAAAGTAGAAAATCGTAATTGTGATGAATGCTGCCAACAAAAAAAAAATTATGGGAAGAACTGCTCTGTCAACTATCCAGAGTTTGGATGCCGAGAATAAAAATTCAAATTGTTAAAAAGGAACTGCCTCATGCTGTGGATAGGCTTCAAGTTTATTATGAGGATAAAGTTGAGGAGAAATAAGATTGATTTCATCACTCAACTAAAGTTTTCAACCAAAACCGTTCTGCAAAAACCGGACCCACGTTCAAAAATGGTTTTTAGTGGAATATTCCCCCGACGATAACTCCTTTACAAAGCTGAATTGTGCCAAATGGTTTCTAGGTTATATGAAACATGGTGCTTTGAATAAAACCCACGTCTCATAATTTAGATATTCTTCTCCATTTGGTCGAAAAATTTGATATTTTCACCTACAACAGTCTCGTACTCAACTACCCAGCTGCTGCTTTTATGCATGGATCTATATTTGAACGTAGTCATGTACTAGACTTATTCACCTGCCACCAAGGAGGCATTTACTAATAAAATTTATACACAAAACACTCCTTAATTTAACTAATAAGAAGAATTCATAAATTTATATCTATCATCTCTAAATGACTCTAATCATCAACTTAAAAGGACAAAAACACCAGGTACAAGCATCTAATTATGCAATAATTATCGTGAAAATTTGGGAAAAATTACGACTCAACACCCCCACACAATGAAATTCTTGCACATACTCATGCAAGAAAAACATTTAAACTATAAAACTTATAAAATAAGGTAGGGGAAATGCTTGGAGATCATGCTTCCGATAAGTGTGTCATCAAATATTTCAGTGAGCAAGGACGAATATGCCTGATATTGTAATGCCTTCATTAGTGTTCAACATAACTATTAAAATTACTATTACCTTGTCCCTTGTTTTGTTTCTACCCAAAGTCTTATGATGAAAATCAAATTCTTGTTGAGAATGTGCAATTTAAAAAAAACGAATACTGCAATTTTCATGCACCTATTATAACAATTTTGTACCTAGGTCATGTAGCATGTATTTAGAGGCAACTACAATCAATACACATTATTATCAACCAACATCTTGTGAGCATTCATCATTGAGTAATTCATCACTCTAAATACCATGAAGATCAAAGTGATTTATGATACCAATAAGCAACCCTTTTATTGAACACTCTAAATTTCATTGTCATCCGGATTCCAAACTGCATTTCCTCTTAATCTAGTACAAAGAATAAACTTCCCTAAGGGTACCACATCATTAAATATTCTTGATTTTTGAAAGATAGAACTCAAAGAATCATGTTCAAATAATCTTAAAACCATTGTCCAAGAGTAAAAATTATGAGTTTCAGGCGAAGAGAAGGATAACCAAGAGAATCATATTATGCAATTAACTTTAATACCATAGTCATGGCCCTGTTGCTCGTAGGTATCCATAACCTCGGTAGGGATGTGTTTTGACCCATCAGAATGTCTTTGTCCCACTTTCTAATATAGATTCATAGTTAGCGTATTTTATTTTTAGGTTAAGGCCATTTTCCTAGCTTGGTAACTAGCTGATGGCAGTGCCACTAACAAGAAGTAACATGGATGAACAGGTCAACTCGTGATAAGACCTCTTATCTTCCAGCTTTTGGCTGAAAGCCATTAATTTGGTTTGGTGACCAGTAGTAGCAGTGTCATTCACATTAGGTCTCATGATCGTGGTAGGTCAGCTCATCATGAGACCTCCTATCCTCCCCTAAATATTTAGTAAGCTCTGATTATGATTAACCTTAAAGGTTACTTAATAAGTGGAGAGACAGATCTACTCCTTAAGAGTATAATATGGCGTGAAATTTTTTTAATGACTAATCATTACTGAGTAGTTCATCTACCTTAAAATCTTATTAAAAATATACCAGATAATAACTGAAATATTCTTTGAGTCAATAATGCTAGCGTTCGCATGACAGCTCATTATGATATTTACTAGAGTGGTCCACCATAGGGTGCTCTCAAATAGTACCTTCTTAGGGAGACTAAAACTATATATCCTAGACGACAACTTATTAGAGTGATGAATCATGGTTACTTTTGCAAAATCATGAGGTATTAAAGTGAATTGCACTCAACAATATTTTTCACAAATATGTGTGTTAAAAACTAATGTGGATGAAAAGAAATTTCAGTGGCTATGATTTAAAATTCAAAACCCTAATAGCATTATAACAACTTTATTCATTTATTCTTCTACCCTACCCTACAGTAAGAAGCATAAGACTCCTAATTTTAAGTATAGGAGTACTTCCAATGCATCTAGGTGCACAACAGAAGGACAATGATGCTCATGCTAAAATTTGAAAAGTATATGCAAGAAAATACCAGAACATGAGGTACCATATCCACTAACTCATGTGATGCTACAAATTGTCAAATGAAAAACAAGGAGTGGATACTAACCGTCATTTGGAGCCAAGATTCTATGGGATCCATATAATCTTGGTCACTTAATTCATGAGTAACATTTAGTCCATCATGCAAATCCTCCACATTTCTTTGTTTATCCTCTAAAGTGAAGGTCGAATCAGATATATGTTCTGCTTCTAATGGCTCCTCCTCATCATGCATGATCCATAGCTTCTCGGTCTCCTTAAGAATATCTTCGATATCTTCATGAGTCTTCTCTTCAAAATGAATATAACTTTCCCTGATTGATGCCAAAATATGATTTTTCTATGAAGTAGAGATTCCAGCTTCTGCTAGAATTTGAAATAATTCTTGGAATAACATCACACCTCCTGACATTTTATTTCTAGCTGGAAAGCATAAAACTTGAAATATTCATTTATGGGAAACCAAACTTTGGAGTGACCCCAAGAAAAAGTGGATGCATGGCTCTTCACTCATGTCTTACCATCATCTTCCCCCTCTAGTTTCCCTGCGAAGGTAAAAGAGAAAAATAAATCAACTTCAATTGCAGTAAAAAAAGAAATCCACACTTTGTAGAAAAGAAAATCACACCTTGCAGAAATTGAATAATCTAGATTGCAGAAAAGAAACTTACCTAATGAAAAAAATTAGTCCTTAAAAGCTCAATTTCAGTAAAAGAAACAAAACCCACTTGCAGTAAATAAAATCACTCATTTATGGAAAGGAAAACCTGTCTTGTGAGCTTTCTGGAAATACAGTCTAGTATGCTTCAGAAAGAAAGGGGAATGTCATTAATCTAAAAATTTGATTGCGAAAGAAAGGGGAAAAGCATAAAAAATCACGAGACCTTATCCTACAACGCCTCCCCAACAACGATGCCAAAATGTTGGGAGGTATAAATGCTAGATTTACACCCACATTTAAATTTTCAACCCGGGGGAACGTAAGACTTAGAGACATATCACAATATATGCCAGAATACTTCCTTGGGGATTTTTCCAATCAAAACCCTACATCTAATTCTAAAAGGAAATCATGCGGGAAAAGAAACAAGACATTTCAAGAGAACACACTACAAATTAATAATCTATGCAGGAAATGGGTGCAAAACTTCTTAATCAACTAAAACTACACTTGCAAATATGAAATAATGAAATAAATAACTATTTAAAATCTATACTTAAAATGCTTCTGCAAGATTTGTACTTAAAATGCTGCTTTAAAATCAGTACTTAAAATGTTGCTTCCAAATGATGAAAGTACTATTGATGGAAATAAATCATAAGTGTATGAAAATATCCAATTCAAACAGAGTGAGGATATCTTCAAGAGGACTCTTGGACACTTTAATTATGTTAAAAATATATTTAAACTAACCTTGGTATTTAAATAAACTTGATCTCGTTACAATCCCAAGACCAATTCATATAATAATTTAAATTATTTATAAATTCCCAATAATATAAATAATGAATTAGATGAAAAACTTGCTGATCTTATCCTCCTCTTAAATCCCTGCTACATAATATATATTTATAAAATAACTTGAACAGGGAAAGAATGAAATTGAGAAAAAGAAGCACTTACTAATTGATAATCTATTAAATTGCTAGAACATAAATAAACTCTAAATTAACACTGGCATAAAATTTATCTAGCCTATGCAATTAAATTTAAAGGAAATTATGATTCGAAATTGCAGTGTTCAAATTAATTTATTGATTCGAGATATTATCTAGTTTTTTGTTGAAAGTCTCCTCATGCTATTTCTGGCAATTATAATGAAAAATATTTAAAATTACAAGGAATGCCCAAATAACATTGGATCAATTAAATCGGAGTTTTAAATCATCATATCATCTCCATTATAAAACTCTACAATTAAGAATATATATTGATAAATCTATGAAATAAAGAATATATTGTGTTATATAATAGATGAACACGGCAAATAGTGAGAATGGAAACAAAAATAAAAGAAGTGCCGGCTAACTAAATAAACTCATAAATAAATTCTAGAATAATTAAATCACTAAATTCACAAATCAAACCTACAGTAATTAAATAGCAAAAAACAAACAATGAAATTGCAGAAAATGATTTAAATCACTCAATCATGAAATCAAATACAATAAAATGAATCATTCTTAACAAGAAATGAAATTAAATAAACTAAACAATGCAAGCTATGTGTTGACTGATGGGCCCAATCACCCAGCTCCTGTAAAACTAATCAACACACCATATTCAGAAATTAAAGAATCTGGAAATGCAAATTGAATGTTGAATCACATTACAAATGAAATCACGTTGTAAAAATCATATTACAAAAAATATTAAATCAAACGATACAAAGGCAGAGCTGGCTTCGATCCATAATCCAATGTTGTTGTAGCTACCTAGAATCTCCTATCCTCTGTGATCTAGCCTCAATATAACTATACGTAGAGTTCTATCTCTATTACACCCCTCCTCCCTCTACGACTGCGTAGCTCTCTACTTTATAGCAGCAGGGCTTCTCCTAAATTAATGGATCCATGCTTTCAATTTTAGCTCGCTTGGTTGAACATATTGGAACCCAACAACAGGAAAATATATTTTAGCTATGCTCGGGAGCTAATGATTGTTGACAACTATGCGCATAAATCTTGGTCAGATACTCCTTCATGCTAATATTGGTATTTTTGTTGAAGTTAACGACTTCTAAAGAAGAGAGCATCAAGCTCTATTGTTATCAATATTTAGAAAGTTGTGGAATTCACTTGAAAAATCGTATCCTGCATAGAATTTTCATTCTCTCACATTAATATCTTCATGGAAGGGACAATTACGTGAATCATTGGGGACGAAGACAGGAATTGGAAGGATGCTTCATCAGCAAGAGTATCAAACTCCTGAAAGAAGTTGAAGGATTGTTGTCAACTAGTATAGATAGTGTTGGCTTTGAGGCTCCAAACGTTGTAGAGAGTGGCCTATTTCCAACGCTCTCAACTTATCCATAATGAAATAATAAACTAGCTGGGATGAAAACACATTCCAGGATGGTAGTGGTAGCACACTTCTCATTCCCATAAATCTAGATACAGGACAAGAAACCATCATGACTGACACAAAAATGATATAGCAGCATTTTAGTAATACATTCTTCTTGCGCAGCAACTGTGTTTTTCTTGGACTGAATTTTTACTTGCTCAACGAGCCTGGCAATAACCACTTCCATATTACTCCTTTCTCCGAGCCAAAGTGTGGGATGTTGTTCATATCCTCCAGTCTTTTCACATTGAGAAGTGGCCTGAGTATGACTTACAATTCTTCCAATATCTTCTTTCTTCACACCAGAGAGTCCAAGAATGCAATAATAAACACGAAGTTGGACTTCACCCACTATATGCAAACTGTGACAAAGTATAAAATCATAATTGTGATGAATGTTGCCAACAACAGAATTTTTTATGGGAAGAACTGCTTTGTCAACTATTCAGAGTTTGAGTGCCTAGAATACAGATTAAAATTGTTAAAAAGGATCTGCCTCGTGCTGTGGATAGGCTTCAATTTTATTATGAGGGTAAAGTCGAGGAGAAGTAAGATTGATTTCAGCACTAAATTGAAGTTGTCAACCAAAACCGTTATGCAAAAACCAGACGCACGTTTAGAAATGGTTTTCAGTGGAATATTCCCTCGATGATAACTCCTTCACGAAGCTGAATTGTGCCAAATCGTTTCTGGGTTATATGAAACATGGTGCTCTGAAAAAAAACCCACGTCTCAAAATTTAGAGATTCTTCTCCATTTGGTCGAAAAAATTGATATTTTCACCTACAACAATCTCGTACTCAAATACCCAACCGATGCTTTTATGCATGGATCCATATTTGAACATAGTCTTGTACTAGACTTATTCACCTGCCACCAAGGAGGAATTTATTAATAAAATTTATACACAAAACACTCGTTAATTTAACTAATAAGAAGCATTCATAAATTAATATATATCATCTCTAAATGCCTCTAATCATCAACTTAAAAGGACAACAACACCAAGTACAAGCATCTAATTATGCAATAAATATTGTGAAAATTTGGGCAAAATTGTTGCTCAACAATGTCCTAAAAGAATAATCAAAGGCCCAAAAGTAAGAAAGATCAAAAGAGATATAAAATATGAACCCCATTAAAAGAAACAAAAATAAATTCTAAAAGTGTTGCACATTCAAATGACACTAATCTTAGTTTACTTTTACTTTTGCAAATAAATTATGTGTAGTTTTTTCAAAATGCCACAATTCATGATGATCATGCAGTCTAATTTTGATCATTCAATCCTTTAAATTTCATGTTTTAATAGTTAGTGAATAAATACCTGACCAAACCATTTAATCTTGGTAAATCAGTAGTTAGGTAGAGAATAAAAATGAGCTCATAAGTTTAATGTGAGCCATTAGAATATATAAGGTAGATATAAGTTAGTTTTCTTATCAAAAGAAAATAAAAGGGCCAACAAGTTCAAATGCACCTAATAAATGAAAGGAAAAAATGTTAACATGAATATAAGGGTAGGTAGAATACTTTCAAAAGTTCTACAAGCATCATTATGCTTATCCCTTAAAAATAACTACTAAAAAACCCTTCCTCTTGCTAAATCACTTTTCCCCTTTGAAAAACCCCTTCCCCTTATTAAAATCCCTTACCCCCTTAATACAAGTTTATGTTTTCATAAAAACAAAAAAAAAACACAAATTCCCACTTTAAATAGTCTAAAAGTGCAAAATATTAATCGGGCCCCCTTTTGATTTAAACTCCCCACTGAATATATTTCAATGGCCCCACTTTCATTTGACTCCCTCGCTTAATATTTTACGTGAATCCACCATGATTTTAACCCTCTGCATATCTATTTCCCGACCCCACCTCATTTGAAAATTCTCAACTCTGACAATCGTTAGATCACCACCAAGCACATTGGATGAACTACAATCCATTTTGCACTCCCCAATATTCAAATGTTTAAAGCCAAGGGGGGGTGCGAAATAAGTTGTTTTCTCTGCCCACTCCCCTGCCACATGACATATCATGGTGTTATCACACCCCTGAAGCATGAAACCACAAACCACCCTACAGGTATCAACCATGATTATCAAAATATAAAACCCCACTACCCCATTCATTTCCCTACATTTTCAAAATTGCGAAAAATACTGAAAGCCAAATCGCCTCCCTACAAACTATTGTTTTCATTAAAATTGTTTTATTTTGTTGTGCAGGTGATTAATATAACTAGGAGATGGAGTAGAAGCTTGATACTAGTTCCATCTTGCTTACCCCAGACCCACATAATAAGAATTCGAAAAGGTCTAGAGAAGAAGGCTTTTATCACAATAGTATCTACACCAGCATCAACAATACCAACAACCCATCCCACTGATGAGGCCAATATATTAATCAAAAGCAATGGAAGATATGTCTAGATATTTAGCCCAAGAAAAACAACTTCAAACTTTAGAAAACTTCTTTTACCTCTAGCATGAGGTAGATCACATTCTTGTAAATAAGTTTACATTTTCTAGATATTCAGAGGCACATGAGATTTACCAAAGGATAATTAAATTCAAAATCCCAAATGAATAAACACGAGAGAATTAGTGTGATTTAATATAAAGCATGAAAGAAAGACATATGAAAGAATAGACAGATAAAAACAAGCAAAGAATCAAGACCAGATATCAGTTAGTTGAAAGGTGTCACTATATTTTTGCATAAAGATATTTTATTTTCCTAGAATAAATCCTAGTCAGTTGACATGATATTTTTTAATAGGTTGTATAAATAATTCATAATTTGAAGTATCACTGCTCATTCAAGTGTGGATTTGCAAATATTTCAGTAGCTGACTGATCTCTTGCCAAAGGGTTATTGTACCAATTTGTAGTTGACAGACTGAACATGTTATAAATAAACTTCTTTACAGGATTCATGTGTTGAGCGATCTTAGTGAAGTATAAAATTTCAATTGTTCATGTTCATTTTCCAAGTATTCCATGAACTTTTATCTGTTCTAAATTTGATGTTCTAATAGAAATATTACTACAGAATTTGCTTAAATATTACACTCTACTTTTAATTGTTATACATTTCTATGTTTTCTTCCGATTTCTGGTATAGAGAATTCTAAATTTCCCTCTGATCTCGATTGAATTCTTCACCCTTCTGCATTATCTAGTTTAAGGAATTCTTAATTGCTCCTTGATCCCGATTGAAAGAATCACTTCACCAATCAGCCTTGAGATCTGATATTGGTCACTTATCTTGCCCTGTAACACTTTCCTTATAATCTGATTCAGTTCTGTATCAAAGCACATTGAATCCATAGCCCAATGGAAAGGTGGTAAGCACCTATTCATATAAATCATTAATTACACCAACCAACCAAAACCAATAAAAAAACCAACCCAAATAAGAATACATAATTAGCCTAATATGCATTGATTACACAAAGTTAAATCATATAGAGAGAGCCCTCTCTGAGTTTAGGAAGGCTAGATCCAAAGATCCAAAATTGGTTTGTAGTTACCTTTCATAATTATTTTTAACACGAGAACAACCTTTGGAAATTTTGGAGTGATAACAACATCGAATATTATTATATCCTCAAGTTTTAGGTGAGTGATTTTAGGGATAAAGTCAAGTTTTCGGGGAGTAAATGCAGGGGAAAAGCCTCATATATCTCCTTATGTTGCCTCCATCATGCCTTTGCATAGTAAATGCACTCAAAATCACTCTTTTCCTTGCACATTAGGCACATTAGGCCACAATGTATAGAAAATATACTTTAGTCTCCCTATTAAGAATATTTTATGAGGAAAGAGGAAAGTATAGGCTAGAGGATGGTGAAATGGGCCTTATGATATACCTATTGATGGAACCCATCATCGGGCTTATGTTGAATAAGGGTGTAGGTGTTAATAATAATTTCATCAAGAATATAATTGATCATTTATAGGTCTATTTTACACATTCCTATGAATAGTTATAAGCCTTAATGTTATTTCCTTTGACTTTGTCTACAACATCTAATAGGGTATCAAAATTACTCACTTTTTGCTTAGCATTTTTGAACTTATCCCTAAGTTTATATTTATGTAACAAAATTATTTTGTTTTGTAAATTTAATTCTTGATATTTGGGACTATAAAACTAAAAGGATTTATACCTTGTAAACGCACCTTTGCTATTTTTAACCTGTCTATTTTTTCTAGGAAGAGCCTCATCTTTCTCTATGGTGAAGTTAAGGTGTTTGGGTTCTTATTCCATTGGATCCTTTGTCTCCCCTTGTTCTGAAGGTGTAAGGTTTAAGATCCTTAGTGTGCTTAGTTTCCCACATAATAGGGTTGCTTTAGGAAATTCTTCTTTTGGCCACATTTTTACTAGGGCTGAGGCAAAATTGAAACTGTCACCAAGCTCCTAAGAATTTTTGGTCAAAAGGTACTTATGTTAATGGGATTTAAGTTCATTAAATTCAATAGAAATTTCAATTTTGGGATTATATATTTGTTTCTTCCTTGTATCTTGATGGCACGATCTAGTTCAAATGGAGGTGGAGACCGATAATTTCCCTTGATTTAATAGCCCCTTTTGATATGAAGCACAAAATTGAGATTTTTTTCAAAGCCTATAGGAAAACAAATTGCACGAGATATTAATTTTCTCCAATTTAGCTTCAATAATTATCTTAATCATCCCCTAGTGGTATAACCTGTTGTCAGGGATTTCCTTCTTCCTAACCACTACAACCATTCTTTTCAAACTTGTAACCAAGTTGAAAGGAATATTTAGTAGGTTTTTCCCTATGAGATGCATTAGTATGTGAATATGATAGTGGTACATCATGTTGTACATACCTTTTCACATTATGAATTTTTGAATCGCAAATTTAGCATCTCTATATGATTCAACTAAGGTATCATGTCAAATCCTTTCCGAATGTTTGACAATGGTGATGTTTTTCCAAAAATACTACCTAGTTTTTGATCAAAATATTGATATGCTTCGAAAAATTCGCCCCCTATTGGGGAATGCCTGTGATAAAGCTAAGGGTTTCTTTTGTTACAATGATGGTAAATTTCTAGTCAAAATCGCTCACTCCATTGAATGTATGAGAAAATTCCAATGAAACTTGTGTGTCATAGCCCTTAAGATTTTCAAGGAATTCACTCCTCCATAATTGTGCAAAAAATTCCAAGATGATAGGTTTAAATTTCAAAATTTCAATTTTATCAAGGTCAACTCTATTGATGGAGCCAACCGTGTTGTATTTGTAGACTATAGTTGAGTGTTTAATCAACGTTAACTCACTGATAATTGGAGCATGGTGAAAATCAACTGCAATTTTTTTATTTTGATTTAAATATTCATTATGTTATGTTCCCATAATAAGTATGGTGATTTTGAGGGATGCATCGGGATGGTTGATGCCTCAATCATGTTATAATATTTCCATCATTCTAGCTATAATTTCAAGAAGTGATATGCTATGTATTATCCATTGGGAATATAAAACCCATTGTGGTGATAAAATAGTATAATGTGTGGTAATAAATGGAAAGCTTTGTTTGGCATAAAGAAAATCATATACTATTAAAACATAATGGTTATGAAATTGTATCAAAAGAATACTAAGGCCACAAAATGAATTAGTATTGGTGCTACAAGGTGATATCTAATGCATAACAAGGATATGTTTCATAAGTTGTAAATGAACAAATAGTACTGCGAGTAGTTAGTAATACTGTAATGATATAAGAAGGTAATTATTATTCCACAATTAATTTTCAATGCTACTCAATTGAGAATTGTTCTAATGGGTATAGAAAATATAGATAAGGTTATTGTTAAATGGTTGATGTAAAGAAAAACATGTTGAATGATTGCACCACACAATTGTAGAATGGTTAGCATGTATATAGGATACTATGAAATAGTGGTACAATGGCGTACATATAGGATAACTATAGGACAACATGTGCATGGACTTGTTATAAAATAAGAAGGTGTATACATATTTTTTGAAATATTAATATGTGTGTATGTGTACACAGCTAGTACAAAATGGAAGGATGTGTATGAGCCTACTATAGAATGGAAATATGTGCACACAATTTTCATAGAATGGGATCTATAGAATGATAGTAAGTGTATAATCCTACTACAAAATGATTAACATATGCATAAGATACTACGGAATGAGTCAAAATAACCTAGAATAAATTATTACAATCGCTTGCTCAAGTAACACAATGGCTATAAATTATATTCATTTATATTTTATACCTTGTAGATATGATTTGAGTCTGTTATAATAAAAATTAATTATTATATTGTTCTCTTTGAATTCTATTTATAAAGAAGGATAAGAGCTTATCTAGAGAGAACCTGACTATTTCTAGAACCTACAAGAGTCGTGCCACCATTTTTATCTAGAGTTATTCCACCTTTGTTGTTTACTCAAGGTTTTTGGATAGTATCCATCCTCTCCTCGCAAGACCATGAATTATAACGTTAACGCAATAATTTCAATGGTGATGTCATACATACATACACTGCAAACATAGAAAAATAATGTTTTTTTTCTCTTTTTCTTCTTTTCCTTTCCTCTCTTTTTGTTTTTTCCCCTTTTTCCAAAAACCTTATTGTAAGAAAATAATTTCCATTCAATATTTTTTGTTTTTATGTCGTAGGGGTTTTCATAACCAGATAAAATTGTATTCGGTGATGCTAATTGTTTAAATAGCTTTCTAGCATCACCAAGTAGTGCCTAAAAATAAGCTTCACTATCATAGCTTTGCTCCCCCCCCCCCCCCCCCCTCCCCATTTTTCTAATATATCCATCAAATTTGGAAAAATATATCAAGGAGAATTATGCATTAGTTGTGAAACCAACTTTCTTACAACCTCAAGATCTACTTATTGCATCAATTCTTGAATAAATTCTTCTTTTGACTTTGGTTTTAAATAAAACCTTAACCAATGGAATTTTTCCATTAGCAGAGTTCTATTCTCATCTATGGTACAAATTTTGACCATTCTGTTAAGATAAATAGTGCCAATATCATATGGTCCGAATTGTTTGGTGTAAAATTTTCCTTTGAAATTGTTGTGTGAGGAAGTAAATAGGAGTGCTTAATCTCCTTCCTTAAACTTCTTTCCCTTGATGAATTTGTCATGCCACCTTTCTCTCTATTGTTGAACGATTTCTTGTTCTATAAAATCTTGTAGAATATAATCCATGTAATTAACTTTTTCTGGTTAGTTCTTATAGGCTTACGAAATATCTAATCTCACTTGCGACATTTCCCTTAATGTTTTAATTTAAAATTCTATTTGGAGGGGTACACATTTCCCATACACATGTTCATAAGGTATAAATACCATGCTATTTATATAGGTAGTTATATAGGACCGCAAATCCTCCAATAATTTATCAACCTTGTTTTTATGGCGTTGTTGTATTTTATTTGTCAAAATATCCTCCAATACTTTATTAATGGCTTCCACTTTTCCATTGGACCATGGATGATGCAAAGAAGACATCTTGAGATTGATTTTGAATTTATAAATAATAGATCAAATAAGTTGAGAAGTAAACTATATGGATTGATTGGTAATAATTTCCTAAGGTACTTTGAAATGGAAAAATATCTCTTCATATAGGAAATTATCCACAAATTTATGAATGGATTTTGGTAAAGCCTCGGATTCAACCCATTTAGTCACGTAGTCAGTGCAGACCATGATTTACATTTCTCTCTTAGATAAAGGGATGACTAGTCCTATTAAATTAAGGGCCCTTCTCTCAAATTATTATATCATGAGCTATGGTTGTAATGGAATCTCAACTAAATGAACTAGTCTTCCCATATATTGACACATCACATCTTCTGAAATGTTTTTGGGTATATCTAGGGGTGGTTGGAAAATATTAACCTAGGTGAAATAATTTATTTGTAGTACACTTGTCAAAAACATTTCCCCTACATGTATCAAATGACAAGACTTTAGGATATCATAAATTTCAACCCTCCTATGCATCATTTAATGACAAAATTTGGTCTAGTGTGAAAAATATGTTATCTTACCCAAGAGTTTTGTGCACTTTGTTTGATGAAATTTTGACATTCCATAGGTGAGATATGGTTGGAAACTTCCATACACCTATATAGGCCTTAATGTATACAAATGACAAGGTGTTACTGGACAAAGAAGATAAATGTTCATCTAGGAAAATATCTTCAATAATGATAGCTTTATCCTTGCTATTCAATCTAGATAGAAAGTTAGTGACCACATTTTCCTTTCAAGATTAATTAAGGATAGCGACATTAAATTCCTACATAAAATAAATCATCTAGTCACTCTTCCATTGGTAATTAGTTTATTCACAAGATAATGAATGACCGAGTTTTTTGTATGTATGAAAAATGGGTATTTTGTAATGTAATGTTGGAACTTATTAATGGAATGTACCAAGGTAAGGAATTATTTCTCAATAACTATATAGTTTTTCTCTATATGGATGAGATTATTAATAATGAGGTATATTACACAATAATGTTTTCCTCCTTTTTACCTAATACAACTCGAAGGATGTATTGCAGGAATCCATTTAGATATGTGAAAAGGTACATACCGACTTAGGAATTTTATGGAGAGAGCCTTTGATAGTTTTAATTTTAATGTATTACACATTGTCTGACATTTTTCGGTCCAAAAACATTTGATTATATTTTTCAGTAACTGGAATAAGGTGATGCTATTTTAGTAAAATTCTCAAAAAATATATGATAATACCCAACATATCCCAAAAAATATGAACATATTTTAAGGTTTCATGGATCAAAATATTTTGAGAAACTTTGATTTTAGAAGGATCCACCCTTATCCTAGTAGGTGATATATAATGACTGATAGACAATACCTTCAGTTAAAAAATTGACATTTTTCATGACTAAGGGAAAGGTTGATTTCCTAACATCTAAAAGGTACCTTTTTCAAGTTATCTAAGGCCTCTTGGAAGGTATCACCATACAAGATAAATTCGTCCATATAAATTTCGATATAACTTTTTTCAGATGAGAGAATATTCCTAGCATAGCCATTTGGAAAGTGGTAGGACTGTTGCATAATCTAAATTGGGTAATCCGTATGTGTACATTAAACAAGGGTAGGTAAATATGGTATTGTCTTGGTCTTTAAAGGAAACTTGAATCTGGTTATACCCATTGAATCCATCAGGAATGGAAAATAATTTATTTCCTTCTAGAGTATTGAGAAATTGGTCAATGACGGGTAGAAGAAAATAATCCATAAGGATGGATTTATTAATTTCTTGATAATAAACACATATGGAACATTTACCATTATTATTTTGGAATGATATTCAAAGGTGAAATATAATTGCTATAATATCTATGATATACAAAATTTGAATTAAGTAGCTTATGGAGTTCCTATTTAACTATATCTTTAAGGGTAGGGTTTATTCTCCATTTGGATGCCAATAGGTACACAATCTTGGATGGATTCCTTCATATCCATGTATTCTTAGGAAAATAAGCTACAACTTTCTTGTAACATAGAGACAAGTTGTTCATACAGAGGGATTTCTAAATTAGTGTTAATGTTTAGTGACTTTTCAGAATGGATTTCAATAAGGGAATTGTGGATCTTGGTTACAATATTGAAAAAGTTTGCAACATTAGGTCGTTGTACCATTTTTTATAAACAAAAATCTTGTGTGAATAGTTATTTAGTCGATGCATGGGGTTAAATCAAAGAAGCACAAATAAAACCATCTTTAGTATGTTCTTTAAACATGACTACTTGATGTAATGTGGAAAGAGGTTGTAAAACTTCCTCATCATTGTCTTGAACAAGAGGAGGGTATTATTTAATAAGAGAAGATTTAGGAGGGTAAAGGGTAAATTTATTAGTAAATTCCTCATGGGAAAAAATTCATTTCTAGAGATACAACTGATATATGCATTATATATTTCCAACCAAGGACTTCCTAAGATTAGAGGATATCCTCCTAAATTAGCTCTAGGTTGTAAGATCATAAATATAGGAAGGTATTCCCATGAGTCAATGGAAAAAATAATATCCTCCAAAATTCCTTTTAACTTCATTAGAAACCTATCTTCTAATTGAATAATTGTGGGAATTGGTCGCAATCTAGGAAACTAAAGTTTCTTTATAGTTTCTTTTGTCATGACATTAATGGTTTCTCTTAACTAGGGTGTTAGGTAACAAAGTGATTGATATTAACACTAATGTTCAGGCTTATAGGATCTGCATACATAGCTTTGAATTCCTTATCTAACATCATATCAACTAATTTCTCAATGATGTGAACAATTTAAGGGTATTTCTTATTTATATGTAGTTTCTTTAGACATAGTTATTTAATATAACTGGTGTAAATTGCAAAATCATTAATTTCTGGGATGAAAGGTATCTTTAAAAATTTTCAAGTTCACTTAAGAAATTGAATTATGGCTACATAGGAGCCTTTTCTAATCACAATATTTCTAGATACGAGGGATTAATAATATGATTTTTTTTTTGTTTTTGTTTTCGAGCAGTGACTTGTGTTTTATGATAATGACTACTCTTTTAATTATCTAATTCAATGGTACCTTTCTCATCATCATGTTCCTAAATTATGGGAGAAATAGGATAATGCACCAATTTCCCTAAGAATAAATGGATGTCATTCCACTCCATAACAAAGATGGCACAAGTTAGAAGGAATTATATTTCAACATTATAGGTGGGTTGTGTTAGAGTCGGTCTTTACATCCCTTCGTAAGAGATCATTCCTCTTTTTGCACTTCATTGTTTAGGTGTCTCATTCTGCTATTTCATCTGCATTCCGTTAGGGGCATGCCATTGACTGACGGAAGGGTTTTGTTCTTTCATTTTCCCTCATGCTTGTACCTATTGGGTTGGTCAAAATTCCTCAAAATTTATCAAAGTTCAGTTCATGTAATTTACAGTCATAGATGCTTTTTGGTCAAAAGAGTCATTCTAGTTTCTAGGTCTAGGGTGTGGTCTTCCGAAATGTTAAATAATGCCCGCAGGCCATGAGGAGGTTTTCAAATAAGTTTTCAGCTCAAAATTTTCATCGTCAATATGCTCGAGGACGTTTCTTCTTCAAAACTCTGTTTTGAAGAAGAAATTGTCAAAATTTGTTTTGTAATAAAATGTATCTTTCCACCATGTTTTAATTCACCATGCAAACTCTGGTCATCCTTTGCCAAGTTTCGATGCCAACATCCCTGCAAAAAATCGACCAATTTCATTATTCGAGGCTCAGAAAGTCAGTGAGGAAACAAAAAGACAGAGTTCTATTAAATGAAAAAGTGCCAAAGTCAAAAAACATTACAAAATGGGTTCTGAAGAAGAAAAAATTAAAACCATGTCTATAAGATATTTCTCAAAGCCCATTCATTTCATTTTCAACAAGAGTGATTGAGAAAATCTCCAAGAGAAAGTCAAGTTTGAGGTTGAAGAGCGAAACTGCGTTTTAGAAGGCCGAATGTGTGTTGAAGGCAGCGCGGCGCATTGGGATAGGCCACGGTGCACACACATGACGTAGCGCATAGAGCCGAAAAACTCCGTGCAAATTTCTAAGGGCGCGGCGCACCCACTGAGCACGGCGCATTGGGCCTACGCGCGGCGCACAGGCTCGACAGGCTTAAAAATCATCATTCTTGCTCCAAACTCAAATCAATTCAATTCATTTGCCTCCAAGTAAGTGTGTGATGCTTGCTCCTGCTATTAAATATTATTTGATGATGTTTGGAGGGAAGATTTGAAAGTTTGAAGTTTGAAAATACAAACCCTATATTTACAACAAAATGTGCTCCTTTGGGTTTTGGAAATTGGTGTTTTGAAACTGCAATTTGGATGCCAAATGTCCTTCCCACTTATGATCCTTTCCTTTTTATAATTATAACATTATATTTAATCCCTTATGCCCTAACCTCCTCAACTACTCATATCCCTTGTTCCCTTTTACTAAACCCTACCACTCCTATCTCTTTCCCTTTCCCATATTATTTGCAAAGAGTTTCCAAATCCTTAATCCCCATATAGTCAAGTGATTATTTTCACATCATAAATTTCATTTGACAGTCCTCTTTCCCAATGTTTATACTTACCACAGTCCCTCATTATCCCTTGAATACACATTTGGCATTGAAACAAATACACCAATTTCTCATTTTCAAACCAACCAAACATACAGTTGACAAACACATTTCAACATCATGTAAGAAACAAATTCATCATATGAGCAGGGATATGAGCAGGACAGTGATTCAACCGCAGAGCTAAATGTACGGAGGAGGTCTCATAAGAGTGGCAGGCACGTCAGGGAGGAGCCCACTTCTTTGGCTCAATTGCAGGCCTGCCCGCTCGCAATGACATGCTTTCAGCAACATTCATGTTTTCGGTATTGCGAGATGATATCTCAGATTCAACACCATCCAGAGTTAGTTCGCTTATTTGTCCTACATTTGCGTGATGGTCATGTAAATCTTGCTGGAGTGAACTTCACTTTGACACCAGAGACCATTTTTGAGGTGACTGGCATATCGAACATTGGTGAGGAGTGGAATAAGAGACAACAGCTGGATAGAGCATATTATGAGCCTTACATCAGGCCTGGATATTTGAGGCAGTTGAGCAGGGTATTCCCGTTTCGGTTTCTGAAGGAGTCTTATGCACCATTAATGAAGCTCATCATTAGATACTTCAGATGTAAGGGTAGATTCTCGCGCCTTTATGCATACCATGTCAAACTCTTGATGCATTTCACGAGGGTGCGACTGATGAATATTCCATACTTCATGTGCCGAAACATAGAGCGGATGACTTCCCTTGTGCAGAAGAAGACTCCAAAGCAGAAACATAACATTTATCATTATGCGCTCATCAAAATCATTGTGGTACATTAGCTTGGTTTGCAGGGCATCACATGGGATGAGTTCATTTCCCGTGACTTCTTTGCAGCCCCCGAGCCTCCTCCTGAGATTGTTCATGATGAGGCAGAGCCTTCACATCAGTTCAAGGTTCCTGAGACTGAGCCTATTAGTGCTCCAGTGTGTGTGACATATCAGAGAGGCCACAGAGCCTTATTTGCAGCAGCACGACGAGTACTATCTCCCCCAGGGTTGGAAGGGGTCTCGTTATCTTCATCAGCAGCGCGAGTACTATCTCCACATGGCATGGAAGGGGTCTCACCTTATACATCAGCACAGTTATAGGACAGAGGAAAGAAGCCTATGCAGATGAGGGCCCCTCGTGAGGTCAAGATACTGATTTTATTTTGATCGATGTTGATGCGAGCTCTCCTAGCTCAAAGCTGAAAGAGATCATCCAGGAGCAAAAGGCTGAGATTGATACTTTGACCATGAAGTTGCAGAGAGCTCAGTGGGTTATAGAGTACTTGGATTAGCGTAATAAACAACTAGAGGATCAGCAGACACTCATAGAGTTGCGGCAAATCCGTGAAGACCGTGATTTGGCCCGAAAGAGACCAGGTGACATGACACCATTTGACCGAGAGACTTGCCTTACGCACGTCAAAATTAATCTGGAGAAGCTCTTGGCGAAGGCCAACAGGGACAAAGACATGCTCATACATATGAAAAACCACTATTGGGCCCGCACACACGTTTGCAGAGCAAAAATGAAGATACTGAAGGCAAGGCTGAGAAAAGCACTAAAACATCGGAAAAGGCCGGATCCACTCCGAATCTTGGCCGAAGATTCCTTGGCTGAGCATGAGACATGATGGGAGACCTTCACTCCAAATTTCAGCAAATTTGGAGAATATTTTGTCATTTTGAAAATTTTGGTTGCAAAACAGGTTTTTCCACCCGACGCGTCGCGCCACCTGACGCGCACTTATGATTGGGACATCTTTTGGAGAAAAAATTTGCATTTTTGGGTATTTTATGATATATTATATATTTTCAGGAATGACAGAAGCATTTCATCTAATTCTGGGCTGCCTAAAGGGCCAAAAACACTCCAAAAATGGCCTTTTTGCCACTTTTTGCACCAGCAGGAACCAGCCTTGGGAGATTGCAGTTTTGGAGGGGAAAATACATCCAAATTGAAAAATTCCACTTGGGTTGGATAGCAGAAATCTAGGGCTTTCCAACGAGATATCATGAACTCAATTTAGACTTCGGGAAGTGCCTCAAAATCACCTCCAAAAGGGCATGACGCATTGAGTTTTTGAGCGCGGCGCATAGAGAAATTTTGCCTCATTTTCACTCTTCAGCTCATAAATTCACCCAGTTTTTACTAGTTTTAATTTTTCATGTGATGATTGACCTACCATGATGTAATTTGATGACTATGATGTAAATTTGGCATGTTTTTACTTGTTCTAGAGGATTCATTCACTAAAAATTGAAAATGAAGTGAATGGATCAGTTTCCTAGGATATAGAGGCAAGTTGTTTGGCTGCCTAGATTTTAGCTCCATGTTTAGAATTGGTTGAAACAGCTCCTAGAAGGATGATCTCGACCCCTAGAGGCATGGGAAGGGGTTAGGATGGTCTATATTATGTAATTCATGAGTCATTTTCAGGGTTGGATACTTGGGAAAAGTTTGGCACCTCATTGTATATCCATTTTCAGTTTTTGTCAAAGGAAAGACCAGAGTTTTGCAGCACTTGTTGGGATCCTTGTGGCTTCTGAGTTTTTATGATGTTCTTCTCATGTTATTTTAAGTTTAATTAATGTTATATGTATGCCATTTCCCTTCTCTATGCTTCTGAATTAAACAAATGAGTATTTGAGGTAGAATTCATTGATTTGTTGGTGCTCTGCCTTAAACTTTTTTTTAGTTTTACGTGTTTTTCGTCAGTTTGAAGAGGATCCTTGCACTCTCTTTCCCTCTTCAGCTCCTCAGCAGTATTTTCTATCCATTCATCGAAATCTAAGACATCAAATTCATTTCCTACCCTGCCCCAATTTGAACTCTGCAAGAATTTGGCCTCATCCCTAAGCCCAAAATTGTTTTTCCCTTTTTCCAACAAAAACCCCTAAAAATCAAAATCAAACCCTCCTATTTGTTTATCTAGCCTAAGATCAGTTGTTTTTTTAGTCATCTCAAGCACCTTTGAACATTTTTCTTGAGATTGACCCAGAGAGAGCCCTCTCTTATCTGTTGGCAATATGATGCAGAGTGTTGTCCTTGATGGCAACCCACTTAATGAAGATGAAGACATGAGATTGTTGACATGTGTTGTCCTTGATGGCAATCCACCTGATGAAGTTATTATTGACCTGATGGACTTGGTAAATGATGTAAATCTGATGTGAAATGATGTTTGTTGACAATATGATGCATAGAGTGTTGTCCTTGAATGACAACCCACTTGATGAAGATGATGGCAACTTACTTGATGAAGTTGTGCTTGATAGAATATGTCTTGATGAGCTAAATCTGATGTATCTATAGTGAGTACAGAAGGAAATGAAGAAAGGAATTCAGCATGTGCTAAATCTATGGTGAAAAGAGTATGTCTCAAGGCATACACGGATCTATCTAGGAGAAGTCGTGTATGCACGCGGGAAACAACGTGCCAAGTCGCGTATGGGAAAAAGCGCTCATAAAGTGAAAAACCAGGGGTAACCACCATGGTATTGACATTACGTTGATAATGATTCATCTAAATGACCCCAAATCCGGGAATACCGCATCGGAAGTAATGTGGTTTTGGCTCATGGTGGCCCAGAAAAGGGAAAACCTATATAAAGAGAAGAAATTCATTGTGCAAATAATGAGTGTGGGAGCAAGATGTCTGAGCTTGAATGAATACTTCTCTGTGAAGTATATCTGTATGGAAAGGGTAAAGGTTTGATGATAGATCTGAATCTATGATGCTCCTATGAGGAAATGATGAAGCGGGATATCTAGATCTGAAATGTATCTGTATTTGCTAGATCTATTTATGGAATGATTAGATTTGAGATAAGGCGAACATCTGTCTGAAGTAAAGGGTTAAATCTGTGTGATGTATCTGTTCTGAAGAATTGAAATGACCTAAATGTCTGAAGAACCATATTCTAGTTCGCCGCAGAGGAAGCGCGTATATACGCGGCTTCGCTGAAGAGAAAGCGCGTATGCGCAATGAAATTAGCTCTGTAATTTGCATAGAAGTATACGTGGGTTTGTATGGTAGAAGACGCGTATATACGCAGTATCAGTGAAAGGAAAGCGCGTATGCACACTAGGGTTTGCTGAAGCATGGGGTATGAAATGTACAGTACGTTACTGTTGTGTTCTTTTCTCCCAGCATTCTCTGATTGAGTTTTCTGTTTCAGTTTGGTTGTATGATGGAGCTTAAATATGTGGAGTGGGTCCAGTCTGAAAATATGATGAAACCTGGCCTGCAAGTAGTGTCCTAAAGGAAGCTTTGGATCCAGTGTGAAAATTGATGAAACGTGGTCCATAGAGGTGCTGAGGGTTGTAGCCTTCAGTCAGGGGGTTGTAGCTCCCTTCCAGGAGAGGCTGGTAAACGAGAGCAGGGGGTCGTAGCTCCCTTCCAGGAGAGGCTGGTAAACGAGTCAGGGGGGTTGGAGCTCCCTTCCAGAAGAGGCTGGTAAATGGCGCGAGGTGGGTGCTGCTGCTTTAGTCTGCCTGACACATATGTTGTAAGATGTTTTCCCTTATAATAAAATATTGAAGGCTGAGACAACGACGGCGGTGGTTTTCTCCCGACTTGGGTTTCCACCTAAAATCCTGGTTTTCATGTGTGTTGCTTATGTGTGATGATTTATTCTGTTCTTACTGCACATGTTTACAGTTTATTGAACATCTAATGAATGAATGATGGAATGATATAAGTTAAGAATTAATGGCATAACAAGATCTCTGTGTATACGCGAGTTTTATGAAGGATATCAGCGTGTATACGCTAGTTAGCTTCAGCAAAGTAGCGTATGGGTTTTAGTGAATGGAAAAGTAAAGTTTTAGTTTTCCTAAATATTTTGATTCACCCCCCCTCTCAGTATTTTTCCCAACAATTGGTATCGGAGCCAAGTTCTTGTGCAGAAGCTTGATCGCTTAAAGGAGATCCGTCACAATGGGAAGTCAAGAAGGAGTAATGTCTATAAAGCCACCTCTAT
The DNA here is from genome assembly GCA_034641835.2 of Pinus albicaulis. NCBI lineage: Eukaryota > Viridiplantae > Streptophyta > Pinopsida > Pinales > Pinaceae > Pinus > Pinus albicaulis. Next base: position 265,488,153 of record CM076575.1, on the reverse strand, counting down.
TCAATGGAAGCAATCTGATCTTCTGGAAGGTACGTACAAAAGCTTATCTGCAAAGTCTTGGTGCAGATGTATGGGCAATCGTGGAAGAAGGTTATCAATACCAGCAAATCTTCTACGATGCAATGAAAGGAAGAAGAAGTATGAAATCAATTCCAAAGCGATGAAATGTCTTATTAGGAAGCATGTACGAAACGAGAATTTGCTAAAAAGTGATGCAGACACATTCGACAAAATATGGATACAAAAATCATTCAGCCTATTCTTAGGAGATACAAAGGTAAAAAATGCAAAACTCCAAACTCTTAGAATTGAATATGAAAATTTGAAGATGCGTAGTGATGAAAGTGTTGCCAGTTTCTTCCTTCGTCTAGATGATGTTGTCAATCGAATGAGAAATTTGGGTGAAACTAAAACTGATACTACTCTGGTTGAAAAATTCTTAAGATCCTTGACTCCAAAATTTGACTCTAAAGTCTCCGTTATTGAAGAAAGGCAAGATCTGCAAACTCTTACTATTGTTCAATTACATGGGACTCTGACTGCTTTTGAAATGAGACAAGGAGTTCCTTCTCAAGTAAGAGAAGCTGCGTTTAAGGCTTCTACAAAAGGAAAGGAAAAGGAAGTTGTCAAAGAATCCAGCTATATTTCCGATGAAGAAGAAGCAAATTTCGTAAGAAAACTCCAACTAGGAACTGGAAGATTCAAAGGTAAGCTTCCCTTCAAATGTTTGAGTGTGGAAAAGTTGGTCATTATGCTGCAAAATGTCCTTATAAAGGAAAACATGGTAAAGGAAACAATTTGAAAAGAGGAAGAGTTATTATGCAAATGAAGATGATGATGAAGTGTCCAGTGAAGATGAAGAAGATTTTGACCATGATCTGAAAGTGCTCATGGCAAAGAAACAAAAGAAGAAGGCTACTCGAAGCAAGGAGACATCTCAGAAAACATGTATAGCAGAAATTGAAGAAGATGAATCAGGTAGTGATTGGGGTCCTTGTAATAATCTTCTTTGTGCAAACAATAGTGAAGATAGTAAAAATAAAGTTGTGGATCTAGAAGAAGCTCTCAAGATTAAAGTTGAAGAACTACAAAGTTCATCTAATAAGCAAGAAACAATCTACAAAGAGATGATCTCTCAAATGGAAAAATAAATAGAAATGCTGAACGGACAGGTGGACAAGTATCAAATGTTTCATACTTATGCATCCAATCGAATTAAAGGACTAGAAGCAGAAATCAACGATCTAAATGCAGATCTCGAAAAAGCAAGCAAGAAGAATGAAGGACTTGAAGCTGCAATCATCTCTCTAAAAGCAGATCTTGAAGCATCAAGTAAGAAGAATGAGGAACCTCTACAACCATTTGAAAAGGAAGGCCTTGAAGCAGAAATCATCTCTCTCAAAGAAGATCTGAAAAAATCAAATAAGAAGAATGAAGAGCTGCAACAAACATGTGAAGAAATCGAAAATTGGTTAAAAGAAGAGATTCTAAATCTGAAGGATCAAGTAGAAGATGGAAGAAGGAAAGAAGAAAGCATGACAAAGCAATGTCAAGCCTTGGAGGTTGAGGTAAACATTCTCAAAGGTAAATTAGAAGAAAAGGTTAAACTTTTGAAGTTTCAAGATAGTACTAATATTTTGGACAATATTCTGAGTAATCAAAGGTCTCCTGCTATCAAACTTGGTCTTGGTTTCCATGAAACTGTTAAAGGAGAATCTAGCTCACAAGGAAGTGCAAAAAATTCAAAGGATGTCAATGCAAAACTTGAAGTGTTGAAAGAGACAAAAGGTCAACCAACAATGATGAAATCTCAAAGGAAATCAGTCAATAATGTTGAATGCTTTAAATGTCATAACTATGGGCATGTTGCAGCAAATTGCAGGAGCAGATCATTTCAGCCTCAAACAAACAGTTCCTACATAGAAAGGTGCTCTGGTTTCTTCAAGGGATATTGTTTCTCATGTAACAAGTATGGACATAAAGCAGCTGATTGTAAAAGGAGGAAGATTAGAAATACTCATTATGATTCTTATGCTTATTTCTCTGGACACATGAGATGTTATTCTTGTAACAAGTATGGACATGTAGAAAAGGAATGCAGGTTGAACAGATATGAGAAATAGGATAACTTCCAGCACACAAATAGAAAGTTCAAACAAATCTGGAAAAAGATGGAGGACCGATCAGAAACGTAGGGAATATTTACCCTACTATAGTCATCTGCTTCTGAAGCTTACTTCTCTGATTGACTGCAGGAATGATGTGGGATAAATTATGAGATTTAGTAATGTATCGTCACAGGGGGAGAAATGTATGATAACTTTCATGGTTGATCTGATTATCCTGGTTATATGTATTTCTGATAGCGCATCTGATGTGGAAAAGACAGGTACAGGAGGTACAAGTTCAAGGGGAGATGAAGGAATGTGAAAAATTTCTATGCTTCACTTTCCATACGCGGGTTCTATGAACAAAAGTCGTGTATACACGCGAGTTACAGCAGACATAGTCGCGTATGCATTGATGATAAGAGAATTTATATGATAGCTGAAGATCTGGAGCAGAGGTTCAGGGGGAGCATCAGTCTAACTGTTAATAACTGTATTATTGACTCAATATCAGCTTAGTTTCTCAGTTCTAAATTATGATGATATGATACTTAGTTTCTTATGTTGAAGATTATGGATGAGTCCTGATGAAGAGTATTCGTTGCTGAGATGAAAGTCTTATAATTCGGAGATAAGGACAGTTCATGCAGAGATTGTTGCTGATGACTTGCTGATGAACGTATTCAGGTTGCACAAGTTAAGGAGGAGCACTGGTTCATGGGGAGCAGCAGGTTGAATGCTAATGATTGCATTGTTGGCACTATGACTGCTTATTATTTGGTTATTGTGATACTCATGCTTAAATGATGATGACTTGGTACATGGTTTATTATGATGAGATTTTGAGCCTTGTTTGCTGAAAAGTATCTTTTGTGCTCACACATGGATGAATTGGAAGTCTTATGATTCAAAGATAAGAATAGATCATTGAGACCTCTTTCCTACATATGTTACATCATGTTAAATCTTGAAGATCTTGATGATATTGGACCTCATGGATGATTTCTTGACACATTTTTGAAGATGTTGTTCTGGTATGATAATTTCTCTTGGAAAGAATGTATTGATGCTGCAAAGAATCTGAAGGCTTGGTTACTAATGTACTTATGCTACAACCATTGGATGATGCTTAAAGACACAACTACTCTATTCTATCTATCTGTATTCCAAGGAAGCATTCAAAAATCTCAGAAAGAAGCTGAACATTGTCTTTTTCTCACAGAGGATCAGATCTGGTTAAAGTATAGAAGATGGTATTGGATACGCGTATTTCCTGAAATACAGTCGCGTATATACGCGAGTTCATGCACAAAAAACCACATATGTCCCCGATTCTTTAATGATTTTCTGTTTGGGGTCATCTCTCTTAGGCGCAGTGCAGTCTTGATGGTATCTTTTTGAAATCTTGTTTTGTATCTCTGGTGGTGTTCCAGTTCTCATAATTCTATTTCTAATGTTTTGATAAATATGCCACGATGATCTGTTAGTGAAAGTGTTCTAGATGCACAAACTAAGGGGAAGCCTTAGTCATATGGAACGGATGCATGGATGCACAGATTCAGGGGGAGCATTAGCGTTGCTGAGTATAATGCAGTGTTGGCATTATGATGGTTCTGAAATATGTTCTCTTTCTTGAGGACTTTATGGTGTTGGTCTTAAAGTTATATTTGTAGTTTGATGAAAAGGTCATGTTGAGACCCATGATGTAAAATTGTAATATTCAGTCATGTAAGGACTTGTAAACCCACTTGGTTGGGTAGCTGAGTCAAATTTTGTAAACCCACTTGGTTGGGTAGCTGAGTTGAAATATGTAAACCCACTTGTTTGGGTACTTGAGTCTTATATGTAAATCCACTTGGTTGGATATTTGATGTAATTTTGAGTCTTTTGGTGATAGGAAGTTCATAGAGTCATGTACTTCATTGGAAAATATGTTTGAAGAATCAGCATGAACTGGGGAGCTTGGTCACTTCGGTATACATCGGTCTCTGTAGTCTTCTTCTACATGAGGAGAAAAGGGGGAGAGTGTGTTGATTTTGATTCGCCCTTTTCCCTTGATGTCAAAGGGGGAGAGTGACATGGTGTTTGAATGAAGATAATGGTGTCAAAGAATGGGGAGAGTGACATGGTGTCATTGTATTCTTAATGTACCTATCTATTGTGATGATCAAACACCATCGTGGTTGCCATCAAGTCCAAAGGGGGAGATTGTTGGCAATATGATGCAGAGTGTTGTCCTTGATGGCAACCCACTGAATGATGATGAAGACATGAGATTGTTGACTTGTGTTGTCCTTGATGGCAATCCACCTAATGAAGTTATTCTTGACTTGATGGACTTGGTAAATAATGTAAATCTGATGAGAGATGATGTTTGTTGGCAATATGATGCTGAGTGTTGCCCTTGATGAACAACCGACTTTATAGAGTGTTGTCCTTGAATGACAACCCACTTGATGAAGATGATGGCAGCCTACTTGATGAAGTTGTGCTTGATAGAATATGTCTTGATGAACCTATTAAATGATGTAAATCTGATGTATCTACAGAGAGTACAGAAGGCAATGAAGAAATGAATTCAATATGTGCTAGATCTATGATGAAAAGAGTATGTCTCAAGGCATATGTGGATTTGTCTAGGGGAAGTCGCGTATGCACGCGGGAAATAATGTGCCAAGTCGCGTATGGGCAAAAGCGCTCATAAAGTGCAAAACCAGGGGTAACCACCATGGTATTGACCCATTGTATTGGGTAATGATTCGTCTAAATGACCCCGTCCAGGAACACCATCGGAAGTAATGTAGTTTTGGCTCATGGTATTGAAAAAGGGTAAACCTATATAAGGAGAAGAAATTCATTGTGCAAATCATGAGTGTGGGAGCAAGATGTACGAGCTTGAATGAATACTTCTCTGTGAAGTATATCTGTATGGAAAGGGTAAAGGTTTGATGATAGATCTGAATCTATGATGCACCTATGAAGAAATGATGAAGCAGGATATCTAGATCTGAAATGTATCTATATTTGCTAGATCTATTTATGGAATGATTAGATCTGAGATAAGGCGAACATCTGTCTAAGGTAAAGGGTTAAATCTATGTGATGTATCTGTTCTGAAGAATTGCAATGACCTAAATGTCTGAAGAACCATACGCTAGTTCTCCGCAGAGGAAGTGCGTATATACGCAGCTTCGCTGAAGAGAAAACGCGTATGCGCAATGAAATTAGCTCTGTAATTTGTACAGAAGTATACGCGGGTTTGTATGGTAGAAGACGCGTATATACGCAGTATCAGTGAAAGGAAAGCGCGTATGCAAACTAGGGTTTGCTGAAGCATGGGGTATGAAATTTCTGATCTGTTCTGCTGTGTTGCTGCTATCTGTATTCTACAGTTCTGAGTTCTCTGTTTCAGTTTGGTTGTATGATGGAGCTTAAATATGTGGAGTGGGTCCAGTCTGAAAATATGATGAGATGTGACCTGCAAGTTGTGTCATAAAGGAAGCTTTGGATCCAGTGTGAAAATTGATGAAACGTGGTCCATAGAGGTGCTGAGGGTTGTAGCCTTCAGTCAGGGGGGTTGTAGCTCCCTTCCAGGTGAGGCTGGTAAACAAGATCAGGGGGTCGTAGCTCCCTTCCAGGTGAGGCTAGTAAACGAGTCGGGGGTTGGAGCTCCCTTCTAGGAGAGGCTGACCAAACGAGCGCGGTGGTTGCCTACGTCTTGGTAGATGCTGCACCGGCACATATTGTTGTAAGATGTTTTCTTTATAATAAAATATTGAAGGCTGAGCAACGGCAGCGGTGGTTTTCTCCTGACTTGGGTTTCCACCTAAAATCCTGGTGTTCTTGTGTGATGCTTATGTGTGATGGTTTATTCTGTTCTTACTGCACATATTTACTATTTATTGAACATATGATGAATGAATGATGGAATGATATAAGTGAAGAATTAATGGCATAATTATATCTCTGTGTATACACGAGTTTCATAAAGGGTATCCGCGTATATACGCGAGTCTGTTTCAGGAAAGTAGCGTATGGGTTTTAGAAGCAAGAAAAAGTAAAAGTTTTGAATATGCAGTAAATACTGATTCACCCCCCCCCCCCCCCCCTCTCAGTATTTTTCCCAACACTGTCCTCGTAGGGCTAGCTACAAGGCTGAGCGTGGTTTGGTGTTGTCCTTCTTTTGCCTTATTTAAGCCTAAGGTGGATTTGGGAACTAACAGGTTGTACTACTTTATTATTTTCATTAGGTGCGGGTTGTGCATGAAACTGAGGTGGTTTTTGAGGAGGTTGATTTGATGGTAACTGGAGTTATGTTTGTGCTTGAGGGGAATATTATTAACCATGTGATCACATAAGCCAAAAATAATAATATCATCACCACCCATATGGATAAGAGGAATTTTGCATGGGCTAGTGCTGCCATGGTGTGGGAAGATACCATTCCTAATGTGGATATTGGTAGGTTTACCTTGCATAGTTTTATCACTCTGTAATTTGTAATATTGGCAAGAAAAAACGACATAGGACAACATCAAACCACTTTGGTTTCTAGGACCTAGCCTTCCTAGACTTAGAGAGGGCTAGTATTTAGCTTGATAATTATAAATGCTGATATTAATCTAGTTATATAAATTATGAGGGTTGTTTCTTTTGATTGATTGGGTGGTTGGACAGACAGAGATGTGAAACTTAATCCATTGGGCTATGGAGTCATAAAAGGCTGAATTGTGCATCAAATTTTCAAGGGTATTTACAGGGCAAGATAACTATGCAGACTGCATCTTAATGGCAGTGTGAATATGAGATGAAATAAAGTAGTGAGTTCAGTAATAGCTAAAGAGGAGTTAAGAATTATTTCACTACACTTCAGAAGAAAACATTAAGATAACAAACGCAGATAGAATTAAGGTGCTCTCTCAACAAATCTTAATCTAAATTTTCTTCTTTGAAATCATATAAATTGATGCACAACATGAAAAGGTAGAGGAAAAAACTTAACACAAAGGAAAAAAATCACCATTAACATAGCTCAAGAATCCCATGAACGGTCTCTTATTATTGATGCCCATCTCAAACAGTGACAGTTCTCCAATACAATGATCTTTGAAACGTAGAGTCTAACAGGGTCCAACCCTTGAAAAGGAAAATTCAAGCAGTATTTAACTAAAACTTGAGTCAGTTTCCCTAATCTACTTTGGAAAACTTCATTTATTACAAACAACTGAAATCAAATAGGTGTGGCCATGCAAGGCACGAACAAAGAAAATCTCTGAAAAAACATCGCCTGTAGATTTAATTTTAGAAACTCTTCATGAATGCAAAACTTAGGGAGCTCTTCGTGAATCCAAAAAGTGGCTTGGAGACGGCTGATGTAGTTGCAAAGAGTCAATGAATGATGAGTCTGACATTTGGCCCTGATTTTCAAAATATCAGTGTTGGGTAATCAAATCTGGTGCATTGCTAGCCACTTTTCATGGATTAGTGACTGTGCCGATGAGTTTGATGCCTTTTCCGTTTCTGCCATTATAACATAACAATTTTTGTAAAAAAACCTTGCTCGACTCGAGCCTTGGTGTATTTTGCTACCTTAATCCTTTTTTCCATGTTTTAACCCTTTTTCTAAACAAACAACACAAAATTTCATTACCTGGACTTGAAATTTTGTAGACTTTGGTTATGAAGTTTATCGTATCCACAAAAAATCGTACATCACATGCTTTACAATTTATAATAAGAGAAAAGGAATCAGTGATGTGATGCAAAGAGGGCAGTGACGTGGAAGATAAGATGGGACCATACCGCATCACAAATCACAAATCTTAGGTTTTTTTATAAGCTGCAGAAGGTAAACTCTAAAAAATGCAAAGTGCGAAGTGTGGGGAGAGAAAGTGACGTGGCAGTTAAGGTGGGACCGACCACATCGCAAATAAAAAATATTAGGTTTTGTTATAAGTGTAGGGGTTGTAGAAATTATATGCACTACGCATGCATATGTCCAAGATTCTCCTGATCACACACTATTCTAACTTCATGCACAATACAGAATCTATTCCACCATTGATCATCACATGTGGAAATTAAATCAATTGCAATGCACACATGAAACCATAAACATTCACACATATGAACACATTGTTTTAACAGGAAAGCCTAAAGCTAAAAACCCCAACTATCTGTATATAATATATGTCATAGAGATCATGTAACAATCCTCAAACAAATCATATCACAAGCTCTAAGTACAATCCAATTGCTACACACTAATCAGGCCCGATCTTGCAAATCCATGCACTGATCTTTGCCAGCCTTTAGCCTGCCTCTACTACGCAATCTCTGCTGAACAATGGCTTTGTATGAACTCGAAATGCTCCAACCTTGCTCATGCAATCCTTAAAGGCATATCAACTAAATTTTTGGTGCAAACAATGCAACACTATAGTCACAACTGATAGTCACACTTTCTCTTTCACCTACCTCTCCACTGGTCTCCACTGAACTGTCCATGAACTGTAGTTAATTGATGTATTCTTCAGTTGATTAATGAGTTATTATTTAGTGAATTGATTATTAATTAATTCACACCACTCTCACTAGTGTATCAATCAGTTAGACTAGATACAACTATCTCAACTGAGTCTTACTGAGTTAAACTGAACACAACTCCACCAACTACTTCTACAACTCCACCAAACTCTATCACATGAGTTCTAACTGAAGTCCTCCATGAAATAGCTCCAATAAACCCTTAGGAATAGCATAATTCCTTATGTCAGCTCTTCTGCCACATCTATGCACTTAACTGAAGTGCTCCAAGAGAATAAGATAATTTTTAGAGCCCAAATATTATTAAGAGCAAATAATATTCGACATATCTATTTTTAGACTGGCAATCTAAAAATAGATTCCACCCAATATGTCTAAAAATAGAATTCCATATATTTTTCCAACTTGAACAACCATACACAAATAGCATCCCGTAACTCATAGAATATGATCAACATGTCTAAAAATAGATATAGTCTAAAATTAGACTTTGGGCCAAAAATCACCTGTGTGGACCCCACCTAGTTTAGGTGATTATTTTCCAACTAGGATTAGGAATGATGTTTCCGGATGCCTCCTCACTGTTTCTTGTTGAAATATTCAACAGGGGTTAAATACTAAAACTTGCGAAGTGTTGTACGTGATTGGGACCCACCTGCATCGCAAATCTTAGGTTTTACGACACTTCATAGAGTTCTGGAGTTTGGGAGATGTGGTAAAGGCTAAAATCAACAAAGTGCGATTTGCACTAGCAGAGGATGATGTGGCATGGTGGAGATGGATCTCACTGCATCGGTGGAGTTTATAAAACAACGAAAGGTTTCCGTAGTAAGTGTATGAGGTTTCATGTTATATGATATGTATTGCAAGCGACCAAAAGTGGGGGGCGGAGCTGCTGTGGCGGGGCCAACCACATCGCATGTTAAACAAAATATATTGTGGGTGCTTCAAATGGTTAATTAAAAAATGTGTGATACGATATATTGCAAATCAGAAATCGCAAGTGTTAAGGTTTTGTTGCGATTCGAAAAGTTATAATCTGCGAAATGCGTTGGATGTTTGGAGAAAAGGTGATGCATCAGGCAGAACGGCCCCACTTTAATCAAAATCGGGGAAATGGGAAGGCTGAGGTAAAAGAATGATATTGCGATGAATGGTAAATTAGAAAGATATAGCGGAAAGGCAGAAAAAGGATAAGGTTTAATGATTTTAAGGGAAATGAAATGGAAAGGAAGTGTGGCGTGTGAATGGGTCCCACTTCATCACATATCTCATTTCGCTGACTTTAACATTTAGTTTTGCACCCATCATGAAAAAATTATGATTTCGATTATGATTGAATCTCTTTCATTGATCGTTGCTCAGATCCAACGGTCCTCACTAATCCCTTGCTATTGTTTTCCGACTTTGTTTCTTTGGTTCTGCCCATTCGTTTCTTAGTTGTTCGTAGAATACTTGCCTCGCTTTCATGACTTGACCCACTTTATCTTTCACGACTCGACTCAAACGTGCAAGACTTGACCCGATCAAGTTCATGACTTCGCCTTTGCTATTTTTCTACCTTAACTGCTTCTCTTCTGCCTTTGCTTCCTTTGATTCTAATGTTTCTCCTTTTTTAACTATAAAATTTGGATATTAGTAGTTAAAGAAGGGGTTTTAAAGAAATAAGGTGTAGAACTTTAGAACATGGATAAAATGAGGGGCAAAGAGGGTGAATAAAATGGAATGAGGTAATAAATGAATTTTGATCTTATCAGCAAAATTTTCCCCTCTATTGAACTTGAAGGCACATAGACTCTTTTGAAGCTCTTAACAGGTAGGATTTCCCATGTTTCCTGAAAATAAATGATAGCCATGGAAAATTATCTTCATTATGAAATACCTGAGAAAATAATCAGTCACCTAGTGATATTGTGAAATACAAGACTCTAACACATAGTATTTGTTGGTTTTGGCAGCCATTGACATTTTTGGGTTACAAAGAAAACTTGCCTAATTTCTTCATTATCTCCCTGATATAAAACCTAGTGTTCAAGAAATTAAGGGAGAATTTGTATAGCATTATCATATTCACATATATCACACCTCTACGTTATCTAATGGACATTCACACAAAGTGCTTTCCTTCCAACGCTTGGAAAAGGATAAAATCAAAACTCACTATGCCTCCTCGTTTTTATTCTTGTCTTCCAAGGTATCTATTTGAGAGCTAAGTGTACTAAGGATGTTAGTTTTGAAATTATCTAGTTGGTTTCCTAATTATATCCTTATAACCTTTTCCAATGGGTCTTTTATTTTTTAGAAAATTACATCCCAAGTCCTCCTTCCATACTTGGAACTACGACATTAATATCACCCACATAGATCATAGATTTCTTCATACACCATTTTGGAAATATCCTCAACATCCATAGGGTTCAATGAATTTTTCTAAGTTCTTCTTAAGCTATATTGAGACCTTTCGACCTAATCTTCCAAACTCTTAGTTATAATGTGTCACCTTGAAAATTTATTGTTAGATATCTCATACTTTACAATAATCCTGATATTTTCCCAAGAAATTACTTCTCATTTGGTCCCAAGTTTGGATAGAATTCCCTACTAAACCCATAAACCATTCCAAGGCTGCATATTTTAAGGTAGCTAGAAATAATTAAATTTATAAGCATTAGAGGAATAATCATAACTACAACATTTGACACCAAATTAAAAGAGAAATGTTTATAGATCCTCACTAGCCAATATGTGAAAGTTAGGGAGGGAGGAAGTTGCAATTTTTTTCATTTGGACTAATCCATTAGGATCCTAAACATGCAATTCAAAGGTAATAGGTTCCCTTTCTCTTGGTCCCTCAACTTCCTCTCTCATTATATTGTGTATGTTTTCCTCAAAGTTTGACTCAATATATTCATCTAAAAATTCTAGTTTGCTTACAAGATTTTAACTTTCATACCTAGGGTATCATCTATTTGAGTGTACTAATAGTTGATTTATGATATAAGTGGATATTAATGGTCACCCACCTCTTCTGCTATCTCAATGGTTCTTTGTCTTCTTGGAAGTTTTTCTATGATTTTTTGGTTGCAAGCATTAGGGGTCATTTCATACCCTTACTTAAGTTTTTTAGAAATTTGATTGGCCATCGAATTCTCTGGAACCATTAAAAACTTTTAATCCTTATATGGTTATTTCCAATGAGCTTTAATTTTCCCAAACTAGTTATTATATGCAAAATTTATTCCCTTGTGAAGTTGATGCACCAATTAAGCACCTTGGTGATCCAGGTGGATCGAACAAGTCCAAGTATAAGTGGCTTAAGTACAAAGGCTCAAAAATCAAAGTGTATGGAATGTGAAAAAAATAATGTCCATTTGTATATCTCATATTTCTGGTTCCAACAATGCAAACGACACTAAATTCCGATTCTGTACAAAGCAGTTAGGAGTAGTCAAAGTTTGAGGGTTCACTTGGTGATGTGCAGACTAAGGAGGACATAAATTTGTTGAAACCCAGCCACCGAATTCTGGCCAACTCTTTCAGGATTCCAGGCGAAATTGTGGGATGGTTAAAAGCACTCCTTTGGTCATGTTCTAGAATTTTCAAAAATGAATGGTTGTTTAGAACAATTATATATATATATATATATATATATATATATTGGGGGGCGGGTCATGACCCCCGCCCTCCCCATTCAACAAACATAACAAAAAATATAATTAAATAATCGGGTCGGCGGCCATGACCTCGCCGCCACCAAATTTCACGCTAGCCACATATTATATTATGAGTGGGGCTAGAGGTTGTGACCACGCGGCCCCAACCCACTCCACTATATTAACCATACGGATCAACCAATGTTGCCATCTCGATTCGATGTCGGCAGAGTATGGGGGGCGAGCCACACAATGCGGGCTCGAACCCCCCCCCCCCCCCAATGTACCACTTAGTAATAATACATGGCGTGGGTATTTAAAAAAGGTAAAGGTGTGGGTTTTAAAAACTAAGTTCGGACCTTTTTATGGAGGGGGTGGGGTTTTACCACTAGACCCCCTCCCTCATATTATGGATCCAAAACAACTCGTCCAACAAGTTACTTTGAAAAATCTACCAACACTTCTATATGAATCTTTCATTTCAGAAGTGCACCCAGGTAGGTTAGGAGTGGGACAGAAACCGAGATAGTGGAACCATGAGAAGTGCGCAGGAGGGGGGCAGAACCATGATTTGAGCCATTTTCAAGAGGGGCCAGATTTTCACTTTATCAGATTCAGACAAATTTTATATGGATTCTTCACTACTCGATGCCATGAATCCAATGGTTCTATCCATTTCTTCATAAGAGGTCTTCAATTTTTAGGCACTTTCAGCTATGGAGGTATAAGGGTGAAATTTCTCATTCTATACTTACACTTTCATTTTTTTTCCACTTAATGAAAGAGGGCCTCCCCACTATTTGAGCAGGGCCCGAAGACATAGTCCCTCCTGGACGAACTCTGATATCAATTCTTTGTCTGCTTTCATGATGTCAATTTCTTCTCTCTTCTTATGTTTCTGCCTTTAAATTTTCTTGTTTTAAGCTACAATTTTCACATGTAATTATTTAATACATTTGAATAAAAATATTTTGGATAAAGTGGTATGAGAGAAGGTGTTTGTATATGTGAATTACATGCTTGTATGCTAACTAGAAACAGGCTAGGAAGAGGCGAAGGGACGCTACAATATTTTGATCCCGAAGTAGGACATGCACATCAAATAAGGAACATGAATGACAATGTTCGAAATGAGTAAGAGCTCAACTTTTGCAAGATCTTATACACCATGGCAGACCGGGTCGAGAAATGGTTCTCTAGACTTGAGAGACTAGAGAAAGCAGTGGAGAATCCTTCAGAAGGACAAGGTTTAGGGCATGGAGATAATGGAGTATATCCACCCCCTTCTCCTCCAGCAAGTGAAAGTTCTTCCTCCTCTTCTCACCATCATCATAGGAATTCAGGAAATGCAGCTAATAAACCTTTCTGTAAGTTAGATATCAGATCTAATCTACCCATGTATAATGGTGAAAGTAATGTAGGGAAACTTAACAACTAGATTAGGAAGCTTGAAGTCTACTGCAGGATTTAGTGGATTATGGAGGACGAGGCAAAGATACAGTTGGCTTCTCTTCGACTGAGTGGCACAACTCTCATCTGGTGGGAGAGAAAACTTCATGGTAGTAGTCATTTGGGTAACCTTCTTTCCTCATGGTCAAATTTTATTACTACACTTAAAAATAAATTATATCCCTTGGATTATAAGAAAAAATCCTTAATGGAGTGGAAGTACCTAAGGCAAGGTAAAGGAAAAAATGTGCAAAAATTCACCGAGGAATTTAGAAAACAAGCACTAAGTTTGGGCATTTCATTAGATTCAATTGAAGTTGTAACTAAGTACATTGGGTCACTAAATAGTTACATAAGGCATTAAATAAATTTGTTTAGCCTCCTACCATCGATGAAGCTAGTGTAAAGGCCATGCCAATAGAAATCAATGGGGCACATGAACAAAGTGACCACCCAGAAAGGACTACTACATCCAAAAGAAGGGAGCAAAGCCCTCTTACAAACATTGTGAAAAAGAGGTACATGACAAAGAAAATTATTAGAAGTTGCACTTTTAGTGTAGACCTGAGAGAAATAAAAAAAGGGGGGAGCAACAGATTGCCATGACCATACAAAAAAAGCAAGATTCTGAATCCGGGGAAGATGAAAAGGTCACAACTGAAGGATTTTCACAAGGTAGACCAATTGACCTGGGGTCTGATTCTGGTGATGAAATGAATCTTGGAGACTTTTGGATCATAGTAGAAGGACCCATAGACTTGGGTTCGGATTCAGGCGATGAAACAAAAATATCAACAGATATTGTATCAGATATGAAAAGGACACTTACTGCGGCAAAGTTTCAAGAACTTGAAGAGATTAAACAATACACCCAAGCAGAAAATGTTGAGCTAAGAAGGCTCCTACAGGAAGCAAGGGAAGAAAAACAAATGTTACTATGCTAGTTACAAGCTAAGGATGAGGCCTTGGAAAAATTAAGACATAACCAACCTCAGGTAAAAAGCAACCCTTCATTTTCATGTACTTTTCATGATGATGAATTCGCTCCTTTTGAAAAACATAATACAGGGATCAAATCCAAACTACTGAAGAAGATGGGGCATTAGGTAAAAGTACTTAGAATCCATGGCCAAGGCATTTTAAACACCATCGAAGTCGAGGAATTTCCGCGTCGTGCAAGAGTTAGATACACTAGCAAGGAAATGGGAGAAATCTCCAATTCAACTAGTGACTAGGAAAAAACGAACGATGAAATCCCTTCCTCATAGTCTAGCAATAGTGAGGGCTCCATGAACACTTTTCAGAGGGACAGTAGGGGAAAGCACCCCAAGGTGACCTAGAAAGTTTGGAGAAAAAAAAGCCATTGTAGTTGTTGCAACAAAGTGGGACACCAACAAGCCATGTGTCCAATGATCCATGCTCTGGAAGCATCAATAGAGGATCCAAAAGGTGAACATGTTCAACAAATGAATCCACCTCATTCATGTTGGTCTGCTTTATTAAGTTGTTTTTTTAGAGGTAGTAGTTTGTTATGGCCACCATTGTAAATCATACGTTGCAAGAAAATGTAAACGTGATGGGTGTTCCCATTACTTCAAAACGCAACAATGATGTCTTGGCCTTTCCATATGAGTAGTTGATGTATTGATTGTCTTTATGTAATCCTTGGCCAATGAGTGTGTGCTATAAACTCTTGGTAAGGAGGGGTTTTTGAGTCATGTATGGTGTGCATGATTGCAAATGATGTACTAGTTTTGCATGTAGGAGATTGAAAGTATGGTTTTGAGTGTGCTAATTGTTTTGGGGTCAAAAATCTCTTCAGTGGGGAGGAATGATCTAGGTGGATCAAATAAGTCCAAGTACAAGTGGATTAAGTAAAAAGGCTCAAAAATCAAAGTTTCTAGAATGTGGAAAACTTAATGTCAAGTTCTAGATCTTGTCTTTCTGATTCCTACAACGCAGACAACACTCAATTCCGAGAATGTATGAAGGATTTAGGAGCAGTAAAAGTTCGAGGGTTGACTTGGTGATGTGGAAAACTAAGGAGGACACAAATTTGCTGAAACCCGACCACCGGATTCCAGCCAACTCCAGCCAGATTCTGGGAGAAATTGTGGGATGGTTAAAAGCACTCCTTCGGTCATGTTCTAGAATTAAAAAAAGTGAATGGTTGTTTATATATATATATATATATATATATATATATATATATATATATATATATATATATATATTTATATTTATATTGGAGGGCGGGCCATGACCCCGCCCTCCCCATTCAACAAACATAAAAACAATATAATTAACTAAGGGGGTCAATAGCCATGACCCCGCCACCCCCACATTTCATGACAACCAAATATTATATTATGGGTGGGGCCAACGGCTGTGACCCCACAGCCCCAACCCACTCAACTATATTAGCCATATGGAGCAACCAATGTTGCAAGTCGGGAGCAGGCATGGAAGTTGAGACAGTGGAACCATGACCAGTGTGCAGGAGGGTGGCGTAACCATGATCTGAGCCATTTTTCAGAGGGGGAATATTTTCACTTTATCAGATTCAGACAAATTTTATATGGATTATGCACTACTCGATTCCTCAAATCAAACGGTTTTGTCTATTTCTTCATCAAAGGTCTGCAATTTTTGTGCACTTTCAGCTATGTATATATAAAGGTGTAATTTCTCATTTTATACTTGTACTTTAATTTTTTTGCCACTTAGTGAAAGAGGGCCTCCCCACTATTTGATTAGGGCCCAGAGACATAGTCCCTCCTGGACAAACTCTGATATCAATTCTGTGTCTTCTTGCATGATGTTAATTGCTTCTCTCTTCTTATGTTTTTGCCTTTAAAGTTTGTTGTTTTAAGCTACAATTTTCACACATAATTCTTTAACAAATCTCAAGAAAAATATTTTGGATCACTTTTGGCCCACAAATATCTTATAATTTCCTCTTCTAGTGTAACGATTTTGGGCCTATCTATGTAATATTCCTAATTAGCTTTCAACTAGTTGGAATATTACTTTTTTATTTTGTCATTAAGGTAGATGAATAAGAGGGTAGGGAGACCCATAAATATCTTTAGTAAGAATAAAACCACTTCTAATGTGAATGTGGATCATCTTATCAGTTGAATAAATCAATTTTAGGTGTGAATAGAGGCTAAAGAATGTGGATGGGGTCAATTTTGATAAAATCAACAATGCTGTTATGGAGGTAGTGGAGAGTTATTGGAGGATATCGCTATCTTAGTGGGGTATATTCTCCATGAGAGTAGCATATTTAATGACTGGGACCAAGGGTGAGGAGGCTCACAAAGCATATAAGGAAGGGCATGGCAGCCATAGAAGGCATTATGGATATTTCTTGTGTTTTTTCCTTTATGACTTTCTGCACGCTTTAGCTGTTTAGCAGAGTCTGCTGTGTTATTTAGCACAAGGGTGTTTCTGAGCGAAATCCTACCCTCATCCTCAGGGAACCTCAAGTGCCCACTCAGGAGAGGTTCCTTAAGCTTTATTCCACTATCCACCATCAAGCCAAGCCTTAGCCATCATCAACAACATAGTCTCGTTCAGGAATTGCGTTATTTTGTAGGGAAGTTGCAGTGGAGGGTCAAGTACCCAAGTTTGTGAACCTATTTTCCAGTGAGGGGAGTATCCATTCATTTGGAAGACCTATTTGGAGGTTCCTTGAGCTTCATTTCCACCATCTAGAATTAGGCCAAGCTTCATCCATCTTCAGCAGCACAATCTGCTTCACAAACTGTTTTATTTTGGATGGAAGTTGCAGTGGAGGGCTGAGTGCCCAAGTTTGTGAGTTTATTTTCTAGTGAGGGGAGCAACCCTTCATCCGAAGGATATATTGGGTTGGTTTTTCACCTTTTTTATATCATATCATCCACCTCCTATCAATCACCTAGTTGTATTGTGTTATTCATCGCTAGTGCTACAACTTTAATTTTGTGTATTTCCAGAAACCCCTTCTGGTTGTATTGGAAAGGTGCTAGAAAGCCCAGATCTCTGATCTTGGTATTTTCTAATAATTATATCAGCAGTTCTTTGTGTTTTTAGTTTTACCCTACATTTATTATCCATAGGAATATGCATTCATATGTCCTTCGGCATTTTATGTAGCAGCAACATTTCATATATCATGTACTAGGTCATTTGAAGCTTGTTTTTCCTAGCTCGAGTGTCTTTCTCCTCAAGACCTTGTACTCATTTTTCTGTTATAATGTGAAATAAAATGGCTCTATGATATGCTTCTATTGATGTATTAATATTTTATTTCATTTTCCACTTTTATGTTTTATATTCCTATTTTTCCTAATTTGGAATATTACAGTGGTATCATAGCATAATCTTGGCTTAGCTTGTGAGACATCGCATCTATGTCATAATAAAAAGAACCTCTCATAGAAAGAGAGAAGTGGTACATAAATAGAAGAATAATATTTTATTATACCAGCAATGAAGAAGACAAAGGCAAGACTCCAATATCAGGAGAAATGGATGAAGAGGAGTTTCCAAAGCTTCTTCTCCAAACTATGCAGGATATTGCCAAGGAGATGAGGATGGAGAAACATAAAGAGACCCCAAGAAGGTTTCTACATGGAGAAATCCCTAACACTTCATATCACTTGGGTGAGCAATAATTAATGCAATAAGTCTCCCAGCTCTATGCCTACATTTCTAGCAGTTGGAAATGGGGGTGGAGGACCCCAAGAACAAGAGACTCTTGAAGATTATTTTCTAGATTATGAGTCTCAATCTCCAAGATTTAGAGATAATTTTAGCTTTCAGGAATTTTGTAATATCAAGTACAACAGGAGACCTCAGAATAAAAATAGGAGTGGAGGGCACATGTAGAACAATGATCTGCAACGTACTATGGGAAGATTTTTTTTTGCCTGCTTTTGATGGGTCATCCAAGTGCACAGCCAAGTCTTGGGTGGAGAAACTAGACATCTATTTTCAGTTGAACGAAGTACCAGATATTGAAGCCATTAAAATAGTAGCATTGCACCTTGAAGGTGAGGCACATGATTGGTTGTTTCATGGTATTTCTACATTGGGGTATGCCAATGTGACTGCATATTCATATTTCACCTGGAGGTTAGTAGAAATATTTTATCGATGAGACCCAGAGGCACCTTTTGTTGAGCTAGAAAATCTCAAGCAGACAGGTAATCCGGGGACCTATATCTATGAATTCCTAAGACTTTCCATCATGGTTCCAAATTTACCCGCAACTAGGAGAGTTTATATGTTTATTGATCGGCTAGCAGAGCCTCTGCATGGGTTGGTAAAATCCACTAAGCCAATTACACTCCAAGATGCTATTGAGAGGGCTATAGATTTACAAGATTCCTTGCCAAGGGCAAGAGCTCCATTTCAGCAAAGGCCTAATTTTTTAGTCAAAGGGGAAATATGTGCAGGTTCTTCCTCCAAAGGAGAACTAGAACAAGGGGCCTCTTAGTGATGATGTTCGAAGAGACTTGAGGAGGAGGAAGCTTTGCTTCACATGCCAAGAACCATGGGCACCGGGGCATTGGGGTGTTGTAGGGAAAGCACACTATATTTAGGTCTTCTCTGATAGTGAGGAGGAGGAATAAGAGGAGTGAGAGGGAGACAACAACACTGTGATAATAGGGGAGGATTCACCACCACCAGGAGGTAGGAATGGGGCATTTTCTCTAGTTTTAGGGGCCCTTGAATATTTGTGGGGAGTACTCAAGTACCTGACTTTTAGAGTCTAAGGTACAATTCAGGAGCAACAAGTATTAGTGTTGATTGATAGTGGTGCTACCCACAACTTTATTGATGCTCAGTTAGTACAGATGAGAGCAATACCCACTGATGATTTTGAGGGATTCTCAATTTTGGTTCCAGGATCTAGAACCATACAATGTATGAAGTATGTCATAGAATTTCCTGTAACCTTGGGGACATACACTTTGACCAATCACTTCTTTATGGTTGAGCAACCTGACACCAATGTGATATTGGGTGTGTAGTGGTTTATTACATTGGGGAAGGTCACCAAATATTGAGAGACTTTTCAGATGGAATGGGTAGATAAGAAGAGTGGTAAGCATCAGTTGATCAGGGGCATGCACACTTATCCACCTTATTAAGCCTCTGCACATAATATGGATCCTGATTTGCACAGTGGGAGCAAGGAAACATCAATCCACTCATATATGAAGTTTACTTTAAACCATGATGTTATATTATTTGGAGGCATTCCACTAGGGAGGCCCCTGGACTGGGATTTGGTTAAAGAGTTCTCACAACAAATAGCACCATTCATATATATAGCTAAGAAAGGAGATTTGGGTGAGTCTAGCACAACATAGAGAGCCTTTGATAGACTCAAGGATGATATGGGTATTTTTTCGGTATCGGTATCACCAACTCTCACTAAGCCTCTTGCGCTAAGAGATGATGATGGCACAACTCTGGTTTAAAAGGGCTACTCCATAGCCTTTGAGAGTTGGAAGGTACTTCCACATAGGAAGGAGTCTTCCATATATGATAAGGGGTTGTTCACACTAAAGTATGCATTGGCCAAATTTAGGAAGTTTTGGAGGAGAAATAACTTCCAAGTGAAGATTGATCACCATAAGCTTCAATATTTTCTTATGAAAAAGTAGTTGCAGTGAAGGTAGCAAAAGTGGGATGGAAGTATTCCAGCATCTGGCTTTGGAATTGAGCATTTCAAAAAGGGGAGAAATGAGGTGACTGGTGCCTTCTCACAGAGGCCAGCAGTGCTGTCATTGAGGAGTATAGATCCAGATTGGGAGTCCTAGCTATTGGTGGAGTATTCCAAGGACCACTTCACATGTGAATTGCTTGATGGGCAAGTGACCAATGAGAGGTATAGAGTGATGGATGGAATCATCTATTACCAAGGTCAAATCTTCTTGGCTAGATATTTTAAGCTCAAGGAGAAGGTTCTACATGCATCACATGATTCACTCCTTTCTGGTCACCAGGATTTCATCAGGACATATCAGGCCATTTGGGAGAGATTATCATGGGAGGGTCTCAAGGAGGATGTGCTCCAGCATATCAGGAGATGTGTAGTTTTCTTGAATAATGAGGAGGAAAAAAACCACCCTACAAGGTTGTTACAAGCACTTACTTTCCCGGTAGAGAGATGGGAGAGCTCATCCATGGACCTCACCACCAGCTTGCCAATAGTACATGGTAAGGGTTGTGTCTTTGTAATAATTGATCAACTAACAAAGTATTTTCATTCCTTTTCCACTCATGTACAATGTATTGCTCCACAAGAGGGAAAGACTCTCTTTAGACTTCATGGTCTTCTAGGAGCCAAAATCAGTGATGAGGATGGCCACTTCATAGAAGGATTTGGGCAGATGTTATCTTGTTTGGGGTGTACTCATTTGACACCAAACATCTGTTACTACCCCCAAATAGATGAGCCGATAGGGGTAGTAAGCAAGTGGCTAGGAAGCTACTTACCACAATGTATTCTAGGGTAGCAAGGAGCGGAACTGCCCTGGTTCTACCTGAGGGACTATTATCACTATCTGGTATTTCATATCACAGTCAGTGTATCTCTATTTTTTATTCCATATATTGATGATGTTTTAGTCACTGTTGTTAGAATGGTTGGGGTAAGCAAGGTTCTTAGAACCAAATATTGGATCTTAGAGAGTCTGGATGTATTCTACTCTCTTGAGGACAACATTTCTACAACACGAGATCAGCAGGATTTCTACATAGACCATGGATTGTAAGAGAGACATCGTAGGGTGGAAAATTTGGTATATCTCCACTTTTATCCATATATACCATTCATATTGCAGAAGAAGGAGACTGAGTTTTTATATGGGCTATAGAGGATGATCCATCTTGTTGGAGGAGTAGCACATGGGTTGGAGCTTCTCATTGGGAGTAAGAACTCCAACATTTTTTATGCTCCATGCCTCAATGAGGCCATTAGCTAGCAGATAGTTTCCACCATGTATTTACCACTTCTTTATGATGTGTTCCATTTGGTTTTATCACCAAAGGCTAACTTGGACACTTGGGAGGGGAAGCTAAGGGAAAGGTTGATTGAAGGAAATATGATTTAGTGGACGAATTTATCAGATGAGGATGCCACACGGGAAGGAGAGGAGGTTTTGAAGCATCCATCATTGCAGTTGCTTGAGGACAAGAAAAATTTGGGAGGGGAGGACTGTAATATTCCTAATTATCTTTCATCTAGTTGGATATTTATTTTTTCTTTTGTCATTAAGATAGATGAATAAGAGGGTAGGGAGACCCATAAATCTCCTTAGTAGGAATAAAACGACTTCTAATATGAATGTGGATCATCTTATCAGTTGAATAAAGCACTCTTAGGTGTGAATAGATGTTAAAGCATGTGGATGGGGTCAAGTTTGACCAAATCAACAATGTTATTATGGAGGTAGTTGAGAGTTATTGGAGTACAACACAGTCTTAGTGGGAGGGAGTCTCCATGAGAGGAGAATATTTAATGAGTGGGACAAATGGGGAAGAGGATCACAAGGCATATAAGGAAGGGGATGGTGTAGGCTCACTAAGATGTCTATTTAAAAGAAATCCTAATGCATACATTAATCATCAAGCCAGGGTAAGTTGCTTTATTTTGAGAGTGTTCAACACAGTTTATGCAAGTGAAACTAGAGGTTATAGAATCGAAATCGTTGCAAAGCTAAAATCTAATTCTTGAAGTTCAATCAAAGAAATTTTGAAAGAAATCATTTAAACAACTCAACGGATTAAATAAAATTAACTCTGATCTGTTCTATGAAAGCAAATGGAAATGAAAAACTTAAAGGAATTCACAATGAACCAAAATTAAAGACTAACATCTACATCAATCTATTAACATCTACAACAATATATTAATTAGGAAGGGAATACTATAGTAACTGAAAAAAAAAGTAACACATTCACATTCTACAATTGAAATTCTCAATGGCTGATCAACCAAAAATATCACTCAGAAGGAACATCAATCTAATTATTCAAATAACTCGAGTAAACATGAGAAGTAACATTCATGAGGAAAATGAAAGAAATAAAACTTTAAATCAATAAGATTCAAACCACTCGATGATGATGAAATTCGATTCAATTATAAATTCCATAAAATAGAGGAATGATTAATTGCAAAATAGGGAAATAAGAATATAACACAAGACAACAGTAGAACTCCCAATGATTAGGCTCAGGCTCTCCAGAAGTCTCTCCCAGATGATCTTTAGAATACGATTATGGAAAAAACAATATCTCTTTCATTAAATTTAACAGTCAGGGTACAACATCGTTGAGCGTGAAAGCTTCCATTTTGAGGAAATGTAAATAAAATACAATTACAACATACGGATTATCAACCTCCGTTCTATTCCATCTATTGATCTTTTATATATTTAAAGAAAAACATAATGGATAATGGCTAATCCTTAGGATTAGGAGATTATGAGGATTTCGTAGTTGTCTAACAGTTTGTTTTATAGAATAAGCGAGGTCTTCCTTGATATTTTCTGGCTTGTATAAACATAAACGAGATTGTTTTCCTTTTCCTAGTTGGTGTTGTTCAATCGTTTCAACAACAATTAATTAGTTTAGATTCCTTGTGTTAGCCCCTCATAAATTTTGACAGAAAAAGTAGGGGGCTAAATTGTTTCTGAGCCTTCAATGAATGCATCTCCCCTGAGACACATCATCCTTGAAGTCTCCTGGGCCTTTGCCTTTGATGATCCCCTCCGCTGGTCTCCATTCTAAAGACCCTCTGATTGCAAGAATTTGTGCTCCTAAAGGCCTTAATTTACTCCCCTTGTACTCCTGCAAAATATCCCTTTCATCCTTTTTTCCCTTTGTCAAGGTTCCCCTTTTCTTACCCCACAATTTCCCCCCCTAAACCTTCTAAATCATTCCTATACCCCTCTTAAACCACACATACACCCTTGGTTTAGTTTTATAAACCCTCATTCGTTCTATCGTTACCTTTTTTTGGCCTCGAATTGCATTAAAAAGGGTTAAAAAACCACTTTTAACTTTATAATAGGCCTCAGACCCTTTCAACTAGCCCCCGCACCCTTTTCCTCCATGTGATCTAGTGCTAGAGCCACCCGCCAGCACTGAAAAGCGCTAATCTCCAATGTACATCGAGTGCAGCATCGATCGCTGATCTTATTGATCAGACAGTGATCGTTCACCCCGCAACCTTTCGCGTTTCCTAGTTATAACCCCGACAGGGCAATCGTCGTCCATTTAAATTGTGATCTGATGGTTTGGAGTCCACCCGCCCCTGTGGTCCCCACCAACGTGCCCGTCCGAAAACAACCCGGTTTTCATCGCACCACCATCTGAGAGCTGATGGTTTTTTCCCATCGGCCGAAGATTCCATACACCTTTCACCGCGTGTCCCTGCATAAGGTTCCAAAACTGCCCTCCATCGCGCGTTATTGTTCATCCAAAGTCGCGGGGCGATATGCATAATATCCATCCGATCTGGAGCATCCCATCTAACGGCTATCGCTCCACCAAGATGCTCATGATTTAACACACGGCCACCGTACCCCTGGCCCACTGTTCGTCATCCTCCGCTGTGTTCTCCACCATTGATATCCCGTGAGATATGATGGTCCAGAGTGGTTTTCTCCCCACTGTTGACTATTCCGATGCCAACCGGTTCCACCAAATCACCTCCACGTGTCCACTGTAAAGCCTCCCCCCAGTTCCGTATATTTGTTCATAGGTTGGGTTTATTAAGGTTTTCATTTATTTTGCCTCTACGCTACCTCCCGACTGTAATCCATGTTGTTTTCACCACACTATGGGTCTTCAACGATGTTTTCGCCATCTGCCCAGTCTGCGTGGTCAGTCTAACCATCCCGCTACATCCACCACCCCCATTTCTTTCTTAACATGTTTTCGTATTGTGCAGGGTTTCCAGAGAGGAGGAAATCTTCCATGATGCATAAGAATCATTGTAAGTGGCGCATCGAGCAGGCATAATTAAAACTGAAGCTGCTACTACAGGGAGATGTCAAGAAAGGTGGCGGCAGTATAAATTCCATCGAAGGACGAAGTTTGAAACTTCATAGACTCTGTCCTGCGCCATTAAAGCCCAGATCTTGCAGAATTGAGACATTTATGAAGTCGTGGAGAAAAACTAGCTTACGATCAAGAAATTCAACATTCGCCATTGAGTGTTTTGAGTTTTAATACAACAATTTAGAGGCAAAGCATCAAATCAATGATCCCACAAATCATGTAAAGGTACAACACGTAGAAATCAATGCATATTAGGGATTTTTACAGTAGCATAATATTTTTCCTCCATGAAGGACAGAGCGCCCATACAGTATTCAATCTATGCCATGTTCTGGAGATATTTCCTACCCTAATACAGCCCCAGTACCATCAGAGCATTTACTTCATCAGTATGGCAGATTTATTTATCATTTCTCTACCTATTGTTTATTCACCAATAGCACCACGCAGTACTATAGTCAGAACACATCAGAGTCATATCAGAGTAATCCCCAGTCTGAAAGAGATCATTCATTCACCCAAAGAACACCAGAGATTAATGCACGGGATTTACACAGAATGGGCTTCGGCCCTCTTTCTTTTAAGAAGTTTAATACTGCATTTAGTTCTTCACCTACCTCCTTGGCTCATATTCTGCTACAAGACTCAGGAAGAAATTATTATAAAGGTTGTTGATCAGTTATCAGAGAACTGCAAGTAGTTTCTTTGAGACACAGTCCCTGTGTAAAGATTGTAAGATAGGTTGAAGGATATGTTTTTAGACTGAGTATTCAGCCATTGGCATGTTGTACTTGATTGGTATTGTTATTTAATATGAAAAGTGCATTTCTTTGGATCCTGATCTGAAGCAACAGTGATGTTTTCCTATCTCTGTGTTTACATTCATTTCATTTCATTTCTACTGGCTTGCATCAGAATATTGGCATAGGATTTACCCTTGTTAGGTACCCTATGTTTCTGCTCTCCTTGCCATTTATGTTTATCTTCTGATTATCTTATCTAAGGAATGATTTCAATTGGTTTAACCAGTGTAGTGGATGTTATTTCCTGCTCTCTGATGTATGAATTAAATGGATTCAGTTCTTAGATGCTTCTTTTTATAGATTCAGTCGGAAGATTTGGGAACACTGGGGATGAGTGTTAGCCATGTCCACAAGGATCCTTGTACGACCTGTTGATCTTTAACTTTGTGCTCTGAAATCTATGTTATATTTTCTCCCCTTACTCTCCACATCATAATCATCTCGAAAGATCCTATGTTTCAGATGACTAGCCCAATTGAAGGTTTGCCTATTGATTAGCAAGAAAATCCTTTCCTGACTCCATTTCCCAATGGTTTTGAATACATCCTGGAATATTTCACCTCTGCCTATCCCTCTTTGCTCATCCTGGTGTTACATTGAATCCTTCTTTCCTGATAACCAGCAAGCAAAAAAAACAATCAAATGAACAAACCTCGAGCTTTATAACTAGCCTCAAATCATAAAATTTGAGCCTCATAGACATAAAAATTTGCTCATATAGAGAGATCCCTCTCTGGACCCAGGAGGGCTAGATCCTGAGGTCTAAAAGTGGTTCTGATGTTGTCTCATCTTTTGGTCTTGCCAATCTGGCCAAAACATGGGAACCCCAACATAATGGTGACTCCGTTGGGGAATGAGTGCATTTCACCTCGAAACATTCTTAGGCACTCAAAAACCCAAGACCTTTGGTTAGATTGGCATTCATTGCTGATGGTGGACAACGTCTTGCTTCAAACATTTATATACATCCACCTGGCGACTCCACACTCCATAATTCCCAAAAGACCAAATGACTCCACAGGTAGAAGACTCTGAACTGGTTGAGAGGAAGTAGTAGCCTTCTTTGCAAAGGCATGAATCCAAACATGGACAGGGATACAAAGTATGATGCTTTGTGTGATCAATTAAATGAATTAACTGAAACGTTTGGTAAAGTGCTGGAGATGTATATGGCTAATCTGAATGCAAATGAGGATTATTTAGAACAGCCCATGCATCTTCCAGAGAAAGAACAAAATCAGGACTTTGAAGATGAGAAAGACATGTATGATGCCCAAGAATCTGTAGAAGATGAAGAGGAAAGTGATCAGGAACTTCCTGATTGCGCTCCTATGCCTTGTATCACGCTAAATAGAGAATATCAGGACCTAATAGCAAAAGCTAATAGGGAACGCTACCTGGAGGAAACAAGAGATCACATAGAGGAGGCAGAATCTAATATGGAAGAAGAGGCTCAAGAGAACATCCCGCCTCCTAGTCAACTAACACAAGAGAAAGAGGAATGTTGCTCTTCTATCCATGATGAGAGGGAAACCCCTCTTTTGAGAGAAGAAGAGTTTGATCAGATATTAAATCAGCAATCCACATCATAAATCTTCTATAGAACACACACTCTTGCCCATTCATCTTATGAGTTTGATGATACAGATCCAGAAGACTCCTCTATGGATCAGGATGAAGAGAGACCTGCTGAAAATATGGAAGGTTTGGTGGGTGACATTACTTACAGTTATTATTTTCCTTTTTATGACCTATTTGATGATGAGTGTTTTCAAAGGGAAGCTGATATTGCAGGACCATCATCCTTAGATTCATGGGAGGAATACCAAAGCCAACAATTTCAGAGAAGTAATGAAACTAGGCAGCCTATCTATGACACTGATGGGGAGAGCTACGATAGTATAATAGTAGATGAAGATTCTTCGAATCTTCATTCTTCTTTACTACAGATCATCAGTGAGACTGGAAACTAGTAGCCTTTCCTTTCAGAAGAAGAGGAGGAAAGAAAAGAAGAGATTCTTGAGCAAGATGAAAGCAATGAGCCTTCTCTTGAAAAAGAAGAAGCAATGGAACAAGCCCCTGCTCAAGAATACGTAGACCTTCTCACAGAGCTCAGCACCTTAGAGCAGAATATATCAGAGCTCCAGGAGGGCAACACTGCCATATATGATGAGTCCTCTAGTTCAGAAGATGAAGAAGATTCTCTTCCTCAAGAGAGTCTTATTCTTGATCCAGTGGAAGAAGAGGAAATCCTGGTTGAAGCCTACCTGCCAGATATTCATAACGAGGCATCATTTCATGATCCTTATGTACATTTCCTGCACACGTTTGAAGAAGGATCAAAGTTCTTTTTGAGCAGCATGATGTAGACATCAAGAAATTTTTTTGTAGCTGCTTTTGTGGAGAAAAAAGAGTGGGAGCTACCCTGCCTATCCAGCCTGCTCAAGGCATTGAGCGAGAAAGACCAGTCATGGGATCCTTTGATGGACTGGTTGCATTGGAAGATAATGTTTGTAAGCTAGACTGTAAATATTTCAGTTAGAGTAGGGTAGGTAGGAAAGCTCAAATAAGCTCAGTCTGTGAGCATGTAGTTAGTTGTTTTTAATTTCTGCAAAGTCCAGCAAGTCAGATAGTCTAATCCTGGCTTGACTATTTTCAATTTTTGTCTTAGAATGTAGAGAAGAAATATGCTAGACAGTCTAATCCTAGAAGATAGCAGTGTAGGTAGAGAAGCATATGATATCAACAGTCTAATCTAGTCTCATGGAGTTATAAGGGTAGAAATAGAATAGGTTTATTTTTTGTTATGAAATAAATGATGTAAAGGGTCTGCTAGTCCAAATGCACCCTAAAAGGAAAATGCTAGGATTGTAGTCTGGGTAGGTAGATTGTTTGGGAATTTTTCTGCTGATATAATGTCTTCAGGATTTGTGGCAGCTGATCTAAAGAAAGAAAGAGATGTGACAAGCAGCAGGCATCTGGCCTACACCAAAGATTTATCCTCTGAATTCTTGACTCCTTCAAGAAGAAACCATCCCCATGTGGAGCCACTGTTAGGTCCCCCATAAATTTTGACAGGCAAAGTAGGGGGCTAAATTGTTTCTGAGCCTTCAATGAATGCATCTCCCCTGAGGCACATCATCCTTGAAGTCTCCTGGGCCTTTGCCTTTGATGATCCCCTCTGCTGGTCTCCATTCTAAAGAACCTATGATTGCAAGAATTTGTGCTTCGAAAGGCCTTAATTTACTCCCCTTGTACTCCTGCAAAATATCCCTTTCATCCTCTTTTCCCTTTGTCAAGGTTCCCTTTTTCTTATCCCCCAATTCCCCCCCCTAAACCTTCTAAATCATTCCTATGCCCCTCTTAAACCACACATACACCGTTGGTTTAGTTTTATAAACCCTCATTATTTATATCGTTACCTTTGTTTGGCCTTGAATTGCATTAAAAAGGGTTAAAAACCCACTTTTAACTTTATAATAGGCCTCAGCCCCTTTCAACTAGCCCCCACACCCTTTTCCTCCACGTGATCCAATGCCAGAGCCACCCGCCAGCACTGAAAACCGATAATCTCCAATGTATATTGGGTGCAACATCGATCGTTGATCTTATTGATCGGACAGTGATCGTTAACCCTGCAGTATTTCGTGTTTCCTAGTTATAACCCCGACAGGGCAATCACCTTCCATTTAAATTGTGATCTAACAGTTCGGAGTCTGCCCGCCCCTATGGTTCCCACCAGCGTGCCCGTCCGAAAATAGCCCGGTTTTCATCGCACCACCATCTGAGAGCTGGCGGTTTTTTCCCATCGTCTGGTGATTCCATACACCTTTCGCCGCGTGTCCCCACGTACGGTTCCAAAACTGCCCTCCATCACGTGTTATTGTTCGTCAAAAGTCGTAGAGCGATATGCATAATATCTGTCTGATCTGGAGCAGCCCATCTAACGACTGTCGCTCCACCAAGATGCTCGTGATTTAACACACGGCCACGGCCCACTATTCATCATCCTTCGCTATGTTCCCCACCGTCTATCTCCCGTGAGATCTAACAATCCAGATTGGTTTTCTCCCCACTGTTGACTATTCCACTGCTAACCGGTTCCGCCACATCACCTCCACGTGTCCACCGTACAACCTCCCCCCAGTTCCGTATATTTTTTCATAGGTCGGGTTTATTAAGGTTTTCATTTATTTTTCCTCTACGCCACCTCCTGACTATAATCCATGTTTTTTTCACCACACTATGGGTCTTCCACGATGTTTTTGCCATCTGCCCAGTCTACGTGGTCAATCTAACCATCCCGCTATGTCCACCACCCCCATTGTTTTCTTAACATGTTTTCGTATTGTGCAGGGTTTCTAGAGAGGTGGAAAGCTGCCATGATGCATAAGAATCATTGTAAGCGGTGCATCGAGCAGGTAGAATTAAAACTGAAGCTGGTACTGCAGGGAGATGTCAAGAAAGGTGGCAGCAGTATAAATTCCATCGAAGGACGAAGTTTGAAACTTCACAGACTCTGTCCCACGCCATTAAAGCCCAGATCTTTCAGAATCGACACATTTATGAAGCCGTGGAGAAAAACTAGCTTACGATCAAGAAATTCAGCATTCGACATTGAGTGTTTTGAGTTTTAATACAGCAATTTAGAGGCAAAGCATCAGATCAATGATCCCACAGATCATGCAAAGGTACAACACACAGAAATCAATGCATATCAGGGGTTTTTATAGTATCAGAATGTTTTTCCTCCATGAAGGATAGAGCGCCCATACAATATTCAATCTATGCTGTGTTCTAGAGAGATTTCCTACCCTGATACAACCCCAGTACCATCAGATCATTTAAATCATCAATATGGCAGATTTCTTTATCATTTCTCTACCTATTGTTTATTCACCAATAGCACCACGCAGTACTATAGTCAGAACACATCAGAGTCATATCAGAGTAATCCCCAGTCTAAAAGAGATCATTCATTCACCCAAAGAACGCCAGAGATTAATGCACAGGATTTACACAGAATGGGCTTCGGCCCTCTTTCTTTTCAGAAGTTTAATACTACATTTAGTTCTTCACCTACCTCCTCGGCTCATATTCTGCTATAAGACTCAAGAAGAAATTATTGTAAAGGTTTTTGATCAGTTATCAGAGAACTGCAAGTAGTTTCTTTGAGACACAGTCCCTGTGTAAAGATTGTAAGATAGGTTGAAGGATATGTTTTCAGACTGAGTATTTAGCCATTGGCATGTTGTACTTGATTGGTATTGTTATTTAATATGACAAGCGCATTTCTTTGGATCCTAATCTGAAGCAGTGGTGATGTTTTCCTATCTCTGTGTTTACATTCATTTCATTTCATTTCTACTGGCTTGCATCAGAATATTGGCATAGGATTTACCCTTGTTAGGTACCCTATGTTTCTGCTCTCCTTTCCATTTATGTTTCTCTTCTGATTGTCTTATCTAAGGAATGATTTCAGTTGGTTTAACCAGTGTAGTGGATTTTATTGCCTACTCTCTGATGTATGAATTAAATGGATTCAGTTCTTAGATGCTTCTTGTTATAGATTCAGTCGGAAGATTTCGGAACACTGGGGATGAGTGTTAGCCATGTCCACAAGGATCCTTGTATGACCTGTTGATCTGTAACTTTGTGCTCTGAAATCTGTGTTATCTTTTCTCCCCTTAATCTCCACATCATAATCATCTCAAAAGATCCTATGTTTCAGATGACTAGCACAATTGAAGGCCTGCCTATTGATTAGCAAGAAAATCCTTTCCTGACTCCATTGCCCAATGGTTTTGAATACATCCTGTAATATTTCACCTCTGCCTTATCCCTCTTTTCTCATCCTGGTCTTACATTGAATCCTTCTTTCCTGATAACCATCAACCAAAACAAACAATCAAATGAAAAAACTCCAAGATTTATAACTAGCCTAAAATCATAACATTTGAGCCTCATAGACATAAACCTTTGCTCATATAGAGAGATCCCTCTCTGGACCCAGGAGGGCTAGATCCTGAGGTCTGAAAGTGGTTCTGATGTTGTCACATCTTTTGGTCTTGTCAATCTGGCCAAAACATGGGAATCCCAACACCCTGCACCTAAAAACATTGGAAGTTAGCCCTTTTTCCTCATAATTTATTGATAATTAGTTTTACCCTTTGTTTATAATTAATTATTCCATATTTACTCCCAAAATGAAGGTAAACACATTAAATTTAATAATAAATCAAGCTAATCATGAGGGTAGAACATACCTTTTGCGTGACCCAACAGATGGCAGCCATAAAAGGCATTTTGAATATTGTTTATGTTTGGTATTTTATGAATTTTTTCAGTTTTCAGCTGTTTAACATAGTCTGTTGTGCTTTTTACCACAAGGGTGTTTCCGAGCGGAGATCCCTCCCTCATCCTCAAGGGAATTCAAGTGCCCACTTAGGAGAGGTTCCCTGACCTTTATTCCACTATCTAGCATAAGGCCAAGCCTTAGCCATCATCGGTAGCACAGTCTCCTTTAGGAACAAGTGCCCACTTAGGAGAGGTTCCCTGACCTTTATTCCACTATCTAGCATAAGGCCAAGCCTTAGCCATCATCGGTAGCACAGTCTCCTTTAGGAATTGCATTATTTTGCAGGGCAGTTGCAGTGGAGGGTCAAGTACCTAAGTTTGTGAACCTATTTTCCAGTGAGGGGATCATCCCTTCATCTGGAAGACCTATTGGGAGGTTCCCTGAGTTTCATTTCCACCATCCGGCATCAGGCCAAGCTTCAACCACCTTTAGCAGCACAGTCTCCTTCAAAAAATACGTTATTTTGTAGGGAAGTTGTAGTGGAGGGCTTAGTGCCCAAGTTTGTGAGTTTGTTTTCTAGTGAGGGTAGAAGCCCTTAATTTGGAGGATCTATTGGAGGGGTTTTTATCCATTTTTATATCATATCAGCCATGTCCTATCAATCTCCTAGTTGCAATGCATTATTCAAAACTAGGGCTGCAACTTTCATTTTGTGTATTTCCAGAAACCCCTTCTGGGTTGTCTTGGAAAGGTGCTAGAAAGCCTAGATCTATGATCACAGCATTTTCTAAGAATTATATGAACAGTTCTTTGTGTTTTCAGTTTTAACCTACATTTATTCTCCGTAGGACTGCACAGTCATATGTCCTCTAGCATTTTATGTAGCCGTAGCATTTGATATTTCATGTACTGGGTCATTTGAGGCTTGTTTTGCCTAGCTTGAGTATCTTTTTCCTCAAGATCTTGTACTCGTTTATCTCCTATAATGTGAAATAAAATGGCTCTATGATTTTCTCCTATTTATGTATTGATATTTTACTACATTTTCCAGTTTTATGTGCTATATTCTCGTTTTTCCTAATTTTGAATATTACAATCAGGTTCTTTATTTATGTTAAAATTCCATTTTTTTTGGTATCTATTAAAATATTTTGAAAATTGACATACCTACCATGTCTCCCAATTCAGAGATAGCTACCACCATTCTAGTGAGTTTGTGTTCTACAATATTCTGCTATTTCATTTATTAATAGAAGTTGGGTTTTCACTATGTTATTCCAATTTTTTCTATATTTATATTTATTTTTTCCATTTATTTCCATACATTTCAATTTGTTCATTTTACAACTTGGAACAATGGTATTAGAGAAATCTACTCCTTCTTGTTTCTTAGTGCATGTCCTCAATGAGGTTATGGTACAAACAAT
This sequence comes from Pinus albicaulis, assembly GCA_034641835.2. Taxonomy (NCBI): domain Eukaryota; kingdom Viridiplantae; phylum Streptophyta; class Pinopsida; order Pinales; family Pinaceae; genus Pinus; species Pinus albicaulis. Next base: position 265,454,799 of record CM076575.1, on the reverse strand, counting down.
TGTGTTTTGAGCTAATTTTACTTGTGAATGATCACTCTCACAAATCCAAGTGGCTCCCCATGGTAGAATAAAAGAGAGATGATAAAGTATTATATCATATTAATTCATTTCTCTAGGAATCGCTCATGTGAAAGAGGAATGATATGATGTATAAATTTTCCTAGATCCTTCGACGACTGCCAACAAAAATCGAGGTGTCTTCAACAAGCAGAAATTTCAAAGGTGAAACACTGTTAAAAGTACAAGTTAAATTTCACATCCCATTATATGAATTCAAAATTGATGATTTTTTTTTTAGAAATGGTTAAAAATGTTATAGGGATATCTCTCTATCCAAAAATTTTCTCATAATGAAAATATCAACTTTCCGCTACTAAAATCCATTCCCCATGTCAAATATTGATGGTAAGGTTATTGGGAGAGATGTAATGAAGATGAGCATCTGATTTTTAATGTAGCACCCACTTGGGTAACTTTTGTTAATGAAATTAAGGAGAAACTATACCTTGTAGGTAACTATGATGACCACTACATGAGATGGACAGCTCTATGATAGGCCCAATGACTATATGGTGTTGAAAGACACCAATGCTTTCCATACCTTGAGCTAAAATCTAGGTATTAGAGTCTCTAAAAGGCACATGGTCTTGAAGCACTATAGTTTCCTAAACATGTACATCCAAATGGAGATCAATTTCCTTGAAATATCATCACTAAGAACCACTTAGATATAACCTCTCAAAAATGAGAAAAAATTAAAGCAACGAAATAAGTGGCAATTTGGGACCACAAATCCACCACAACAAAATCATGGAAAATGTGGACTTAACTCATAGAAAAAAGGAAAAATCAAGGATATCCAACCTCAAATATCGTTGGGCTATTGCATGAATACCATCTTATCGATGTTAGCAGATCTGCAAGAAAAAAATACAGCTTAATACTAAGTAGTTATATCTTCTCTTTGTTGGATTTTTAGTGGGAAAATTTGATTTGCAGAGAGGATTTTGGTGAGACACTTTTGTTTTGGGTTTTTTTTAGTTTGAATTGTTTTTATTTTTTTATTATGATTACTGTGTGTAATGTTCTAAGCTATCATTCAACCCTTACAAATATCAAATTTTTGAATTTTGTTCCACAGTATGTTTATATTCATCATATCCTCCTCCTTTTTTCCACTATAATTTTATATTCACCACATTCTCATTGTATGGAAACACGGGTATTAGAAATAAAGATATTTGGGTTGAAAGCTTGATTCCAAAATTGAATATATTGATAGTAAATTTGTTACATTGGACTTATCAGTTCTCTAAAGCCTAAAAACTGGGATTTGTGAGATGCAAAGGCATCAATGATTTTTTTTTCTATTTTTGGATGTCAATTCCACAGAAAATTTTCATTATGGGTGAGTTATATAAACATAGCATGAAAATGAGTCTGTAATAATGGTTATTTTTCCGAGTGTGCTTTCGAATATTTGAGTAATGAGTTGTTTGTTGAGAAGCCCAAAATAAGTAGTAGATTTGAATTGTTTGGATCTAAAACATACTTTATATAAATTTTATCCAATCAAGTTTTGTTGGTGGAATAGAGAAAAAAAAGGTATGTACTCAGTATATGCATAATATTTATTCATTTTTTCTATTCCATTTAGCCATTTTCTTATGGATAGTTTCAGTGTGAATGGGTTGAAATTTCAATATACAGTCGATTTTGATCCATAACATCATATTTCTATATTTGTAATGTTGTAACTTATGTAATTTATATTTTGGATCTTTGAGTAAGCATATCTACGTTTGACAGAGTTATTGAGTAGAGTATATTCAATTTTCTTTTGTTTAATAATACAAAAGCCATTGTATTACCTACAAATTGTGTGTTCATGTTCAAATATCTTTAATCGATGTGATTTAGATGATAAATGTAGAAAATTTTCCTTCTTGTATGAACGTGCTTCAATATCCATACATTTTAAGTTCCTGAAGTATGGTCAAATCATGTAAATAATGAAGTGTTAATGGTATTTTCAGTGCCGTGAAAGTCAATTTTTACTTTGGTGCTATTTCCATGCAGATGCCTTCATGGGACATATGCAATTATATGATTGAATTTGAAATTTCAATTTCCATTATCTAAGATACGAACATCCAATTTTCCATATCACTTCAAGATCCTAAATAATTTGCATTAGAACAAACAAAATATTATTTTAATTGCCATGAATTTTAATATATTCTCATTTTTGGGTTGACTTTATTAGAACTTGGCTCTTAGAGCTTGGAAGCATATACTTTTGAATGGTGTGTGTCCAGGAATTAAAACCTACTCTACTCAGGCATGAAAACCTATTCTGCTCTTATAAAATCACTCTTGCAGAAAATGTGTTCTCCACTCTATACACATGTTTGCTAAATAAGTTGGATTATATGTTTGTTGGTGTTATCACTGAAAAATCGAACAAGAAAAGAGGACATTACTAAATGTCAGGAAGAAGGATTTACAGGGCTAAGGCACATTATAGAATCTGAAAATTTTAAAAATCTCTAAGGTCGAAAGGAAAAATCAAATTCTGCAGGCAGAATGCGCCTTTGTGCACATTTTTCTTTGATAGGCATGCCTTTGAACATATTTCCCTCAAAAACCCATGCGGACCTGAGAGTGGAAGAATTCACTTTCTGGGGCCACAAGGAACACCCCAAGAAAATGATCCCACACTTGAGGCCGCCCAAGGAAAATCGCCTAAGCCTCCTTGGGACCTCAAGGGAGCACAAAAAGGAATCAAGTGGCACACAATGGAATCAACCCCCTCTCTTGGGTCATAATCCACCAATGTACCGAGAGAGGGTAGGAGAATTTGAAATCATCTATAAAATACCACCAAGAGATGAAAAAATGAAGATCACATTGTTATGCTGGCCAAAATTGCTTTGAAACAATCCAACAGTGTGTAAACTAGAGCAGAAGTAGAGAGGGGATTTGGTTGTTGGCTATTCAAAAACTTCAATCCTTTGGATTAGAGAGAGAGAGACCTTTCACCAAGCAACTAGAAGGTAAAAATGTCCTTGCATTGGGTCTTATAACTCCATAGTTCTAAGGGCCCCTTGGAAAGTGTGCAAATGTACTATATTTCTTCCTAACAACAAACAATAAGAGGGGACATTGATGCCACCGTTAGTATTATTGTTGTGTTTGAATATTTATGAGATTTTGTATTCATGTTTAGTTTAGTTTAGTTTCTCTATACATATGGATACTATATCATTGTTTAGTGTGTTTTTATAACATGTTCACTAACCTGCTAACTCTTTTGTTTATCTGCCTATGACCAAACCTTAGAGGCAACGACCACTCCTCTTAAGCAATTGTGGATTGGTACACTTGTACACCAAAACCACCATAACAATACTGGCAACTGCACGACCTTTAATTTTTCTAGTTAATGTGGTTGTGCCTGTTGCATGGACCTTTTCTCTACTCTGGAGTGTTTCTTGGACAACTCCTCTTCTCTTATTCTCTGCCCATTCACCCTCTTTGAAAGGACGAAGTTCAAAAGATCTGGACTTTTTTTTGCAGGAAATCCGCGCACATTTCACACAGACAGACGTGCCCTATTGCGTGCGTTTATCACTGACCTGCACGATAAATTTCACACCTGTGTGAGAAATTTGCAAGCAGAAACCAGAGGTAGAAAATATCTGCTATTTTTCTCAATTCCACATTTTTAAAGTGACTAGAAGCCCATAGAAAAACTTCCAACACTTTGTGAGGTGTCACATCACTGTTTAAAACTCGTTGTTGGCTGCATTTGAGTAGTACTAAGTGCTAGTTTTAAAATTTCAAAGTTTATTTTCACAAAAAAAAGACATAGTTTAAGTAGAGGGGAATTTACTTGCAATCTGAAATAACTTATTTTTGCGAACATAGACACCAAAAACATATAGGTAATTAGTTGGAGTAAGTGGCCCTAATCCACATATGCTTAGCTAGTTTTCTTTTTTCCTAGTCTAAAGTCATTAAGTTTAGTTTAATTTCTTTGGCACTAGAAATTAATTATCCTAAGCGAAGCAAGTAATCTTTGTTGCCTTTGCACCTTTTGGTGACCCTAGGAAAGCATATGAAAGCTCTCTTCTGATAATTTTGCATCTCCCTTTAGTTGATTACTTAAATTAACTAGGAAAAATTGTAAGGGGTCGATATCCACACATGATTTGTTTATAGCAAGGAACAACCAAACATAGATTAATAGGGGATGTGTAAAGGATCACCGCATATCTTCATGTTAAAACTGTGTGATTTTTCACTTCTTTCTCACACACTTCCACACCATAAGTGAAGTAAAGCCACCTTAAAACTAACCTAACTAAACTCATTAACTCTCCCCACAAGGGCCACAACAGAAATTATAGTTTACGCTAGGACCAAGGGGTTAGGCATCCAATAAAACTCCTTGGTCAGTTTACATCTTGAAACATAGAAGTTGAATTTTTAGGGAACTTTAAAATCCATCTATCCATCCACGGAAAGGAAAACTAGAGAGCCACAGAGACCCAATTCAGAGGGGGTTAAGCTTAGGCCCAATGCATGTGGTATTATTTGGGGCTACCTGCCTTGTCTAATATGCAGTACTAGTAGTTTATTTACCAAGAAGCTCAAGACTCAAACACTCACTTGGGATGACGGTACTTAGTGGCCAAACCTAGGGCATCCTTCCCTATAGGTGATGGTGCAAGTAGCACTAGATCCTCTACCTATTACCTTGGTTGATTCTTCAGCTGTTGGAAGGCGTTGCTAGTTCCTTTTAGACGTTAGTCCCAGTACCCATCAGAAGATATCTTTGCAAGACCCAGTTACTATTGAGAGTGTGAGGACATTTTAGGTCTCTATGATTTTTAGTATCACACGCAAAGACAACCAAACCAACTTTTTGATTACTTGATCACATAGAGATAATTTAAAGGAAAATTAACTTTTTTTTTTCTCTTTGTTTTATGTATGTGATCACCATTTTTTCTTTAATACTTCAACTCTCATAGAACTGAAGATTTTTTCCAAAACCATACCTAGTCGACACCATAACGGACCCAACAAGACCTCGTCTAGCTAGACATCTTTTGGACCTTCCCCCATTACGAGGATGAGTTCCATGTCTTTCACCATTATCATTTCATACTTTATTGGGGAATCTTTAGTTGGGAACCCTCGACGGTCACCCAATGCCACACTAGTGGACACCCCGAGAGGGTCACCACATACCACTCCTCCCACAACCCCTAGGGGGTATAAAAGCGCTACCCATTCGAGAAGCCAAGTGAACACACAATCGGGTACGTCATAAACAAACACCATATCTAACTAGAACACTATGTCTTCACAGTGTGTAATGGCCCTCAACCCACAATCATTATTCTTAGAATCATTGAACTTTCCCGATCTAACCATGTTAATGAACGACCCTATTGCACACAACCAAACATGGTCCCCCATGCCCACAAAGCTCCTTTTCGACATTCCAAAGTTTGAAGTAAAGCAGGCGGAAGACCCAGCAAATAACATAATGACTTTCCACCTATGGTGTTTGTCAAACAACATCATTAATGATACTATATGGCTGAGAATATTTCAGCACATCCTAACCAGACCAGCTGCGAAATGGTATGTGGAGAAACCTTCTGCTACACATAGAACCTTTAGTGGCCTATATACCACGTTCATAACATATTTTGAGCTACCGATCCACCATGATTCTGGGATGGAATTACTGACACACTATAGGTAGACACTAACCGTCCATATCTCAGACCATCTCCACGAATGGGGGTGATGTCATAGTTTGTGCAAAGCCAAACTTGACGATTGATTTCTGCTGGACCTGTTCCTAAAAATTCTCACTACATATATTTCAAAATACATAGAAACTCAGAAACCTACGTCTGAAGAGGATGCCATCAGTAAGGCCCAACAACTCCATTTGGTTTACATGTAGTCAGGATATATTTACAATATCCTACGTAATGCCCCGTGCCTGCAAAGTTACAAAGAATTTCCAGGTGCATCAAACTCTGCAAATAGTTTGATTGGGTCACTAACCCAAAATCACCTAAGCAACAATGTTCAGTACCTTGGTTACACATATGATTCTAACCAGAACATCTCGCAACCCAGTTGCCAAAGTCATCATGTAGCTTTACAAAACATGACCAATAGGGTGCAATCATATCATCATCAGCAAAAAGGTCCATATCCATAAGGTCCGTATGCAGCTAGAAATGATGACAAAAGAGCTCCCCCCAAACAACCATTCACAAACTAGGGACAAGGACCACATTATGCCCAGTCTCCAGCAAAAAACCCACCCATGCAGAATAATGCAAGGTAAACGTTCTGCAACCTTCCCAAGCACAAATGTGCCAACCATAGAATCAGGAGAATCCTAGCTATCCTCCTAACGCGGAAAGGAAAATGAAAAAAAAAAACCAAAGGGAAACATGGATAGGGGGCAATAATAAAAAACACCCTCCGCGATCTCAGGCTAGAGGGAACTCCAACCGAAATCAAAACCACGAGCCAAAAAACTCCCAAGGGCAGAACAAGAGGGTGAATCTTCAGACCAACCACTCTTGTGCAATTTGTGGTGAATACATCCGTTACACTCACCATTGTCCCGATCTCCCTGAACCGAAGAAGCTTCAAGGTAACCGTGGAAAAGGGGGGTCCTCACAACAGACAGCTGACATGAAAGAGCTTTTCCCCCATCAAGGGACAATTAGCACCCATCAGCAGAAAATAACTCCCGACGATTTCAGAAAAAACAACCATGAAATCTACATGACTGGCAAAGAAATGTTTTTTCAGACACGAAACTAAAATTATGATACCCCACCAGACACCAATTCATCAAGGGATAGCACGAGTACACCAACAACACCATTGACCATATCAAAGATACCTATTTAATATTTGCCAAAAATGACTAAGGGACCAACAAGGAAAGCAGGAAACAATTCCAAAGCAGCCCATAACTATACCATTGTAGGCTATTTAGCCCAATCGTCCACCGCCATGTCAGCTATGGAGGTATTACAATCATGCCCAAAGTAATGGAAAGCCCTAATTTCCGCATTAGGCACCATCGACCCTGCTGATTTTCACCTAATGGATTTTTATTTAGATAAAGCCACACCTAGGCTTCCTTCGATGGTTTTCTTCTAGATATCTGTGTTATTTCAAAATATCACCATTCACTGGTGTATCTTTGACGAGGCTGCATCCACATGCATCATGTCAAAAAAATCCTGGCAGAAGTTAGGGTTTCCCGAGCTAAAGCCATGATACATCACACTTAGTGCATACGACGGATGCCCATAAGCTCATGTCGATCTCTACCAAAATGTTCTAGTCTACATAGATGACAAGACGGTCCTTATAGACATTGTTGTCTTGGATTCTCAACTAGATTAAAATATACTCCTTGGCCAGAGTTATATGTATTCCATGTCAGCCATAACCTCATTCCTCTTCTGAACCTTGATGTTCCCCCATGAGGATCGCATCATAACTATCGACCAATTGACATACCATGACAAGCAATCCCTAACAAACAATGATTTTATCCTACACTATGTAGACACATCTACCGAGATGCTTACATGGTACCAAGAATATGGCTCTGGCCAGTTCAAACCGCCGTCCATCCTTGGGTCATTCCTAGGAGATCCCCCTTTTATACCAAAATCATCATTTGATGTAACAGACGCTCTGGTGGGCATGATGTCCACATAAGCACCAAGGCCAGCCAAGAGACAGAGATGAGCAGTAACGACACCAAGTCCTTGGCCACGAAAACTTCTCTAGCCTATGTTGCCTCCCAAACTTCTTTCCTCTATTCCCCAACTGGTTTTGTGTCACAACAAGTATTGGCCACTGTGGTGTTACCAAACTTATCATTTTCAATACCAATTTTGTACCTAGTCCCACCTACCACGAGAGGAGCCATGCATATCACCTCTATAGGGTTAATCGTCCCCATTCTTGAGGAAGCCCCATCTATAAAGGATATTGTCGCAAGAATCCATTCGAAGGAAATTCCCATCACAAAACTAATGGTTATGACCAGAAACACCAATAGAAAGGGGAAGAAGGTAGAGAATCCCACCATGCAACAGGAATTACAACCTTGCTCCATATGCGACATAGTAGGCCACCCTACCTAGATCTGCCTAGAGCTGGATGAGTTAAAATCGCTCCTTAGCTCTGCGGTAAATATCGCGGCAAAAATTTCCCCTAAAAAGGAAACAGCCACCAAAAATCAGGGAAAGGCATTGCATACCAATCACACATGCGCTATCTGTGGACATTATGGGCACTATACCCATCATTTCCTATAAATTCCGTGATATAGGGACACCATACACGCCATCAAGCAATCCTATAAAGGGGATCCCTCCATCCATTCAACTGGAGATGAACCTCGCGTCATTTTATATCTGCTGGAGGCACGACGGTCACCTCAAAGGCTCCAGACATTCCCCCTCCCCCTATCAAGAATTTTTCACTCTGTAACGAAGGCGATCATTTCATTGATGAGTGTCCAGCCCTAGAATTGTTTCAGCGATGGTATCCAGTCCATGTATTATACCACACTGACCTTATAGCCACTCAGTATTCATATCAGACATGAGGTGGCAATCACCCATTGCGTCATTGTCACTATATCCCTAGATTTTGTGCATCACTAACTAGTTTATGCACATCCATAGTTCGCCTCTCTCTAGAAGATGGATGTAACACCGAATCCATGGATAGCTCAAAAACTCAAGAGGATGTGACAAGTAGATCCATCCTCTTCCTGTCAGCTGAAAAGCGGCCAGTCGGGGAACCCTTAGTCACCCCCAACTGCCATCCACAGAGAAGACAAACATGTGAATTATGTAACACATGCAAAAATGTGGTCGCCACTTGCCTTGACTTAGAAGAACTACGCCGCTAGTACCCGGTCACGTCATCAAACAAATAGGATGGGAACCCCCACGTTAGGATGTTTTTCCTAGTGTGTCAGGGAAATCACCATGAGTAGCGTTGTACCTATATCTTGCAAGTACACCCTCTAATTCACATGATAAATATATTAGAGACAAAACATCAAGATATCATCAATCCAGAACCTAACAACCATGATGGAAGGCAGATCGCCCACAGACAGTCTACTCCATACCCATTTCGACATATTGGGCAAGTTAGGAAGGCGCGCCAACTAAGCATGACCCATGTTCAGCTCAAGATAACATGCAGGCTATGTGACAAAATTGGCCACTAGGTCAATCTGTGCAAATAACTAAAGCACCTCGCAAAAAAATTTCACATAGTCTCTTCCCTCTCACAAAGACATATCTCTGACCAAGAAAAAATCATGCACTGCGATTATCAAATTTTCTCACACTTTCATCATAAAACAAAATGTGATTATCTATCAAAGCTTAGAGCAGCAAGAGTGGCATTAACTATACAATCCCTGAGAGATTTAGACATAACCAAGCCAAAAAATAAAAAATGGGAGTAGAAGACCCTCTCCTCTATGTCTGATCTCTTCTAAGCATCCACTTCTGGGACGAAGAGTACTGTTGATTCCCACACAATCTACTCAGTTGGCACAGTGGTACCATGCACCATTTTCACCAGCCATAACCATAGACCAGAGGCATGCCCACTAATGGAAACATTCAAGCACCTCTGTACCAGGCACAACTTCCAACTCTTAGAAACTGCCGAGCCTTATGAGGAATCTAGCCTTGCGCTCATGCAAGCTCTGATGATGGAAATTACTCCACCGCCAAACGTTGATGACATGATACACCATATATGATTCATATCATCATGTATCGGAACCATGACTCTTGTTGTCTACTCATTTTTCATAGGCTTCGAGTGAGCTACAACTATGAGAGTAGCTATACCAACGACAGTGCAAACCCAATCCATATACACTTTGTCAACCGCATATGGTTCCACCATAGCAACGATGGAATCCTTTTCATGTCTATTGACCAGTTCCATGCGAACTGAACCTCTTATGCATAGCTTTATGTATAATCAACCCCCCTTAAGATCCCTATTTCATTAAGATGAGGACATCCTTGAGGCCATGATGGAGCCAAATTATCCATGGGATGTACTGCATCACTGCTCATATTTTCTCCCAAGAAAAGCATTCAGTCGGGACAAGACAGGGGAACAAGAGATTTACACGATTGAATCAAAATATTTCCTCCCATCAATGAAATTTGATTGGTTCAAGAACCCCATCCCCACGCCTGATGCGTTTGAAGAGGGAAACATGTCAAACATTTCACCTACTATCAAGGCGAAAATATCTCAGAATCCCAGAAAGGTTGAAGAAATATTATTGGGGGAAACATGTTCACCATAAGCGATAACCTCCTTTATCCAATTTCTACAAGAGTATAGATATATCTTCACGTGGGATTACTTAGAGATGCCTGGGCTTAGTCCCACTATCGTAGAGCACCATATTGACACCTGGCCTGACGTACCATCAATACACTAGAAAAAACGTCAATTGCACCCATCCAAGGTAGAATCAATAAAATTAGAAATCAACAAGATTTACAAAGTCGAGTTTATCTACCCTATTTATTACACATATTGGGTTTCCAACCCTATTCCTGTCATGAAAAAACAAGGCACCATATGTGTTTGCATCGATTTTCACAATTTGAACAAAACATGTCCCAAGGACAATTACCCTACTCCATTCATCGACCAAGTCATCAATTCTTGTGCGGGTCATGAGGTCCTCTCCTTCATGGATGGATTCTTTGGGTACAATCAAATTCAAATTCACCACACCGACCAGTACAAGAAGATTTGGCTTGTCTTTAAATCCCAAAAAGACTCTATTTGGCCTCCAAGAAGGAAAGCTTCTTGGTCATATAATCTCTGAATAAGGGATCAAGATAGATCCTAAAATAATTGAGGTCATACTGAACATCAACCACCCCAGGAACCTCAAAGAATTATAGTCGTTCATTGGAAAGATTAATTTCTTGAGGAGGTTCATCCCGAACCTTGCTGAGTTATTAAGAAACATCACTAACATGCTCAGGAAAGAAGTAGGTGTCAAATGGACAGTGCAAGCCAAACAATCATTTGAACTGGTAAAGCAAGCCCTTACTCAAGAACTAGTCTTGATCAGTCCTAATTTCACCAAAGATTTTTATTTTTTTTCCTTTGCATCTAAACACACAATAGCTGTAGTATTGTTGCAGAAGAATAAATTGGGGCAAGAATAGCCTATATCCTTCTTCATCAAAGCCTTAAGATATTCCCCACTCAAATACAACATCATGAAAAAGCAAGCCTTGGCACTGGTAAAAGATTTAAAGGATTTTAGACTGTATATTTTGCACTCACATATCATTGCCTTCGTGCCACACACCGTAGTCAAAGATATTCTAAGTCAAGACCCCAATGGTAAAAGGGGAAAGTGGATCGCCACTATTCTGGAATACGACTTGGAAATCAGACCTACTAAGCTCATCAAGGGACAAGGATTAGCAAAACTCATGGCCGAGTCTAACTTCAAAGTCCTAGATATGAATATGGTTGATGCCTTAGAAGAGATAGAAGAGTTCCCAGCACCAGTTACTAAAGAAAAATTTACGAACTCTCCATGGTATGATGATATTATTTATGTGTTGCTTTACTTAAATGCTCCTCCTTCTTTGTCGAAAACAAAGGCCAGATTTGTAAAACAGAAGGCTTTAAATTATTGCATGATAGATGGAGTGTTATATTGGAAAAATACTGTTGGAATACTACTAAAATGTTTACTTGAGAATGATGCAGCAAAAATCATGCATGAAATGCATGAAGGACAGTGTGGAGGACACTTAAATTGGAGGACCATAGCAAACAAAATCCTCAGATCAGGTTATTATTGGCCCACCCTTTTTCCAGACACCCACAAACTAGTAATGTCTTGCCACAAATGCCAGATTTTTGATGGTAGGAGAAAGCTCTTGCCCTTACCCTTGAAGCCTATTAGTGTTGAAACACCCTTCCAACAGTGGGGTTTGGACTTTATAGGGGAAATCCATACACCCTCCTCATCCCAGCATAAATGGATCCTCACAGCCACAGATTATTTCACCAAATGGATAGAGGCCATACCCACTAGGAACACCATTGACTCTGTTATTATCAAATTCCTTGAGACCAACATATTGTCCAGATTCAGCTGCTCAAGAAAAATAATCAAAGAAAATGCTACCGCCTTTAGATCCAAGAAGATGGTTGGGTTCTGCCACAAATATCAGATCACCTTGGGCCACTCCACTGCCTATTATCCCCAAGGAAATGGTCTTGCTAAATATTCCAAAAAAAAGTCTGATCAACATCATCAAAAAGCTGTTGGATCAAAATCAGAAAGCATGGCACGGTAAGTTGGTTCATGCTTTGTGGGCTGATAGGTTAACCACCAAAAATTCAATCAACACATCCCCCTATCAGTTGGTCTATGGCATGGATGCTATTTTCCCAACGTCCTTAGGAGTTCCAGTCATGAAGCTCCTCCAAGAAGTCCAAGTTGAAGAAAATGACATGCAGAGAAGGATCAATGAAACCATCCATTTGCAGCAGACCAGAGAAGAAGTTTACCAAAGAACTCAAGCAGTCCAAGAAAACATCAAGAGGAAATTTGACAAAAGGACTAAGGAAAACGACTTCCAAGTTGGGAATGTGGTTCTCAAATGGGATTCAAGGAGAGAAGAAAAGGGAAAACATGGTAAGTTTGAGAACCTGTGGAAAGGGCCCTACATTATCCATTCTTTAAGAGGGCACAATGCATTTTGCTTGCAGGAACTGAATGGTGAAGAAGTGTTAGGTGGTCCTGTCAACATCAGGATGGTTAAACACTACTTCTGCCAAGATTTTTAAGACTACAGAGATTTTCATCCATTGTACATACCATTTGTTTAAATAAAATAAAAAAATGAGAAAAAAAAGAAAAAGAAAAAAAAAGGGGCAGAAATAAAGCAAGAAAGGTATAGCCTCATACCAAAAAGAAAGGTTCAAACATGCTAAAAATCTAAACCTATAAGCATCAGAAATATGGCTCCAATTCTCTCAAAACCTAAGCCAAAGAATAAAAGCAGGGCTTGTTCTAATATGCCCAAAAATTGAACCAGCAAAGAAGAAGAAATCGTCTCTAACAAACTCAAAACCAGAGCCGAAATGAAGAAGAAAGTGACTCTCACAAGCTCAAAATATCAGTCACAAGAAGAAGAAAGGATACTCTCACTTTTCAAAATCGCAAGCCTTCCCAATGTTGTAATTTTTTCTAATTTTCAGTTCATGTGAAGTTTGTTGTTATGCCATGGACCCACAGAAAACCAGATAGTCTAATCCTGGTCTGACTGTCTTTTTTATTTCTGTCTTAGAATACAAAGTGTGAAAACCTGTTAGACTGTTTAATCCTGACAGGTATTAGATTAGGTAGAGAAGTTACGAGGCCAACTGTTTAATCTGGCCTCATGGAGAACTAAGGGTAGCGTTAGATAGGTTTATTTTTCTGTTTGCTAAAATAAAATGTTGAAAAGAGTTTGCCAGCCCAAGTGAGCTCAAAGGAAGAAGAAAAAATGCTAGGACAGTAGGAAATGGGTAGGTAGAGATGTTGTTTTAAAGAATGACAGTTGTTTTTAGGTTGCTGCAAAGATTATCAGATCAAAAGAAAACCTGCTGCCCAATGGAAAGGCACTGGTCTGCTAAATACAGAGATTACTGAGGTTCTGGAAACCTAAAGGGAAAGCTGTCCTCCCCAAGTGGAGCCACTGTTAGCCACCCATAAATTGTGATATACCAAATGATGGCTAAGTTTGTTTACAAGACATCAAGAGATTTATTTCCCCTGAAAATCCATCATCTTTGAAGTCTTGTGATGGTTCTTTACCCTTTGGATTAATCTCCACTGCTATCTCTACAAGGGCATGCCCGAAACCCTGCCAGATCTATCAAAGAAATTGTCTTCCAAAGGCCTCTGAAGCTGCCCATTTTGACTCATCTCCCCTCATTTTCATAAAGCTTCCTTCTCCTCCTTAAGACCCCCATTTCCCCCTGAAAATCCTTCAAAATCCTTTGAACCTCTAAAAATCCCCTTTTATAGGTTAAACAACCTCTTCCCCTTTACCGAAAGCCAAGAAAATCCCTAAAAATCCCCGTTCTTTGGCTTAAAAACCCACTTCTTAATATACACAGGCCTAGCCCCTTTCGGCCAACCCCCTTAACCACTTCCCCACATGACCCACGCCTAGAACCAAGCGCTTAAGCCCTGGGCGCTTATCACAATCAGAGGTTTTGGGCGAGTGCATTTCTTTGGTGACTTAAAAATCCCCGATGCGATTGGGCTTTGGTCTATAGACCTCCACCGCGATCCGAACCTTCAATCGCTTGAGATCCGATGGCCCAGCACTAATCGTAGCACGCCTGTCGCCCCTATCCATCCACTCCCCCAATTTCATCAGATCCATCTATATACCTCCAGATTGGATGACAGTCACTCCATCGCACCGCCGCTCCAATCGCAATCGCAAAATCCAAACGGAGCCACCCTCCGCCTCCCCCGATTGCGATCTTCCGATTCCATCGTGTCCATCCATTTGGTCTGAGATCAATGGCCCAGATCTCATCACTCTTCCACCATAATTCTCGCATCAGGTTTCCCTATTAACCTTGTTGGACATTCACCACCGTTGATTGCCTCATGCGATCGAACGGCTCACGTTCAATCGCCCTCTACCGTGACCGGGTCCCACCACCTAAGGCCCATTTCATATGTTTTCCATTGCATTTTTCCATGCTAATCCATGTCTAAAACTTGGTTTCATGGTGTTGCACGATGTAACCCTTCTCCGTCACGCACGCTTCCTCTGCAATCACTCCTCCACCTCCGCCGAAAACTTTCCGAAGAAGTTTTAAGCCTCGCGCAAGATTTCATAATAGGTTTCTCGTATTTTGTAGGCTTAGTAGGTTTAGACGAATTTTGTTTTTATGAAATATCAGGGTTATTTACCCCGACGTGAATCCTCCAGTGCCCTTTTGTAACCTGTGTATTCACACAAATAGGTCTGTAGAAGTTTAAATTGTATCAGAAAAAGGTTAAAGGACTTAAAAGCCTAAACATTGGAGATGAAGAGGCTTAATCCACAGTCAGCACGACTGAATACAAATCATTGGTCATGGTAGTGCACAAGATATGTCAGTAGGACAGTCCTTTACTGAAGGAAGGACCAAGATCACTACTACCCATTCTTCATTCTGCATCGAGCCCCAACACAGTTATTATTTTTGGTAGAAAGTCTCGAAGACCTGACAGTGCATTGATTACACCACATAGAGAAATCTGCATCAGTACATAAACATTTCGGGCAATCAGCAAAGGGAGGCATGAACAGAGCTAATACAGGATTAAGTACAAAAGAGACAGAACAACGATTTCACCAGGGAAGTTACTACAAATTGTCAGAGGCAATTATTTGGGAGTATGGGAGTCCTCATAGCCCATCCTTCACTTAATTCAAATTGAGAAGATACAATACCTCTCCAGATGATTTCTTTCTCAAGAACACCCTGCGGGTGATTGCTGTCACATCAAAATAGCCTCAAACGAGCTACAGAGTTCTTGATCCTATCCAAAATTCAATGAAATTTCTAAGACACAGCATGGAGCATTCAAGACACCTTCTCCAATCTCTGATGTTCATTAAAAACTATCCACACCTACTTTCCTCATTTTTCCTATAAAGACTCTTCGAAGTCTCGTTGTAAAGGGTTGGCATTTGTGATTTCTAAAGTAATACATATTGCTGCTTTGAAGAAGTTTTGGTGTTCTCAAAGAGTGTGAAGATCTGTGTTTTTCTATTGTTGAAGGAGGCTGGACCATCGGATCACTGAGCCTGGTTTTGGTGAAGTGCTGCTTATCGTTAATTTTATTTCCTATGTTTTCACTTTGTTCCATTGTGCTTTGCTTACAGTCGGATGAAAAGTTTAGGCAGAGAAATGTATCTTAGAAGCACCTCTGACCTGTTTGTCCTTCACTGTTTATATGTTTTCTGCTACTAAATGTAACAAGGTAGTCTAATAGCTCTCTTTATATTCAGTTTGTTTTACTTCAGAAATGGTTAATTCGATTGCGTTAAGGATTGTTTAGGCGTTCCCTCTTTCTTTACCACTAAATATCGTATCTGGAGTCTACCTTTGGTTATTAATGCTGGCAATTTGAAAGTGAGGTTTTGTCTCAATAAAACCCTTTGTTCCTTATTTTTATCATTGTGTTAAAGGCCCCTATAATCATAGTCCTAGATGTCTAAGGTGTTCCCTCTTCTTGGACTACAATTGTATGTATTTGTTGGTTAAGCTCTCAAAGGTGAATTCGTAGGAGGAAATAGGGCGTTCCCTGAATCCTACAACTCATCTTGAAGGTTTAGTCTACATTTCTCTCTCCTTGAGTGTTTAAATTGATTAAGTCCAAAGCAGTGAGCTTACTGGAGGAAATAGGGCGTTCCCTGAATCCTTTAAGTCATTGTGGGGGGTTTAGTTGGTTGTTCACTCTTAGTCCTTAATGTTCATCCCGTTTCACCTATATTATTCAACAGATCCTTGACCAAGTTAGATTTTCCCTTTGGTTTCCCTTCCTTCTCAGCCAGAACCATTTAGACTCTTCACATGACTCCATTTCCCAATGGCTTGTAGATTCCCATGCTTTGTCTAATACCACATGAAACATATTTGTCCAACCAAACAAAAACAAACAACCTTGAACCTCATAACTAGCCTTAAATCAATTTCTAAACCTTTCAAGACACATCTTTATAAACATATTGAGAGATCCCTCTCTGAGACTAGGAGGGCTAGATCCTAGAGCTCTAAAGTCTGGTTTGTATGTTTCCTTGTCTTTTGGTAATCCAATCTATCAAAACACAGGACCCCAACAGAGAGAAGGTGTCAACTGACCATACAAGAAATAATCAAACACTTTTCCATGGTTATACAAAGGATGGTTTCCTCCATCATCATATTTGGAAAAATTTTGTTTATGGGGCTCAACAATAAAATTGCCCTCTTGTGGAACAATGCATTGTATGATAATGGTAAGAAGATGTCAACACTGTGTTATATAATCAATAGGTGCAAAAACAAAATTCTCACCAGGTGCTGAAAGTGAAGTGATGCATGAATGCATGAATAAATCCATGCTCCAAAAGAATAGTGTTGTTGGCCTATGCAAATAGGCTCCTGCCAACCCATAGGTGAATTGTTTGACATGATTGTTGTCAAAGGCTCCTCCAATAATGTTGTTGCAAATATGGAATTCCTCTCCCTGATCATCAAAGGCCAAGGATTATCCCCTTTGCACCATGATAGTTGTTAGTATGATTCTTTCGTCGTAAAATATCACTTTATCTATGCATATCAAGTAGCCCTAACATCAATTATGGTTGCAAAATATCTTTAATTTTGCTGCATACAATTATTTCTAAGCATAAAAGATATTAAGCAGATAAAATGTAAAATGGCTCCATGCATCCAATGGACAAGACAAGAACAATGTATAAAAATAATCTTATATTATATTAACGAATGGGGCACCTGAGAGGAAAACAAGAAAGGTGTTTTCCAGTTCTCCTCAGTGGGATGGGTTCTTGGAAGTCCTCAGTGTTTCAGATCTAAAATTCCTCTCTTTGGTTAATGTGGAAAACCCTAACAAACATGGAACTCAATGGGAGTTCAAAATGCAAAAAAATGAAATTGGTGACCAAAAGTAGATCTAGTGTGATCCAATGCAATGGAGGTGACTAATGAATGGGGAAAACCCTTCTATTTATAACAAAATATTGGGGTGTTCTAGAACTCGGTGCATGAATAAAATATTATTAATCACATTCTAGAATCACCCTTTAGGAATATTTTATTATATTTGTTGGAGGGAAAAGGGTTTTTGACTTGGGTCAATTCCTTTATTTATTATTTAAGGGAAGTGAGGGGAATATAATTAAATAAATAATGGTTTATTTAATTATTTAAAAATGATTTAGTCAAATTTAACTAGGAATAGTATTTAAATAGTGATTTAAATAGCTTATTCTTAGGAAATAATTAAATAAATAATGATTTATTTAATTGATTACCTTGTTTTGGGTTAAATATGACCAAGAAATGTAAACAAATGTGGTGAAAGCGATTTTACTTGGGGTAAAATTAGTCTTACATGGTGTACTTGGGTTCATCTAACGATAATGGGTTAGATGACCAAAAAATGGTGTAACAGATTGCCCCCCAACGTACGATTGTTAGGAGAAAATCGTATGAGCGAAGTACGCTGTAAGAAAAGAATCACTAAACAGCAAGATAGAAATGAAACAGAGGAATTTAAGGTAATCTAAAGTGGTGGAGGACTATACCCTGAGGAGACGATATTTACAGGTGCAACAAGTCTCAAGTGTATGATGTGGTACCAATGTGAAAGGCGGCGGGGGAGGCATACCTATGCCCGCCGAGACAATAGTACAAAGATTAAGGCGTTCGGAAAACCACGTAACACAATAGTAAAACCAATGTTGGCCTAATCATGAGCCAGAAATCAAGAATGATGAATCCCACATACATGCGATGCCTGGAATAATCGTCAGGACTTATACAATAATATGGTGGTACATGAGAAATTAATACACCCAAATGGTCCCTACACACGGGGAAGGGCTCATGAAATCATACTGACACGTGCAAATCGAAGAGGTGCTACAAGCGACTAAGGCCGATATCATCAAATGAGAGGGGCTGCATCAAGTGTTGGAATGAAGAAGTCATCCGGGTATGTGGGGGGCTACCTGCAGGGCCACCCCCTCCTGAGGGTTGAGACATCTCACACACACCCAGGTATCACCAATAGCTGTTGCTGCATCACTGAACCATCAAGTGTGTAGATCACTATCAGGCTGAAAATAACTCGAACCAAGTGTTTGTGCTCAACCTAGTCTCCTAAATTGAGTTCATTTAATAGTCAACCAGGGTTGGTAAACTACTGAAGTGAAGTGCACTGTATGTGCCTAGGTGTTTGTTTCTTAATGCGTTGTGTTTAGTGTTTTATGATGTTTTTGGTCTTTTGATGGTTTTATGTTCACAAGGAAAAGAACTAAATGCTAGTGGAAAGAAGCTACAGGTTAAAAACAGAGTGAAGCCTAATTTTTTGATGACAAATGACAAATGCAAATGAAAATACTGAAACAGATTCAAACCTAAACTATGACTAAGCAGAATACAAAGCTTGATAATGACTTCAAGAAAATGAATCAAAACATAAATTTAACTTGTCCAATTCTTTCATTAAAGGTATTTTGGAAGAGCTTGAGAAATGGGAAACTAAGTATAAAAATTCTCCTAACTAAACAATTAAACAATCAGCTTATAATGATACAACATCTTATCCATGATTAAAGATTTGTTGAAACATATTTGGAGAAGAACATTGGTAACATCATAAGATCTCTACTCTAAGACTAGCTCCTAATTCTATTCTGCAACTTAATTTAACATCACTAAACTTTACTCAAAAGTTATAGATTTCTTTTTAAAGTAGTCTTTTGAGGAAAGGCTTTGTTTATGAAATGGTAAAGAGGTTGCAAAAGTACTTCACGCCTTGGGCTGATACTGTCTTCTGTCCAGATGGTTATGAGTCAATTATAGATTTGGAACAAAAGAGGTTTTGTAAATAATGAAGGCCGTGGTGTTTAAGTTTAACAACTAATGTAATTTAATATGCAATGGATGACAACTAAATGTGGAATGTAAATACAATGAGCTAAGCTAGAACTAAACTAAGGTGTCACTAGTCTACAATAAATAGTGCTGAACTAACAAGCCATTATCAAACTTAAAATGAATAACAGAGCATGAATTGAATGCAATTTGACTCCGGAGTACCCTAACTAAGTTATCATGCAATTAATCTATGGAATTCTATAGCCTATTTTTTCCATCATGAATGGTATTTTGGAAGAGCTTGTTAGAACAATCCTGGCTGTACAATTCAGTGCAAATGCAAACATAAAGACTGAAAGCAATTACAATTAAAAACTAAGACATCACATCTATTTCCTACCCATTGTTATGATATTTTGGAAGAGCATTTTAAGAGTAAGATCAGCTATGCTACTTAGTGTAAAAAAACAACTGAAACCTTCAGTATCACAGTCATGCCTTAGACATCATAAGGATTTTTTGGAAGATTTTACTAGAATAAGTTCAACTGTGATAATGAACAAAAGAAATTACAAATAAATCCTACAACACTACAGCCATTTCCCATTCATTATCATGATCTTTTGGAAGAGTTTCTTAGAACAAGTATAGCTATAGTGGCTAATGAAATTAACTATGAACTCAAACTTCAAAAATGTGAAAACGACTAAGATACTTATCTAGATTACGAAAGTAAAGCCGTGCAGGAGGCAGGGGCCCTCTACCACCAGACGGAATCTAACTCAAAATCAACTCAACGCATTCAAAGCAATGCTGTCTTCTTCATTAAAGGAAAATAACTTGAAACAGAGTATTCTCGGTCTTCAGAAATATAGCAGTCAATCCATGAAATCTAATCAAAATCTAGAGCTAGCCTCTCGGTTTCCCGAGTGCATTTATATCAAATCTTCATAACAGAACTTGCAACAATACGGGGATCATTGTCTTTTCATATCAAAATCATATTAGAACTCTAAATATGGCAGCATAGAGGGACAAAGGACATCTGGACTGTCCTAGTCCTATTAGGAGTTTGCCTCCTTGAATGAGTTCCCATGTACCAAAACCACGTCCAGAATTCGGTTCATTATTCATGGTGAGCAACGAACGATGAGGACATGATGTGGAATATACCCATGTGTGGCTTTTCCTGAGAGGACACCTGGAACATGCTTGAACGTGAAGACAGCTACAGAATTGGTGATTAGCTACGGAATGTCTGCATTCTGTAGCTAGTTTCAGTTAAAAATGCATTACAATGACAAAATCACAAAACTTAGCAAGTTAGCCATGTTATTCATTCTAAAAGTAATTTTAACTAATTTCATTGATCATTTGGGCCTGGGATAACAATGGAAAAAGGAAAATGGAGTGAAGTAAGATAAAAGAAAGAACAATCTTGGGGCTCAACATACCCCCACTGCTGACTTCTTGCATGTCCTCATGCAACTTATTCCATAAACTCAGAGACTTCTGCAAGAACATCCAACCCTCTTTTTCTTCTTTGCCTAGAAGTTAAAGGTTTTCTGGGTTTCCTGATGACTAACTTGAACCTTAAATTGGTAAGTGCCCTGATTAGCTTCTTGTTCCTCTTTTTCAACTTTTCATTTGCCTTTTCCACTTTGTCCATTTGTATAGACAGGGTTGAGTTCATACTAGTTTTGAGTTTGACTTGTTCCTTCAGAATATCATTCTCAGTTTTGATATGTCTATTAAGTACTTCCAGCTCATACCTATCTCTTCTTAACACATCTATTTCGGACAGTGGAGGAATAGGGGTTCTATCTCTACTCTCTAAAGCTTTCCTTTCCAATGTTTCAACATAGTCATAAACTTCTTGCTGTGCAGGGTCAATTTCAGGGGTTTCTTCATTAAAATCTTCTTCAACATCTTCTTCAATAGATGTTTCCTCATCTTCTATGTTTATCACCCCGGTTTGTTTGATCTGTGTTTTCCTTAGTTTCCCCCTGAGTCTATGGATTCTTCTTGGCTGGAATGATCCCTCTCCCTTTTCTATGGCAGATTTTTTGATTACCCTCTCTTCCTTAAGCTGTCTCTTAATCTGAGTCAACTTCTCAGAGATTATTTCTTCACTACTTTCCTGTACTATTTTGTCAATTTCAATTTTAGAGGCTCTCCATTTTCTGCTTCTCCTTGTAGGCTGATGTTTAGGTGAAGGCTCTTTTGGTTCCTCAAAGTGATTTCTTACCAAGAAATTATCCCTAGTATCTTTTGTTTTGGCTAAATGGTGTTCAATTAAAATCTTAACCAAGCCATGATGGTATAGAGTTGTCTCTAGGAATTGGACTCTCCTTTGAACACTAGAAGCCATCTTTTTTAAACATTGAAGCAAGAAATATGGCAAATTTAGCTCTTCCTCCAGAAAATGCATTATCAACCTAATATGGTAAACATAAAATGTGCCATATCTACCTTCACAAGTGATAAATTTTTGTAGGATAAGCAATATGTTTCTCCATTTATTTTTTAATGTAGAACTTGGAATTCCCTTTTTAAACACAGTGACATCCATACCTGGTGATTTTAGGATTTTCTTCCATGATTCATTATAAAATTCTCTGTTTTTAAACCATCTTTCTCCATGTCTAAGCAATCCTGTTGCTTCTGCAATAAAAACCTCTGTGACAGTGAATTTAACATCTCCAACTTCAACCTCGGCTCCTTTGAATGACCTTGCAAATGTTTTAGTAACTTCTTTGTGGAAGCCATTAAATTTCTCAAGGAATTGCAGCCATCCTGCCTGTTGCAACATTTCTCTGCTTTGAGGGTATCCTTCTAGGTATTTTGTGCCCACTGGTTCAATTCTCACAATGAGGCCCATAATTTCTTCTTCAATCTTCATATTAGTACTCTTTCTGCTCACGGAGACAATGACTTCAACCCTCAAACTGATATTCCTCTGCTTCACGGTAATAGTGCTTTAATCTTCAAACTGATATACCTCTGCTCACGGTGACAGTGGTTTAATATTTCAAACTGATATACCTCTACTCACGGTGATAGAGATACCTCTGTTTTGCGGAATGAAATGATGAAGGGCTGGCTACGGAATGGAGTGATAGGAAGTAGTTACGGAACGAGTTAATGAAGTGAGGTGAAGAAAACAAATCAATGAGTGAAAAGGCTGTGGAGATTTTTTACAACGGATTCAAAAATAATCATTAAATGATTTGGCTGGGTGACGTGAGAAAATCAAACACTTCAGCCTTTTAACTGCTTAAATGATGATCGGGTATAGAATTTGAAATGAAAGATTTTTATCCAAATTTTTGTGGAGGGTATATTTGGCATGATCAATAAAAATAATCAAAAAAACTTTTCAAATGATTCATAACTAAAACTATACTAAAGTTTATGATATGCCATTATAATTAAAACTTTTTACCTTTGCTTTTCATCTGCTTTTTGTGGTCTCCATATACTTTGTTCTCCTCTGGAAACCATTATTTTGTGAGTCCTCATAATCCCTCTTAATTTTTCTTGTTCATGGATATACTCGATCATTTTGTTGCAATTCAAATTTCTGCTGATCAATGCCTTCAGGATCTGTAGCTGCGGAAAGTCTGATTAGCTGCAGAATGTCTGTTTAGCTGCAGAATGTACCTGTAGAGAATTTTAATCATGGAATGGAGTGGTTTGGAATATAAGTGGAATGTTACATGGAATGAGTGAAGATAAATGATGAAATATGGTATAATGGGATATGTATGAAGTGAATGATGGAGTCGGATGGATTATAATTTATGAAATGAAGTGGAAGAATATAGGAAATGGCTTGCAATCCATGACATGTGTTATTCATTTGTAGAAAAACATCAAACTTTAAATTTTGATATGGAAATGAGGTGGATGAAGTATGGAATGAGATGAATGAAATATGGAATGAAGTGAAATATAAATGAATGAATGAAATGGAGTATGGATGGATAAGTAAATGGAATGAAATGAAATGAGATGGATCATAAGTGCAATGGATATGAACTTATGATTTTGTAACAGCTGCTTGCAGAAAAAAATGGAAAAGTTAGAGTGTCAGAAAGACTCTGATTTTCACCCTATCTTTTCTGTATAAACATGCCAATCAGTGATTGGTTTTCATGTTTATACTTCTTCTTCTTCTTTTCAAAAGAAATGACTTCAGAAAATTCAATCAAGTTGATGAAGAAGAAAGATTCTTCTTCATTAACTTGACATCACTTTTTTCCTGAAACTTCTTGACAAATTCTTCTCTTGAGAGTGGTTTGTGATACAGCTTCAATCTATGACCATTCACAAGAAAAGTGACCTCTTCTTCATCTATTGTCCTGATTTTTACTGCTCCATAATCAAAAAATTTCAACAATTTCATATGGCCCTAGCCAATGTGTTTGAAATTTACCTTGAAAATCCTTGAATTTTGAATCAAACAAGAGAGCCCAGTCACCTTCTTTGAATTTCTTCTCTTTGATGTACTTTCCATTCCATCTAGTCCTTTGCTGTTGGACTAGACTTGTTTTCTGAACTGCATCTTGTTTGATCTCATCCAATTCATTAATATGCTCCAATCTATGCTTTTGTGCCTCCGTTAAATCAAGTCCTAGCTGAACTGCCATTTTGAAAGTTTGAATCTGGAACTCTATGGGAAACAAAACTTGCTTTCCATAAACAAGTTCATAAGGAGTATGGCCTATTGTGTTTCTCCATGTAGTTCTATAGGCCCACAAGGCTTCAAGAAGCCTATCTACCCAATCTCTTCTATGTAAATGAACAGTCTTTGTTAGGATTCCTTCAATGACCTTATTATTAGATTCCACTTGACCATTTGCTTGTGGATGATAAGGAGTCAATTTTCTATGCCTGATTTTGTACCTCTCCATCATTTGTTCCACTAGCCTTGATGTAAATTGAGCTCCTTGATCTGTAACAATTTCCCTTGGGACACCAAAACGAGTAAAAATATCCTCAAAAAGAAAAGTAACTACAGATGCTTCATTAGCAAAAATTAATGGCTTGGCCTCTACCCATTTGGTAACATAATCAGTGAAAACTAATATATATCTCTTTTTTCTTGATGGAGGACTAATAGGTCCTACAAAATCCAAAGCCCATTTTTCAAAAGGTTCAATATGTACCTGAGGTTGTAATGGCATCTCACCTGAAGGAGAAGGTTTCCCTACCCTTTGTCAACTGTCACACCTTTTGACATACTCTTTAACATCCTTAAACAAGGATGGCCAATAATATCCTAAATGAAGGATCTTATAAGCTGTCCTCTTATCAGCAAAGTGTCTGCCACAAGGTTCATCATGACATGCTTTGAGAATCTCAGGCATCTCATCTTCCCGAACACATCTCCTAATGATCAAATCTAGACCTGTCTTGTACAACTCATTAGCAACCCATGAATATTTTGCACTGTCATAAATGATTTTTCTTTTATCTCTTGCATTCATTATTGAAAGAAATTTTCCTGAAACTAAATAATTAGCAATGTCAGCAAACCAAGGAGTTTGAGTAGAAATTGCAAAAAGATATTCATCAGGAAATTGATCTTCAACTGGAGTGTCATCTTTGATGTTTTGGAGTCTAGATAGGAAATCAGCTACTGTGTTTTGTTTTCCAGGCCTATCTAGAATGGTAATGTTGAATTCTTGTAAAAGCAATAACCATATTATGACTCTGCCATTAGTAATTTATTTATTCATTAGGTATCTAATTGCAGAATGATCAGTGTGAACAAAAGTTTCATAGCCTGTTATGTAGTGTCTGAATTTGTTTATGGCATGAACAACAGCTAAAAACTCTTTTTCAGTTACATTATAGTTTAACTCTGCAGGAGTCAAATTTTTACTAGTATAGTAGATGGCATAAGGAATCAGGTCTTTTTTTTCCCAATACTGCTCCTAGAGCTGTTTCAGAAGCATCTGTTGAGATATGAAAAGGTAACTTCCAGTTATGTCCCCTTAAAATAGGTGCTTCAGAAATTTTTGTTTTCAGGGTTTCAAAGGCTAACTGGCAATCAGAATTCCATTTAAATTCACAATCTTTGGTAAGTAATTTGAAGAGTGAAGATGCTATCTTGGTGAAGTTTTCTATAAACCTCCGATAATATCCTGTAAATCCTAGAAAACTCCTAACATCTTTTTGACAACTTGGAATAGATAAGTTAGAGATGACTTCAACTTTTGACTCATCAACTCTAATCCCATCCTCTGAAATGTGATGCCCCAAAACAATACCTTCAGTAAACATCATGAAACATTTCTCATGACTAAGTGAAAGATTTGCTTCCTGACATCTCTTTAAAACTTTTTCCAAGTTTGCTAAAGCTTCTTCAAATGTGTTTCCATAAACTGTGAAATCATCCATGTATACCTCTACACAATCATGTATTAGATCTGAAAAAATTCCTAATACTACCCTTTGGAATGTTGCAGGTGCATTGCATAATCCAAATGGCAATACTCGGTAAGCATAGGTACCCAAGGATAGGTAAATGTGGTTTTGTCTTGATCTTCAAGCACTGCTACTTGGATTTGGTTGTAACCACTAAACCCATCTAGGAATGAGAAGTACTTTTTGCCAGCTAATGTATCTAACACTTGATCTATGAAAGGTAAGGGAAAATGGTCTTTAAGAGTAGCTTTGTTTAATTCTCGGTAGTCAACACATACCCTCCATTTACCATTTTTCTTTGGCATAATTACCAAAGGAGAAACCCACTGACTATCTGAAATAGGATAGATAAAGTTGACATTCAACAATTTCTGCAATTCTTCTTTAACAATCTCCCTAAGATTTGGATTCATCCGTCTTTGAGGTTGTCTGATTGGTTTACAATTTTCCTCTATGTAGATGTGATGAGTGCAAGTCTTGGGGCTTATCCATTTCATATCAGCATACTCCCATGCATATGCAGAAGAATGTCTCTGTAAAATCTTGACTAGCTCTTCTTGTTGAGATTTTTCTAGGTTCTTGTTTATGTTTAAAGTTTTGCCTGGAAATATCTCAATTATAGAGCTGCCAAATTTATCCATATAATAAAGAGACATCTGTCTTGATGACAAAAACTCAATGTTGGATTCTTCTTGAAATTTTTCATGTTTGTATTCCGAAGAGGATTCAAGAGGATTCAAATTTTTCTAGAGTATTCAGAATTTGATTATCTTCACTAATTTCTAAAATTGTGAAGAGAGGTTGTAAATCTTCTTCATCCTCTATCCATTGAGTATCATCTAAATCTATATTTGTCCTAGCTGGAGGATACAAAGTGAATTTCTTAGTTGAACTACCATCAGAGATGTGCATATCACCGGATCTACAACTAATAAAAGCATCAGATGTAGCCAACCAAGGTCTTCCTAATATAACAGGATGTCCTCCTAGATTATTCTTAGGAGTTAGGATCATGAAATCCACAGGGTACTCCCAAGAATCTAGGGACACTGGAATGTCTTCTATTACCCCATCAGGTTTGATCACAGATCTGTCTGCTAATTGTAATAAATAGAAGATTAGGAAGTTTCAGTTTATCCATGATTTGTCTACTCATGATATTGATTGTTGCTCCTAAATCAATGAGTGTGTTTTGGATTTAAATTCCATTGATGTGAATTTTAACAACTGGATTTCCTGGGTCAAGATACTTTGGAATAGAAATCTTACCCATCATAATGTCTGCTATTTTTCCTGCCAGTTGAATTTTCTTTGTTTCTCTTATTCTTTTTCTTGTTTTCTTCATGCTCAACTCCTTTATTGTTTTGGCTAAAATTGGAATTTCCTTGATGGCTTGTAATAATGGAATTTTAATACAAACATTTCTCAACTCATCTAGGAAATCATAATTAGGCACCATAATTTGTTTTTCTACACCTCTATCAATTTGTAATCTTTCTGGAAAGGGAGGTATAGAAGTAGATGTGGATGGTTGCTCTAATACAGGAGTTGAAATTATTGGATTTTTTTGCTTTAATTTTTCAGTGTTTGGGTCTTGAAAAGATGTATCTTCTTCAAGACTTTTATTCACCCGTAGAGAATCTTCCTCAGAGTTATCTTGTTCTTGTATGATCACAGAAGGTTTCCTCTTTTCAAGTATTCTTCCAGACCTAAGTTGAACATCAATAAGGTCTAAAGGAGTAATTAAATAAGTTGGAAATTGTTGGCCTTCTATCATGCATGTGTTCTGAGGATTTTTATTGTTGGGGTTTGGTATGGGTTGCGCAGGCAACTGATTTGGTTTTTGAGGAAATGGTAATGGAAGTGGTTGATTTTGATGTGGTAGGTTCTGATGATGTTGTTGAAGATTTTGTTGAAAATTTTGTTGAGGATTTTGAGGAGAAAAATGTGGGTATGGTGGATAGGATGGTGGATACTGATAGTACTGAGAGTATCTTCCATAGGGACTTTGTGCTCCTTGTGCCCAAGCTTGAGATTGATTTTGAAATTGAGGCCAAAGTTGCTGCCGAGAATTCCAATTTGGTGGAGGTTGGTTATACATTTTATCATGGAATCCTTGTGTTTGAGGTCCTTGCCAAGGCCTTCTAGAGACAAAATTGAGAGATTCTGTGGAATTTGTAGGAGTTTCCTCTTGAAAGACAACTTTGAGACCAGGAAGGGAAGGAAAATTCTTGGTCTCATGTTTTTCAGAACAAATGACACAGGTCTCTACAACTTTTACATCCAAAGGACACTCTCTCAAGGCATGTTTCTTTCTACATTTGGGACAAAAGATTGCCAAGGCATCAAATTCAGCTTTTTGCTTGTTTTGTATCTTAAGGGTGTCTATTTGTTCACTAAGACTCCCTAAGATGTCATATTTGAAATCATCAAGCATGTGTCCTATTTCTGATCTACTTACTGTCCCAGAAGCAGACTTACTTGCCCTTGCAAGAGCAGGATCTCTTGGAACTTTTACAGTTTTAGATTTTCCTCTTGAAAGGTTGATACATAACTCAGATATTTCAGGTAATGTGAGCTGTGATATATCCCCTTTTCCCATCATGTTAAGGATATCCAACCATTCATCCATAATTGTTTTCAACAAAAGAGCTTTTAAGGTGTCTTGATCTAGGTTTTCCATTTTTTCTCTTTTGATGTTGTAATGAAATCTCTCCAACAAATCTTCCAAGTTTTCATCTTCTTTTTGTAACATCTTAAACACTTCTTCCTTATGATTGACCGGCATACAATAATCCAAATACCTCTCTAGAAATGCTTGTTTCATATCTGCCCATGTTCTAATAGAACTGTTGATCAAACTCATAAACCACTTCAATGCTTCTCCTTTCAATGTTGAAGGAAATAGTTTAAGTTTTTGAGCATCTTGTAAGTAGTCATAAGTTCTACACAGGATTTCAAATTCAAATAGGAAGGTTTCAGGATCTTCAGTTTTAATTCCATAGAAGTTTGGAAGGATAGAGGGTGAAATGTTTTTCATGGTTGTATTAGTTTCTTCATATATTATAGGAAACCCAAAAGAGCTTCCCATTTCTCTTCTACCTATTCCTCCTTCTGCACCTCTACCTGCTTCTCCTCTGCCTCCTTCTCCTCTACCTCTACCTCTACCTCCAAATAATGTGTGTTCTCCATTAAAGCCTCCTCCTCCCCCTTCTTCTGCCATGGTTGATTCTCCTGTGGAAGTGGAAAAGTTTGTGTCCCTAACAGAAGTCTTTGGATCTTCTTCTAAGGCAGGTTTAGTGGTGGAAAGTTTCTCTAATGGAATATATGATCTTAGGTCTTCTAGAAGTCCAGGATTAGTAAAGGATGGAATGTGGGTCTGAGTTGAAGGTGTACTAGCTCTTGGTCTAGGTGAAACAAGTGGTGTTCTAGAAATCAAACTTCTGCTTCTGCTGCTTATGAGTCTACTCCTTGAGTCTCTCTCTCTATGCATATAACTGTTTTTGGGAGTTAAGAAACAAAGGTTACCTAGTTTTCACTTCCCCGGCAATGGCGCCAAAATGTTTGTGCTCAACCTAGTCTCCTAAATTGAGTTCATTTAATTGTCAACCAGGGTTGGTAAATTGCTGAAGTGAAGTGCACTGTATGTGCCTAGGTGTTTGTTTCTTACTGCGTTGTGTTTAGTGTTTTATGATGTTTTTGGTCTTTTGATGGTTTTATGTTCACAAGGAAAAGAACTAAATGCCGGTGGAAAGAAGCTACTGGTTAAAAACAAAGTGAAGCCTAATTTGTTGATGACAAATAACAAATGCAAATACTAAGACAGAACCAAACCTAAACTATGACTTAGCAAAAATACAAAGCTTGATAATGACTTCAAGAAAATGAATCACAACATGAATTTAACTTGTCCAAACCATTCATTAAGGATATTTTGGAAGAGCTTGAGGAATGGACAACTAAGTGTAAAAATTCTCCTAATTAAACAATTAAACAATTAACTTGTAATGATACAACATCTCATCCATGATTAAAGGTTTGTGAAACATATTTGAAAAAGAACATTTGTAACATCAAAAGATCTCTACTCTAAAACTAGCTCCTAATTCTGTTCTGCAACTTAGTTTAACACCACTAAACTTCACTCAAAGGTTATAGATTTTTAGAATAGTCTTTTGAGGAAAGGTTTGTTTGTGAAATGAGAAAAAAAAGGTTGCAGAAGTACTCCAGGCCTTGGACTATTACTATCTTCTGTCCAGATGGTTATGAGTCAATTATAGATTTGGAACAAAAGAGGTTTTGTAAATAATGAAGGCCGTAGTGTTTAAGTTTAACAACTAATGTAATTTAATATGCAATGGATGACAACTAAATGTGGAATGTAAATACAATGAGCTAAGCTAGAACTGAACTAAGGTGTCACTAGTCTACAATAAACAGTGCTGAACTAACAAGCCATTATCAAACTTAAAACGAAATAACAGAGCATGAATTGAATGTGATTTGACTCCGGAGTGCCCTAACTAAGTTATCATGCAATTAATCTATGGAATTCTACAGCCTATTTTTTCCATCATGAATGGTATTTTGGAAGAGCTTGTTAGAACAATCCTGGCTGTACAATTCAATGCAAATGCAAACATGAAAACTGAAAGCAATTACAATTAAAAACTAAGACATCACAGCTATTTCCTACCCATTGTTATGATATTTTGGAAGAGTGTTTTAAGAGTAAGATCAGCTATGCTACTTAGTGTAAACAAGCAACTGAAACCTTCAGTATCACAGTCATGCCTTAGTCATCATAATGATTTTTTGGAAGAGTTTACTAGAATAAGTTCAACTGTGATAATGAACAAAAGAAATTACAAATAAAACCTATAACACTACAGCCATTTCCCATTCATTATCATGATTTTTTGGAAGAGTTTCTTAGAACAAGTATAGCTATAGTGACTAATGAAATTAACTATGAACTCAAACTTCAAAAACATGAAAAAAACTAAGATACTTATCTAAATTACGAAAGTAAAGCTGTTCAGGAGGCAGGGGCCCTCTACCACCAGACGGAATCTAACTCAAAATCAACTCAACGCGTTCAAAGCAATGTTGTATTCTTCATTAAAGGAAAATAACTTAAAACAGAGTATTCTCGGTCTTCAGAAATATAGCAGTCAATCTCTGAAATCTAAGCAAAATCTAGAGCTAGCCTCTCGGTTTCCCGAGTGCATTTATATCAAATCTTCATAACAGAACTTGCAACAATACGGGGATCATTGTATTTTCATATCAAAATCGTACTAGAACTCTAAAGATGGTAGCGTAGAGGGACAAAGGACATCTGGACTGTCCTAGTCCTATTAGGAGTCTGCCTCCTTGAATGAGTTCCCACGTACCAAAACCACGTCCAGAATTCGGTTCATTCTTCATGGTGAGCAATGAACGATGAGGACATGATGTGGAATATACCCATGTGTGGCTTTTCCTGAGAGGACACTTGGAACATGCTTGAACGTGAAGACAGCTGCAGAATTGGTGGTTAGCTACGGAATGTCTGCATTCTGTAGCTAGTTTCAGTTAAAAATGCATTACAATGACAAAATCACAAAACTTAGCAAGTTAGCCATGTTATTCATTCTAAAAGTAATTTTAACTAATTTCATTGATCATTTGGGCCTGGGATAACAATGGAAAAAGGAAAATGGAGTGAAGTAAGATAAAAAAAGAACAATCTTAGGGTTCAACACCAAGGTACACTGCCCCTTAGACCTGACTTCTGGATTAAATGCACTGATGTCGACAGAAGTCAGGCCATCATGGGTAGGGAAATAAGGGAACCCCAATGAAGGCACGAGAGAAAATAGTGGAGCGACGAATAGACAGACACTAATGATGATGAACTGAGGTATACAAAGTGGCGGATGGACAACTTCCCTTGTTAGAACATAAAAAACATGGATGGCTTGGCAGCGACGGACACAACATCATGAGGGATAGGGGACAAGGGGACTGAGGGTCATATTGTGCAACACGAGAGGTGGACCAAGTAATGAAGGGTGGAGAACTATAGCGGGATATAAAGGGATGCGAGATAGACTCCAGGACTGATGATGACTCAACTCGGATGCTCTAAACAAGGGCGACTCGATGGTGCTTCCATATAGTAAAGGTCCGATGGGGAACCATACAAACATGAGTACAATAGGGTATCTCATGATGAAAATCAACATGAACAGAGAAAAGTAAGGAGGCAAAGTGGTGCTCCAGGTACAAGTGTTGTAAGTGAAGAAATTCGATTTGGAGGAGAGAAGAAAAGGGCCTTCATGGACAAAATGTGTCGTGGTGAAGTATCAGAACATAAAAAAATGATAGATACCCATTTGAGTGCTTGGTGAGATCTTTCCAACGGTGCAGACAGTGTGTCAAACGGGGCTACAGTTTGGTTGCAGCGGGCGAAAAAAGAAAAAACAGGGGTTTTCTTCTAATAGGGAGTTTTCTCTCTGAAATAATTCATTTGCTTGTGTAGCTGTGGTGAATGTGGAGAGGAGAGAAGGCCCTAAATATTGTGGTGATCGTAGCGGACAAACCGACCGTTGGAATTGCAATCCGTCAGTTGCAGGTAAGAGGCCTAATCCTAAGCTTTGTTTTTGATGGATTGAAGTTGCAGATTAGGGTTTTAAATTCTAGAAACTACCCCTACTTCCTCATTACGGTCGGGTCGCACTTTTTGGTGCAAAATATGCGACCTAGGACGCATGTTTTGGCCTAAAAAGCACAACCTGGCCCAGGTTTGGCCCAAAAAGTGTGACCTGCTAGGTGTGGGAGGTTTCAGTGCTGTTATGGGCTGAAATTATATTTTTGTGTAAGATAATACAGTTTTGTTGATCTGGAGGCTGATAGAAATGATGTTTTTGTGCAGATATGGTAGATATACGAATAAACTAGAGAGAGAGAGAATTAGGTACACTACGGATGGAGATCCAGGCGGATCAGGGTGTCCGTCATGCACTGGCTAGACATGGGGTTCTGAAATTTTTGGAGAACCCTTTGATGAGGGATGGAGAGCCCTTGTTGGCCCAGATTATCAGTTATTGGGATCTAGATCATGAGGCGTTTGTAGTGTAGGGGCACAGGATCGAGTTGACGGTCCAGTATTTGTATTTCTTGACTGGTCTCCCACCGTTGGGGATGGTGGGAAATACGCAGCCAGTGTTACCACGGGGGCGTAACATTATGGAGTTTGTTGAGCGACATTTTCGACCGAGTGTCCGATTCAAGGGGACTCGGATATCCATTGGGAATCTAGAGAGGTTGGAGACCTGGGCAGTGGCCGCAGCACTGTTGCGGATCTTGGGCAGTCAGGCGCTCCATCACATCACTAGAGGGCAGATGATGATTGTAGAGAGTGTGTTGGGTGGGACCTACTATGGGTGGGCCCAGATGATGTTGGTGTCACTGAAACGATAGTTGTTGCTATGTAAGCGGAAAATGAATCATGATTGTGCGTATGGGACAGTATTGTGCTCTTTCTTGATTGAGAAGATCCCAACCTTACGACCTCGTATACAGTTGCCTGATGGGGGCCCAAGAGAGCCTCGGATGGAGCGGTGTGGACGACTACTGAGTAGAGGAGGAGGAGGGGTGGTCGGGAGGGTGTTTCGACCAGAGTTCTTTGCCCATTGGGATCAAATGTCGTTATACATAGACGACTATCCCTATAGTGGGATGAGTTATTAGGGAGATCCGGACTTGCCGCTGCCACCTGGTCGAGTATGGGGACCGAATGGTAAGTGACAAGAAACTAACCTATTATGGTCCTTTTTATAGTTTGTGACTAGTATTCATGGTGCTAATCCTTATATTGTTTGGGATGCAGATATAGCTCCAGTTAAACCGGTCGGATATATGGGTCGACCCGCAGCAGCAGGCGCTACATGCACAAGTGGATCGAGGATAGGACAGAATGAAGAGATGGCCGCACTGGTGGAGGACCTCCGTCGGAGATGTGAGGGGCTGCTGACCGGTGTGTCAGAGCGTGGTTGGCATAATTTAGATGACCGATACATAGATTTTTGTATTGGGCTCCCCTCGGAATGGCGAGGGATCATGCGACGCATGGTGATGGCCGGGCAGATGGTGCGTGATCTATGAGCTGCGGGAGTAGAGCCGTTGGCTCGGGATCCGCCAGAGAGGGACTAGGTGTGGGGCAGGTGGTGTCCCCTAGTAGTGATGTAGGGGTAAGTGGTGCTCCCCAATTTTGTAGTAGTGGTTTTGTAACATGCTATGGGCATGTCATATGTTTCAAAGTATATGGACTTTTAAAACACATGTTATATATATATGAGTTTTATGTGTATTTTGTGGATGCTATTGTTTGATATGTGATAAATTCCAGTCTAGAACATGGTTTGCAATCTGATCTACGTAGTGATTGTGACTTCTAGGGATGTGGTTGAATGAAATAAATCTAAATTCCCGTATCAAAAGTCTCACCCATAAATATTGTCTAAACAGGATAGGATTATGCACATGGTAGACGCCATTAATTTGTAATACGATAAGCAAGGAATCTAAATAAACTTGCAAATGGAGGATGCGATGGGAGAGAGCGTCAGCTAAGAGGCCACGAACGACATCATACTCGGCCTGGTTATTGGTGGCGGTACCAATGCAGACCCCATTTGCAAGAACAAGGGTATGCACAGGGGTAAAGATGGCCCAGGCGGCTGAGGCGAGGTTTCAGGAATACCGACTCGCGCCATCGGCGTAACCAATGTAATGAGTGGACGAGAGGGTTGAGGGAACAACATCACAAGATAAGAGAAGTGAGGAAGATCGAGGACTTGTGTTGTGACGTACATCATAGAGACGGATGGGAGTATCAGGGTTAGGTGAAGAGAGTGGAAGGTGGTGGAAACCGCAAGAGGCGGAAAATTTACCGAGATCATCATTCATGGCGGAAAGGCGCAAAAATGGGTCACCAAAGGAAATGACAGAAGAGCAAGTAAAAATATGGTCACAACATGAAGAGCCCAAGAATGGTGTTGAAGAGGGATCAGATGAAAAAGGCGGAGTGGATACAGAAGGGATGTACTCCGAGGGTTGGGCAGATGATGATAGGTACAAGAGAGGAGTAGCAGATTCAGACATTTCAACATCAGGGGGAGGGATGTAAATGGTGGCTGGGGGATCCTCGAGTAAACTCGATGCATATTGAGCAAGGATGGGCGAGGTGGATTGATTATGTTCCACTTCATACTCGCAGATGACCTCTAAAGAGGCGCGGTAATGCGTGAGGTGGGGAAAATGGTGAGAATAATGGCCATGGACACCACATAACGCACAGGGTTTGTTGGTGCGAAGTGCCTTTGGGTTCTTGGTTAAGGGTGCGGAGGAAACAGAGGTTTCCAAGGCTGACGATTCAGGGAACGCAACTTTGACCATGGGTTGGAGACGGGGCAACTCAAGACAAGTATGGGTGGCATGGCCGTTAGCATCACACAAAGTGCAAGGCTTGGTGGGTGGAGGGGGAATAGGATCGGGAGTAGTGGCTTGATATTTGGAGGCCCCCTGCGAGTTTTTCTTTTCTTACCCATAGCATTATCAGCATGAGGAGGGTCGTGCGACGGGGCTAGAGGTACCGTAGCGGTGGAAGGAGCAACGGGAATCGGTTGAATTGGTGTCACAGAAATGTATGGTTTAGGGTGGCCGGCAGGGGTTTCGGTTGGAGGAGTAAGATACCATACCGGTATGCCCAAAGTTAAATTTGGTAGGCAAAGGGTGGCCATGACAGGAACCGAATAGACGCCAGGGGGTGGGCCAAGGAAAGGAATTTGATCGGTGGAGTAATGGCCAGGAGGGATGGTTCCTAAATGGGGGAGGCCGGAGGGAACCGAGGTGGGAGGATAAGGAGGTTCTGGGGTGTGCGGAGGTGAAGGACCCGATGGGAGAGTTTGAAACAGCTGAGGCGAAGGGCTAGGAGTAGGGTGGGTCGGATGAGGAGGAGGTTGCTGACTAGCCAGAGCAGGTTGCAGGGGGGCAACCTGAGACGATTGCATCATGCAAACATTCGCCGAGCTAGGGTCAGAGATAGGAAGGGGGGGGGACCGGGGAAAGTGCCAAGAAAAGAGGAGTCTTTGTAGATGTCAGGGGAGACACTAGTCAAAGAATCGACAGTTTGATTATTGGTGACAGTAGAGATGGTGGACTCAGGTAAGGTCTGAGATTTAGGTTCATGATACGACAAATGGTCAATGGTGACGATCTTGTCATTATGAGGGAAAAACATCTTGTGGTGGACTACGGATGGGACAGAAGACATGGCATAGGTGTAACTACACCCCAAAAGGATGTTGTAGTCAAGAGGGGCATCAATAAATTCAACGTCGACACAGACAGTCTTATCGGCAAGGGTGATAGGGTAGTTACGTAAAGGACCAATGGGTTGGGAGGCATGGCCATCCCACGCATGGAGGGTGATGGTGGAAGGGACCAGCTCAGGGGATCTGAGTTGTTCCAAACCGAAGCAGACATTACATAGGTAGATGCCCCCTCATCAATAATATAGCGAGCGACATTGGCATTTCAGATTTTGACTGGGAGTTGGAAAGCAACTGAAGGAGGAAGAGGGGGATGGTCAGACTGACGAGCGTCGAAAAAAATTAATAGGTCATCAACCGGATCTACAACACCCATGGCAGATAGTAGAGCTTTCTTTTAAGAAGGACATGACTGGAGGAGTTCCAGTGTTGAAATGGCAGCTGGATATTGTGCCAGATCGTCTACTATGTTGTAGGAATGGGCAGCCCAACCAGAGGCAGCATTTCAGTGTAATGGACCCTTAGGAAGTTAGTGTGTACCTCAACATTGGGTGGAGGGATTTGTAAGGGACCATTGGGTGTCGATAGAGGCTCTGTATAAGTTGAGGATGGGGACTCGGAGACAGACGGTACGGGAGGCGGGGAGTATTGATGAGACCAGGTTTGAAGGTTAAGGTCAACAGTGAGAGGTTGGTCAGAGGACATCATAATAATCTGGTAATCGGAAGAACCAGAAGGAGAAGGTTGAGTGGATGCCGAGGCATGAGTAGCCACAAATCCTTGTTGAGGGAAAGGATTGGTAAACACAGTGGGCTGAGAGGTATAAGTAATGGGGGGGACAGGGGGAGAGGAGTTTTGTCCCCGAATGGTGGCCTAAGACTCCCACATCTGTCGCATCCGTGGTAAGAGGGGACAATCGTGAGTGTAGTGACCGAAAACACCACAACATGAACAGGGCTTATTTGTGCGAAGCTGCCTGTCCTGCTTAGGGTGGGAGCCCTGGGGCTGGGTAGTGGTGTTAGGGTCAATACTAGAAGGATTGGATCCATGATTACCAGAGGCATATGGATTTCCTCTCCTCCGCCGTTGAGAAGGAGGAGGAGTAGTCGCACCGTGTTGCGCAAATACGTGCCCTGGAGGGGGTAGTAAGTGCGGCTGTGGGGGTGGAGGAGGCGAGGGAGAGGGAGGTCCAAATGCCAAAGGAGCTGGGACACCAGGTTGCGGATAAGGGTAAGGGTGAGAATGGGCAACATTGAGGTAAGCAGGAGAGTGTGAAAAAGGAGGAGGCATGCCAAAGCCTGGATACATGGTTCCGGGATGGGGAAAGGTGCTGGAGGTGCTGGCCCCGCCAGGAGGAAAACCATAGGGCATAAGAGGTTGAGTGGAGGTATGAGACATAGCTCTGATGATACCGTCAGCAGAGTGAGAGGTCTCGGAGGCGTGAGTGCCCCTGGGCTTGGGGAGATCAGGAAGGACAGTATAAACATAACCAGACTGGGCATAGATAAGGTCATATTTTAAGGTGATTTGAAGGGCGACTTCTTCGGTTTGGGGGAAATGGGAGGCAACATCTTTGCCAATGGGAGGTAAGAGAGAGCGAAGGAACCAATCCATGTAAACTCAATCTTCAAAGGGGGGAGCACGGCATAAGATTCGTCGTCGACACCACTCCTAGACATGAGCGGAGAGACGCATTGAAGAGGATTGATGAAAGGAGGTCAATAGTTCAGTGCCAGTGTCGTATCGGAGAGGGAGCTGGAAATAAGACAAAAAGGCTTGGGCAATGGTTGCAAAAGTGGTATGGGAAGAGTTGGCTTGATCAACATACCATTTGGATGCTTCTCCAGTAAGGGTGCGTTGGAATAAACAAAGATGAATGGAGTCATCGGTGATGGAATTAGAGGAGCACCACATGTGGAAAGATCGGATATGATTGGAGGGATCTTCACTAGCAAGGCCTTCAAACTTGGGAATGTCAGAGGGGAGCTTGGTTGGCATAGCAGGCCAACTGACATCATGGCGGATAGGATCATTGATAAGCTGATTGAAGTCGGGAAGACTGAGGCCGGCCATATACGAAAGTAATGGGGCCGTCGAGGTAGGTCCCGTAGTGGTTCCACTGGAAGTGGACCCAGCAGTAGAACTGGGTTTAGGGCTAGGTCCAGAACTAGACATGGTGGAGGTAAAGGGGGGAGAACCAGAAGGACGGGGAGAACCCGAACAATCAGAGGAAGAGTCAGAGTGTGGACTCGGGGGAGGACTTACTCAATGAAGACGGGAAGGAGGAAGTCGACCAATCAGAAACTGAGGGTGAAGGCCAAGAATTCGTCGGGATAAACGCCTTGGAGGTGCAATGATGACGGGGAGAAGAAGGACCGACCAGGGCAGCAAGGTACAAAAGCAAGACGCGACAAGGGCAAGGAGGTGCAGTTTCGATTAATTTTAGAGTCTTTTCTAGGCGGTGTTAACCAGGCTCTTCTTCACTTAGGGTCAGTGTGTGGCGTGCATTAATTTTAATTGATTAAACCCAGAAATTTTGAGCGTAAAATAAAAAGTGTGCTGCGGAATGGAAAAGAAATATGCAGTAAATAAGATTGAAAGAACAGAAAAATTAGCAACTAAAAAGGCAGCAATCGAACCCAAGAAGGTGGGTTTCTCAAAACTAGTCTAGAAGGGGCAGAGCACGCTAACAAGAGACCAATAGATCGAAGGTCCGGGGGGATTGGGATCTAATGGAGGAATTTGCTGGAAAGTGGTGCAGAAAGCAGCAAAGAGGCAGGGGCAAGGTTGCTACTAGAAAATAGGATATCAGCTAAAAATAGGGGGTCAAAGGGGTGACCCTAGAGATGAACCCAAACAAAGCGAAAGGAAGTGTATTGAAAGGGAAGAAAAGCTGACCTATGAGGATCTGAATAGGAGGTATCAGATCTAAAATAAGGCTGAAACTTCTGGAAATTCAGACGTCTGAAAACAACAACAAACTCTCCCACAAAAAGTGGAGGGAACTGAAGCCCTAAGGGGCAAGATTCCCACTTAGGTGAGTGAAATAGATCAACAACAGGTCTGAACAGGTGGAGACAGAGGCTGAAAAACCTTGACAGAAGCTTCAGTGAAACCTAGAAAAAGTGCTGGCAGATTGCAGAAAAAATTGCAGGTCATAGATTTGGACTTGTTTTCAGGCTAGGTCACAGATTTAGGGCAGAAAAGTGCGACCTCAAGGCCAGTCACACTTTTTGGGCCGATAAGTGCAACCTGCAGATCCAGGTCTAGCGGCGGCAGATTTCAGAATATTTTGTCGTCTCAGCAGTGGATGATGTTGATCACCTGCGTAAAGGCCAGAAACACACGGAAGTTAGAAATTTGAATGTTTGAGGGTTTTAGAGGGGAAAACTAACATAAAAATGGGAAAAAATAAAAAATGGAAGAGAAACCCTAGGGTCTGAAACAACTGGATATGCAGGAAGATAGAAAACGACAGTGGTCGCAAAAGAAAACCCATGTGGAGTTCCCAATTGTTAGTATGATTCTTTCGTCGTAAAAGATCAGTTTAGCTAGGCATATCAAGTAGCCCTAACGTCAAGTATGGCTGCAAAATATCTTTAATTTTGCTGCATACAATTAGATCTAAGCATAAAAGATATTAAGCAGATAAAATGTAAAATGGCTCCATGCATCCAATGAACAAGACAAGAACAATGTATAAAAAGAATCTTATATTATATTAACGAATGCGGCACCTGAGAGGAAAACAAGAAAGGTGTTTTCTAGTTCTCCTCAGTGGGATGGGTTCTTGGAAGTCCTCAGTGTTTCAGATCTAAAATTCCTCTCTTTGGTTAATGTGGAAAACCCTAACAAACATGGAACTCAATGGGAGTTCAAAATGCAAACAAATGAAATTGGTGACCAAAAGTAGATCTAGTGTGATCCAATGCAATGGAGGTGACTAATGAATGGGGAAAACCCTTCTATTTATAACAAAATATTGGGGTGTTCTAGAACTCGGTGCATGAATAAAATATTATTAATCGCATTCTAGAATCACCCTTTAGGAATATTTTATTATATTTTTTGGAGGGAAAATGGTTTTTGACTTGGGTCAATTCCTTTATTTATAAATAATAAATAAATAAATGATTTATTTATTATTTAAGGGAAATGAGGGGAATATAATTAAATAAATAATGGTTTATTTAATTATTTGAAAATGATTTAGTCAAATTTAACTAGGAATAGTATTTAAATAATGATTTAAATAGCTTATTCTTAGGAAATAATTAAATAAATAATGATTTATTTAATTGATTACCTTGTTTTGGGTTAAATATGACCAAGAAATGTAAACAAATGTGGTGAAAGAAATTTTACTTGGGGTAAAATTAGTCTTAAATGGTGTACTTGGGTTCATCTAATGATAGTGGGTTAGATGACCAAAAAATGGTGTAACAATAGTTCCATCTCCTACTCCTGCAACATCATGCAACATGTGAGAGAAAATTTGCCCTTGCTCTCCCAAGAACAACCAAAGAAACAAAATATTTTTCTACCTCCTCATACTTTCATCATACAAGACATGTGATGAAGAAATAATGAATGATATGAATGTCACATTGATACCATGCATCCATAATTTTTGTTGTTCAATGATGCAATAATCCTACCACATCTCCTCCATCCCCATACCCTTATAAAAAGTGTATTCCAAGTGATGGCCAAACTCCTTCAAGAGTAACCCGTGCAGCCATGCCTCCTGCTGCCCGGTATCATAGATCTGTAAGTAGCTTTCCAGCTTCTTGCTCACCACCCACATCCACTCAATCATTTGTGGATTTTTTCCATCCCTCATCTTGGTACTCCTCCCGTGAGGGCTACCATCATCCCACATCATATTTCTTCACTTCATGGGATTTCAAAATGCAATCTTCTCAAGGATAAATTTGATCCCATAAGGACCCAAATAGGTGGTAGGAAAAAACCTCCCATCATGATGTGTATGGCTCAAGAAGTGTCCAAAATAATCATGAGAGATGTTATCCATCTGAATATGTCCTCCATCATCTATCTTCTCCTCCTTGAATCCATGATTATCCAAGTGTGAGAAGGGAAGAACCTCCTCAAACTGTTGAAGAATATTGAACTCCATGATGTGTGGGAGTGCACCTCCAATGAAATCTCTCCATGAGATCTCCTTCTCATGCATGGTCTCCCAAAACCCAAGAGGTCTTGGATTTGCTTCAGGTAGAATTTTCTCTTTGAGCTGGGGAGTGTTCATTGAGAAAGTGTCATCTCGAAAGGAGAAATGGTTCATCACTTCAAGATGTCTACCATCTATCTCTTCTTCCTCCAAGCCTTCAAACCCCAACCTCAAGTGTGGTATGCAAATCAAGAATAACTCATGAGGATTTTGGTTCATCTCTCCCTTGAATGTTTCAAGGTTGCACAACGTAGTGAAATTCTGTTGCTCTAAATCAACAACATGTAATGATGTACACCCATCCATAATGTTTGCTGAAATGATAAGAGATGGAAATTTCGGCATACCTTTGGAAATCTTGGAAGCATCTTGTATGGTTGTAAGGGCTTCCTCCTCCAATGTGTTGGCTTCACCAAATGCTGAAGATGAAGGCTGCTCCTCCATGACTGTGATAGCACTGGTATATGCCTCTTCAACTGGTGGTGAGGGCTCCTCCCTCCTTTGGCCAAAACTTCTTATCATCCTTTGAGAAAACTCAGCAAGAGTAGATACCCTTGCATGGCTCCAATGGCTGAACCACCAAGTATTTGCCTCACCTTCAAGGTGCAGCACTACAATTTCTATAGCCTTTCTATCTACTATAGGATGTAGCAGGAAGAAAGCCTATAGCTTCATCACCCAAAACTCTGTTGCACATGTGAGTGATCCATAAAAAGTTGGAAATAGAAACCTATTGCCTCTCATCATCCCATAGTTGTGGGGTCTTCTCTCTTCCTTCAGCTGAATAACTTGTGGTAAAGCTAGAGTCTCTTTGAAGGCTCTAGGTTTAGCTCAGTATTCAGCAAGGTATTCACTTAGAAGTTTTGATTCCAAGTGTTCATGCTTCATGTCTTCTTCTCTTTGAGAGTAGGAAGTGCATGGTCCTCCCTCTTCTCCTTCCTTCATCTTCTCAACCTCCTTGGAGAGGTCCTTTCTGGATCTAAACACTGATGAGAGCAAGCTCATCCTCTTCATCATCTTGGTCTCTTCTATCTTCTTATGGCTGAAAATCATAGGCTGAGCCAAATATCATGCTTTGATACCACTGTAATATCCCAAAATGGGGAAATCTACACTATTGGGAATATCTTAAGATATTCCAAATGTGGAGCAACAGTAATATGTAAACACACCAATGGAGTAGCAGTGATACATTAACACATGGAATTCCAGAAGATCCACATAACCATAATATTATATTATAGCAGCAACAATGTATATGCATCCTTGAGGAAACAATCACTCAAGTGGGGCAATACAACCCTCAATAGAACATATAAATGATATATGAAAAATACTGATACATGAAGAAAGCCATAGCTATGACTGTGCAGTCTATGGAGAATAACTATTGAAAACTAATTTCAATACATGAATATATCAATACATAGCTCATACAATATGGGGAACAAAGATAAATACTCCCAAAGGCAATTTCTAGTTAATCCTGGAAATATTGGTTGAAATATGCAGAAATACAAAATGTCGGAGTTGCAAGGTAGCAGTTGCAACTTAGAAACTAGAAATGGATGAAGATAGATGATGATGCTACATATGATGAATAGATCTCATCCAATGGATCTCTCATGTGAAAGGCTGATCCAATCCCTAAAGATCTCACCCTCCAAAATAGTGGTGCAATCCCCCACTGCAAATACACTCAGAAATAACACAATCAAGGAGATGGACTGCACTGTAGGAGATGGGAAGTGCTTGGCCTGATGCCAAATATGTGCAATAAGCTCTAAAATCTCCCTCACTAACCTCCCAGAGGAATAGAAGCTCCCTCCTATGAAAGATGAGCCAAGGAAATGGTGTTGTGGAACCCTCCACTGCAACACCCTACAACACAATGTTTCCTGCTACAGGAATAACGTTGTAGCTGAAGGAGGTGGCTTGGATTTCAGCCTGAAATGTGGAGAATGATGTAAAATCCTTCAAGAGGCCTCTCAATAAGGGAGAAGGATTCCTAAACAGGAAATTCCTTTGTGCTAAGCAACACAACAATCTTAGTTAAACAACTGAAGAAAGCAAATAGTCATGCAGACCAAAATCTATATTCAATAACATATCCCTCCATGGCTGCCTTGTCCTCCCTTTATAAAAATGAAAGCCTCCTTTCCTTGGCCCCACACATTAGGGTTTCCTCCACCAAATGATCTCTTCCCCTTTCACACTGCGTTGTCTTTCAAGATGCTCCACTCCCACTATGGCAGCATTGTTGACTTGGTCAAACTTGACCTTGTCCTCATGATTTTTCCCCTTTTCACACTTGAGGGTGAAAAATGTGGCTACTCTGATGATCCCTTTCATACTATTAGAGATTTTTTGTTAACTCATGGGCTTCCTTACCCATTTATTCATCTCCTAGATGATATAAGCAAAATTAATGTTCCAATTAGCTACATGCTAATTTTGGGAACATTACAGAATATTCCCCAAAATATTCCCTGGAATACTCCATCCGAGCGAATCAGGATTCAACATGTGGAATTATGTGATTATTTCATTGGTTGACTTTATTATTGTGGCCAATCAACGGGTGCCACGTGTCAAGATCGAAGGCTGCCACATGGCCCCAGGCCGAAGTTCAAATATAATGTTAAAATATTTGGATACCAGGGGGTTTGAAAGTGTGACCTGCCACACTTAATGCACACGCCCAACTGCCTGGGCTACATGAGGTTCTTAACCATTATGCATTATACTTTATATTTAAAATATTCACAAGTTTTATTTGGTGGAGCGAAGGGGCCAGCCCCTCCCCATAGGCCCATAGTCCAAGAACTGTGTTCCTAAAACCTGAATCACAGTGGAGAAAATGGTTAACAAACCGTTACATGTGCCAACGGAGGGGGTGATATCAAATGTCATGTTTACGTTTAATGAAAACCCACGGGAGTAACAGTTCATAAACCATGTCATATGAAAGCACTGCAATAACATTTATTTCAACGGTTTGTTTTAACGGTTATGCCGGTGGTTAATCTGCGTTGAATACATATGACCACGCCCAAAATTAAACTTAACCACCAATTCCTCTGACAGTTCCACTAGAAGACCCCTAAAATGCGGCCAAATTTCCTAATTTGGGGGCACTAACTAGAGTTCCTCCAGATTTGGAGGAGGGTTTTGGGAATAATTAGGGAGAAATT
Organism: Pinus albicaulis; assembly: GCA_034641835.2. Lineage (NCBI taxonomy): Eukaryota > Viridiplantae > Streptophyta > Pinopsida > Pinales > Pinaceae > Pinus > Pinus albicaulis. The sequence goes on along the minus strand of CM076575.1, from coordinate 265,409,887 downwards.
TTTTTTGAGCATAACTTCTACAATATTGAACCAATTTGGACGAAATGTTAGTCAATTTTTGGTATTATGAGCATTATGGAGCCATTGGGATAGGTTGCAGAGCCAATAGAGGTGTTTTTTAGCCATTTTTGTTTTAGGGAATCTTGGGGAGCTATCGGGGCCATGAGGGACATGGAGCTGCATTGGGCTATACTTCACTGTTTGAGGTGAAATAAAAGCCATTATTAGCTTATTTCTGTCTTTTGAATTCAATTTCACAACTTTTTTTTCCTGTTTAGGTATTTTTCTCACTATAATACCATATTGGGAAACTTAATAGAGCAAGGATATGCCCATTGGGAGCCTTGGACCTGACAGATGTAGCCGAAGAGGGGTGAACTGCCTCATCATGTTGTTGTGTTGTTATGGTGAAGTTTTTTTGTTGTGTATTTTTTATTCAAGATTTGAAACAATAAATTTAATTAACATTCCCTCACACATAAACTAAAAAAAAAGTACCAAAAACACTTTGTTTACATTGCAAGACATGATAAACACTTTACACACTTAACTCAATGGAAATGGATACTTTGCACAACAATAAAAATACTTTCATTTTTAGATCAGATGGTATCAAAGTGTAGGATTTGAGCCTTATGAGATAGAGTTTTACTCATCATTTGTTTTGTGCAAAGATATAGTTGATTGTTTGCAAGTTTTGATGCTTACTAGGCTTAAACTCAAGAGAGGTGAAGGAAATTTGGTTAGTGTACAAACTAATCCACAACCAAGAAGGGTCAGAGAGCCACCTCCAAGAGCCATAGAAGCAGCTTCAAGCATGTCTTCAAGAGAGGGAGAAGCTTCTGAAGATATGGATCCCAAATAAGAGGAACAGGTGTTCCAAAAGGCTTTCTTGGATATGACGGAGATGGTGAGGATACTCTACCAAGAAAGGAATGATAGGCTTGTTGGAGAAGGGTCTAAAAACTAGAAAGAAGTAGAGGGTTCTTCAGGAGGAAAGAAAAGTGATGACAAGTCAAAGAAAGGACACGGAGGAAATGGTGATCCACCATCCCCATCTTCATCCTCTTCCTCTACATCATCATCCTCAACTTTAGTGAATCAATATCACAAGTCTAAAACCACTAGTAAAAGTCCATTTTTAAAGCTTGATGTTAAATTTTAGTTTCCTATGTTTAACGGTGAATTCAATGCAGAGAAACTTGACAATTGGATCAGACAGTTGGAAGTTTACTTGAGGATACAAAACCTTCATGAAGACGACACCAAGATTTAGTTAGCCTCTTTAAGGATGGAAGGAGCAACATTGGTATGGTGTGAATCCAAGACCAAGGACGAAATTAAAAAACATTGTAAGATTACTTTATCATGGGCTGAATTTATTTCCGCAATTAAGCAGAAATTTTATCCATTAGCTCATTTACAAAAGGCTATCATGAATTGGAAAAGTTTTAGACAACTTAAAGGACAAAGTGTTCAAGTTTACACTCAAGAGTTTATAAGAAGGGTTTTACTACTTGGAATTGATTTGCATAGTCGAGATACCTTTCTGAAATATATAGGTGGTTTACACACTTACCTTATACATACTATCCTTATGTTCAATCCTACTAGTCTAGACGAAGTTTGTGTGCAAGCTACACATTTAGAGGCTAGAGGGAAACAATCTTTTGATGGGAATATGGATAGTGAATTTAAAGGCAAAGGGAGGAAAAGAAATGCAAACTCTAGGAAAGAAAAAGTAAATTTATTTTGTAAAAACTATTCCAAAACCAGCCACGATGAAGACCATTGCTGGAAACTTCATCTGGAGCTGAAACCAGAGAAATTTAAAAACAAAGATAAGGCCAAAGAAAAGGGAAAAACGGTTGCAGCTATTGAACAAGACTTAGGGTCTGAATCAGGTGATGAAACTAAAATCATAGCCATGGTACTAAAGAACATAAAGGGGAAAGATATTGTAAATGAAACAAATCCCAGTTCTACCACTTTAAACTGTCACATGGAAGCTCAAAATGAAGAGAGGAGGATAAAGCTTTTTCATATAAGGATAATCTCAAAACACACAAAGATAGACACACTATTTGGTAGTGGGTCTCAAGAAAATATCATCTTAGAATACTTATTCAAGAAGCTAAAACTTGAGACCATAACTCATCCAAAGCCATATCCACTTGGATGGATTTGCAAGGATGCTAATTTACAAGTCTCAAGAAAGTGCATGTTGCGCTTCGCCATAACAGGTCATTATGTTGATTTGGTTGAACTAGATGTAGTACCGCTTGACATTACAGGTGTTGTGTTGGGTAGTCCATATTTATATGATAGAAAAGCGATCTTCCATCGCCATGAGAACAAGTATCATCTTTTCAAGGATGGTAAAGAGTTTATTGTGAGAGCACATTGGAAGAAGCTAGAATCTTCTTTAGTCCATGCAGGACAATTGAAAAGGCTTGTCAATGCAAGTCAAAATCTGACTTTGTTGATGGTTAAGGACAAATATTGTGTACATTATCCTTTTCATGTTATTTTTGATGTAAATGATGATATGTTTCAGCCTGAAAGCAAGTCGTCTTTGGAACAAGATGACAAGATGTTGCAGAAAGTGCCTTTGGTGTCAATCGGTGCAAAGAACAAAGTGTTGGTGTAAAGTGGTGCAAGAATCCAAGAAATGGAAAAGCATGCAGGAAAAGAGGACACAAATTTCAGCATGGGTCATGCTGGTTTCAGAATGGCAGGTTGGTATGGCGAGAAAACTTGGTCGGGATTCGACTCAAGTACATGGCTCATTTGTCAAAAATTCACCATGAGGACAGTTGGCAAGACGAATCTTATTTTCAGTCTCCTTTGAAGTTTGAACATTGTAGAAAAAATATGTATTCTGCAAATTTTAGTTTTTGTTCTACAAATTTCAAAATTTTGCATCGTGACTCAGTCAATGTTAGCAACAGTCGGTCAGCAGATTCAAGGAAGAATTTATCGTTTTATGAGAAGCTCAATTTTATGAATTCAGGAAGATTTTAGTGGTTCAAGGTTGGAAGAGGGGAGAATCAGTCTCCTCATCTTCAATTTATGTAAATCAGAGAGATTTTGGGGTCCAAAAGCTTCCCATTTTGGAGGTGTGATTAAGTGATCATGTCCCAAGTTAAAAAAAATGCTTAAATTGGAATTGCTCATAATTGGTTGAAACTTGAACGAATGGATAAGCCTCGTTGCTACGATTCTGGCACCATGAACAACACTCAAATCTAACATTGTATGAGAAAGTTATGCAGGTTTGAAGTTTTCAGTATCCTTTAAAAATTCAGTTGATCAGGGTTGACTTTGACTTTGGAAAATATTTAAAAAAGAATATTCCAAAGAATATTTCAAGAATATTCCTTGGAATATTCCCCAAAATATTCCCTAGAATATTCCATCTGGGTAAATCAAGATTCAACATGTGGCATTCTGTGATTAGTTCATTGGTTGAATTTTATTATAATGGCCAATCAATGTGTGCCACGTGGCAAGCCTGGAGGTCGCGACGTGGCCCCTGGTTGGAGTTCAAATTCAATGTTAAAATATTTGGAGACCAATGGGTTTGAAAGTGTGACCTCTCGCATGAAATGCACGCGCCCGACCACCCGGGCTACATGAGGTTCTTAACCCTTATGCATTAGGCTTTATATTTAAACTATTCCAAAGTTTTATTCGGTGGAGCAGAGGGGCCAACCCCTCCCCATAGGCCCATAGTCCAAGAATCATGTTCCTAAAACCTGAATCAGAACAAAGAAAATGGTTAAAAAACTGTTACATGTGCTAGCAGAGGGGGTGATATTAAATGTCACGTTTATGGTTAATGAAAACCCGTGGGAGTAATGGTTCTTAAACCGTGTCATATGACAACACTGCAATAATATTTATTTCAATGGTTTGTTTTAACGGTTATGCTGGCGGTTAATCCACGTTGAATACATATGACCATGCCCAACATTAAACTTAACCACCAGTGCCTCTGGAGGTTCCGCTAGCGGACCCCTCAAATGCGACCGAATTTCCTAATTTGGGGGCGCTGACTAGAGTTCCTTCAAATTTGGAGGAGGGTTTTGGGGATAATTAGGGAGAAATTTGTTTTGATCATAACTTCTCCAATATTGAACCAATTTGGATGAAATTTTGGTCAATTATGGGTATTCTAAGCATTCTGGAGCCATTGGGATAGGTTTTAGAGCCAACATAGGTGTTTCTCAGCCATTTTTGTTTCAAGGAAGCTTGGAGAGCCATTAGGGCCATGAGGGACATGGAGCTGCATTGGGCTATACTTCACTGTTTGAGGTGAAATAAAAGCCATTATTAGCTTATTTCTATCTTTAAAATTCAATTTCACTGTTGGTTTTTCCTTTTTAGGCCTTTTTCTCACTGTAATACCAATTTGAGCAACTTAATAGAGCAAGGACATGCCCATTGGGAGCCTTGGACCTGACAGATGTAGCCCAAGAGGGGTGAACTGCCTCATCATGTTACTGTGTTGTTATGGTGAAGTTATGTTTCTTTGTATTTTTGATTCAATATGGTAAACAATAAATTTAATTAATATTCCCTCACACATAAACTCAAAAACAGTTACCAAAAACACTTTGTTTACATTGCAAGACATGATAAACACTTTTCACGCTTAATTTAATTGAAACGGATACTTTTCACAGCAATAAAAATACTTTCATTTTCAGATCAGCATCGCGAAGTCTTGTTTATGGTTATTTATGCTATTTTATGCTTTTTGAGGTAAGATCACATATTCTCCAAGTTAGTTCAACATAAGTGTTGAACTGCGACTGTATAATTAGAAGATCTGTTCTGCGAAGCTCTGTCAAGTATTGAAAGGAAGAGAAGCCCTAAATCCACACTCCATTCTCCCTATGGATGTAGAAACCTGGTTCAAGAATCCCCCTATATTGGCTCACATGAGACTTAGGTCTGCACAGCAGATCGTTGCAGAAAGGGCCGGTAATAGTGGGTTTTGTTCATTCCCGCAACCATATCTAAATCTGGGTCTAGGCCCCATCAAGCCAAAAAATGGTTCCATTGGCGGGATCGATATTTGACTGGGGGATATATGGATGTGGGATCCGTCTAGGAAAGAGATTCTAGATTGGGTATATCTAAAAGAGTATGAGTTTTCTGCACAAAATAGCATAAATCCATGCCTCTCTATTGAAAATTGGTTGCAAAAGTATATCTTTACAGATCAGCATGAGATATGTTTCTCATCATTTTCTAGTGAGTTGCATGAGTGGTTATCAATAATAGGTGAGTAAACTACCCATTTCAAAAATATGCCTACTGTGTGGACTCCAAAGCTAATAAAGCAATTGAAGAGGACTCATAACGAGATTGCAAGTCTTGTCGATTATTGGTTTGATAGTATCCTTGGAGGCTTTATTACTAAGTTTGTGATTGATACATATGTATCCTATAGCGAGGATGAACACAAATTTTTCAAAGGCCTACGGGGTAAGTACTTGAACTCATTAAAGCTCTTGATTAAGATGTTAATGTGTGAAAATGGTGTACTACAGATGCAATTAGATTTGTGTTCAGAGGAATGAAAATTTGAACTACGTGACGAGGTAAGATATTTATGGTAGATCATAATTATTACGTTGATTCTTAGTATAGTCCCCTATTTGGATCTGAAAGAAAAGAAAGAGAAAGCCACCCTTCTACCCCTAGAATTGCGTCGGTAAAATTTCAAGATCATCAGGGTGCTTCTTTAATTCCCAAACCTTCAACTCCCATCAAAACTCATCCCTATTTTGTTCCTCCACCTCCACCTCCACTTCCCCTATTCACCATGGCTCAGTCAACTAAAATGCCTGTTTTTAAAGGACCGGATAATCCCGAGAACTTCTGGTTTTTTTCCGAAGTGATATGGAGATTGTAGAAAATTATTGATGAGAATATGAAGAAAGCGCAGTTGGTCACAACACTGCAAGGCAGAGAATTATCCTGCTATATGAAATACTATGTGATGAACCAAAATGCTACATTGGCACAGACTAAGGCTGTGTTGAATGCTAAATTTAAGAAGCTAAAGTCATAGTCCGAGTGTATTATGGAGATCAAAGAGATTAAGAAATTAGCCACTTAAAAAATGTGGGAAGTTGATCAAAGGTTTAAGGAACTGCTAAGTCAAGGTAGGTTCAATATCAATGATGAGAAACACAAGGAATGGTTTATCGCTATATTTTTACCTCATATCAAATTTCCATTATCACAGGACAAGGTCGCAATGCAAGTTGAAATGTTGGATATTGTGATGAAGTTAGAAGCTTCATCGGTATCAAATACTAACATAGGTTTCAACAAATCCAAACCTAGTAGGCAATCTTACATATGGAACTCCAAGATTTGAAGAAGGGAAAATATTTTTGCACAGAAGTGTGGTGCATAAAGTGCAAAGTGGAGGGCCACCATAAGGATCAATCTTCTGTTTTTAGATATTTTTTGGGCACTGGGATGCCAAGTCCATTGAGGCCTAGGCCAAGTACTGGATGAAATATGGGACCAAATTTTTGGTGTAGCTTATGCAAAGTTGCAGGCCAGCAACCCACAAACTACTACCATATACTACAAAAGTATATCTGGTCACCGAAGAAATTGTTCTATAATTTATGTAGTTCAGTGGGACATGAAGAGAAGCATTGTCGAAGCTATGATATAATGATGCGTAGTCCTGAAGCATACCAAGGTGCAAGCCGAAGGTCGCGAAGATCCATGTTCGCCAACAGAGCGCAGAGGTTTCCAAGGCTGAGGGTGTGGCCAAGGAGGAGGCACTAGATGAGGTCGCAAACAAATCATATGCTATAATTGTGGCTAGCCTAGAAATTTCTCCAAGGATTTCAGAATCCCATTACCATATCTTGTAGATATTTCGCATATTTTATCATGAAATAGAGGACTATCCTACATTATTAGCTAAAATGTAGGAAAATCACAATCAGCAGCCTGCCCAGAACATACAAATGATGAGAGTTGAACCACGCGAAGAGGATCTAAGTGTCAACATAGTGACATGAAGTAGTATAAATATGGGAAAAGATAAAGAAGAAGGAAAGAAAAATATGGAGAATACATGGGTTCAGAAATCTGGAGACAATAAATGCGAAGAATAATTTTCCGAGCCCTGGATCTTTGACATGAACAACGTAGAGACAATTGATTTCATTGAAGAATAAATAGAAGGAGATTACTAAATCATCAAAATTTGATCGATCCATTATGACATATTTCTTGCAGACATGTATGAAGTTTCATAAGGATCAGAAAGTTGTGGAGGGATTGGAGGAGATGATTTAAAAATGCACTAGCAAAGAAGAAAAACGACTGAAACAATGTGTAGTGCATAAAGTCTAAAAATATAAGAAGAGAAATGGTAGAGAAATGTAGCTAACTGCACAGATCAATGATTATGAAATGGACCAGGTCATCCTTGATCTTATCTCAGATGCCAATGTTTTACCAAAAGAGACATGGGAACAGATCGAGAGACCTAATTTGCAATGGTCCTTGATTCAACTTAGAATGGCTAATCAACAGAAGATCATTCCTATGGGTTGATTGCATGGCATCAACGTAGATATTACCAATGCAAGTGTATTTTCCGATTTTGATGTTATTGAGGTTATTGGTGATAGAAATATATACTTGGAATTTCTTGGGTTTGGTTGGCTTATGACATGGATGCTATAATCATCAGGTGCTCCAAATTATGCTAAAAAATGAAAGTCATTGGAATGGTGTGGAACCTGAACGACCACGTAGATCTCGTCGTTATGAATCCGGTGCAAGTCGTTACAGATAAAACCAAATCCATATGCTCCTAGAAATGCGTTATGTCCACTTTTTCAAACAAGAAATAAATAAATAAAATGTAGGAAATCCCAGTCATTAGTCTATAAAGCTAATTGGGCATGCCTATGTGGTAGGGTGTTTATGCAGGTTGACTTGGTTAATAATTCTCATTGGCGAATGGAAATGTGCAAACTGGCACGTTCTTGTTGGTTTGAATTGGAAAATTTTGATTGTTGTTTTGGGTGGCCAATCATAGACTACCACATGGCCCAGCCAAGGGCCACCACATGGCCCAGCCATGGGCCGCCACATGGCAGCCCAAGGGACACCAAAATTTTGGGTTGAGTCTGAGCGTAGTCGGTGGGGGTCGAACCCGCGACCTCCAAGTCTGAGCACCAAGCTTTTACCACTACACTACGCCTTTCTTACTTAACGTAATATGGTTCTCATATGGTTTTCTTTACATGTGATTTGCGTCTTGGGGGAGGGGGGCTAGGGTCTAGCCCTAGCCCTGGTCACCGTCGGAGGTGGGACCATGGGTGGGAGGCTAGCCTCGTGGCCCCCCCACTAATGATAAACATTAATCGCATCGTATAATGTCACGCCATGTGTCCATTGTCGTGATTGTTGACCTGCTAGGCCACCACCAATTGTTAGAAATAAATGCCAACACCGCACCATGTCCGTAGTTAGCTCAGACTGCGGGTTAACCAAACGGCATGGGCTTTTAATATAAAAAAAATTGTATTAAACCATATGTTATGGTTTGAAATTTGGCATTAAGGCCTTATTGGGAAAATTAGCGTGGTGAAAATTTCATTTGATTTTTGGGCAAATTGGCACTCAGTTAGCTGAATTCCAGGTGGATTTGTAGGATGGCGCTGGATTTTGCAGAAAATGTGGAGAAAATAGTGCAATAACTTGGGCAAGTCATAAATAAGTCCATTTTTTACCAAATTTGATGCAGAAAAAGGCTACGCATGGATTTTTGGGGATTCTAGAGCTTATGGAATAGTTTTCAGAGTTGTTTGAGCATTGTAAACATATGTAATCCACACTTTTGATCATAATAGAAAAGGGCCAAGCCATTGGAAGCTGGACTAAGTATACGTAGCCCAGGCAGGGTGAACCCCTTCATCATGTGTTGTTGTGTTACTATTTTTTATGATGTTGATGTATGTTAAATGATGTTTTTCAATGTTTTTTTAATGTTAATTTTCCTAAGAAATTATCATAAAAACACATAAAAAATCATAATTAAATTGCAATTTTCTTCATAATCCTCAATCACTTTGTTTATGTTCTGAATTAGATCTTACCACAGCAAACAGTAATATTATCATTCATATCAAGTTGGTATCAGACCACTAGTTTTACTTATGGAAGTAGGATTTAATTTTTTTAGCAAGTGTTTAAATTATTACAAGGTTGAAGCTCAAGAGAGGAGAAGGAAATCTCATGGGTGCATGTTCTCTAGTTGGATCAAGGAGAAGGAGGGCATAGTTATCATAATTTCCAACATAATATTCACCTCCAATTTCTATAGAAGATTTAGTAAGCATGTCTCATGAAGGAGGAAATGATAACATTTCAAAGGCTAAGAAGGTTTTTAGGAAGGATTTCTTTGACATGACAGAGATGGTGAAGGTCCTCTATAAAGAGAGGAACACAAGATTGTAGGGTGAAAGCTCCAGGCCTCCAAGAGGAGGAGGAGGTAATGGAAATGGTGATAAGCCACCATCTACTCCACCATCATCCTCACCACCATATTCACCTTCATCTTCTTCCTCTTCCACTACTACAACCCTTACTCATACTCATCAACCTACCTCAAAATGAATTGGTAAACAACCCTTGTTAAAACATGACATTAAATTTGAGCTGCCAATGTATAATGGTGAAGTGAATGCAGAGAAGCTTGAAATTTTTTTTCGTTAGTTGGCGGTCTACTTCAGAATTCAAAACCTTCAAGATGATGATATAAATATTCAGCTAGCTTCCTTGAGACTCGAGGGTGAAATATTAGTATGGTGGGAATCCAATACACAACATGAGATTAAAAAACATGGTAATATCTCACTCTCATGGTCTAATTTAATTGATGCAATTAAAATGCAATTTTACCCTGTATCATATATGAAAAAATCCATCATGAATTGCATAACTTTAGACAGCTTAAATGTCAAAGTGTGGAATATTACACCGAAGAATTTAGAAAACGAACTATTATGTTAGGTATTGATTTGCATTCGCAAGACACGTTGCTGAAGTATGTAAAGGTTTTAAATAGCTACCTAAGACATAATATCCTTATGTTCAATCCACTAGGCTAGAGGAGGTTTGTGTGCAAGCCACTCACCTTGAGCCAAGAGGGAAAAGTATTCCAAAAGAGGGTAAAAGAATCCATTTAAGGGTGAAGATAAAGGAAAAGGTTTCAAAGGAAAGGGTAATAAAAATACATCCGTTAGAAAGGAAGGATAGAAAATGACATGTAAACATTGTTCCAAAGAAGGTCATGATGAAGATCATTGTTGGAAGCTTCATCCAGAGATGTGGCCCAATAAATTCAACAACAACGGAAAACAAAAAATAGATGTAACCACTCAACAGGATTTGGGATTTGACTCGAGTGATGAAACTGAAATTATAGCCATGGGTATGATGGGAAAAGAATCCATTGCTAGCACTAGTTCATCAAATTGTCACCCTAACACTCGAAATGGAGAAACAAGGATTGAATTATTTCATGTGAGGGTTATTTCAAAACATACAAAAATAGACACACTATTTGATAGTGGATCTCAAGCCAATTTGATATTTGAATACTTAGTCAAGAAACTTAATCTTGAAACCATTCCTCATCATAAACCATATTCATTGGGTTTGATATGAAAGAAGACAAATTTACATCTTAAAAGAAAGTGTATTCTTCGGTTTGTAATCACAATAAACTTCATTGACGAAGTTGAATTAGTTGTTGTATCGCTTTATATTTCCAGAATTAGTTTGGGAAGTCCTTACCTCTATGATAGAAAATCCATATTCTATCACCATGAAAACAAGCACCACTTGTTTAAATATGGTGTGGAGTATATTTTGAGAGTTCATCGCAAGAAACTGAATCTTTCATTAGTTAATGCAGGGCAAATGAAAAGACTAGTGAATTCAAGCAATAATTTTGTGCTTCTTATGTAATATTCCCAATTTTCCATTAGTTAAGTGGAATATTAGAGTTATTACTTTTCTTGCTTAGTAAGTAAATAAAAGGGTGGAGGGACCCATAAACCCCACTTTTGAATAAAATCCACTTTTGGTGTGCGAATGTGGGTTAGTTAGATAATGGGTCAGCATTATTGAGTAGTGGAGCAACTTATTAATGGAGGAAGAGTGGAGATCATGGAGAATAATAAGGAAGATGATGGAGATAGTGGAGGAGTAAAATTAAAATCATAGAGCTGATGATGCAGTGATGGAGGAAGTGGTGCATTAAATGCACACATGATGGAGAGAGTGGAGATTAATTGCAGAGATCATGGAGATCATGGAGAGACATCGCAGTATTCATGGAGAGTAGTGGCCACATGTGCAGTGTAGTTATGAGGTGGGCCAACGTGAGGGAAGGCTCAAAACCATATAAGGAAGATGAGGGTAGCACAGAAAATTAGTCTAGAATTTGATATTGTATTGTCGTTTGACATTCTTTGCATGCTTCAGTTGTTTAGCTAAGTTTGTTGTGGTGTTTAGCACACAATTGTTCCTGAGCGGGAATCCAACCCTTACCCACGGGGGACTTAGAGTGCCTACTCTGGGAAGGTTATTTTGAGTAGCTATTCATCATCTGGCATTGGTGCCACATTCAGCCCGTCTCTTTAGCATATACAACTTTAGTAATTACGCACTCTTGTCTTAGGATTTCATAGGAGGAGGGTAGTTCTAAGAATTTCAGCTAAGAAACTGGTGGAGGGTTCATCCTTTCATCTTGTGCTTCCATTTCAATCTTCCTGGAGCAGGATTATGATATCTTCCATCAGGCCATCAGTTTATACCTCCACGCAGCAACAGTTCCTCCAGGAAATGTGCAATCCATCTAGGTAGATCTAGTGGAGGAAGGAAGTTCCAAGTATTTTAGCTTGGAATCATGTGAGGGATCATCTCCTCACTTTGGAGAGATTATTTCCATTAGTTGTGAGCTATATTCCATCACCTTGAAGCAGGCTATAACTTCGTCCCTCTTGACAGGGTAGTTCATTCTAGCAATTGTGCAATGTGTAGTTGCAACTTGAGCACATGAAGGAGGAGCTAGATCTCAAGCTTCTAGCTTGTAGATAAAGAGAAGGGACCAAAATTTCATGTATTGATCTGATTGGGTGCTATTGCAGCAGTTAGATCATCAATTAACTCCATATCAGTAGTTTCCCAGGAGGATTTCGTAAGTCAGCCAGCAAGGGTGTAGTTGGCAACCGAAAAAGGGTCGAAAATCCAAAGTTAAGATATGGCCAAACCATTTCTGGGTGTTTCTAGGTTTTTGGACTAGAACCTGTGGTTAAAATCCTAGATCATTCTAAGCAATCCAACAACCTCCCACATATGGTTCTTCTTCCTAGTAGCAGTAGTTTCCAGTAGCAGCAACACTAGCAGACAAAATTTCCAATGCTATTTTTCATTAGTGCATTTCAACCAATTATTGTTGTCTTGAGTGCATGTTCTTTGGAGCACTGTGTACTTTATATTTGTTGTTGTTTATAATGGTATGACTCAGTTGTCTCTGCTCATGGTTATAATGTCTTGATGTTGCAACATATTTTCAACATTTTCAGATTTTAGTGTTATATTTATATTTTTCTTATTTAGAATGCTATAGATGTTCTATATTCCTATCTTTTCCATTTTGGAATATTACATGTTATGATTAAACCAAAGAATGATGTTGATTAAGAAGAATTTGAAGGTTGTGATCCAAATTTGAAATCTGATTTTATTGACATGGTTAATCAAAATAATGAGACATTTTAGGAGCGAAAGGGGTTACCTCCCAAGAGGGGAATACAACATGAAATACACTTGCAACAAGATTTTCCTCTTCCAACATTGGCATTTATAGCATGTCAGTGATGGAGGGTGCTGAAATCAAAAAGAAAATTCAAGAGTTGTTGGACAAAGGGATCATCCGACCAAGTACTTCACGATGCAGGTCACCTACTGTGTTTGAGCCAAGGAAGGATGTAACATGGCACATGTGTGTACATTTATGTGCATTGAACAAAATTACAGTAAAAAAAAGCTATCCACTTCCTAGAATAGATGAATTAATTGATCAATTGAAAGATGCAAAGTATTTTACTAAGTTGGACTTAAGGAGTGGCTACCATCAAATTAGAATTTCTAAAGGTGTCATTTGAAAGATGGCATTCAAAATAAAGAAAGGTTTGTTTGAATGGCTTGTTATGCCTTTTGGTTTATGTAATTATCCTGCTACCTTTATGCATGTGATGAATGATGTTTTGAGGCCATTTCTTGATGATTTTTTCATCGTCTACTCAAATGATATCTTAATTTCTCAGTAGATAACTTGATTAACATGTCATGCATGTAAGAAAGGTACTGGATGTCTTAAGGAAAGAACAAATTCTTTTGAAGATTTGAAAATGTGAGCTTGGTAAAAATTCTTTGGTGTACTTGGGGCATATTGTTGGAGGAGGTGAGTTAAGGATAGACCCGTCTAAAGTTGAGGTCATTATGAATTGGCCAACGCCCAAGATAGTCACTGAGGTAAGAATTTTTTTCCAAAAAACCAATATTGGAGGAAGTTTATTGCTAACTTCTCTTATATATCATCTCCATTGAATGCATTGACTAGTGTGAAAAATTTCTTCCACTGGGGAGGTAAGCAACAAAAATCATTCATTGCTTTGAAAGAGAATAGTTCAGCCCTAGCACTTGCGCTACTAGACATGAGACAACCCTTTGATATTCAAACAGATGCAATCAAATATGCCATGGGCACGACCCATTTCATTTCATTTAGAAACTTTCAATGGTGCAGTGATTAACAATCCTACTTATGACAAGGAGATTTATGTGTTGGTTCAAAGTGTGAAAAAGTGGAAACATTACTTGATGGGAAAGGAAACCATCATACACATCGATCACCAACCATTGCAATACTTTCAAATGCAAAATAAGTTGTAGCAATCAAGGCACTTTTGATGCATGGGTTTCTTACAACAATTCCACTTGTTCATTGAGTATAAGAAAGGTACTTACAACAAGGTTGCTGATATGATTTGTAGGCCTATTGTTAGTGCAACTACTTTACTCAGGCATAATTTGTCTTGCGTGAAATTTATGTTGAGAAATATGCATTTGATAATGAATTTCAATATTTTTATGCAAAATTGAGTCAAGAAAACCAAGTAGAGGAATTGGATTACCATGTACATAATAATTTGTCTTATCATTTGGGAAAGATTTCTATTCCACGGGGGGAGAGAGTGAATGTCATAACATAAGCACGCACTTCTCTTATTGCTGGAAAATTCGGTTTAATAAAAATAGTGGCACATCTTCAGAGGCATTGTTATTGGCCTCATATGCTTGAAAGTGTGTAACATTTCATTAAAGGTTTTTCTTTATGTGCAGCCAGTAAGTCTAGCAATAGGAAGTTAGGATTGTACACACTACTTCCTGTACCTTCACGTCGATGGGAGAGTGTTTCTATGGATTTTGTAGGAGGTATTCATTTGTAAAAAATAGGTCATGATTATTTGTATCTAATTGTGGATATGTTCAGCAAGATGTGTATATTAATTGATAGTAAAAATAAAATCATAGCTGAAAAAAAAACTCACTTCTTCTTTCATCATGTTTGGATTCATTATGGTTTTCCCACATCCATTTTTAGTGATTGAGATTCTTGATTTGTTGGGAATTTTTGGTCAATTTTGTGGGACTTCATGGATACCAAGCTGAAGAAGAGTACAACCTTTCATCCATAAACATATGGTTAAATTGAGGTGGTAAATAAAACAATAATACATCTTCTTCAAGGATAATGAAGCAAGCATCTTAAGTTAAGGAGTGAAAACTTGCACTACATTCAACATGCATACAACCATGCAAAACACTCCTCTGCACAAACATCGCCATTTGAGGCATGTCTTGGATACTTGCCTAGATCACCATTGGATTTAATTTTTGGGAAGGATATTTCTATTGATGGACATAGCGACATAGAAAAAGCCAAGAATTTCATAGAACAAATCCAATTGATACATCAAACAGTTCAATATCAACTTGAGAAGAGCCAAGGAAAGTACAAAGAAAGGCATGACAAGAATCATGTAGATCACAAGTTCCAAGTTGGTGATGAAGTTTGGCTTCACATTAGCAAATAGAGGCTTCAAGGGGAAGGTAAAAAACTGAAACTAATATGTTATGGTCTTTTCAAAATGTTGGAAAAGATTGGTGAAAATTCTTTCAAGTTAGATTTTCCTCCATACATGCAACTTTACTATGTTGTTAATGTTGTGAACTTGATATTGTATGAGCCTCCATTAATTAAATATCAAGGATACTAAGTTCAAATTCCTTCCATTGAATACTTTTCTCCTGAATTCCTTGATGATATTCATGAAGACACAATTCCTGATAGAAGAACAAGGACATCAAAATGAGGGAGTGTAGACTACCTTCATGTGGGGCTCAAAGGAAAAAACCCAAGCAAGTTCAAATGGATTGATATTGGAAAGGTGACGGAACTGTAGCCTCATATGCTGAACAACTTAAAGTGATATTCTCGAGTCCATAAGCTTGTAGTGGGGAGGAGTGATCAGGTGCTCAAAATTATGCTAAAAAATGAAAGTTGTCAGAATGGTGTGGAACCTGAAAGACTGAGTAGATCTCGTCATTCTGAATTCGATGCAACTTGTTCGTGGAAAGATGACACCCTATGCTCCCAGAAATGCATTCTTTCCACTTTTTCAAACACGTAAATTTAAAAAACAAAATGCAGGATAACCCAGTCAGTAGTCTGTACAGATAACTTGGCATGCCTACGTGGCAAGGTGACTATGCAAGTTGACTTGGTCAATGGTTTTCATTGTTGAATGGAAATATGCCAAGTGGCACATGCTTGTTGGTTTCAATTAGAAATTTGTGATTGGTGGTTTCAGTAGCCAATCACAGGCTGCCACATGGCCCAGCTAGAGGCCGCCTCGTGGCAACCCGGGGGCCACCAAAATTTTGGGTAGAGTCTGAGTGGAGTGGGCAGGGGTCGAAGCCACAACCTCCAAGTCCGAGCACCAAACCTTTACTACTACACCATGCCTTTGTTCCTTAACCTACTATGGTTCTCGCGTGGTTTTGTTTACATGTTATTTGTGTCATGGGAGAGTGGGGGTGGGGTGTAGCCCCAACCTTGGTCACTGCTGGGGACGGGACCATGGGCAGGAGGGTAGCCCCATGCCCCCCCCCACTAACCATAAACATTAACTGCATCGTATAATGTCAGGCCATGTGTCCATTTCCAAGACCGCCAGGATCACCGACTTTCTAACCCCCCACTAACCGTTAGTAATAAATGCCAACGCCGCACCATTTTTCCACAGTTAGTGTAGACTGTGAGTTAACAAAACCTTGTGGGTTTTTAATATAAAAATATTTCTAGTAAACCATATGTTATGCTTTGAAATTCGACATTAATACCTTATTGGGTAAATTAGGGAAGAAAAAAATTTCGCCCATTTTTTGGGAAAATTGGCACTCAATTACCTGAATTCTGAGCGGATCTGTAGGATGGTGCCGAATTTTGTGCAAAATGTGGAGCGAATAGTGCAGAAACTTGGGGAAGTCATATTAATTCATTTTTTGACAAAATTCAATGCAGAAAGAGGCTACACTGACATTTTTGGTCATTCTGGAGCCCATGGAACAAGTTTCAGAGCTGTTTGAGCATTGAAAACATGTAATCACAACTTTGAGCATAATAGAAGAGGGACAAGCCATTTGAAGCTGAACCAAGGAGACGTAGCCCAGGTGGGGTGAACTCCTTCATCATGTGCTATTGTGTTACTGTTGATGGCAATTTTCATGTCTATTAGATGTTGTTGTTCAGTGTTTTGTTTATGTTAATTTTCTCAAGAAATTCACATAAAAACACATAAAAACTTGTAATTAAGTTGAAATTTCCCCATAATCCTCAAGAAATTTGTTTAAATTATAGATTGGATATTATCAGAACAAACACTATCATTTTCATTCAGTTTATATAATCAATTTTAAAAATAGACAGATGGTTCTTAATAATAATGGTACTTGGGTGATTGTGCCTTTGGGCTCCTATAAGGGTGTGCACTTACAAAACCTATTCATCACGAATATGGTGATGCTAATATTGACCAAATCTATAAGATGACTGCACTGGATGAAGATTGGATTACTCCTACTACTGATGGCAAAATAAGTTGAGAGCACAAAATTTCATGTGTTTCTAATTCCAACGATTAATTGGAACATTAACATAACCTCTTGCATGAAGTATCTACTAAGAGTCATAACAGAATCACCAAAGCACTTCGTTTCATCACATCATAGGTACGTGACTTGCATTTTGATGATGGAACTAGGAATTTTGTTTTATTTTTGAAATATTTTGAGTAGAAGGTACCTCAAGAAGAGCGATATGAAGCTTTAGAATTCGTCTTTAGGTTCAGTCTAGCTTGATGCTGGGGTGTGCATAGAGAAATCTTAGGAGGATGGAAGGAATTTTGTAGACTGATAACACTCAAGTTTGGTGATGTAGAAACTATGATCCTGGAGAAGTACAATGTTAACGTTGATCCTTGCAAGCATTTGTCTCATTGGACCAAGACCTGGGGCGAAGTAACTCAATATGAATGGGTGCATATATTCTTTCATACCTTCGATGCAATACCTCAGCAGTGGTATCTTGAAACGAAGCTGCGCCATGGCACCATACATTGGTATGAGATGACATAGGGTTTCTTATTAACTTATAACTTTGCCGATGGATGGGATTTTATTAATGATTCTCTCGAAGAATTAAAAGTAGGAGTATTCTAAATTACCGTTGAGACAAGGGATTTGGTACAGCTTGATTGGGCTACACAGTTCAAACAAGAATTAGAGTGTTACAATCTCACTACGGAAGAAGGTGAGGATGATCCGCTTCATGTCAATATTCCTAAATTATAAGGACAACACAAGGTTTCCGGTCCTAAAGTAGAGATGCTAGACACAACACAACCTGTCAAGACTCAACAAGTTAACATAGGCTTAGAAGTAGAGCCCAAGTTCGCGAATATTGGATACTATTGGGACAATGGCATAGTGATCAAGGTCATTGAATTGTTGCATGAGTACCAGGATCTATTCCCGACGAATTTCTATGAAATGAAAGGAAATATAGTAGATTTGGGAGTTATGCACATCAATTTGAAGCCTGAAATGAATTTGATCAAGCAGCGCCCATATCGTCTGAACCAGAAATATAAAAAAAAAAGTGCAGGAGGAACTCGAAAAAATACTTATTGCTAGGATTATTGAACCAATAGAAGAGTCTGAGTGGGTTAGCCCTGTGGTGGTCTAGGAAAATAAAACTGAGGGAGAAATAAGGATTTATGTTGATCGTAGAAAGTTGAACGATGCATGTGTCCATGATCTGTTTCTAACACCATTCACTGGCAAATTTTTGGAGAATGTGGGAGGGCAGAAGTCCTACTCCTTTACAGATGGGTTCTTAGAATACCATCAGATCATAATTGCACCAAATTATAGGAGCCATACCACCTTCGCTGTTGAACGTGGATCATTTCAGTACACATTCATGGAATTTGGATTAAAGAACACTCCAACTATATTTTCTAGAGTCGTCGTCTAAACATTTAAAGAATATATCCACAAGTTTTTGGAGGTGTTTTTTGATGACTGGACAATATTTGGGCTATTAAAGAAGTATGTTTCTAGTCTGTGTTTAAGGTTGGATACCTGCAGGAAATATCAAATCTCCTTAAACTTGAAGAAGTATATTTTTTGCATGCCATATGTTATATTATTAGAGCATATTTTTTTGTAAACAGGGGCTGATGGTAGACCATGCGAAGATCGTTTTGATTATCAATTTGGAGCCATTGAAAAATGTGAAGAAGCTATGCATGACGGCATATATGTTATTATAGGAAATTTATCAAGGCCTACGCGCAAATCACTAGACTGATGGAAAAATTATTGAACAAAGATGTGAATTTTTTTTGGGATGATGATGGTTAGAAGAGCCTTGATGCGATGAAAGAAAAGATGGTAACTGTGCATATTCTAGTATTTCGAGACTCGAAGAAATAATTTCATGTACATGTTGATGAATCTTGCATATATTTGGGAGTTGTCTTAGCACAACGAGGAGAAGCTGATCTATATCACCCTATTGATTTGGCAAGGAGGAAGTTTTCGAAGGTGGAGCGCAACTACTCCACCATAGAGTGTGAAAGCCTGGCCATGGTATATGCACTACAAAAATTCAGACACTATATTTTAGGTGCACACTTAAAAATCTTCATGGACCACTCCACTTTGAAATACCTGGTCAAAAATGTTGTGTTAGGGAGGAATATTTTTCGATGGCTATTTCTATTCCAAGGGTATGATTTGAAAGTAATTTTCAAGCCAAGATGTTTGAATGTCAAACCCGAACATTTTTCTATGATCGAGATAGGTGAAGATCCAAAGCATATTGAGGAAGGATTACTTGATGCACAGTTGTTCGTTATTCGGGTTTCATATGAACACTTTCTGGATATCATTCAATTTCTTACTATGGGCATTATGCCTGTGGAGTAAACTACACAGCATAAAAAAGAGCTGGTAATAAAGGCAGAAAATTTTACTCTAATTGTGGGACATATATACAATATGGGGGCTGATTCTCCGAAGATATTTTCCCAAGCATGAATGACACAATATTTTGGTTGAAGCACATATCAGAGTTGTCAAAGATAACTATACATTGAAGGCCATTGCGTAGAATATTCAACGGGATTGAATTTGGTGGCCTACGGTGCACAAGGGTTCAAAGGAAAATTGTAGTGTTTGCAATGTTTGTCATAGGACTAGTAGGCCTTCGCGAAGGGTTGCAATGGAACTGAACCCTCAAGCTACAATGTAGGCATTTGATAAATGGGAAATTGAATTTGTGGGACCGATTGATCCACTTGGGAAGACAATGGGTGCACGACATATTATTATTGCGACATATTACCTCACTAGACGGGATGAGACATAGTCAATGAAATATTGTAGTGAGGACACAATGATGAAGTTTATTTTTTAACATATTTTGTCAAGGTTTGGTTGCTCGAAGATCTTGGTGAGCGATAGAGGTACACATTTCATGAATAACACTATTGATGAATTGACTGTGAAGTTTTGAATGCATCACCATAAGAGCATGTCATATCACCCACGTGCAAATGGGACGGTTGAGGGCTTTAAGAAAATTCTGGAGAGCACTTTGACTCATGTGTGAAACATCAATAGGGATGACTGGTATATGTGCATTCCTATAGTTTTATGGGCCTACAAGAGTAACTGTAAGAAGTTGACAGTTCAAACTCCATTCAAATTAGTGTATGGACAGGAAGTTTTGATTCCAATGGAATACATTGTGCCTAGTCTCTGCATTGTAGCAGTTATTTATATGGTAGACATCGATATTATGGAGCAGAGATTCGAGCAACTTCTTGTACTAGAGGAATATAGGTTCATCATTGGTTTTTTCCAATAGGTACATAAGGAGAATTAAAAAGCCTCACATGACATGAATATTAAGAAAAAGACATTCAAATATGGAGACTTAGTTATTTTATATGACAAAAAATTTGTGAAGTTCCCGGGTAAGCTCCAAATGCACTGACTAGGCCCTTACATTGTTAGGCATGTTTCAAAATGGGGCATATTTCAACTCAAAAATATGAATGGAGAGTTTTTCCCTAGACATATCAGTCAAAATATATTGAATTTGTACCGGGACGACTCTGTCCTTTGAGGTTTGCAATGACTAGATGGACGGTGAAGAGTCTTAATGCTCCACATAGTTGAAAGAGAGGATGGGACTATAAAAAATTCTTCCAAAAGGTCACTTCATCGTAGTTAGATCACGACCGAATATATGGGAAGATGGTGAAGTTGGAGGAAATTGCTTCGAGGGAGGTAGGACTGTGCTAAAAGTATGAGTCTGACGAAGTTTGTCCAAAAAGTGATCATTGGAACAAGAACAATAGATTTGAAAAGGAATTGGATGTTAAAAGGAGTGGGAGGGATGTATTTAATAAGCATATTTCAGTGGATCTACCACCAATTATACATTTATAAGGAATATCTTAAAGATATCATGGAGTTTAAATTGAATTTTTTTGATAAATCGGGCATCTCGCTCCATATTCGAACACATTGCGTGTTAAGTATTAGAATTGAGATTTTGTACCCGCAAGAGAGCAGAGTGATCTGATGTATGTCACAATATATTTTTGAAGTGTTTAAATAGGAATTTATCAGAGTAGGGCTAGGGTACACAATCCGACTAGGTTTAGCACACACCATGACGGCTATGCCACCAGCCAATGTCACATGGTCGAGGTCGCCTAGGAAGAAAACCACCATGAGCACGGCTCCATCCAAAAATTCGAGGAATTCGATATTGAGAAAATCTCCCTAGAAGAAAATTCCAAAGGAGTAAAGGACTAAGGTGACCCAAGATCGATAGAAGAAGGTTGTCGAGGTGGAAGAGTCAGATGAAGAAGAACGCGCTAGGGGGATAGTGGACATTGATGTGGAGGAGGTGGAACCTATCTCGATGTTTCCCCCATATATTCTGCGATTGAAACTAATAGCTCCAAAGCCTAAAAAGGATCTAGATGCCGTAAAATATTGTAATATCCCAAAATAGGGAAAATAATCAGTATTGGGAATATCTTAAGATATTCCAATTTTGGACTGCTCAGCAATGCATTCACAGAAAAATGCATTTTCAAAAATGTAAGCCACACAAATGAAAATCATCACTTTGATCCACTATATATATCCATATATCATCTACTTCCAAGGGGATATTAGAAATAAATGAAACTATGTGAGGTAAACAGACCTCCCACACTAGTGTAGCTGAAAATGACCAAACACCCCAGACATTGCTACATAGAAATAATGCATAAAAGAGACTGCGCAGTATTTTGAGGGTTTTACACAAAAAATAGGAGAAAAAGTATATATACTCATATATTAGTCAATTATTCATTAAGAACTTATATCTACTCTCCTTATTACAATTGCAAGAAAACCCGGGAAGGGTTTCTTGTCAAACACTCTGCGTACAAATGTGATATTCAAAAATTTACTGAATCACCACTACAACACTGAAGCATAAGAGTGTAAAAGTATAGAAATATGTCTTATCTGATTTATATCCCTCAAGGGCTTCCTCCCATGAAATTATGAACCTCGCAATCACAAGGAAACACTGCAACGGAGCCACTAGACCATGCACTGAAGTTGCCTCCAAAAATAACACATTCCCTTGGTCGAACAATGCTGGGAATGTTGGAGAAATGTGTGGCCTAATGCCAAAAATCTTAAATTATCTCAATACCTCTGCAAACAGGTCTCTCAAGTGAAGGAAATATTCCTCCAAGGAGAAACTGGCTCAGAAAATGGGATTCCAATCCCTTCCATTGCTGCACCTTGCAACACTGCACAATCTCCTGCATAAACTACGTTGATGAAGTAGGCTGAAGCTTGGCCTGAAAACCTGATGTGGAAAATTAACACAAACTCTCCCAATAGGCTCCTCAAGGAAATATGTGGGATTCCCGCTTAGGAACACCCAGTGCTAAACATCACTGCTACCCTGCTAAACAACAAGAGGAAGAAAAAGTCTGAGCAGACAAGAATAATAATCTAAAACATGAAGAATAATGCTGCCATCCTATTCCTTAAATAAAACATGAGTTTTCTTGCCCTTGGCCCCACTCAATTAGGTCATCTCCATCCAATTATTCATCTCCCTCCAAAATTGCGTTATTCCTTCTTGATTCCTCCCCCTCCACAACTGCACTGTTGACTTAGTCAAAGTGGACTAAACCAACTTGATAATATCCTTGTTCACATATGGAGGTGTTTTATTAAGCTGAAAAGAATGTATCCTTTCACACTTGAGGTGTTTTTATTCCTCCTTAGGAGACTTAAGGGCTTTTCTACCGATCTATTCACCGGCTAAAGGTACTGCTAACTCTAATGTTCCATTTAGCTTTGAGGCTAAAATTTGGGAACATTACAAATATAATATTTTCACACCATTATTTCTTGATGAAGTACCCGTTGAGGGGGATTTGTCGGGAAAAGTACCCCAAATATGAATGAAGGATTGGGATTTTAACGATCGCAACAAATATGTAATGTTCCTAATTAGCCCAAGCTAATAGGAATATTTAAATTTTGTTTTATTTTCCATTTATGAATAAATGACCAATGGAGGACATGTAAAACTCCTTAGATCAGTGAATAAGTCAATGCTTAATGTAAACACAACTATATCTAAGCCATTTACATAAAATCCACTTGCAGGTGTGAAATGGTTTTAAGCTATGAGACTGGGTCAACCTTGACCAAATCTACAGCGCTGTCTAGATTCAATGTATCTCATAAAGGGGCAATGCAGTTCTAGAAGGAAGACCTCATGTGAAAGGCGTTAAGTGATTCAAGTGGTTTAGGGTTTTGCACATCCTCATCTTATAAAAGGAATGAGAAGGCTCAAGAGAAGGTTGTTGAATGTATTATGAGTTTGGAGAATTTGTCTACTTAGACAAATTCTAGTTCTTTGGAATTTTTAAGAGAGGATCTCCTGTGGGGGTTCTCCATCCTTCCATTGAGTAGCTCTTGGAGGGATTGCGCTTATTTCTCCATTATCTAGCATATGGAAAAGCTCCATCTCTCTTTGGTAGCATAAATCCAGTGAGGGTTTCGTTGTCTAAGTGAGTTGCAGCAAGTGGAACTCTAGATCTGCAAAGATCTAGCTTATATTGGAACCTCTTCTCAACGAGTGTGTCTCTTAACCTCCTGGAAGATCGCATCCACATATTGTGCTTCAGTATCAGATATAGGCATCATACCAAAGTGTATATTATCATAAACAACGTATTTTATCTCCCCGATCTGCGTAAATCTTGAAGAGCAGAGTTGCAGAGGTTTTTGAGTTCTCCTGGAGGAGAGATCTCTAGTGGAAAGGCTCCTTCCTTTCACTGCGGTCATCCATGGATTGCCCAAAAAATCCATGTAACCTTCAAATATTTTATTTTCTGATGTATTTACTATGGAATTTCTGAATATTGTTTCAGAACTGTGACTTAGATCTTAGATCTACTCACTGTTGTTGATCATTTGCTGAGATCCCCAAGGGGAGTGTATTCTAAAGTGAATTTTGTATACATATCTGTAATAGATCTACCATTTTGTATGCAGATATGTTATATATCTAAAATTTAATAAAAATAAGCTTCAGCCTCCTGAAATTTACGCTGATAAGCTTTCTTGGCTCAATACTTTGTTGCAACACCTATTTGAGGCTTGTTTTCCATGTAAATGTCTGTATTTTTCTTGTACATTGCATAAGCCATAGAATAGATGAGGTTTAATGTTTCTCACACCCTATTACAACTTTAATCTTCAGAAATCACACTATCCATGCTTCAGTAAAATTCTGCATACTCTAAGTCATAGGGAATTAGGGATTTTAAGCCTAGTTGGGGAAGGAGGAACTATTTAACCTAGCTAGAATAATTTTTTTGTGCTGAAATTAAAAGAATAGGTCGCTGATGACCTAATATATAATAACCTCTTTCCATGTCCCTTAATTTTATGGATATTTCTGAATACACTCATTTTAGGGCCAAAAATCACCGCTTTTTCTCATCCTTTGTCAATAGAATTAATCTCTCTTCTTGATGTTGTACACAAAATTGTTTCTGAGGTGTTTCTAAACACATTTTAGAGTTATTAGCTCACTGATACTCTAGTATTGTGTTTTATACTACTGCAACCCTTCATTGGGTAATTTTCTGAAGACAACTAGGTGTGTGAGATCTGCTTAACGCACCTAAAGTGATTTATTTTGAGACTCCTCTTGGATTTCAGTCTTAGATACTCTGATCTAAGGGATATAAGGGCTGGTATTAGTTACTGGAGCACACATCCCTGAAAAATTCATTTTTCAGGCCTATTTTGCTGAGCAGTGAAGTGGGTGCCTAGTATCCACGATGCATGGATACTAGACATGTTGTATGCTACGCACTTTGGGTGAAGCATCATCGATACAATTTGTGTTTACCAATTATTGGCCCTAGTGGAAAATTATTTCTTATGGTTGGGGAACATGATCCCTTTTGACACGATGTTGATACGAAAGATCAAAAAAATTCCTTGTCTTGGCTTGGATCCCGTAAAATAATTTGTGGGCAAGAACTAAGACATGAAGCCTATAGACCATATGAAGCAATATTATAGTTTGATGAAGGGAATTAGGGGTTACTTAATTAAATCCATCTATAATAGGTTAGTGTAATTTTCCACACACATTTTTGCAGGAAAAATCATGCGGATGTGCCGTGTAGAGGAGGTTTTTGCGCCAAGGGTTTCTTTGGTTGTGGAGTGAAGCAAGGGCGTTGTATATAATTCGGCAGGATACCTATGCAGTGAGTTCTTAGCTGACTACCTCGAGGCTCAAGAGGAGGTAAAGAATTTCCATTACTCATGGATCTTTCTCTCAGTAACATTGATGGCTTGGAAGGATCCCAAGGAGTCGCAGTTGTCCTTTGCCGACCCAAATATTTGCGAGGTTGCATGGTATGCCTCATTATGGTATTCCAAACAGCTAGCCTAGGTGATTCCCAAAAAAATATTTTGGGTCAGTTTTGAGATGAGTCCGTGCATAGTGATCAACCAAAAGGCCCAATTATCAATCAATATTTTGAAATAATATTAGTAGGTCATGGACTTCAAAGCATATTTCCATCATGTGCATATCTAGGTGAAGAAGGACCTTGCTGGGGTCTGGTACAAGCTATCGTACCTAGTGACAGAGGAAGATGTTGCAACCATAGTAAGAAATTTTCTATGTGATTGGCTAACTCCTCCCAGTGAGGGTGCGAAGACAAAGTAGGTAGGTACAAGTGGCATGATGACCAACGTGCAAATAGGAAAGAAGGACACCAAAAATCCACCTAAGCATGTCTCCTTTGTGACAACTAAGGAGTCTGAAAAAAAATTTGAGCAGGAGACCGAACCTATGGTTCTAGAAATAGGAGGGGGCGATGATCAAGGCGCTAATGCAATTATCAATCCCGCAGAACCTCCCCCCTTTTATTACTAAGAGACGAAAACCACAGAGCAGCGACATGCGAAAGAAAACAAAGTCTATCCAGACCACCAGCCTAAAAGTAATGGTTCTCACTTAGTGGGACCTCAATGAGCTAGGAGAAACTATTCAACATGTCAATGAACATATTTGGGGTAACATTGAGGACCAGTACAAGAATGTATTGGTGGAGGTCTATCAAGGCCTCAAGGACGTGCAGGTGCAGACGAGCACAGTACAAGCGAGCATGATTCAAGTGAGCAGGCTTCAAGCGAGCATGAATCAAGCAAGTGGGACCTCAACAGGTTCAATAACAACAAAGCACAAAATGGCCATTACAATGGATATCTGTGCAGTGCTGATCCTTGCAGGCACACCTTTTTTTGACACTGTGGAGCAGCTGAAGTAGGTGGTGAATTGGTAGAACACAAGGCTTAACCTTGTTGCGTTTCCTCTACAGACATTGCACGAGTTCCACCAGGGTGTGAATAAAGAATTACATATTAGAGAGAAGTGTGCCCTACTAGTTATTCAATATGTTAAGCAAGAAAGAGAAAGGATGGCCGACGAAAAATAACTAGTTGTACAAGAGTGTGATGTAGAGAATGCGCAAATACAAAAGTTGGAGGAATCCATCTCCAAGGCGCTCAACGACCTACCTTAGCTACAGATTTAGGCTACAACCACCCCAGAGGAAAAAGTTGAAAATATCCCAATGGAAGTAAATTATTCTAAGGCTAAAGTCACCACGGTGTGACTGGAAATGCAAATAAATATAGTCGAGTAGCAGATGAAATTATAGCTCGCCAATCCCCCAGAGGTCCAAGAGAAGTACAAATTAGATATCAAAGCTGCCAATGATAATATTGAATCTACAATATAAGAATTTCTTCAAGTTTTTGGAGACTTTATGGATGTCTGGGCCTCACTGTAGGAGGACCACCATGTGCAAACGGTCTAGAAGGAAATCTGCTAGAAGTTAGAATAGATGGACTAGATTAAGGTCACAGCAAAGACCTTAGCACTGATACAGTGGTATAATTTTCTCTAATAAGGTAAATTTTTGCAGGGACAGATCAATTAGCTGTACAGAAAATAATAGCTTATCATGACTAGAATGAAGTCGTGGGAAGCTCAAGCCATTCATCTCTCACATACTGTCGAGAAGGAGTGTTACATGTTATTTTGTCACCATGACATTTGACTGTCCATATAGGTCTATCAGTACCTATATTATGCTCATTTAGAAGTAAAAAACCCTAATGTTCATAAACCAAGTCTTGGAATTGGAGAAAAGGAATAAAGGAAGTCTTGGAATAAAGGAAAAAGTAAGTTCTAGAAGCCCAGCTGGTTGAATATTCTCCCAACTGGAAGCTTCTAGAGGCGCGATTAGTTCGAGATTCATCCCTCCACTCATGGAGCTTATCCCTTGGTCCATGGATCTCAAATACCTTCATGAGAGGAACCCATCCCCCTCTTCATGGAACTAAAACTACCTCCATTTCCCTATAAATTGATTTCATGTTTCAGTCTCAAGGGTAGACATGGTAGCTTGTACATGGTAGTTACTGAAGAAATTCCCAAGAGTAAATACTCTCTACAGTAGTTGTTGTTGGCATGAGAATTATCATACCCTTATTTCCATAACTCCATGATGGTAGAAAGAGAGGAAGGCTTGTCAAAATGAAGGAGGAACGATTATTCAGGACCCCGGGAGAAACTTGTACGACATCAAGGCATCAGGTTGTAAAGTTACTCTTTTTATACAAGATAATACCGATGGATATTTCTTTCTCATTGAGTTATTCTTATGCTTATTTAATGACATCAATACTTAGACTCCTTGATCACTAAGTTGGATTAGGTTTTCTTGATTATTATATGTTGCAGGTGCTTTGATTATTTTGTCTGTCTTTGATTGCAGGTTCTACTTACTAGAGAAGCCTGTTTGGAGCGACTGGATAAAATACTACATCGAACATTGGATTTCAAGGTAGGGGCATGTCCTATTTGTTTATAATAATTTCTAATTGCAAATAATCTAGAGAAAAATATTTACAAATGGATGTTTGTTTCTAGCTATTCATAGAATACTAGGGAGATCGCTCTTGTCTGCAAGATGGATTAATCTGCATAACAAAATGGTGACTCCAATGGGGAATAGAACTTAGTTTTCCTTTTTCATTTTTAAGTTTGAATTTTAAGAGTTTTCTTATTTTGATTTTTCTAATATTGGGTTGGGTAGATAAATTTTAAGAATCCATGAAAAGAAAAGCTGAATATTTATTTTTTCTGTACATTTTCTTGCCTACACAGTTTTCATTTGAAAATAGTGTGACAGCCGCTGCAACTTTTAGTTTAGAATAATGTGGTACCACTCTATTCTCCATTAGAAACTATGGACTTGTGTAAAATATTTGAAAACAAATAAAATTCTCTTTTTAGGAGCTAGATTACCTAATTCTTTGTGTTTTCCCTAGTCTACCTTAGCTGTCAAATCTTATGTGTGAATTTATTTTCAACAACTTTTGCGTTTGTGTTATTTTTCATCCGATTTTCATTTTATGAGTGTATGTTTTCCCTACTTTCTTGCTGCTCCATACAAGATACCTTCTTACACCTCAACTTACTGGTATGATGATATTCTCTTTCTGAGCCATTAAGATCATTGCAAACCTTAATTTTATGAAAATTGATTCCATTTTCATTTGCAAATTTGGAAGAGATTTTAGCTTACTAAGGCCTAATTTTCACACCAAACCATTTTTGGATGTTTTCATTTCTGCTGACATAAGTAGAAAATATTCTTGGTTCGATCACAAAATAGGAGAAAACATCCTCAAACTTTTAGATAGACTTCAAAATTAGATTTTTCTTTGATTTTGAAATTTATGTTTTTAGGAGTTTTAGATATTGTTTTCTTTTTGGAAATAGTTCATTTATTGTTTTGTAGTTTCTGATCTGATTGATAAAGGAATTTCATTTCAAACGAGTAATTGATCATTTTTGCGAAATTCAGTTCTCAAAGAAATCGTCTTATTTTCAAAGATTTTGTTTATGAATGAAATTTTTAGTGCTTTGAAAATTTTAAAACTCTCAATCTTTCCCTTAAATAATATTGATTGAAAAGAAAAGAGTTTCACTTCTCATTTAGATGCATTTAGCGTATTTTTTGAGTCACGTCACAAAAATCATTGAAGTTTCACTTCTATACCTTCTATCTTAAGCAAAAACCAAATTAAAAACAACGCTTTAATAAAATCAATCTAGATATTTTACATTTTCTAGGGCTCTTTCCACCAACATAGCTTAGGCTATTGTATTGGAACAGGTTGTAATTAACACTCCAAGAAAATTCAAATAAACAAGTAGAAATCTTGCAGTAGGAAAATCCAATTGTATCATTTGTGCTCCATGAAGCTATTCTTAAAAGAGTCAAGCACGAGATCATGTCGGAACCAGTGAGGTAATCATACCTATCTCATTGGGAAAGATAGTAGATGTGCACGTACTAAAAATGGTAAACCTCAGATAGACCATTGTCGAGGAGCCTGGGGTCACTTGTTGGTAAACCTTGGATTATATTAAGGAGCATTCTAGGGGATTGAGCTTGTTACTGTGCCATTGCGTGTATATCAGATTGTAGATTGTTTCCCCAGGTACATTTCTTCCCGTTGGTGACCTTAGTGACTATAAACTTTAGGATTTCCCAAGGTGACGGTGGAGGGAAGGTCCCACTGTACCTGGAGCAGACATCGAATAGACTCACTTGGAATTTCTGAAGGGTACACTTCAGTTCGAGATGGCATAAGTGGAGAGGCTTGCACTATAATTTTTCATTAAGTAGGTTTTTGGGGTAACTGTTCCAACCTCCATTTCCACATTAAAATTCTACGACATTGGATTTCATCACTAACTAGTTTTTTTAGTGTGGGAACATATTGTTTGTGTGTGGATTGCTCTCTTAGATTTTGTAGGTGTGTGATCAACTTTATTGTTTCCTTAGAGACTTTAGGATATTTTGTTGAAATTTTCTTTGATTTCATGTGTTAAACTTTTAATAGTGGTTGAATTACCTAGACAATCACGTAGAATGCAGGGGAAACCCCATGAGTACACACCAAGCCAGTTAGAAAAGCTTTATCTGAGAAAGGACAACCATCAGGGACTGGATCAAATAAAAAAGAGGAAACATCAATAATTGTACATCCTGATTATGAATTATATCAACCTTAAACACTAGAAGGTTCTCAAAGGAAAACATCAATTTCTGAACTAGTTGAACTTGCTTCTACAACTAGCGAATTATCAGCTACTAAGCCTGAAATTTCTAAACCAGAAACTAAACCTACTACGTCTAAGCCTACTTCATATTTCATCACTCCAACCCCTGGTCATCTTCATTCACCACGAGTGAAGTTTTGCATCATTGAGAACCTTCCTCCTCGCCTAATTATCATTGAAGAAATTACTTACACGGAAGAATAATTTATTCTTCCTCCACATCAGGAATATTTAGATATTAGGCCAAGTGAATCTATTTACTATTATAGCCCTTCAAACAATATCCTTGGTATTCTCAGTTAACTAACTTTCTACACAATTCTGGTCTAAACTATTCACCACCCCGAATTCCTTTTTACGCCATACTAAGAGATAATTATAAACCTTCATTCAACATTTCTGGTGAGTTTTCAATTTTTTCTGCATTTCCAGAAACATATTTGTATGGTGGTCTGTCTGTTCCTCTGAGGTACCAGTCACTTTCTGGTACTTTCTCAGGAGCAACTCCCTCTCCCGAAAAACTTATACAATCACCTGGTCCAAATGAATCACATACCAAAAATTTGAATGCGAAACAAGTTTACATGATGTTTGGAGACACTCCTAACCCTCACGAAACAAGTTTACCTATGGTATAACTTGAAGCGGAGATTGAACAGGTATCTTCACCTAGTAATGCTCAACAGCCTGGTCTGAGTATACCTAGAACTCCACCCAAAACTACTACACCAACTTTTGTTCAACCTAATAAACCTATCTCTGGAATTTTTGTAGCACCTATTTCTATAACCCCTCAAGTATCACAACAAATCCCTCAAGTCACTACTCCTCAACCTGGATCCACAGTTTAGACTACTGTTCAGATGCCTATGGGACAACCTGGTACCAGTACAATTGTAACAAGCCAACCTCAATTTTTTTATCAACCATATCAAGGGTAGTATCAATATGGACCTGTACCAAAAATCCCAGTATACCAACATCAACCGTACCCTGGTTACACTTATTAGATACCAGCTCAAACTCAGTATGGTCCGGCCAACCCTAGTTATCTGGGAGGCATTCCAATCCCAAACGCACATGATGTTTCTGGTTATCCTGGATATCCTCCTCCTGGTACTGGTATAATTCCACAAGGTTATCAATTTTCTCAGGAGGACCCTAACCGTCGGTTACCATTCATAGGAAATTTGGATTTACCCAATTTTTCGCGCCTAACGAATGATCCAATTTATTATCTTCCGTATTGGCTGCCAATGCCGAATAAGTTTCCTAGTGATATTCCTAAGTTTGAAGGTAAATTAGGAGAAGACCCCTCAAACCATGTCATGAATTACCACCTCCAATGCGCATCCAACTCTTTAATAGATGATTCCATTTGATTAAGATTGTTTTAGAGAACACTGATAGGCTTAGCTGCAAAATGGTATATTGAAATACCACATGGCTCATTCAACAATTTCAATGTGTTAGCAACAAATTTATTAACACACTTTCAGTTTCCAGTCCGATACGACAATGGCACAGAACTCTTAACTTCATTAAAACAATCTACGTCTACATATATTTCAGATCACATTAATTAGTGGAGATGTAGAAGAGGTTTAGTGAAAGTTTTTATTCCGAACCAGATTTTGGCGGACTGGTTTATCAAATCATTGCTTCCAAATATCACTGAAGATGTGGCTAAAAGAGGGTTTGTTATGGAATAACAGGTCATTGCTAAAGCTCAGTACTTAGACCTTGTATATACACAGTCTGGTACTTTATGTGAAAAACTTCCTGACTTACCATGTCTTGGTCAAATAACTGCAACTCCTTTAGGTTCTCATGCTGAAAACAGTGTAATTGGTTTAGTTAGCATTAATAAGAGTAAGAAGTACTCCAAAACTACTTCTCCTATCATAGCTTTACCAAATTCACCAAAAGGAGATTCTTCCCTTGAAACTTCTGCCGACATTCATGTTGTAGACTCATCTACAGCTAAATCTAAAACCATTAATAAGAAGAAAGGAAAGAATAAAATAAACAAAAAATGTCTCCCAGTGAGAAAAACAAAAAGAATGAACTAGCTGATGATAAGCATAAACCTCGTTATCCTTATCTTATCTATGACGAGGATCACTTTACCAAAGAGTGCCCACATTGGTCCGAGGTCTCTAAATTCGTCAAAGGTTCACCCACACCCGTTGTCTTGAATGATACTTCTCCTACCCAAGATAGAAAAATGATAGGATTTTCTTCAAATTCATCGACAGATATTTTAATATTGTTTGAGGTTATGGTTGCGACGTGATCGCAATACTATGGAAGTAAAAATCTTGTAACTAGTAAAGAGACAGAACATTCTAGTCAAACACCAACTGTATCTCCTTCGGTTTCTGATCCACTTCACATCGATAAACCTAATCCTTATCTAGTGATTAAACCACCTGCTAAATGTGTACTTAGAAAATAAACTTTCAATCCACATGCGAGAGCTGCTTAGAATTACAACATTATTGAAGAAATGGCAATATCTCCTTCAGTAATGTCGGCCTTAGAAGTGCTACAATTATGTCCAGCACAAAGGAAATTACTTTTATTAGCTATCAGAGCTATTGATCCTCAGGATTCTAACCTCATGGTCATTGATATAGAAAATTTTACACCGATACTCCCTCATCAGATGGCTTTTCAGATTCTAGAATTAGTAAAAAATAGACAAGTTTTCGTACTGTAATTGATGAGGGGGCATCCACATGCATAATTTCATTAAATTTTTGGAAAAATATTGGTTATCCAACACTCAACCAATCACCGACAATCCTTAAAGCCTTTTATGGAAGAGGATTTCATCCGTATCTAATACTCCAGGATCTACCTATAGAAGTAGAAGGCAAAACTATTAATCTAGATGTGGAAGTTGTTGATGCCCCTATGGATTACAACCTTATTTTGGGTCATATTTGGTCTTATGCCATGACTATTATCATTTCATTTGTCTTTCAGTTAATCATGTTTCCTCATGAAGGGAATATTGTGAAAATTTCTCAGTTGTCATATTATTCGTCCAACCCTGATTCTATAGACAATATCCAACATGTTGGAAAATTGACTATCCCATATGAAGATGTTGGTGTAGGTTTAGTAAAGGACTCTACTCTTATGGGAACTTTCTATATGCCTCCACCTAACATACCGTGTACCATTTCCAACATCAATATGATTTCATCAAGCACTATACCATTCGATGAAACTTGGGTAGTTCCTTAAGAATTAGAACTAGAATATTTTAATGGTGAGATGCCTTTGAGTCTTTTTGAAATGGCATATGTGGCAGTACAGTCATTTTCTGACACACTTTCAAATTTTCCTAATCAAATGAATGTTATCACCAAAAATATTCTTCACTGTCAAGCTCAACCTTGACATCACTTTCTGATCCTTTTCAACAAGTTTTTCACATTGATGAAAGTATTCGAGAATTTTTGTCTTTGGATGAATTACCGTGGCATGATCTACATCATAGATCTTCATTTTTACCTGAACTTGATAGGTTTGAAAATTATTTTTCATCTATTTTTATGATTGATTATGGCAAGGAACCACATAATCCCATATCGATTACAAATTCAGATTCTAATATTATTTTGGGAAACATATCTACAACTATTCCTATTGACATATCAGTTAAACCTGAAATTATTGAAAAAATTCATATAGGTTCTTCTTGTACGATTGAAGAGATTGATACATACAAAGCCCTATTTCAATAATTCCGAGACATATTTTCCTGGTCTTATGAAGAGATGCCAAGAATCGATCCAAATATTCTCATTCATGAAATTAAGACATACCTAGATGCCAAGCCTATTAGACAAAGATTACGTCCAAAAGTTGCTGCTATCAAAGAAGTTGTTGCAAGTAGGATTTATTTATCCAGTTCCATTGACAGATTGGGTATCTAATATAGTTCCCATTACCAATAAACAAGGGACTATACGAGTATGCATTGATTATAGGGATATTAATAAAGCATGTCCAAAAAACAATTATCCTACCCCTATATCAACCAAATTATTGATGATTGTGCCGAAAATGAATTTTTTTCATTTATGGATGGATTTTCGAGATATAATCAAATGAACATACTCCCTGATGATCAACCAAAAGCAGCGTTTATATGTCCTTGGGGGACATTTTCCTATTGAAAATTACCTTTCGGATTAAAGAATGCTGGTGCAACTTTTCAAAGGGCCATGTCTTATGCTTTTCACGATATCAAACATATTCTACATACTTATCTTGATGACTTACCTGCTTACTCTTTACACAGGAATGATCATCCTACTCACTTACGAAATATTTTCATGAGATGTAGGCATTACAAGATTTGTTTGAACCCACACAAATGTGTTTTTTGTGTGCAATCAGGACGATTACTAGGATTCATTGTTTCAAAAGCTAGCATTCGTGTCGACCCCTCAAAGGTTGAGGCCATCATCAATTTACCTCCTCCTTCCACACTACGCCAACTCCAAATTTTGCAAGGGAAAGCAAATTTTCTATGTAGGTTTATCCCGAACTATGTTGAGTTAACAAAAGGTTTTACCCGGTTGTTGAAACAAATTGTTCCTTTTATTTGGGATGAGATTGTTGATCAATCTTTTGATGCATTAAAACATGCATTAACCCATGCATCGTTATTGCATCCACCCAATTACCACCAGGACTACTTTTTATACTTAGCAGCCTCTGATTCCACCATTAGAATTGTTCTGGTTCAAGAGGATGAATCTCACAATGAGCATGTGATCTTCAATCTAAGTTGGAATCTGAACCCAACGGAAATTAAATATTCGCATGTGGAGAAATTGGCATTGGCAGTAGTTCAAGTTGTCCAACGTTTCTGTCACAACATACTGTTACGTAAGACAATTGTGATATATAATTGCAACCCGATGATGTATATTTTGACAAAAAAATTACTCGAGGGAAAATAATCTAAATGGATCGTCATCCTACAAGAGTTTGATTTGGAATTCGAGAAATCTAAATCAAGGAAATCACTACTATTTGCATAACTCATGTGTGACTTTCCCAATATTGAAACAGACACCATGGTAGAGAATCCAATCGCAGATGAATCTCTATTTCTTATCAGTACCTTAGATCCATGGTATGGAGATATCATTATATATCTTCTAACCCAAACCTTTTTCCTAGAGCTTTCATGTTCAAATCGACAGAGAATTGGATATCAATCCCAATAATACAATATTTTTGGAGAAACTCTTTCACTCTGGAGCATGTGGTGGTCATATGTCTGGGTTTTCCACAACCCAAAAGATATTACACGCTGGTTATTTTTGGCCATTATTATTCAAATATTGTATTATTTTGGTCTGAAAATGCCACAACTGCCAAATTTATGATAGAAAGATGTGTGTGCCTCCAACTCCTCTTCACCCAATCATTGATATCGATCCTTTTGCGAAATGGGGCATTGATTTCATTACATGTAACCCTCACTCGGCCAGGGGGCATGGGTATATTATTCTCATTGTAGATTACTTTACCAAATGGGTGAGGCGATGCCCCCGTTCACAACGAATGGAAAAAAGTGTAGCTACGTTCATATTCAATCACGTGATTGCTCGTTTACATTGAGCCTCAAGCTATTATCATAGACCATGGGATTCATTTCCGAAATATAATAATGACTGAACTTTCCGATCAACTTGGCTTGCGACATGATAACTCTACTCCATATTACCCGTAGGCTAATGGTCAAGTTGAAGTCATCAACAAGGTTTTAAGCACCATGATTAAATGGATTACCGGAACTCACAAATCGAATTGGTATACCATGATTTTTTCGGCACTATGGGCATACCGAACCTCAGAAAAAAATTCTATAGGGTTCACTCCTTTTCAATTGGTCTACAGTTTAGAAGCTGTGTTACCCATTGAATGTGAAATATCGTCACTCCAATTAGCCATTGAGTTACTACCAGCTACCTCTGAAGAGAATAAACATTCTTTGTACTTAGCACAATTAGATGAGACTCAGCGCACCGCTACATTAGCTACCGAAGCTCATAAGAAACGTGTGAAAGCTCAGCATGATCGAAGTGTTACCCTTCATGGTTTTTTAGAAAGTGACCTAGTCTTAGTATATGATCAAGCTAATGATAAGCTAGGCGCTGGGAAATTTGAACCAATGTGGTTATATTTTCAAGCATGTGCTTGCAAAAGGGGCCTATGAATCGACTTATTTTGATGGGGTATCTTTAGATAAGCCCATAAATGGTATTTATCTTAAGAGATATTATGATTGACTTTCATGTGAAGTTCTCACTTGTACATTAGATAATTTCTGGATAGTGTGCCTTAGATTACATAAGTGTGCCTAGATTAAGTTTGTTGTTACTACTATCACTACTTATCTCGATTACTCTTGATATTGCAGATGTCGACATCCCTTCAAATGTACATTGGTTTTGCTGATGGTGCCTGTCGTAGTACATGGAATAGCTCTTCCGCGGCTTGGGTTATCTATTCACCCACCGATGAGTTAGTTTCTCTCCATGGGGTAAGCCTTGGTAAAAAAATGAGCGATATTGTAGAATATAGCATAGTCATTGAGTTATTATATGATGCCATTTCATTTGGTATTCGACGTTTGATCATTAGGTTGGATTCAAAACTCATTGTATTACATTTGAATAGGTTATATGCAATTAAAAATCCAGTGTTATTGAGATTTGTTTTGAAGGTTCGTCTCTTGGAAAGACAGTTTGATTACATTGAATATCAAAATATTTCAAGAAATTTAAACATGTTGGCCGATGCATTAGCTAATCATGTTCTAAAAAGACATTTTCAACATTAAAATAATAAACCAAAACAACATTCGATACATGTTGAACAAGATACTTAGAGAAATTAGTAATATCATAGATAGGTTTGTTTTCAAAATATTACATCATCTATGATCATAGGTTCAAACACCTTATGATCTAATAGATAGTGATACAAAAAAAAAAACATGCAATCCACAATGATCATCCACTATCCGTGATGATGATCATGGTAATAGACTATGGCACGCACCACCTTGTGCAGGAATTTCCTAAACTATCATGGAACACCTGTAACATGTATCTGAAGCTGGAGAGGAAGGTCATCTGTCCCTGTCTTAGGAATATCTATGGTTAACCTCTCCAGGTTATGTTCCATATCAATTAGGATCTCTGATGCCTGATCCTATGGTGGTGCTATAAGCTCTACTTGCCACCTATCAAAGCGGCAGAGTGTAGCTGGTCATCCTAGACCAATATCTACATTTAAATATTGTTATCAACATTGAATGATAAAAAAAAAATTAAAATTGGATTAAAAAAGTCAAAATAGTTCGCTTACCTGATACGTCCCACTGTGCCCCTAGAAGCAAGGACATCGTAGGATCACCTCTGAAATCTATACCTGCATAAGGGAAGTCTTCAATTGTGAAGACTTGGTTCCTTAGCCACATAAAGTACGCTGGAGTGAATCGAACCACTGAATTGCCATCGCCACCATGGCGGGCCATTAATGCAACCCAACGTATAATCCGAGGTTCCCGACGTTCCCCACGATCTACTGGCATAAGTTGAGGGGCAAGAAGAAGGATTCCTTCCAAAGAAAAAGAAATCAAAATGGCGCCATAACCAATGTTTTTTAACTTTTCATTCTTTGCTCTGGTTAGTTGGCCTTTCATGTTGGCCAATAATCCTTCGCACGAGTTGAATATGGTGCCTCAGAAACACTCTATCGCAGTCTGCATCTGAGATTTAGTGGCTACATGTGGTGCTGCACTTCTACACAACCTGGTTACCGTAAATGCAATCACTTTGAGATCTAATCGCAAGATAGTTTTTATGTCTATGCGATTATCCTTTAGATCTGCCTCATAACTGCAAAATTGTTGTTTGTAGCTAGCAATGGGTAGGCCACCCTATCTAGCCCCAAACAAGGATATGTTTTCTCCTCCTCGGGAAAATCCAGTGAGGAAATAGACATCCTCAAGCTCGATTTCAAGCCGATGGTCACCAATGATAAATCACTAATCCTGAACTTCCCATGCGTTTACTAGCCATGTCATCAGCTTTACTTGCACTTTCATACCTTGGATCACCCAGAACTTATATAACCCACAAGTTTGCAATGCACATATTGTGGTAGCATCTTCCATGGCTTCATTTTATATAGCCTCATGCTCACATTCTCCTCACTCTAGCATGGTGAAATAGCCTACAAAGAAACACATTTGAAAGTTAGAAACCATTGGAGTGTAAAAATTTAATCATTTTTAAGAGAATTTGTAAATTTTAAAATGGTCACGTCGTATCCGCAGTTTTTGTGTGGAGATAGTGTAGACATCCACATGAGTTGCACACAAAATCTGCGGTAGCCCAATAATTTTCCTTTTGAAAAATTATTGGGATCCGCAGGTAGCGTGCACATGACCTGCGGACCCCCGAGAGTGAATTTTTGAACATAAATCCCTCCCAAAAAATGAAATTCAAGCTAAAAGAGAGAATTGAAACAAATAGAAATGAAGAGTGAGATGATGTGGATTACCTGGTTCTTACGAATCATGAAATGAATGGTCGTTTCTCCTGATATTAGCTCTGGAACTTTTTTCCCAAAAGATCTCAATTCATTGCTATGAAGACAAAAGGTGAAAATGATTTTTTTAACTCCTTTTTATAGTTTTTGAATGAATAAAATATTATACTTTATTTATTTTTCACTTTAAAAGTCTATTTTTCAATATTTTTACTTCTTGGAAAAAATTGTGTAATATTTTGATATTTTGTGTAGGATACAGGTTTTTGGGTGAAAAGAATTATTTTGATGCTGAGTATACTTTTATCACTTTTTTGGGCGCTTGAAAATTACGAAAAAAAGATAAACCCTAGAGTTCTCTTTTAAGCCCTTTTCAGACTCTCTAAATATGAAAAGATCGTCGAGTACTTGACTATTCGAACTCATTAAAGGAAATGAGCAATCATCCCTTTAGTATAAGTTTACCCCTTTTCCAGAATGAAATGGACTATT
Organism: Pinus albicaulis; assembly: GCA_034641835.2. NCBI lineage: Eukaryota > Viridiplantae > Streptophyta > Pinopsida > Pinales > Pinaceae > Pinus > Pinus albicaulis. Next base: position 265,370,265 of record CM076575.1, on the reverse strand, counting down.
TACGAAAAAGGTATATGTTGACTACTCATGGTCAATAGAGTTCTCTCCTGTATTATTTTATCCTTATTCGAGCTTGAGAGACTAAATTTACAAAAAGGTACAACCATGGAGTTTACTTATGTTTTTCTTCTGACTCCCTAAAACTGAAAAATGTCAAGTTTCTCCTATACTAGACTCATTAAAATTTAACAGTAAAGGACCTTTCACTTACAAATAGGACCGAACCACTCGTTCTTAGGGTTAAATTTTAATACTAAGATGGAATCATGAGAATGATGAGCTTACAAAAACAAGAAAATGTTATCCTCCTCAAGCTTGTCAAAAATAAAGAGGTACTTTCCAGTAATGGTGGGGGAAAAAGAGAGAAAAACAATCTAGTTGTCACCCTTGTTTGAAAAGTAGTATACTACTCTTGAACATGACACTTTGTCACACTTGTACCGAAGGGGAATTCCTTTGTTTGGGCAAGAATCAAACCGCATTGGAGTTCTACCATTTGGTATTATATTTAGGTCAATTGTCACCAAACCATCTGCAGTGTCATTATGTGTTCAAGAGACAGTTCAAATAAACCATTCATTGCAAACATTTGTCTCCATTCGCGTTGACCATACCTGAGTCAGTCCTTACTAAATATTTCTTCAAAACTTGTTCTAATGGTTTCGTGTCATGGGTTTTCCTGTGATGGGTCACTTTCTATCGACGACAGCTCATCATTTAGGAATTTGATCTAGAATCCCATCAGTACCTTGGAATCTACATGCCCTAATGTCATGTTTCTCGCCTTCGATGACAGGTTGCATCATTTACCTTCGATTGAATGATTCTATGAAGTGTTCGACTGAAAATCATTCATTCACACTTTGTGGATTGTACTAAGTACATTGACAACCATTATCATTATTGGTGGTTTCTCTCACACTTGTTAATAGTTCACATCATTGACTGGTAATAAAGTGGTTTCTACCATGTTGAACTTTGACACAATCAATTGCATAGATAGAATCATACTAGTTCGGGAACCGAAAACTAGGACTCTCGATCTAGTTTCCACCATCCAGGTTGTGAGGATTTTTATTATTCATGATGTAGTAGACTACTTATGAGAGATGGTTGCGCCCATACTATGTCTACTTCTGATGTAATATTAAAATAATATCTGTACCAGAACATTTAGTTAGTTTTTATCTTAGTATGGGAATGCCTAACTCAACGATGACTGATATATATATATATATATATATATATATATATATATATATGCTTGCATTGAATGTTTTTACAAGTTTTCGACCGGTGTGTCCACAATCCAATCCTCAGAGTGATAAATCACTTCACTCTTCATAACAGCCTCAGACATCACAATTTAGGGGGAAATATGTTACATGTTATTTTATCACCATGAAATTTGGCTATCCATATAGGTCTATCACTACCTATATTGTGCTCCCTTAGAAGTAAAATTAATGTTCCTAAACCAAGTCTTGGAATTAGAGAAAAACTCATTAAAATCCTTAAAAGTATACCTCCACACTTTTTCTAGCCTTTTCCTACGGGTTCGCGAATACTTGTTCTATAGCCTGTGGCAGCTCCCACACATTCTACTACTAAAACCTGTGGACCCTCATAAAAAGTCCAATAAAGGAAAGGTAAGTTCTAAACCCAATTGATTAAGATATTCTCCTAATGAGCTTCACAGAGGCGGAAGTGATTCGAGCTCATGGAGCTTATCCCTTGGTCCATGGAGCTAAAATACCTTCATGAGAGAATCCATCCCCTCTTCATGGAGGCAAAGAAACTACCTCCATTTCCCTATAAATTGGGTTATATTTGATCTCAAAGGTGAACATGGTAGTTCTTTGAAGAAATTCCCAAGAGTGCACACTCTCTACACTAGTTGTTGTTGACATGAGAATGATCACACTCTTATTTCCATAACCCCATGTTGGTACAAAGAGAGGAAGGCTTGTCAAACTGAAGGAGGAACGATTGTTCACAACCTTGCAAGAAACTTGTATGACATCAAGGCATCAGGTTGTAAATTTACTCTTTTTATACAAGATAATACATATGGATCTCTTTCTCTCATTAAGTTGTTCTTATGCTTATTGAATGACAACAATACTTAGACTCCTTGATCACTAAGTTGGATTAGATTTTATTGATTATTATATGTTGCAGGTGCTTTGATTATTTTGTCTATCTTTGATTGCAGGTTCTACTTACTAGAGAAGCCTCTTTGGAGCGACTGGATAAAATACTGCATCAAACGTGGGATTTCAAGGTAGGGGCATGTCCTCTTTCTTTGTTTATAATAATTCTGAATTGCAAATAATTTAAAGAAAAATATTTACAAATGGATGTTTGTTTCTAGCTATTCGTAGAATACTAGGGAGATCGATCTTGTCTACAAAAGGGATTAATTTTCATAACAAGGAGTTGTAGGGACTGTGCCAGATATAGAAGGATATTGCAGCCAAAATTATAGGGCTAATTACAGATATGTTGTTGAGAAAATTCCAAGAAGTTTAAAAAATCATGCGCCAAATAATTTACACCTCTTAAGGATTCCTTGAGTGACATAGAAGCAAAGATCGTTAGCACACTGGAAAAGTAACTTGGGATGAGTCACCGTTTTTTGTTGGGGGCCTGTTGGACAGAGTATCCCTCAAACGAAATATTTTTAGAAAGACTCCGCAGATCAAGGAGCGAAGCGCGTAATGTAGAGTTAAGTTATAGGCTTAGGGGCTTTGCGGTGGGTCAAAGACTATTATTTTTTAAAAGAACGAGAATATTGTGTATACGTTGAGCTCCACCCATGGTGTTCGGACCATGGTCCTAAAGAGAGGACATACTTCATAGTGATGATAGAATGCACTGGGATGTAATATTATTTTGAGTCCATGTTTTGTGATTTGGGTTAGATAAAATTATCCTAAGGCTAAGTTCACGGAGACCTTAGGAATTCCATAGCTAAGTGTCTAGACCCGTGCAGTTGAGTGCGTAGGGTGGAATTGATTGTATTGGGATAATCTGAGCATTAATGAAGGACTCTTGAAGACAAATCTATGTTTTGAGTTTACACGTTTTACTTGCATTTTATGTTATATATGTTGTTTTACTTATAATTTCATTCTGAAGTCATGTTTATGGTTATTTATGTTGTTTTATGCTTGTTGAAGTAAGATCATGTAGCCTGCAAGTTAGTTCAGCATAATTGTTTAAATATGACTATATATTTAGTAAATTTGTTCTGGGAAGCTCTGTCAAGTATTAAAAGGAAGAGAATCCCTAAAGTAGCACTACATTGTCCATATCGATGGAGAAACTTGGTTCTAACATCCCACTATGTTGCCTCGGGTGAGACTTCGGTCTGCGCAACAGATTGTTGCCAAAATCAGTGGTAGTAGTGGGTTTTGTTGGTTTTTTTAGCCATATCTGAACATGGTTATAGGCCCCATCAAGCCAACAGGTGAGCAATGATTAAGAAAGTCAATAAGTAACTGAGGAAGTAATTAAATGTATCATCACTAAAATTGGAAATTGGGAGGAGATCAAGGAAATGCTTAAGAGTTAAAATATGAAATGTGAGAGTTAGGTAAGCATAAATAATAATTTTACATTTTTATATTAGTAATTAGTTGTGAAATTTTGCATGTGATTGATTGGTGGTTGAATAACAAGGCATTAATAATTTAGTATATTATATTTTGTCATGAGATGGACAAGTGGATTAGCCACATAACTTATGAGATAAAGACTTGAACAATAGGAAAAATGGTTTTTGCACCCTAATGTTGGATGGTCTTTGTAATATTTAACTTCTTATTGTTTAATGTTGAAGAGTTTGTTTTATTGGATAATGTTCTGAAGTGGGAGTGTTCTTGTCAAGCTTGGTGGCTTTACTCTTTTCATGTTTTCTAGATTTGTAGCTTCTCTACAACCCTATTATAGTTTTGGGTTCCTTGGGGAAGAAGAGTACCTATTGGAGTCGGTAGGTTGGTTAAAGGATGGACAATCCCTAGTTGGTAAGTTGATGAAAGGAGAACTACAATGGCAAGTTAATGCAAGAATAAAAATTAGTTTCCTATATTTAAAAGTTATTAATGAAGGTTTTTTCAATTAAGAGGTATGTGAATACAATTTAATCATGTCATTTATATCTATACTTCAAAAATTATTCCTCTCATTTTAATAGTAGTATACTTTAAATATGTATGGTGTATAAAATTCAATATGAAATTGGTGAATATATTTGAATATAAATGAAATTTTTTCCACACACAAACACACAGACATATGTAATGGGCCTCCAAATTAGATACAAATTAAAGCCAATATGACCTTTCTTAGACACATAAAGGCTATATTAAATCTCCCTTTCTGCACTTAATAATGTTTTCTTAGATTTACTGAGTTATTAGGAATGTTTATGGATAATTTCATATTATGTGCCTAATATTATTGATTTTTGTAGAATATTGTGAGAATATTGGGTAGATTATGAAGATTCAGAGAATAAGAGAATCTAGGGACTTGTTCCTTGCCAATAAATGAAAGGAATATTATGAAGTTATTGAACATGTTTTGGAGCTCCATTGATTGAGAAAATTTAGGGATGTGTTCTCCACCAAAAGAGGACCTTGAGCTTGGATATCTTACAGAGGACCTATCCTCCTTGGAATTCAAAATCAATTAGGGAACCAAATCCGTAATTTTAGGGAATTGGAGGGAAATAGTCTCCCTCTTCAAGGAATTTTCCCCTCAAGTATTTTTGTATAAATAAAGGGAATGAGTATCCCAATAGGAGAGTTAGAATAACTGGAGAATAGATTTTTAGGATTAACAAGTTTCTTTGCCTATTATTTTGTTATGCATTATTTTGATAAGGAATGAAAGCTATCTTAATTTTATTCTGATCCATATTTAAAGGGTTGAGCCCTCTTGGGTTTGGGCCCAACCCAGAGGCTCTAGTATCTCTCCTTTGTGTATTTTATTCATGCATCTTCTTTCTTGTATTTAGCTATCAATATTTCCTTTCCTTTCTAGCAGAATTTGTGAAGTTGCTAGTGCAGGTTTGTTAATCACATTTCTTGTTGGAAGTGTGGTTGTAGATATTTTGTTTGCAAGCCAAAAATATAGTTACTTTTATGTTGTAATATTTAGATATTGAATTAGTTTCCCTTTCCAACTTTGTTTTCTACAATTAAATCATTTATTTGGCAGTATTTCAAGCATCAAAATAGCAATCTATATTTTGTAAAGGTGAAGGTATGGATTTTTAGGGTTGAGCATATTTATTTACACTTATTATTTTATCACAATTGTGTTCCTTCCTTCTGCCAAAATCCCTTCAAGCAGTCTATTTACATAGATCACTTTCCATATTTGTTGAAGGCCATCATGTGCATCTTTCCTTGTGAAAAATGGGATCATGATGAGCACTAGGCTTGAAAAGGGATTCATACACCTTTATCCTAACTTATTCAACCATTTATTTCCTTCATAACACCTTGTAAGACCACATATTTCTCTCATATCTGATCCTGTAGAAAAACATGACAATCTTGTAGCACCCTATCTCAATCTTGTAGCACTACGAAAGAAGCCTCCAAATGCATTATGATTTTCCCCACAAAACTCCTGACCACCCCTAGATAGTCTATAACGATAATAATACGATAAAAAATAATACAATTTATCCATATACCTAGTAGAAAATTTTCTTATGTTAATAAAGTAGATAGACAATCATTCCGAGAAACCCTCCAGTGAAAAAACAACAATTTTCTACTCTTTTTTAGCACATGTTAACAAGGGTAATTTTGAGTGATTCAACTTGGATTAAGTCCTAATAACTTTATACTTAATAATAAAATTTACCCCATAAAAGTTTCACTTGATTAGGCTCAAGAATTTGATATGTTAACTAACTCACCGATTCTGGAATTTCTGGTTTTTAGAGTAGTATTTTTCTGCTATTTTTTAGCATGTGTTAACAAGGGTATTTTTTAGTGATTAAACTTGTATTAGAGTCCTATGAAATCATAATTAATAAAAAAATTTACACCATATCATTTACATTTTATTTTTTTGGGAATTTGGCAAGTTAACTTGAGAGGCAGATATCCCGTAGCAATCCTACAACAACTTGTTTTCGAGATCTTCCTTACCCATATTCACTCCAAATTCATGGTTGAAGTAGATTTATAGCCTATTAATTCTCTGAAGCCACTTTCATTGAGCTGAGGCTTAGTCAGGTCTCCATTTAACTCATACATTGCTTACTTCTTGAATGTTGATTTCTACAATTAGTCTAGATTTTCTTTCCACAATTTACTTTATGCAAAGTGTGATTTCCTTCTTGCAAGAGTATTCTATGACTTCCCTTTCCTGCAAAATAGAATATATTTACCTTAATTTAATTTCCTTTTCAGCAAGATATATTCAATTTTATTATTTTCCATTATTATTTACATTTTTCCCCTCAAGTATTTTTAGATTTATAGTTAGAGGAGAATAGATTTTTAGGAATATCGAGCTTCTTTTCCTAGTATTTTGTTATGTATTATTTTGAATGTGAATGAAAGCTATCTTATTTTCAGTTTGATCCATCTTTATGGAGTTGAGTCCTCTTAGGTTAGGGACCACCCGAGAGGCTCTAGCCTCTCTCCTTTGTGTATTTTATTCATGCAACTTCTTTCTTGTATATAGCTAGAAATATTTCCTTTCTCTTCTAGTGGAATTTTTTTATGAGAAAGTTTCTTTTGCATGTCTATTAATAACCTCTCTTGTGGGAAGTGTAGTTGTAAATATTAATTTGGAAATCCAAAAAAATATTTCATTTCTTATTATCGTATTTATATATTGAATTAGCTTCCCTTGTTATCTTTTTTTTTGTAATTAAATCATTTGTTTGGAAGTCATTTCAAGAATTTAAAAACTTATATATCTTTCAATACAGTCCAGGTTATGGATTTGTAGGACTGAGCATCATAATTTACACTTTTAATTCCGGCACCAATGCTTTTCTTCCTTCTCCAACAACCTCTTTGAGTAGAATTTTTACATAGATCACTTTCTAGATTTGTTGAAGGTTGTTGTGACAATGCGTCTTTCCTTATGAAATTTGGGCTCTTAAGGAGCACTAGGCTTGGAAAGGGCTTCATAAAAACTTCCCATGCCTTATACCACCATTTATTTCCTTTAGAACGCCTTGTAACCCCATACATTGCTCTCATTTGTGATCTTGTAGCAAGACATCACAATCTTGTAGCACTATGTCCCAATCCTGTAGCACTACAAAAGAAGCCTCCAAATGCATTCCAATTTGCCCCACAACACTCCTGACCACCCCTAGCCACTCCTTAATGATCATAATACCATAAAAATTAATAAAATGGATTCATATATGTAGTAAGAACTTTTCTTTGGTTAATAAAGTAGATAGGCAATCATTCCCAACAACCATGTAACAAAACAATAGCAATTATATGCTATTTTTTAGCAAATGTTAACAATGGAATTTTTGAATGATTACACTTGGACTCAGTCATAAAAATATTATAATTAATAAAAAAAATTACCCAATATAATTTTCACTTGATTATGTTAAGTATTTCATAGGTTAACTAGCTCACCGATTTTGGAATTTAGGGTTTTTAGAGTAGTAATTTTCCACTATTTTATAACATGTATTAAAAAGGCAATTTTGGAGTGATTAAACTTGGATTAGAGTCCTAGGACATCCTAATTAAGAAAAAAATTTACACCATTTCATTTTCATTTGATTTTATTAGGCATTTGGCAAGTTAACTTGAGAGGCAGATATCTTGTAGCAATCATGTAGCAGATTTTTTTTCAAGATATTCATTAGAGGAAATTTCATCCTAAAAGTGGCATCCTAAGGAAAAATAATAAAATAATAGTAAAAATAGTAAAATAAGAGTTATGATTTTTTTAGGGAAAAGTTAAAAACTACTTTTTTTAATTGTATTTTTGGCTTATCTCTTTATGGGTTTACTCAAATTTCAAGCGTAGACACTCATTGGATGCGAAATTAAATTCCACATCCAACGAGTACCCATTATGCATACTTTTGAGAAGACCCACATTGATAAAATCATAGATACATTAAAAAAACATGTTTAACACATTTTTTTAATGTATCTGTGATTTTTATCAATGTGGGTCTTCTCAAAAGCATGCATAATGGGTACTCGTTGGATGTGGAATTTAATTCCGCATCCAACGATTGTCTACACTTGAAATTTCAGTAAATCTATAATGAGATAAGCCAAAAATACAATTAAAAAATAGTTTTTCTTCTTTTCCCTCAAAAATATTTACATGTACCTCTTTTTAAATTTGAAGGATTTTGATTGATTTACATATTATGACATGGAAAATACATGAAAATTTTATGGGCACTTTTAGGCTGAAATTTCCTCTAATTCCTTGCAAATATTCACTCCAAATTCATGGTAGAAGTATATTATAGCCTATGAATGCTCTGAGAGCACTTTGGTTGAGATGAGGCTTGGTTAGGTCACCATTTAGCTCTTACATTGCTTGCTTCTTGAATTTTGATCTCTTCAATTATTCTAGATATCCTTTCCATAATTTACTTTATGCAAAGTGTGATTTCCTTCTTGCAAGAGTATTCTATGACTCTCCTTTCCTACAAAATAGAATATATTTCCATTAATTTCATTTCCTTTCCAGCGAGATAGATTATATTTTCTTAGTTTTCGTTATGATTTAAATTTTTGCAAATAAAATAGATTTCATTTGTGCCATTTAATTTCCAGCTAAAGTAGAATAGGTTTGATTATGGTTATTTACCTTTTGCAACTTACGATTGGCAACTTACCTAGACATTTGATCATTTGAAGTTGTTTCATTTCCTTCTTTCACTTGCATCAGAGGGAGTCAAACTAGGAAGAGGAAGAAGTCTACTGCACATAAAATGTTGGCCTCTCTTATGTTTATACGAACCTTGCGTTGATAATTTATTTTGGTAGCCTTTGGAGTTGTAGCATTCTTGTTTTAATGTCGCGGATCATCAATATGCATATATTATATATGTGCAATTGTTTCTACATTATATTAAATTATCCATTTGATACGAGAACCATTATAATTGAAAATTATTTATAACATTTTTTTACAGCTACAACATTGTATATTCCATATGAGGAACATATGCATACTTTAGATGATGTAAACGTCCATCATGTCACTTGAGGGAATTGAACCTGAGTGGGGAGGATTCCATTCCTACTTCCCAACCACCTAAGATAACAGAAAATATTTGTATCATATCCATTGAATTCTCGTTATACAACCATTTCTATAATTTCTATTGGTATATAAATTAATGAATTTATATCAACCTAATTCTTTTAATTTTGAGCAAACCTATAGTTCCTATTCTATGTAGTGAGAAATCCACAAGTATGCGTATAACCCTATTTAATGTAGATTTAATTAGAGTGAAAAATGTTAAATTCAATAAGAGTACAATATGTTAAGTATATTATTAAAAAGATAGGTCTTATGTAACTTCTACATAACTTATGCAACCTAGGAAAATATATACTTGAAACGTAACACTAATGGAACAACTCGTGAAATTATGTAACTTGAGAATTTAGCGAATCGAGGGTTATTTTTTCCAATGATTAATAGAAATAATTTTATTAATATATAAAATCAATTTAGTAGATCGTTATAATAATGTGTATATCATAGATTTCCACTAATATAAAAGAGAACTCTAAAATCTCTTTTAGAGTATATAAGAAAAAAAAATGGAGGCATGTAATAACTTTGTCACCTTCATGTATAACTTTCTAAAAATAGCTTCATAAAATGGTTATGTTAACCATAAAAAAGGCACAAAAATATATGTATATCAAATATTGATTCTATATATTGTAAACATAAGTTATGTCATCTATGTTGTTTCAAATATTATCCATTGTGCATGAAGATATTCCAATCTATGTCCTACTACTTCTTCAATATTTTTCCATGAATCGATGCCAAACGTCTAGGCCAATTTGCTAGTTTTTATTCTTGTATACATGGTCAAATGTGATATTAATGAATAGAACAATAATATTTCATTGATTTTTATAATGTCACTAATGTGTGAAATTTTGGATTCTAGGTTCCCCTTTCATCCATTTTATCACTAGAAGGAATCCTCATAGATGTGAAATTTTTTAATTCCTTTTTCTAGTGCAACATGGAGGAGAATTTAGAGTGATGTAAGTTGCACATAGTTGTTTGTGTCTAGGCCTATATCAACAAAGAAAGATAGTTTTTATAATAAAAAAGGATGTCATTGGCTCACCCACTTATAGGATTCTTTTGCGCCACTCCATCAATTAAATCCCATGGTGAAGTGGTTTGGGTAATTACTTCTAGAGGAGAATGTATAGGGGGGATGTTGGTTTGATGATATCCTGAGTCTATAAAATCTAGTCTTTGTAATGTCACTTTGATCACCACAGGAAGCTTGTCCTCAAAGAAAATATGATTCCTTTCATCCCAATTTCCCAATGCCAATAGAAGAGGTAATTATTTTTATTTTTTTGGAATTGTAAATATATCCAAGAATGTAAGATGTGTTCCATTTTTTACCAGTCCAATTTTAATTTAATCTAGAAATTTAGTGTATCTAGCTCCGAAAATTCCTTGGTTAATGAGCACGAGAGGAAGAGATGAGGCACAAATTTAGAGTATGATTTGTACAAGCAACATATGTTGGGTCCATTGAAATATATATTCAAAATATTATCTTAGTTAGGTTTTTTATTTGTGAAAATGAGTCTCATGAATTTTTTTTCTTTTGTTGGACAACATAATTTTCACAATGTTCTACTTCACCATGGGGTAGAGTCACAAAGGGATTCTCTAGCTAACCATTGGTAGTCTACTTTTGGGGTGTATATAATTGTATTGTTATAAGACTAAATAATATGTTTTGGAGTGTTTTTATTCATACATGAAAATGGAGAAGGGCTTTAGTATATGTTTCCCAAGCCTCCATGGAAGCCTTGTTGGTGTTAGGAGGGGAAAATACCTAGGCTTCAGGAGTTTACCAAAAAAACCCCCAAGGATACTAGCATTGGAAACACGTGAAAGAAGGTGAGGTCTCATCGAAGGTATGCAATGAGAATGTAGAACCTATGTTGGTTGTGTAAGGAGTTAGTGGAAGAGGAGTCTATCTCATCTTACAAAAACCTAACCTAGAGTATCAAATTTACATGGTGTCATAGATATTCCCATGGTTTAAATGCACATGTTCCCAATATTTACTATTTTTATATGTATTTATGAAGGGAATGAAATTAAATACATATTTGTAACCAAAACAAAAATATATACTGAAACTTGACTTCAATTAATAAATGGAACACACTGAAACTAAATAAATGAAAAATGAAAAAAAACTAACTCAAACAATGGTAGTTTATATATGATAATATATGTGATGGATACATTTTTGAAATATATAAATAGATTCAAATGATCTTGTAATGTAATAAAACAAAATACTTAATCAATTATACAAATTGTGGAAACCAATTTCTATCGCACCATCACATAAACAAGTAAGAGGAAGAATCAATCAATCACAAAATAGAAGATGTATCTAGGGAAAGCCTCAGCTAAAATCCCCACTCTATGTATATTGCATAAAGTCAAGAACATGAAAAAATACACTTCTATTTCCCTTCGTGAGAAACCTGTGCACTCTACTATCCGTATCAATCTAACCCTCCTCTGATCCGACACGGATCTAAGCAAGTTGGTCTGATATTTAACCACTTGATTTCCTCTACCTGAAAAATCTTTCTCACACATTCCTGGGAGAATTTATCCCCTTATAAAATATGTATCCGGGAAAAGCCTCAGCTAAAATCCCCACTCTATGTATATTACATAAAGTCAATAACATGGAAAAATAAACTTTTATTTCCCTTCCTGAGAAACCTGTGCACTCTACTGACTGTAACAATCTAACCCTCCTCTCATTCGGCACTGATATAAGCAAGTTGGTGTAATATTTAACCACTTGCTTTCCTCTACATGAAAAAACTTTCTCACACATTCCCGGGATAATTGATCCCCTAATAATTAGGAAATTCCTAATTAATGACTGCACAATACATCCAAGGCTTCCTGATGACCTCATGCATGACCTGTACAATTTTCTAATTATACAACTTATAGTTCTATTCCCTTTAACCCAAATCTCAACTGGGCCTTCCTTATAATTGAAAATGCAATAGCTATTTATAGTGAATTCTTAGTTAAATGATTGATCACTGAATGTGAATTAAATTAGATTTAATTCACTAGACCTATCACTAGCTCATCTCTTAGTAGAACTAGTTAAACTTATTTTAACTCAAATAATTGAGTTAACTAATCACAACTCACAAATAACTCAACCAAGGATCCTAAAAAGTAGGTGACAGCCTGCATGCCTCTATTTTGACCTCCAACTCGAATTAACTAAGCTAAATAATCCTTCCCGACTCAGTTATAACTTACAAGTTTTCATGTGGTGTGGACTTACAATTTAATTCTAATTTAATTAATGGACAATTAAATCAAAAGCCTCATAGGTGCCATTTTAAATATTTATTGTTTCCATTTTCAACACTACCTCTCAACATGAAAGGAATCCAACTGTAACCCGATCTAGTACCTTTTGAATATTATGCATGAAAAAATTCTCTGGAGTTGTTTACTACTGCAACTTTTGAAACTAAAAAATCATCCACACTGAATCAATATGATGCATCTGACTCTAGAGTCTCTGACTGCTGCTAGCTATTGCACTGTCTACTGAAAAATATGAATTATTGCTGACTCTGCATATGTTCCATCTACACTGCTGCTAACTTTGATCTGCACTCCAGTATTTGACATTTTCACTCTAACATCTAACTGCATCAACCATTACTGATCCATCCTGCTACTATGTATTGTGGCCTCTCGTAGCAAGGTAATGATCCATGAGAAAAGACATCTCAATGGACCCTACCAAAAACTATTCTCTTAGGATTATGAATTCACATCGCCCCACCTATCTCCTAGAGGTATGGCTGCATGTGCTCCCTCTTCCCATATGGCTCAAAATCCCCCCCTACTAGAGGTATTTTCTTGAGTGGATTCCTCCACTCGGTCTTGTCTCAGCATCTACAATCATGGCTACTCCACTACCTTCTGAGGTTTCTTCTGAGGCTCTATTATCACTCCAATAATTAAGGTAAAAGAGGTCAATCAGGATGGGAGAGAAATTAAGGATTCTTAGATCCGTATATCGGAAGAAAACATTAAAATGAATAACAGTTCATAACAGAGTTTACTTAAACAAATACTGCTATAATATTCATGCTATAACATTTAAATTTGGAAACATGCAAGTTTATGGAATATTTAAGGAAAAAATGAACAATTGAAATTTACTTCACTAAAGTGGCTCAACATATGAATCCTATAATGCAATGCCTTTATTACTTTTCGTTTCTGTTGACTTGGAAATGGTACAATAAACCCTCAGGTATTTAGATCAATTGCAACTATAGAAATGTTCAGGAATCCACACTTAATACTTCGAATTATGATGTATTTATACAAAAATTAATACAAAATATCCTAAAACTGATTTAGGAATTATTCAAGGGAAATAAATATCTTCATGCAAGAACATAAAGACACCCATTAAACTAACTACAAGATGTCCATGTTTTATTGATTTGCTATTTGATTCTTGGATATTCTTCTTGTCTTATCTCTCTGACTGTTGCTTTACACTGGCTGTATCTTTACAATTTCTGCCTTTTATCTGATATCATATTTAACTCTGACTTTTCTCTTTAAACTTCATCCTCTATTTTTACTTTAACCTTGACTGCTCTTTTACTCTTTAACCTTGACTGCCTTGTTTTCACCTTTGACCTTGTCTCTCTTTTACTTGTTTTTCTTTTATCTTTTATAGTAAATCATACCATTTTTCCCAAGCCTCTTCATCTGGTATTTTAATTTTTACTATTCTCCTATAAATGTCATCATCTTCTGTGTATTTTGAAAAAGTAGGCTTGTTTATAAAGAGATTATTTACCTCATGATGGAGGTAAAATAGATTTTCAAAAGTATGATATAGTACTTTTCCTGTAGGAATTCCTTTTAGAGAGGAATTGTTGGACTGTTCTTTAGCCACTTCTTTGATTTTCTTGTCATAATATTCATGTGTCATCAATATTTCATTGGTTACTAATGGATTTGGTAGACCTTTATGCCTCAAAACATCAAATTTAATCATGAATCTGTTCACTTCTAACTCCATATCTTGACAGTTATCTTCAAGTTGTGTCATCAAGTTTCTCTTGGAAATTACCCTTTTTACCTCTAATATTGTTTATGTCCTGTCAATTATGCCAATTTCTTCTAATTCTTCCTTTCTATTAGAATTGAGAAACTTAATTATCTCAGTGGCCTCCTCTGGCTTCTTACCAAGTTCTTTTTTGACTTTCTGGATTGCAACACTTGCCTGTTTTATCAAATATTTCTATTCAAATATGACTTGGATGGAAGGCCAAATATCCTTAACAGAGTTAATGATATTGGCCCACAGTTGTTGCATTTCTTGAGCTAGTGGTTATTTTAATGTCAATTATTTTTCTAACTTATGTATTATGTGAGTCAATCTATTTGACTTATGTGTTTCTAATTTCTACATGATTTGAACCAAATTCGTTTCATCTTCTAGAATTTTTACTTGATCCTTAAGTCTACTAATCTCATTTGTTTGGATTGACATGTATTACATAACTTTAATCAATTTACCTGCTTCATCACTAGGATGAGTTACTGATGTTGAATCTATTACTGGTGTAGTAGCTGGTGTTGCTGTAGTAGCTAATACAATTGTAGGTAATGGATTTGATGAAGTAGATGGAATTATTGTTGAACCTATAGGAATGGAAGAAACAAGAATTGCTTCCATGCTGGTCTTATTTTCCTGTACCAATTTATCCATTTCATTCTCCATATCTTTCAGTTGAGCTATCAACTGAATGATGAGATTCATCATTTCATCTTTCTGAACCTTCATTCTCTAGAACTTATTTAGTCCATGGATGCTCAGTGGGAGGTAATTTCAGCTGCTTCTTCAATGCAGCAATGTCTGCATTCTTCTTCTTGATAAGCTATTCAGCTGATTTGATGTTTTTTGGATCATATCCAACCTCCATGACCAATTCTTCAAGTGATTTTATTATGTTGTCCTTATCTTGTGAAGATGCCCTCTCTAGCTTTAATTGTGCTATGATATTTTCTAGAGAATTATGTAGTTTTTGTACACTCATAGCTTTGTTGGTCATAGTGGAGTAGATCATTTCTCATGCTTTCTTATGGAACTCAATTTGATCTATTGGATGTAGATATTTAGCTTGAACTTCAAATGTTGATTTCCTGTAGTTTACTGATGATTTTGGAGCCTGTATTGTTGGCTACAAAAAGGTCATTTGCATCTTCCTGATTTTATAATCGAAGGCTAGAAGCAACCTGTTTTGGTCACTCATATTTTGTTTCCAATATTAGGTATAGGTTACAGCTTTCAATGCCTCATTCCTGAGTTTGATTTCTTTATACTTCTCCATTATATCATGTTCTTTATCAACTGGTTTTCATGATGAAGATACTTCTACACTATGCTGCTTCTGAATAATCCAAGCACTAGAGGTTGATGGTTGAAGTGTTTCCTTTAAGACTGTGGGAGGCGCATTATCCCTGACAATAGTATTTGTATAAATAATCTCAACTGTGTCAATTATTTCTTCTTGCTCAATTACTAGATTCAGCTTAGGCTTCTTCCTGTACATTAACTTAAATTTGGTGTCAGTAGTGGTTTCAGCAGAATATGAACATTCCTCTCTTGGCCTATTTGAGTTCCTATCTTGTGGGGTTGGAGTATGTAGGATGGAACTAGTACCAACCTGTTTCTCCACCTCTTGAAAAGTATTTTCCAACCACTCTGACTGGTTGGAATACTTTTCAATCTCTAGTTTAGACTCATGGACAAAAGGAGTCAATTTTAATTTGACTCTTAGTTTACTGATGACTCCCAAAGGATCATACTTCCATTTGAAACTATTTTTGAACTTGAAATCCTGTAAACACTTATCTTCTTTTTGACCAACATTCATATGATTGCAAATGAAAGGACCAAGCTGATTCTTAATCTTAAACTGAGTTTTATTTTTTGCTGACAAGAAATTAACTTCATATGAGTTTAGGATCTTCTTGATATTCTAATTCAAATAACCTCATTCGGAGGTATTTGGGCAGCTTGTATGGAGTAAGCTGGCATCCATACACCCTAATTTCAATGTGGTTCTGGTATAAGTACCATTCTCCTTTTCTACTTTGTTCTGACAATTGCAATACCTTATTTATCTCTTCATTGACCCTAGGTTGAATGCTACTGCTTAGCATGTTAAAAAATGGATAAACAAATGCATCAATGAAGTCTTTGTAGTTGAATTCTATGGAATCCTTTCTGATGAAGGATGTCTAGAAGACTACAGATTGGGGGTTACCCTCTATGTCCAATTTTTTAAGGCTAAATGCAAACCTTTCTAATTGGAAGTATAGGAACAGATGAAACAAAACTGATGAATATTTAAATAATCTTTCCTTTGGCATTTAACTAATTGATCATGGATGGAATTTGATAAGTATTGAGAAAAGTTAAATGTAGAAGCTGGAGGCTATCCTGGGCAGAAAATGGATAGAAAACCTAAGATAGAAGCATCTACATATTCATCTGTGAAGTACCCTAGAATGCAAGACAACATTGTGACAATCTGTTTGGTTCTCTTTGAAAAAAGTGAAGCTGAATAAGGAGTGTTACTCTTTGGGGTTTCCACTCATGGAGGAAGAAAGGTTTGGAAGATTTGAAACCTCTTGGGAAAGTCTAGTTTTAAATATAATTTAGTGAGGATTTAAATAGACAATGGCGCTTCATCAGGCTTGGGTTGGATTTGCAACATATGATTAATGGATTTTGTAGTGATTGTGAATAAAATATCTTTGCTAGGCGTTACTAGGGCTCTTTCATTGGGAAAATAATAAATTTGACATGGTATGATGATTTCTGGAAACTGGAAGGTCTATGGGAAAATATATTTAGGCAAATTTGATTCCAAAAGGTATATATCATTAGCTTAGTCTGGCTCTAACAGTGGATGTCCAAGAGGTTGAAATCAGTGACTATATCACTGATTTTGAAGTCTTTATCAGCAAGTGTGGTATGTTCAACATCCATTACATGTGGTTGCCGAGGGTTAATAGAGATTATGCTCTGGGAGGCCATTTGCCTTGTTGAATTATCAATTTATTACTTTCTTTAGCTTAAGTAATGGCTTTAGGCACTTTAGGATTACCTGGAAAATAGAGTTTTGGTATGCAGAAGGTGTTCTAGAAGTAAGAGGGGCTTTCCTTTGTTTTATAATGCTTCAAATTTGAGTCTTTAAACTGGGTTGGCCAAGGTTTTGATAACAATAAGCTTGAATTCTAGTCTAGATTATCTTTACAATAGGTCGACACCGGTCTTCTTAGACTAACAAACAGTTTTGGAAAATACACAACATATAATGGAATAACATTTTCGGGAGGGATTTAGTGCTATTTGACCAGAGGTGGTTTAAACATAGGGCGCGAAGGTTAAATTCAAATAAGGTTGGTTTCATCGCATAAAAGAATAGTGGTATGGCGAGTTATCGCATGGTAAAAAGCGGTAAAGTGGTTTCGGGACTTAGGATGCGTTAAGAAGTGGGGCTACTACGTGGAAAATGGGACGGGGTGCAAAACCAACCATTTCAAATGCCAGATTGGTTTTAAATGTCTGGCATTTGAAAGTGCGAAAGGGTTTTGGCATGGTCGAATCTTAGTAGCGCCAATCAGACGTTTGATGGGTGTTGAGGGATGAGTTGTGGGGATTTTGATAGGTGGGACCCAGGGTGACTTATGCGAATGGATTTTATATAATTGGGTCAAGTTAATATAGTGGAGGGGTTTAAATGTTAGCGGGGAGGGGATTATTATAAGGTAGGGTTAATTAAAAGTGGGCCCGAGAATATATTACAGTGGGGGAAATAATATAATATACACAAACCATAGGTTATAAAAATGAAGATGTAGTCGAGATATATATGAGTGGTAGGGTGGGTTTAATGTAATATATAAAGTGGCGGGATGTTAAAAATACATTAGGAATAGGTGTTTAAAAGGATACCGAGAAGGGATTTTACAGTGGGGCCCGATATATTTAAACATTTAAAAACTTTAGATAAGTGGGTTTTGGACGTTTTTTGAATGAAAAAGGGAATTAGTAAAAGGGAATTTACTTTTCAAAAGAAAATGTGTTTTCTAACTAGGGAAAGGGGTTTTAGGAAGGGAAAAGGGGTGAAATAAGGGGAAAGGGTTATTTTACAAGGGAATATGAATTTTAAGAGTGGCATTAGGATTTTAGACAAGGGGAAGGGGATTTATGGGGATATTAGTGATATGAAATGAACCAATTGATGTTTTCCATGACTTGTAACATTCTTCTACCTACCCTTTATTTACCCTAAAAAATTTTACTTCATTCAATGGGTGCATTTTATCTTGCTGACCCTTTTCTTTCTTTTGATAAGAAAACTATTCTACTTCTAACCTTATAACCTCCAATGGCTCAGATTAAACTGATGAGCTCATTTTTATTCTCTACCTAACTACTGATATGCCAAGATTAAATGGTGTGGTTAGATATTTATTCACTAACTATTATGACATCAAATTTAAAAGCATGAGTGTATCAAGATTAAGTTGTTTGATCATCATGAATTGTGGCATTTTGGACAAGCTGCACACAATTTTTATTTGCATAAAGTAAAGTAAAAGTAGTGGCATTTAAATGTGCATCATTTTCAACATCTGTTTTATCTCTTTTTTGTGGGGTTGATAATTTATATTCTTTTTTCATGTTTTTCTCTTTTAGTCCTTTTATTTTTCTTTCAGGACTTACCCTCTTTTCATTTTTTTAATATGGGAAAAAATTTGAAGAAAGCAAAGTATGTAAAATATTACAAGGCTTTAACATAGTCAATTTAAAATTATGATGATTATTATTATAGGACCCTAATAGTGGCTCCACTTGGGGATGGCATCTCCTTGTGAGATTTCAAGAACTTTAAGATCAGTGGCCTTGGAACTTTGACCTTGCTTGCCTTGAAACTATTTTCTGAGCTCTCTTTTATTCAATCATATGATGTTATACCTTTCAAAGCTTAGGGCCTTCTCTTCAGGCTTCAACTTCAAAGGATATTCATCCAATCCAATATAAACTTTACAATGATATTTAAAATGAGCAAATTAAATAAAGTAAAATGAAATAATGGTTAATCTGGAGAAAAGTAGTGCTTCATCATTACCATTGACTGGTCCACCTGGTAGATGTTCTCCATCTAACTCTTTCAAGAAAAATGCATTATTACCTCTGTAACCATAAATTATATATGGGCCTTTCCAAAGAAAATCAAATTTACCATTTTTCCCTTTGTATTCTCTTCTTGAATCCCATTTGAGTACTTTATCACCTACGTAAATATCATATTCTTTGGTTTTATTATCAAATATCTTTTTGATCTTTTCTTGGATAATTTTTGATTTGACATAAAATTCTTCCCTGGTTTGCTACAAATGAATTGTTTGATTTATCCCCCTTTGGATATAATTTGGTTCTACTTGCATCTCTTGAATCATTTTCATCACTAGTACTCCTAAAGAGGATGGAAACACAACATCCATCCCATATAATAATTGATAGGGAGATGTACCAATATATTTTTTGGTAGTTATTCTTTCTACCCATAAGGCATTAACCAACCTTTTATTCCAGGTCTTTTTGTTATCTTCTAACAGTTTCTTGATGATACTAAGTAGGCTTTTGTTTTAGGATTCTTCAAGTCCATTACCTTGAGGGTAATCGGCAGTGGAATGGCCAAGGTTGATGTGGTACTTGTTACAAAATTCAATCATTTTATTGGCTTTGAACGCAGCAACATTATTAGTAATGAGCTTTTTTGGGCATCCAAATCTAGAAAGGATGTTGTTTTCAAGGAATGATATAATGATAGAGTTAGTGGCTTGTATAGAAGGGATGGATTCTATCCACTTGGTAAATTAATTAGTGGCTGTAAAAATCCATTTATGCTAGGCTGAGGAGGTTGTTGATCAGTGCTTGTCATTGATGTCAACCCAAGCAGCACCAAGGGCTACCCCAATATTGCATGGGAATTTTGACCTATGAAATTACTGTATTATCGGTTAGGAATGATTTTAATGGTTTCTTCTTGTCAATATGTTTCCATTGATATATGTCATGCCACATAATTCATCACGGTTTGAGAGATATTCATGTTTGAAGTTTGTAACCCCAGTCAGTGGGCTAAAACCCCATGGGGTTGTAGCATGGTTCATTGAAAATTCATAATTAATATTTTTTAAGATCCTAATATCCCTCCCACATTCACTTGTTGAAGCCTCTCTCAACCTAAGCATTTATATAAATTGTGATCCTCATATCCTCCTTATGTAAGGGATTTTTCCATCTGAAACAAGTGATCATGGAATTTTCGCTCTAACTTTGTTTCTATGAAGGTTGAGAAGCTAAAATTTATATGAGGCGAAGCCGAAATCCCTGGGGAAGCTCCTTTGATAATTTCAAATCAAGGTGCACAATATTTTTAGAGATATGATCTCTGGAAGTCAGTGTTTTTGTAGGCTCCTAAAATTCATCTAAAAGAAGGGACCTTGAGAAAATCATCATAACTCTCTCTCTGAGTATCGGATTGGAATTCTGTAAAATGTGGCAGATATTTCATGGAATGTAGTTTTCTCTCTATCAATTTTAGAGTTGAATGAAGAAACAGTGACATGTGCCACGCCGTACAAGTTAGCTCTACTGAAATAGTACATAATTAGGGCATTGTGAGAGATTGGGCATAACTCTCTCTTGAAGAATCCAAATTGGATCAGACATATGGCATTGGAAAGATGACTCATAGGACTACTACAAGACCAAAAATTAGATATTGGGGATATGAAATAATAGAGATACACTAGATTTAATATCGAGCTCGTAGAAGGCAAGAAAAAACTAGATCATGTGTTGTCAAGGGTTGCAAAGGACCAGACTTTCTAGGGCAGCAAAGCAAAGCAAGGTGCAACAGAGAGTAGCATGAGAAGAGAAGAAACCAAGGTGCAGAATAGCGGCAAAAAGTTCATCACATAAAGTCTTCAAGTGGGAATCGTTGCATACAGTCATTGTAAAGTTATCATTGTACTAAGTCATTGTAAATACATTATTGTAAAAGTTGTTCTAGTGTCTATCTGCCAAGAGTTGAAGAGGAAATATTGGGATGTCTAGGATCATCATTAGGTAGTTGTGTCATAGTTGGGGTTATGGTATAGTGTGTCTTCTTTTTCTACATCATTCTATATCATTGTAAAGTGGACCATTTTCCCTGGTACGGGAGTCCATTCTTCTTTTATTCTTATACAGGGTGGTAGGGTGGTGTTAGGGTGAGTTGTAGCTCATTGGGTGTTGGGGAGTTCGTTCAGTTGACTGCTGAAGGATCTCGGGCGTTGGAGCATCCATCCAGTGGGATCTGGAGAAAAATGATTTTCTAGATTCTATGAAGTTGGAGCTTTATTTTCAATTGGATTTGAATATTAAAGAATTATTTGAAAAGCATTAATTGGTTTTTTTCCCGGAGTGGGTTTCCACCTTAAAAACTGTGTGCATTTATGTTCCTTTTGTTTGCTGCTATCATTGTATAAACACTGATAATAATTGAATATTAAATAATGCTCTAATTGAAAGGAATATTGATTCACTCCCCCTCTCAGTATTTCCAATAACTGGTATCAGAGCTTGGTTCCTTCAATAGCAGTTTAGCAGCTGGAAGGAGGTCATGGAGCATACCAAGAATGGTGTACCTCTGTTCAATGAAAATAATTATGCACTCTAGAAAGGAAGAATGGAGGTCTATCTCTTGGCACAAGGTTATGAAGTATGGGACACTATTCAAAATGGATTTACATCAACCACAGATGAACAATGTAAGAAGAATTTGGTAAATGATGCAAAATAAAATAATATTATTACCAGTGGACATAATCAATCTGCTTATCATAGTTTTTTTGGTTGTAAAACTGCAAAAAATATATGGGACAAGCTTGAGAATATATATGCAGGTGACTCAAATGTCAAAGAAGCAAAGCTTCAAATCTATAGAGAAAAATTTGAGCAAATCAGAATGAAAGAAGATTGAAACATTGCCACATACTTCCAATGCGTTGATGAAATAACAAATACTCTGGAAGGATTGGGAGAGCCAGTTGATGAGAAGACTATTATACGAAAGATTCTTAGAATGTTACCAAGGAGATTCAACCCAAAGGTATCGGTCTTAGAATACAGTGCAAATCTAGACAAACTCAGCAAAGATGAATTACATGGAGTTCTCATAGCATATTAAATGAGACTTGATGAAGGAGAGGGCACTTCGCATCTAGAAATTGCATTCATTGCATCTAAGGAAGCCAATAAGGATAAACAACCTTAGATTGAAAATACATGCACCTGCAAGTGTGAAGAAAAGGGAGATGATGAAGAAGGTCTTTCAGATGAAGAATATACTTACTTTACGAGAAAACTAAAAATTCGTAAGGGAAAATTCAAAGGTAAACTTCCATTGATATGTTTCTACTGTGGTGAGGTTGGGCATTTCGCATCAAAATGTTTGAACATAAGTGATGGCAACTCAAAAGGAAATAAATGCTTTTATAAATTCAACAAGAAAGGATCCAAAAGGAACTTTCTCTCTAAAGAAGATATCTCATCATCTGATGAAGACAATGATAGTGAAGAAGAAGCCAATGAGAGAGTATTGTTTATGGTGAAGCACAGTAAACAAGAGGTATCAAACAACGAAGAAGAAGGATTGACCATAGAATAATTTTCTAAGGAAGTAATCAAACTTATAAAAGAGCTCTAGGCAGAGAATATTCGTTCCAATACTCTTGAAGAACAAGTTCAAGGTCTCAATATTGAAGTTGAAGAACACAAATGCATTGAAGAGTCACTTCAAAAGAAGTTGGAAGAAAGCAACCAAGAAAAGGAAGAATTAGAAGCCGAAGTAGTCTCGCTGTGTAAGGAAGTGAAGAAAGGAAAAACTATCCAAAACTATGCCAACAGCTCAAGGGAATTGGAAGAACTCATCAACAATCAACGATATTACAATGACAGAACTGGCATCGATTACAAAGAAGAAGAAGAAGCAGGACATTCTAGAACAAAATACAATGAACTTATGAGATCTGACATGCATGTAGACTTCATTGGACAAGATTCGCAAGAACAACCTTGGAAGAAAATTCCTCGACAAAGATTTCCATCCAGGTACCAACATATTTTTTATGGCTACTATTATTAATGTGGAAAATTTTGTCATAAAGTTGTAAATGTCACACGTACCCCAGGAACGAATACAATTTCAAGGGATCTATTAAATATGAACCTCCCAGGGCTCAACGAAACATCAATAGATTTTAACATTTAAGAAATAATATTGAACGTTACAATTTTCGAAACTTTGGACACATAGCCAAAGACTACAGACTTGAAAATCCTCCAGAAGAATCTTCAAAGCCACTGAACGAATGAAAATGGAAGAAGAAGAAGACTAATAATTGTCCTCTCACTCTCAAGGCTCAAAAAAACAAATATGTGTGGTATGTTGATAGATGTTGCTCAACGCATATGATTAGAGACAGAAATAAATTTGTATCTCTGAAAGAGAAGAAGGATTCAATTGTGTCCTTTGGAAATCATGGATCTTCAAATGTTATAGGATCAGGTACTGTCACTCTCAAAAGCAAAGATGCTCTATCTAAGAATGTTATATTGGTTGAAAACATCAATCACAATCTACTCAGTGTTGGACAAATGTGTGATCAAGGTCACACAATACTAGTCAACTCCACAAAATGTGAAATTAGGAAAGGCAGGTATGGTGAAATTGTGGCTACAGCAAGTCGAGCTCCAAACGACATATATGTTTTGGATGAAGCAACTAAAGCATGTCTAATTGCTAAATAGGATGATATAATATTTGGTAGCATTGATGATCGACTAAGTAAGAAGTTTGCTACAAATATGCAAAGCGATTTCGAGATGTCTTTACTTGGTGAGCTGACATACTTCTTAGGGCTTCAAATATCTCAGCAAGAGAAAGGAATATTTATATGTCAAGCCAAGTACATCAAGGAAATTCTCAAGAAATTTAAAATGGAAGATTGCAAACCCATCCTTTCTCCAATGGTAACAGGTTGCAAATTGAGCATAGAGGACTCATCTAAGGATGTGGATAAAAGGTTGTGAAAATATATGATTGGTAGTCTTCTATATGTAACAGCCTCTTGGCCAGATGTTATGCAAGTAGCTGGACAAGTAACAAGATTCCAAGCAGCACCAAAAGAATCACATATTATTTCCATCAAAATAATTCTTCGATATCTAAAGGGAACAACAGAATATGGCTTGTGGTATCCCAAGGGTAGCAATATCATTATTCATTCCTTTACAGATGCAGATTGGGTAGGAAGTGTTGATGATTGTGAGAGTACTCATGAAGCATTGGAATATCTTTGCCAGAAGCTTGGGATTCTCCCAAGTTCTCCTTAGATTTTCCTTATTCAAAATATAAAGGGAGAGTGGAAGTGTGTACAAGTCCCTAGGATGGTTGTGTGTCAGGGGGAGTTACCCTTTTCCATTGATGTCAAAGGGTGAGAGAATGTTGTAGGAAGAGCTGTCATGATCGCAGGGAGAGTACTTGTGTTTCCATCAATGCCAAAGGGGGAGATTTTTGATCAACGGTTGTCATTGATGTCAATCCAAATAGTACCAGGGGCTACCCCATTATTGCATGGGAATTTTAACCTACCAAATTACTATATTCTAGGTCAATAATTCTTTTTATTGTTTCTTCTTGTCAAGATTTTTCCGTTGATATATGTCATGCCACGTAATTCTTCATGGTTTGAGAGCTATTCATGTTTGAAGTTTGTAAGCCCAGTCAGTGGGCTAAAACCCCATGGGGTTGTGGCATGGGTCATTGAAAAGTCATAATTAAAAAAATTTTAAGCTCCTAAAATCCCTCCCATTTTCACTTCTTGAAGCCCCTTTCAACCTAAGTATTTATATAAATTGTGATCTTCATATCCTCCTTATGTAAGGGATTTCGTCATCTGAAATAGCTCATCATGATATTTTCACTTTAACTTCGTTTCTACGAAGGGTAAAAAGTTGAAAAGGTGAAGCCGAAATCCTGAAAAATCTCCTATGAAAATGTCAGATCAAGGTGCGCAACATTTTCGGAGATATGATCTGTGGAAGTCAGTGTTTTTGTAGGCTCCTGAAATTCATCTCAAAGAAGTGACCTTAGGAAAATCTTCATAACTTTCTCTCTGAGTATCGGATTGGAATTATGTAAAAATTGGAAGATATTGCATGGACTGTAGCTTTCTTTCTATCAATTTTAGAGCCGAATGAAGAAATAGTGACACATGGCATGTCGTACAAGCTCATTCTACTGAAACAGTCCATAATTAGGGCATTGTGAGAGATTGGGAATAACTCTCTCTTGAAGAATCAAAATTGGATCAGACCTATGGCATTGGAAATATGACTGAGAGGACTACTACAGGACCAAAAATAAGATATTGGGGATCTGAAATAATAGAGATACATTAGATTCAATATCGAGCTCCTAGAAGGCAAGAAAAAGCTAGATCATGTGTTGTCAAGGGCTGCAAAGGACCAAAATTTCTAGGGCAGCAAAGCAAAGCAAGGTGCAGCAAAGGGTAGCATGACAAGAGCAGCAACCAAGGTTTAGAATAGTAGCAAGAAGTTCACCATGTGAACTCTTCAAGTGGGTAGCATTGCATACAGTCATTGTAAAGGTATCATTGTACTAAGTCATTGTAAATACATTATTGTTAAAATTGTCTAGTGTCTATTTGCCAATAGTTGAAGAGCAAGTCTCAGGAGCTCTAGGATCATCATTAGGTGGTTGTGTCATAGCTAGGGTTATGGTCTAGTGTGTCTTCTTCTTCTACATCATTCTATATCATTGTAAAGTGGATCATTTTCCCTGGTACGGGAGTCCATTCTTCTTTTATTCTTCTATAGGGTGGTAGGGTGGTATTAGGGTGAATTGTAGCTCATTGGGTGTTGGGGAATCCATTCAGTTGACTACTGAAGAATCTCAGGCATTGGGGCATCCATCTAGTGGGAGCTGGAGAAGAATGCTTTTCTAGATTCTAGGAAGTTGGAGCTTTATTTTCAATTGGAGTTTAATATTAAAGAATTATTAGAAAAGCATTGGGTGTTTTTTGTCCCAAAGTGGGTTTCCACCTTAAAATCTGTGTGCATTTGTGTTCCTTTTGTTTGCTGCTATAATTGTACAAACACTGATAATAATTGAAGATTAACTAATGCTCTAATTGAAAGGAATACTTATTCACCCCCTGTCTCAATATTTCCAATAGAGGCTGGGTGAATTTAACCAATGAAGTCTAAACCCCATTGTTGAAATGGAATTTCTACAGAGATGGGTTTGAGGGGTAATGAAAGGAGTTTCTTCTTCTATTCAAATATATGGAATTTGTGACAGGAGGTCACATAATTTCTGACCTTTGTAAAGAGAGTGGGTTGGTAAAAACCTGCCCTCAAAATTTTATCAGCAATTTTCTTCCAGTAAAGGTGTCCTCCACAGTCACCTCCATGATATCCTTACATAAATTTATTGTCTTCATCTTTCAATAAAAATTTTAATAGAATTCCATCATGATATTTCCAAAATAAAGCATTATCTATGATACAATATTTCATTTCTTTTAATTTTAAGAATCTACCTTTAGTTCTAGATAAACCAGGAGGACCTTGTAGGTTAAGTAAAACAAATATGCTATCTGCATATGAGGGTGAATATAAAAAATATTCATTGATCCGTGGAGTCGCCATCTCTTCCTGAACATCTATTGCTAAAATGAAATTTATATCTAAGGCTCGACAGTTCGATTCAACCATGATTTTGGCTAAACATTGGCCTTTAATAAATTTTGTAGGCTTTATTTCAATATCATATTCCAATATAGTGGCAATACATTTGTCTCTCTTTCTATCAGGCCCATTCTGGGTCAGAATGTCCTTTACTACTGAATTTGGAACATATTCAATAATGTGGGAGTATCAAATTTACACTCTGAAATATTTAATATCTTTCACTAAAGAAAGTGCTTATTTTTCCATAATGTTGTACTTTAGTGTTACACTTCTTAAGGATTTGCTGAAAAAAAATGGGTTGTTCATAACCCTCATCATTCTTTTGCAACAAGAATGTTGCAATGGTGTGTTCTGAAGCACTGAGAAAAAATTATAAAATATTTTTTGAGGTTAGGACTTATGAGGATAGGTGTTTTAGTAAGATCTTGTTTAATTTCTTCAAAAGTTTTTTTAGCCTCTACTGTCCATTTAAGTGCTGAATCCTTTTTCAACATGTTATTCAACTCTCTGATTAGTTCTGCTAAATTAGAAATAAATCTTATAAGGAAATTTATTTTACCTAGGAATGCCTGTAATTATTTGATGTTTCTAGGATGATTGATGTTTAAAATTTCCTCTATTCTAGCTGCATCTATTCTAATTCCCTCCTTTGAAACTATGTGTCCTAAGAGTTTACCTTCTTCTAGTCCAAAGAGTGTCTTTTTGGTATTCAAGGAAATGCAAAATTTTCTACATTTAATGAAAACTCTTCTCAAATGATCTAGATGTTCATTATATGTTTGGAAAATACTTTTATATCATCTAGATAAATGACTAAAAATCCATGAATCTCCTTGGAAAAAGCTTGTCCATAGTGTTAGGGTCCCGTGATTTAGCATATTGGTAGACCAAATGCACAGGGTAACATCAAACCAGTCTTTGGAGTCCTAGGACCTAGCCTTCCTGGACTCAGAGAGGGATATCTCTATTATGTGTGAAGGATATAAACTTGTTTTCTTTAGATGGTTGATTTTAGGCTAGTTGTTAAGTGTAGGGTTTGTTTGGTTGGTTGGTTGAGGTAAGATGATTGAGTAGGATAGGTCATGTTAGGTATCTATAATTTGCAAGTTTGAAAAATACAAACTACAAAACCTACATATGAACCACTTTGGGATTCTAGGATCTAGCCCTCCTGAATCCAAAGATGGATCTCTCTATAAGTGTATTTAAATATGTGATCTTTAAGGCTTGAAATGTGATATTAGGCTAGTTATGAAGAGCATGGGTTTTGTTTGATTTTTTGTTTTCGTTGGGCAAAGACATGATGAAGGTGAGGGCAGTTTAAATGAATGGTGAAGGTGTATGCAAGTGAAGGGATGATTCAGCTGATAAGATAGGCAAAAATCAACTTCAATCCATTGGGCTATGGAGTCATAAGAGGATTTAATTGGACAGCAAGGTTCAAGAGTGGTCCATGGGGCAAGTCATCTATGTCAAGGGATCTCTTTAAGTTTATTTTATGGAATGAAACAAATAGGAAATGGAGAACAAAAAAATGAAGAACAAAGAGCAGCCTGAGATCAAGTAAGTACTTTGAAACTATCCTGCTTTGGCATGCACTTAAGGAAAAAACATAAAAGTAATCTAAGATCAGGTAAGCACTTTGAAACTAGCCTGCATTGATGTACTTTTAGCAGAAAACATTTACAACACTTTGAGTAGCTTAATATCAAGTAAGGACTTTGAACCTATCCTACTTTTGGCATATTCCATTGGAAAGAGAAACTTTCAAAGGAGGAAAACATAGAAATAAAGCTTGTCAGTGAGAGTAGGGTACTGGTAAGAGTAAATCCTAGCTCTTTATTTGTTGTTCTTTAACAAAGAAAGTGGACAGAATGAAAACAAAATGAAAACTAACAATTAATAGTAAGAAACACATCACCATTGACATAGACTAGGATCCCATAAATCAACTTGTATTTGATGTTCAAACTAGTTACAATCATCAAGCCTGGTGGGTGTCTACAACTTCAAACTTCTCATTTCAGCTTATGTGTCTTCAATTGCAAACATGGCTTCAGCAACTTCAGAAAACTATTAACATGCAACAGATATCTAGGGACCAACCATTACAATGTGCTCCTCAAGGAGAATTTATAGAAAGACAAGGAAGTGGGATAATTTCTAGGGGTCAAGTATCATTAATTACATAATCAATGCAATTCCTAGCCTTGAAAACCATGCAAGGCATAAGGCAGGAATGCATTCTACCTATAACTCTGCTTCATAACTCTGTTTCTTCTTTTCAAGGTTTAATGGATGAAAAGATTGACTTTAGGGCTGTTTTTTTTATCTTTAAAATAACTTTGCTGACAATTAGAAATAAGTTCTTTTGATTTGTATTAACTGTTCAGCTGTCTTTAGGCCAATATCTTCTGTTCTGGAAATAAATAGGCCTTCTTTGATTTCTGTGAGGCTGCAGGTGTCTTTTGGTAGCTAGAGAGGGTTGGATTTTGGTGTTGGACAGGGTTCAATCGGCCCTTGATGTGGCGATGGAGGCTTCTCGGATTGATAGATTTCTTTGTCTTTCCCTAAAACACCTTTAATTTACTTTATCCTTGTGTTTTAGGTCTAATTAGGCTTAACCCTTGTCTTCAGGTCTTCATACTGCCCTTATCTTCTTTAATCACTGGATTATGTCATTAATCTTCAATAATATGCTTTTAATCCCTTTAAACTGTCACTGATACTCTTTTCCGCATCTGTTGACTCTTTCTGGTGCTTGTACAGGTTTCATGGTGCAGGGGGGTTTAGATCAGGGTTTGACACTGATCTTTAATGAAAACCATGTTATGAACCTTCTTAGGCATTTTCCTCTACGATTTCTGGCTTTGAAAATACCTTCCATGCGCTCTGATAAACCCTGTTTGTGACTCTGTAACAGAGTGGATTTGTGCCACTTTAAAACCTGTAAAAACATGATAAATACATTAAGAAATCCACGCGAGAGTGGGGTAGGCTGCTTTGGAGGCTTGTGGAGTAGGGAAAGAAGCAATTAAAAACAATGGTAGCAGCGAAGAAATGGTGGAAAACCATGGCAAAATGGAGAAAAACGGTCTGATGATGGTCTAGCGCGAGGTGGTTTATGGACCGTTAGATTAGATCTAACAGTGGCAATCTATGGTCCAGATTCATTGATGAAACTGTTTGGGGGATGGATGAACGAATAATGGATGGGTGTGAGATTATATCATCACCGTCAGATTTCAGTAATGGATGGCTGAGATCACATGATAAAATTCCTTGCAGAAGATGGTGGTAAGCGGAAATCAGCTGGTGGTATTCACACGAGGTCGGGAGCGGTAAGTGGTTTTAACAAAAGTTGCGCAATTCCACTCATTGTGTGCCACATGGTGATACAAAACCACTTATATTGTGCAATTTCAAATCATTATCGTCTGGACACTTATTTTGTGCAAAAATCATTCTTAGCCATTGGATCTGATGGTTTTGATCAGACAGTGTGGAGAAAACCCGATGGGGAGAAATGCATGGGGTGGGGGTTAAATCATTGGGTTCATTATGGACCGTTGATCTTCGGGTTTGGACGGTCGTGATCTACTGTCGGGGCAGAAAGTTTTTCAAAGGGTGAAATGTTATATGGTTGGCAGAAACAGATCCTAGCCGTCAGATCTATAGTATGGACGGTTGGGATCTGTGGAAGAGGCGGGTTATCGAAAATGAAAGCAAGGGGGGATATGAAAAGGGAAGGCGCCCGATTGTTTGAAAGCTATCGATCTATGGAGATCGACGATGCACATTGACCCAAACCATTAAAAATCGAGAATGAATAAAACAAGGGAAAATGGCGTTCTGCATGGGTTATTTTGGCCTTTTAAGCACCTGATCACCGTGTTTTGGTTCCATGGAGGAGGGCTGAGAAGAATAAGCTCGCGGGGGCTTAGCTTTCAATGGAGCGGAAAAAATGTTTTATAGGCCTTTTAAAGGATTTTCGGACTTTTTAGTGCCTGGTTGCGGGTTGGGGGTTATATGAGGAACAAGGCTAAGCCACATAAGCACCCGGGGACTAAGTTCTGTCATAGTGTAAAATAGGGTATTTTAGGCCAAAATTAGTGCTTTTCAAGGCTAGAAGAAGGGTTCCGGTAGGGGGGAAATAGCATTTTTTAAATGAAATGAAGGGAGCTATAAGGTTTAAAAAGCGTTTTAGGATGAGATGGAGGATTAATGAAGGGATTTTGTGGGATTTTTGAAA
Organism: Pinus albicaulis; assembly: GCA_034641835.2. Lineage (NCBI taxonomy): Eukaryota > Viridiplantae > Streptophyta > Pinopsida > Pinales > Pinaceae > Pinus > Pinus albicaulis. The sequence continues at coordinate 265,338,811 of CM076575.1, read as the reverse complement.
ATGGAAGAAGGGGTGAAAATGGGGCTTTTGAAGGGATAAAATGGAGCAGGTGAAGGCCTTTTGAAGCTTTTTCTTTCACAAACAGTGAGGCCTTTTTGATGGATATACCATTGAGGATTGCTTCAAAGGACAAAACACATGAAGTCTTTCAAAAGTGATAGGTTTTCAAGGAAAATGTTCCTCTTGAAGACTTAGAAACCATTTAACCACCTGTTTGCTATGCCAGAATTTTATAGGTGGCTAATAGTGGCTCCACATGGGGATGACATCTTCTTGAAGGTGTCAAGAACTGCAGATTTAATTCTTTGGAAGTAGGCCAAATGCCTGATCTTTCACCATACCTTTCTTCTTTGATCAGTTGCTACAAATCATGAAAATATCATATCAGCAGTAATATTCTCCCAAACAATCTACCTACCCATCCTACTGTCCTAACATTTTTTCTTCAAGGTGAATATAGACTTGCAAACCTTCTTCATCATTTTTTTATTGAAAGTAGAAAACACTAATCTAATTCTACCCTTATTCCTCCATGAGACTATATTAGACAATTGCCCTCATAGCTTCTCTACCTACACTAATATCTGCTAGGATTAAACTGTCTAGCAGATTTCTTTCTCTACATTCTAAAACAGAAATTTAAAAACAATCAAACTAGAGTTAGACTATCTGGTTTGCTGTGGGTCCATGGCATAAAGACAACTACACATGAACTGAACTTTGCAGGAAATTGAAACCAAAATTGTGAAGGCTTGAAATTGTGAAACTTTTAGAGCATCCTTCTTTCCTTTGTGACTCAGGTTTTGAGCTTGTTAGAGTCACTTTTTCTTCTTCATTTCAGCTCTGGTTTTGGGCTTGTTAGAGTTGATCCATCTTCTTTCTTTTGTGACTCATATTTTGAGTTTGTTAGAGTCACTTCTCCTCTTCATTCCAGCTCTAGTTTTGAGTTTGCTAGAGCCGATTCTTCTTCTTTCTTTGCTGGTTCAAGTTTTGAGCATATTAGAACCATCTTTTCTCTTTCTTTGGCTCAGGTTTTGGGCTGATTTGAGCCATTCTTTGGAACTTCATAGGTTCAAGTTTTGAGCTTGTTTGAACCTTTTCTTTCATCTTTTTTTATTTTTATTTTTTTTATGAAACTAAACAAAGCAATGGTATTTACAATGGAAGTGAAAACTTTAAACTCTGAATTTAAGCAGTAATAATGTTTGAGCATCCTGCCATTGACAGGACCCCCAAACAGATCTGTACCATCCAACTCTTGCAGGAAGAATGCATTTGGACCAATGGTGGACTGAATAATGTAAGGACCTTGCCACAAACTGTCAAATTTTCCATGCTTACCCTTATCCTCTCTTCTAGTGACCCACTTGAGTACCTTGTCTCCAATTATTGATCAGGAGCTCAAGTCCAAGCCATGGAAAAAGGCTAAAAAATGAAAGTGCTCAGAATTTCTCCGAAACAGATCGACTGGAAAGTGCTCGTCAATTCGTTCCAAAAGGCCTCTCCTAGCCAAAGTTATGCCACATTTACTCCAGCTGCTAGTTGGCCAAAAAAAACTGCAGTTAAATCTGGCTGACTGCCAGATAATACCGACAAAATAGGGGCTACCGCTAAAAATGGCACTCCGCCAGTTGTGGGGGCTGAAGAAACGGGCCACATGACCCTAACTGTCGGAGTTGGTTTAATAAACATTGAGTTTCATGCGGATTAATATGAAGTTTTAACCATATAATATGAACGTTCTCCGCTCCGGGCGCGGGTCCATAACAAGAACCACCGACTTGCCCCAACGGTTGGGCCTTTGTGTTATCAACCCGCCGACCCGGGATCCAATCCTGTCGCGTCCATAACAAAGTTTTTAAACGCCATTCCAATCCACCTTTGGGCCACGTGGCAGCCTCCGGGCTGGCCACGTGGCGCCTTTTAATTGGATGCGACTGGAATATTCTGCAGAATATTCTGTGGAATATTCCACGGAATATTCCCAGAATATTCTGTGGAATATTCTTTTTTTTAATAAAAATATTTTTTTCCCAAAGTCAAATTTTGGCATTTTTAATTGAAATTGGCGAATCTTTAAAACTGAATATCTTCCTCATACGGAGTCGAATTTGAGTGCCGTTCGCAGCATTGGGATCGTATTGACGAGCACTTTCCAGTCGATCTATTTCGGAGAAATTCTAAGCACTTTCATTTTTTAGCCTTTTTCCATGGCTTGGACTTGAGCTCCTGATCACACCTCCCAAATGAGAAGGCTTTTGGTCCCCAAAAGCTTACTGAATCTCTGATCCGAACTGTACAGCACTTGAGGAACAGAAATATCCTCTTCCAGTCAGCCAAAAGAGCATACTGATGCCAAAAATGTCCTGCCTTGCTAACTGTCGTCATGGCGACTTTTTGCTGCATACGCCAAGTACTTGTCGAATCCCGACCAAGTTCTTTCGCCAGACAAATCTGAAATTGCAGGAACCAACAATAAAACTTGCTGATATATGAGCTGAAATATTCCCCTGAACATGTGGGCTTGCCAACTGTCACGATGCCCATCCATGGCACCTCCGCTCCAGAAGAATAGTTGCCTCCCAAATGAGAAGGATGTTTAAAATACAAGGAAATCATCATGATCCCTGTGCTCATGCATCTCATTCTCATGCATACAGTTTATCCTTCAACTTTCTCTTAAGTACAATCATAAGTACAAGATCCTCAATCACATGTACATGTACTTTCAAAGCTGAAATGAATATAACTTTCACTACGATAGAGTGAGTCTCATACTCAGCTTTTCCATCCTGCAACTTGCATTCCCTTAACAAAGAAAATGCATTCAATCAAAAGACATGCAACTTTATTTGGATAAGAATTCTAACCATTTATTACCAATCCATTTCAAAGGCGCTTCCTTTAACTGCACATCGATATCAGCATGTGTATCATCCTGACACATATCAATGATGGAAACTTCCTTCCCATTCTTGCCATACTCTTTCTCCCATTTCTTCAACTTTTGTGGAAGCATTGTTGGATTCAGAGTCCAACACCTTTCAACAGTATGTCCTTGCTTATGGCAATAAGTGCAACACATGTTCATCTTCTTGACCGCATGATTTGCATTGTTCATTGGAACTTTGGCTTCTTGCCTCATTTCCTTCAAAAGTTTCCTGTATGTTGCCATTCTTTTCCAACATCTAGAAACACTATGGTTAAACAAACCACAAAAAGAACATGCAATTCTTTTCCAATGCTTGTGTGGAAATTTTCCATGCTTTACATGATCAAAGGAAATATGATTGAAATCAAATTTATACCTTTCTCTTTCACCTTCATTACCTTCATGAGGAGGTGAATCGAAAGAAGAAGAAGCTCCCTTTGGAACACTATCAATCCCATTAATGGTTTTAGAGATTTCACCACTCCCTTGTTCAAGTGCATGCTGATGCACACCTTCTTCCTTCATGGCTGCTTTGGAACTTTCTCCATAAGATTGTCCATAGCCAAGACCCAAATTCTTAGGCCTTACCTCAACCATTATTGGCTCAACTATACCCTGTGCATGTTTTCCCAATCCTTTTCCTTCATATCCCATTTTGGACATCAACTTGGACCCTATGCCTTTGGTATGTTTCTCAAAAGAACCAAGTTCATAAACATTCTTATAAGAAATTGAAGACAAACTAGAATTGTTTACCTCTTCTTCAAGTTGATACTTGGCTAAGGCTTCTTTGGCAACAAGGAGTTGTGTCTCCAACTCATGCATCCTTTCCAGCTTCATGTTTGCAATACGAAGTTGGCCTTCCATTTCCTGCAGTTGGTCAGAAAGCAACTGCTTCTCTTCCCTCATGGAATTCAACTGCTCTTGAAGTCTAGAGCTCTTTCTTTCATCCTCATACATTTCTCTCACCATATTCATCATGATGAAAAATTCTTGCTTCAAGCCTTCATCAAAAAATCGTATGAAGGAGGACGATTTTGAGAACTCACTTATGAAATTTGTCATTATAAAAATGAACAAAAGAGCTTCAGCAAACTCAAACAACAAGTAGTTTGCAGAATAATAAAGCAGTCAATCTTCAATCACTACTTAAGACACCTTTCAAGCTACACAATCAAGCTAGTGATGTCAGTCAAGCAAACCTAGTGCTCTGATACCATCTGATCTGTAAATGGAATGTACTTGTTTAAGGGTGCAAGGTATCCATTTCCCTTAGTTTCAAATGTGAGCTATACACTCCAAGTGACCTCTGAAAATGTGAAAACTTCTTATTTCTTATACAGAGATAGACTGTAGGGGCATTCACCGGACATGTCACCTCTAAAGAGAGGATGAGTTCCAGAGGCTACCTGGCCCTCTACAGGCTCTGCCTAAAGAAATAATGAAGTGAACACTTAGAAGTCTTTGACATACACATACTTGAAGTTTGATGTCTTGCGGAATAAGACAAATAACTTTCTGCAGCTGAGTAGGTGATTATGTGTGTATGCAAGTTATGTATATTTGTTGTTTAACACTTTATATCAGTTTTTTTTATCATATCATCTTCAGAAAATAAAGACATCAAAATGATAAAGCAGTTCACCCCCCCTCTGGGCTACATCTGCTGGACCAAGCCTCTCAAACTAGGCTTGTCCTCTTGTATTAAAAATGCTACAAAGGCTAATACAAGAATATGAGTGTCTCGAAAGACAGATCTGACTGTAAATACAGAATCAGAAGATAGGAATTAGCTAAACATGCTATTTCCCAAACACTAAACAGTGAAATTGTACCTGATACAGTACTTTCCCCAATTGGCCCTGGTGGCCCTTTAGACTTGCATGGAGAATTTCGAGGTGAAGATGACCTTAATTGGTTCTGAAACCTCTGCCATTAGACTCAGAAGGTCAAAAATAGAAGAAATAGGCTTTTGAATCACCAAAAATGGATGAACATAGCCCCCAAACAGCTCCAACACTGAAATGGCCCTGGTGGCCCTAAAAGCTTCCCTGAAGCTAAAAAGTGAGAAGAATGCCTCAAAAGGAAAAACGAGCTGTAGAAATGGATTCAGAATTCTGAAAAACTTCAGGAATGACCTTCTTTCCACATTCACTGGCTACACAATTCCCAATGCAGCTCCCAAACTGATTTGGCCCTAGTGGCTCCTGGAACTTCCCCGAAGCAAAATCACCTGCAAACGACCTCAGATGGCTGTGAAACCTTTGCCAATGGCTTCAGAAGGTCGAAGAGACCCAGAATCAAAAAAAATTCACTCCAAAAGGATCTCCCATGTGAAAGATATGGCATATTTACTAACTGCCAGTCTGGCCTAAACAAGCTCCACTAAATGTGGAGACACTGCCAGTTAACTGAACTAAACTGGCACAGGTTTCACAGCCATCTGAGGTCGTTTGCAGGTGATTTTGCTTCGTGGAAGTTCCAGGAGCCACTAGGGCCAAATCAGTTTGGGAGCTGCATTGGGAATTGTGCAGCCAATGAATGTGGAACGAAGGTCATTCCTGAAGTTTTTCAGCATTCTGAATCCATTTCTACAGCTCGTTTTTCCTTTTGAGGAATTCTTCTCACTGTTTAGCTTCAGGGAAGCTTTCAGGGCCACCAGGGCCATTTCAGTGCTGGAGCTGTTTGGGGACTATGTTCATCCATTTTTGGTGATTCAAAAGCCTATTTCTGCTATTTTCGACCTTCTGAGTCTAATGGCAGAGGTTTCAGAACCAACTGAGGTCATCTTCACCTCGAAATTCTCCATGCAAGTGCCTTGTGACACTGCGGTTAATCGGGGAAAGTAATCAGACTGCAGCCACCACGTTTGATGTTGGAAATAGCATGGGCGTTGGAGCATTCCTATCCACCACCGAACCTGAAACTGAACTGTAGAACAGAAAATGAGAGAATAACAACATCCTCTTCTCTTCAGCCTCCAAAAGAATTTCCTGAATTGCCAACTGTTCACATGGCGAATTTTGGAGGCTGAAGAGAAGAGGATGTTGTTATTCTCTCATTTTCTGTTCTACAGTTCAGTTTCAGAATTTCAGTGAGTGAAGATAGGAATTAGCTAAACATGCTATTTCCCAAACACTAAACAGTGAAATTGTACATGATACAGTACTTTTCCCCAATTGGCCCTGGTGGCCCTTTAGACTTGCATGGAGAATTTCGAGGTGAAGATGACCTCAATTAAGGGTGCAAGGGTATCCATTTCCCTTAGTTTCAAATGTGAGCCATACACTCCAAGTGACCTCTGAAAATGTGAAAACTTCTTATTTCTTATACAGAGATAGACTGTAGGGGCATTCACTGGACATGTCACCTATAAAGAGAGGATGAGTTCCAGAGGCTACCTGGCCCTCTACAGGCTCTGCCTAAAGAAATAATGAAGTGAACACTTAGAAGTCTTTGACATACACATACTTGAAGTTTGATGTCTTGCGGAATAAGACAAATAACTTTCTGCAGCTGAGTAGGTGATTATGTGTGTATGCAAGTTATGTATATTTGATGTTTAACACTTTATATCAGTTTTGTTTATCATATCATCTTCAGCAAATAAAGACATCAAAATGATAAAGCAGTTCACCCCCCCCTCTGGGCTACATCTGCTGGACCAAGCCTCTCAAACTAGGCTTGTCCTCTTGTATTAAAAATGCTACAAAGGCTAATACAAGAATAGGAGTGTCTCGAAAGACAGATCTGACTGTAAATACAGAATCAATTATGAAGTCACAAGCTTTTGTTATTTTTTCAAACAACCTTTTTATGTTCTCTTGCACTTTTTGAGCTTTGTTGTAGACCTCTTCCCTTGTCTACTAGAGATGTATTGTTTGATTGATCCTACTTACCATGCTGTCCTCTTCTGACTGTATTTCTTGGACTAATTTTATCACTGGTACCCCTAAGCTGGTAGGGAACACTGCATATGCTCCATAGACTAACTGATATGGGAACATTCCAATGGATTTATTTGTTGTTAATCTTTCAACCCATACAGCATGCACCAGCTTGTTATGCCATGATTTTTTATTCTCTTCAAGCGGCTTCTTGATGATGGTCACCAAGCTTATATTTGATGATTCTCCTAGCCCATTACATTGAGGGTAATAAGCAGTAGAATGATCGAGAGAAATTTGATATGTATGACAAAAATCAATCATCTTTTTGGAGCCAAAAGCAGCAGCATTATCAGTAATAATATTCCTAGGGCAGAAAAATCTAGATAGGATATGGTCTTCAAGGAATTTTATAATAATAGAATCTATGGCATTCCTAGAAGGGATGGCCTCTATCCATTTTGTGAAATATTCAGTGGCTGTGAGAATCCATTTGTGTTGGGAAGATGAAGTAGGATGGATTTCTCCTATGAAATCTAGGCCCCACTATTGAAAAGGAGCTTCAACAGTGATTGGTTGTAATGGTAAAGGAAGGAGCTTTCTTTTGCCCTCAAAAGTTTGGAACTTGTGACAGGAAACTATCATTTTATGGACATCTTGGAAGAGGGTGGACCAGTAATAGCCAGCTCTAAGGATCTTATTCGTTGTGGTTTCCAGTAGAGATGACCTCCACACTCTCCTTCTTGGAATTCATGCTTGATCCTCTCTGCATAAACTTCAAGAAAAAATTTAAGAAATAAACCATTAGCATTTTTCCAATATAAACGTTCATTTAAAATGCAATAATTCCTATCTTTCAACTTTAAAAACCTTGCCTTAGTCTTTGATAAATCAGGAGGAGCATTAAGATTTGCAAGCACATACAAGATGTTAGCATACCAAGGTGAGTTTTGGAACTGCTCTTTAACAGTGGGAGCAGGAAATCCTTCATGTTCATCCAAGGCATCTACCATGTTAATGTCAAGGGCTTGTGGTTTGGATTAAGCCATTAATTGATCTAAGCCCTGACCTTTAATGAGTTTTGTGGGTTTTATTTCCAAATCATACTCTAGTATTACTGCAATCCACTTACCTCTTTTTCCATTTAGATCTTGTGAAAAGATATCTTTTACGACTATGCTAGGCACATAAGCAATGATGCGAGAATGCAAAATATACACACTGAATTCCTTTAAGGCCTTTACCAAGGCATAGGCCTATTTTTCCATGAAATTGTATTTCAAGGGTGCATCTCTTAGTGCCTTGCTAAAAAATGCTATTGGCTACTCTTGTCTCCCTGGATTTTTCTGCAATAGGACAACAGCCATAGTATGCTCTAATGCAAAGGAGAAAATGAGGAAATATTTTGTGAAATTTGGGCTGATTAGAACTGGTGCTTGGGTGAGTGCATGTTTTACCAATTCAAAGGACTTTTTGGCTTCTACAGTCCACTTTACTCCCACTTCTTTCTTGAGCATATTAGTCATGTTTCTAAGGAGCTCTGCTAAGTTGGGAATTAACCTCCTTAAGAGTTTAATCTTCCCAATAAAGGACTGCAAATATTTTATGTTCCTTGGGTGGCTAATCTGTAGTATTCCCTCAACTCTTTTTGGATCTATTTTAATCCCCTTTTCTGGAATAATATGGCCAAGAATTTTACCTTCTTGTAGGCCAAACACTGTCCTTTTCGGATTTAAAGATAGCCCATACCTTCTGCATTTCTCAAAGACTTTTCTCAAATGTTTGAGGTGATCTTCATCTGTTTTGGAATAAACTGTTATGTCATCAAGGTAAATTACAATGAAGTGCCCTATTTCCTCTGAAAATGCAACATCCATGGCCCCCTGAAAAGTGGCCCCAACATTCATTAGTTCGAAAGGCATTTTCACATACATGAAAGTGCCCCAAGGAGTTTTGAAGGCTGTCTTAAGCTGATCTTCTGGGAGTACTAAGACTTGGTTATACCCTGAAAAGCCATCTAACAGAGAAATCCTTTTTGAGCCAACTACCTTTTGTAGGATATGTTTCATTTTGGGTAAAGGGTAATTGTCTTTTAAGGAAGCTCTGTTTAAATTTCTAAAATCAATGCACAATCTGATTTCTCCTATCTTTTTCCTCACAGCTACAAGTTTGGATACCCAATCAGAAAACCTCACATGCACTATGATTCCTGCCTCATACATTTTCTTGATTTCCTTTTCCACTAGAGGCAGTTGTACTGGGTTAATTCTGCGCAATTTTTGCCTAAAGGGTTTCTAGTTTTCTTTCAAGGGGATTTTATGCTGGATAATTTCAGTGTCATAGGCTTTTAAGTCCTCATAACTCCAAGAAAACACATCAACAAACTCTTTGAATAGGTCAATGTATTTTTTTTTTATATGGGCAGGCAAAGACTTAGATAATTTAATCATTTTAGGCTGATCCTTGCTACCTATATTACATTCTTCAACATCTGATTCAATGTGTTCTATAGTGGGTTTCTTTGCCACATCATTGAAATAAAAAAGGTCCTCTAAGGGTGCTAATCCTCTAGGTATGCTGTTGTCTTTGGACTACAACACCTCAATGTCTTCTTTATTTGTTTTCATGTATTCTACAGTCTATTTTTCAAATTCTTTGGTCAACATGTTTATTTCTGCATTGGGGGATGGTATTTATTCATCAGGAGGCTCTTCATCTAAACAGATTTCATCAAATTTGGAGTATGAATCAGGTAATTCAAATTCATTCCTGCAGAGCAATAAATCTTCTATCTGTTTGTCACCCTTAAAGACCTGCCAATATTTTTCATTATCTAGCACTGCAGGTCTGTATTTTGTTTGAATAATGATCTATTTGTCACTAGGTGATTTTTGATATGAACTAGCAGCGTAGGACAATCCATTTTCAATTATGTTTTGACTCCTAGGAACAAACACAAGCTCATACTCTACAAATGTTTTCAGAAAATCCATGGCATTATTTCCGTATGCCCTTAATCTAGGATGCTTTGCAGTATACTCTCCATTTAGTTGTTTGATGACTAATTTTGAGTCCCTATGGACAACTATCCTCTTGGCCCCTAGTTTTTTCAATATATGCAATCCTAATATGAGAGCCTCGTACTCTGCAGCGTTGTTTGTGCACTTAAAGTCTAGCTTGAAGGCATGGCTCTCAATATGATTGTTTTCAGCATTGTGCAACCATATCCCAGCTCCTGCATTCTTTTTAGTGCAAGACCCATAAAATTTCATGCACCATAAGGGATTGTTTGTAGGATTGACATCATTTTCATCCCTAATGCCATGTTCACCATTATGTTGCATTCTCAGGTTTGCACCATGTTGTGTTGTGTCTTGTTCTTCAGGATTTTCATGGAGTTCAGACTGATGGGTAATCTGTTGTTTACAGTCTTGGCTTTGTTCACTCTGGTTTTTTGTCTCAGCACACTGTTCAAAGGTTTCTCTCTTGTTTTCCTCTATATCTAGAGCTACCATTATGTTAAGATCCGTGGGCTCTACTCTTTTGTTTGAATTTCTATCTTTCGGCTCTGGCTCATCTGTGAATTCATCGTTGTAAAGGATAAAAGAATCCAGGTCTATATGGACAGAGTATAGAGGGGAATTTTTAAGTTTTTCTTGGCTGCTAACCATAAAATTCATGTGCGCCTCCCTATATAGTCTTCTAAGCTGGCTAAAGATAGGGATTGTGGCATAAGTTATATCCATTTGCATTGTGCCTTGGAGTTTACCACCCCATGATCTTGACAACAACATGCCATACTTAGGAGGTACATCAGCCACCACAACGTCCATGACCATGCACTTGGCTAGGATTTGAGTCAAATTCACACAAAGATATTTGATTAGGCCAAGGCACTTCACTTTGATAGAGTCAAAAGAATATAAATCCTTGTAAGGTCTGGTTATCTCTGGGCCTAGCTTTTCCATTATCACTTTTGGCATAAGGTTGTGTGAAGCTCCAGAGTCATGCATAACATTATGTAGGATTTTGTCATGGATATTGAGGCTGACATACAAGGGAGGAACTACCCCTTCCTGAAATTTCCCTTCAATTTTTGGGCAAAACAAGAGAGCAGGTTGATCATCATTTAAATTGACAGTGTCATTATTTTCTCCTAAGTTTAAAGATTTCAAAATTTGACTGTTATATACATCTTGGGTGGCCAACTCAGTGAGAGGGAAATTTTTTTTAATTTTTGATATTTCACTCTCCAAATTGAAAGGAGACTAACTCTTTGAGAGGTTCAATTCTGTCTTGTTGGGCAAAATTTTATTAGCAAGATTAGCTTGCAGATTTTCAGTATGTACAATGTTTGAAGCTATTTTATCAGGAGCATTAGCTACAATGCTAGTGCTGCTAGATTCTTGACTTCATTTGTCATTGGTTTGGGTGTCCTTATCATTGTTTTTACCAGGGTTCTCAGCTGCTGATTTACTTCTTTCAACAGTCACTTTAGAAGTATTTTCAAGTCTTTTCTTAATAGTGATTTCAGAGGCTTTTGGTTTGGGATTATCTATGTTCTTTTTTCTTTTGAGGTCATATTGTTCTCGGACCTACATGATGGAATTCTCGAATCCTAACCTATAGTCCTCAGTTTCAAACCCTTACTCATTCCAATGTGAGTGTGAGGTCTGGTTGTCTTCTGTGGAAAAGGTGTGATCTTGTTCATCCACTCCCACCATGTTTATGATAGTTCCCTCTTATTTTCCTATTATCCCTTCATCCTCATCAAGGAAATTCTCTTGGAATGGAGGTATGGCTTGTTGATCAGAGTCTCTTTGTCTATTTGGGGGATTGCTTCTCCTAAAGTTTTGGTTCTGGTTTTGATTTTGGTTTCTGTTCTTATTGTTTACTTGGATGACCATTTTCTCCATCATTCTTTCCATCCTCTCCATGTTTTTGGCTAGACTATCATATTTGGAATCAGATGAAGAAGCTGTGTTGTCATCCCTATAGGTTACCTTTTTCTCAGCCCTCATCCTAGCTCTTTTTCCAATCAAGTTTTCCTCAACACTCACTGCTCCTTTCTTCATGTCTTCCAGTGTGTTATAATCTCTTTCCCTAATCTGATAGGCCATATCAGAATCAAAACCCTCAGGGTATTTTACTAAATCCATCCCTTAGGGAGGTTTCATGTGTGGTGGAAGAGCATTGTAGACACTGTTAAATCTAGTAGAGTAGTCTTGAACACTCTCTCCTTGATTTCTTTTAAGGTTCTTATATTCTGCTAAGATTTGGAGAGGGTTGCTTCTGACTTCCCATTTGTTTATAAAGATTTGAAGCAAGGAGGGGAGATCATTGATGCTATTAGGAGGTAAGCCTTTAAACCACTTCTTCACTTCTCCTCCTAAACTCCGAGCGAAGATCCTCATCTTAATTGTCTCATCCTCTATTTCCATGCAATCAAAGGCATCTTCCATCATATCTACATGGTGTTGAGTTGTAGTAGATTCTTTCCCAGTGAAATGAGGAATTTTAGACTGATGTTCATTGGGTAGAGGAGCTAAAGGATATGGTAACACCAAGGGAGCATACCAAGTTGCCATGATGGGGTATTGTGGAGGTAAAGGATGGGCTTGAGCAGCAATTAAATGAATGCCAGAAATGCTAGTACTAGCAGCAAACTGTTGAGAAGATCTAGGGTGAGAGAGACCCAAGTTATGAATGAAATGTTATCAGGAGGTGTGGATGGAGGGATTTCCCTATTACCAATATGATGATCACTATGAGGAGGTGAGTTTGGAGGCTCAAAGTTTGTCCAATCTAAACTATTGAATGACTTATTTCTTGGTGAATTGCTTGTTAAGCCTAAATCAAAATGAGTCTCTGATAGAGCTGTAAGGTTTTCAGGTGCTGAATTAGCTCTATGAATGTGTATGACAATAGTTGGGTCCCTATATGAAAAAGGATTCCTAAGAATAATCTCAGGGTTGTCCACTATTACAGGGGGGTTTGGATTAGGATAAGCTCTGGTATGGATTGTTCTTGAAGCCAGTATGTATAAAAATCTCAACGAAGAAGGTTGGCCAGATATGACTGTATTTAAGAGGAAAACTACCTTAATCTTAATCCTATGTGTTTCCTTTAAAATGGATGATGTTGTAATGAAACTAGTCTCCCAGTGGAGTCTTGTGAAAACAAAGATAATCAGTAGGCCTACTGACCACCAGCGGAGTCTTTTGGTCATTCAAGAACTGTGGAGTCGCCAGGTGGAAGGTTTAAAGTGTCTTGAACGAGATTTACTATCCACCACAGTGATTTACTACCAAACTTAGGCTAATATGGTATGCCTCCCTAGTGGAGTCGCCAGAATGTTAGGTCTCTATAATTTTCAAGTTTGGAAAATACAAACTACAAAGCCTACATATGAACCACTTTGGGACTCTAGGATCTAGCCCTCCTGAATCTAGAGAGGGATCTCTCTATAAGTGTTTTTAAAGATGTGATATTTAAGGCTTGAAATGTGATATTAGGCTAGTTATGAAGAGCATGGGATTTGGTTGATTTTTTGTTTTGGTTGGGCAAAGACATGATGAAGGTGAAGGCAGTTTAAATGAAGGGTGAAGGTGTATGCAAGTGAAGGGATGATTCAGCTAATTAGATAGGCAAAAATCAGCTTCAATCCATTGGGCTATGGAGTCATAAGAGGATTTAATTGGACAACAAGGTTCAAGAGTGGTCCATGGGGCAAGTCATCTATGTCAAAGGATCTCTTTAAGTTGATTTTATGGACTGAAACGAATAGGAAATGGAGAATAAACAAATGAAGAACAAAGAGCAGCCTGAGATCAAGTAAGTACTTTGAAACTATCCTGATTTGGCATGCACTTAGGGAAAAAACATAAAAGTAATCTAAGATCAGGTAAGCACATTGAAACTAGCCTGCAATGATGTACTTTCAACAGAAAACATTTAAAACACTTAGAATAGATTAAGATCAAGTAAGGACTTGGAACCTATCCTTCTTTCGGCATATTCCATGGGAAAGAGAAACCTTCAAAGGAGGAAAACATAGAAATAAAGCTTTTCAGTGAGAGTAGGGTACTGGTAAAAGTAAATCCTAGCTCTGTATTTATTGTTCTTTATCAAAGAAAGTGGACAGAATGAAAACACAATGAAAACTAACAATTAATAGTAAGAAACACATCACCATTGACATAGACCAGGATCCCATAAATCAGCTTGTATTTTATGTTCAAACCAGTTACAATCATCAAGCCCGGTGGGTCTCTACAACTTCAAACTTCTCATTTCAGATTATGTATCTTCAATTGCAAATAAGGCTTCAGCAACTTCAGAAAACTATTAACATGCAACAGATATCTAGAGACCAACCATTACAATGTTCTCCTCAAGGAGAATTTATAGAAAAATGAGGAAGTGGGATAATTTCTAGGGGTCAAGTATCATTAATTCCATAATCAATGCAATTCATAGCCTTGAAAACCATGCAAGGCATAAGGCAGGAATACATTCTACCTATAACTCTGCTTCATAACTCTGTTTCTACTTTCCAAGGCTTAATGGACGAAAATATTGACTTTAGGTCTATTTTCTTTATCTTTAAAATAACTTTTCTGACAATTAGAAATAAGTTCTTTTGTTTTGTATTAACTGTCCAGCTGTCCTTAGGCCAATATCTTCTATTCTGGCAATAACTAGGCCTTCTTTGATTTATATGAGGCTACAGGTCTCTTTTGGTAGCTAGAGAGGGTTGGATTTTGGTGCTAGAGAGGGTTCAATTGGCCTTTGATGTGGCGGTGGAGGCTTCTCGGACTGATAGATTTCTTTGTCTTTCCCTAAAACACCTTCAATTTACTTTATCCCCATGTTTTAGGTCTGATTAGGCTTAATATTTGTCTTCAAGTCTTCATACTGCCCTTATCTTCTTTAATCACTAGATTATGTAATTAATCTTCAATAACATGCTTTTAATCCCTTTAAACTTTCACTGATACTCTTTGTCGCTTCTATTGACTTTTTCTGGTGCCTGTGCAGGTTTAATGGCGCAAGCGGGTTTAGATTAGGGTTTGACACTGATATTTAATGAAAACCACGTTCTAAACCTTCTCAGGCACTTTCCTCTATGATTTCTGGCTTTGAAAATACCTTCCATGTGCTCTGATAAGCCCTGTCTATGACTGTGTAACAGAGTGGATTCGCGCCGCTTTAAAACCTATAAAAACATGATAAATACATTAAGAAATCTGTGCGGGATTGGGGTAGGCTGTTTTAGAGGCTTGTGGAGTATGGAAAGAAGTGATGAAAAACAATGGTAGCAGTGAAGAAACGGTGGAAAACCATGGCGAAATGGAGAAAAACGGTCTGATGAAGGTCTTGGGTGAGGCGGTTTCTGGACCATTAGATTAGATCTAACAGTGGCAATCTACGGTCCAGATTCATTGATGAAATTATTTGGTGGATGGACGAACGAATAATGGATGGGTGTGATATTATATCGTGGTCTTCAGATTTCAGTAATGGACGACTGAGATCACATGAGAAAATGCCTTGTGGGAGATGGTGGTAAGTGGAAATCAGCTGGTGGTATTCGTGCGGGGTCGGGAGCGATAAGTGGTTTTAACAAAAGTTGCGCGATTCCACTCATCGCGCACCACGTGGCGATACAAAACCACTTATATCGCGTGATTTCAAATCATTATCGTCTGGACACTTATTTTGTGCGAAACTCATTCTCAGCCATCAGATCTGATGGTTTTGATAGACAATGTGGAGAAAACCCGATGGGGAGAGATCCACGGGGTGGGGATTAAATCATCGAGTCCATTATGGACCGTAGATCTTCGGGTTTGGACGGTCATGATCTACTGTCGGGGCGAAAAGTTTTTCAAAGGGGGAAATGTTATATGGTTTGCAGAAACAGATCCTGGCCATCAGATATATAGTATGGATGGTTGGGATCTGTGGAAGAGGCGGGTTATCGGAAATTAAAGCAAGGGGGGATATGAAAGGGAAGGCGCTCAATTGTTGAAAGTCGTCGATCTGTGGAGATCGACAGTGCACGTTGACCCAAACCATTAACAGTCAGGAATGAATAAAACAAGGGAAAAAGGGCATTCTGCATGGGTTCTTTTGTCCTTTTAAGTGCCTGATCACCGTTTTTTGGTTCCATGGAGGGGGGTTGAGAAGAATAAGCCCGCGGGGGCTTAGCTTTCAATGGAATAGAAAAAATGTTTTATAGGCCTTTTTAAAGGATTTTTGGAGTTTTTAAAGGATTTTCAGCCTTTTTAGTGCCCGGTTGCGGGTTGGGGTTTATATGAGGAACAGTGCTAAGCCACATAAGCACAGGGGGGCTAAGTTCTGTCATAGTGTAAAATAGGGTATTTTAGGCCAAAATTAGTGCTTTTCAAGGCTAGAAGAAGGGTTTCGGTAGGGGGAAAAGGGAATTTTTAAACCAAATTAAGGGAGCTATAAGGTTTTAAATGGGTTTTAGGATGAGATGGAGGATTAATGAAGGGATTTTGTGGGATTTTTGAAAAGGGAAGAAGGGGTGAAAATGGGGCTTTTGAAGGGATAAAATGGAATAGGTGAAGGCCTTTTGAATATTTTTCTTTCACAAATAGTGAGGCCTTTTTGATGGATATAGCATTGAGGATTTCTTCAAAGGAAAAAACACATGAAGGCTTTCAAGAGTGATAGGTTTTCAAGGAAAATATTCCTCTTGAAGACTTAGAAACCATTTAGCCACCTATTTGCTATGCCAAAATTTTATAGGTGGCTAACAGGTGAAAGGAGAAGTTGTTAAACATTGGGCTATGGAGTCTGTGAAGTCATTGATATCTCAATAGTGAATCGGGATACATCACAAGGCCAATCTAGTGTAGTCAATGAATCTTTAGTTTTATGTGTGAGGTGAGATGGACATTAAGTTTTGGGGAAACAAGATAGGGAAAAGGGCAGTTAAGAATCCTTTGTCAAATATCTATGAACAAGAAGTTCTTGAATACTGATAAGAAAAAGATACTAATCATGAGATAGGGCACACCATTTAATCAATGACAATACTTTTAAATAAATAAAAATTCAAGATAAACAATCCAATGGAACAAAGGAAGCAAGAAAACTTATCTAACTTCAATGATTCTACATTCAAGATTTGAAAACATATAAGAGACAAATAGGGTCAATAAATGAAGAGGGAACTCGTAAAAATCATTCATTAAACTATAAAGAACTTTGAGGCAAGCAGATAAGCATATACAAAGGGCAAGATCGAAACAAGACCTCTTTGGCTTAACCTAACAATCAATACATCAAAGAGAGATTTCAAGGCAGAGATTAAATAGCATCAAACAAGCAGGGCTTACCGTGAATCATATTTGTAAACTAGCATATTAATCCAATAATAAAATAGACAATTTTAGGTGGGCCTATGGAGCAACTAAGAATTCCTTAAGCTAACCCAACAGAATAAAACATAAAGAAAATCGACAAATAGGAGGAGTGAGGTGCCTCAAACAACATTTCTCATCCTATACTCTTATGAGCTATTGCAATATAGAAATATGGACATATGATCAACAAAAAAACATTAAAAAATAAGAGATACATCACCACTAACTAAACTCAGGGATCCTGTAAGCAAGCCTTCATCAACATCAATCAAGGAAAATCATGCATAAGCTCCACAACACCAAATTGCTGTTCAACTTCCAAAAACCATGTATTGCTCTCAAACGCATTAAAATCCCACTCTTACAATGAATTCTCATGCTCTATATAACAAGCAAGGAGGAGGAAAACCTAAAAAGAGTATCTAGAAGTCTATTGGCTAATTAAAAATATCTTTATTGTCCTTGAGGCCTTGCAAAGCCCAAGGCACAAAATATCTAAAATAAATATATTTTCGGCCATTCGTTGCAAATAAATTAACATTTAGGCCCTGAAATGACTCCTAAAATTTTCTAAATGCACATTTTGACTTTTCAACCATAGGAGCGTAGCACTGTGTTTTGAAATGAAATTTTATGCCAGAAGCGTAGCATAGGAACAAGAAAAATGGGTCTTCTTACAACAGTGTTTTGGAGGCCTTCCTGATGTTGGAAAAGGCTCTATGATGGCTCTTGGGAAAGTTCTTGAAGTCTACTTTCCACATCTACCCTTGGTTCTCAAATATGACCTCTGAAACCTGTCCAAAAAGTGAAAATTCCAAGACTGGTAGGATCGCAGCACATGTCCTGAAAAGTAGGCAGAATGATGAAAAAGTGAGTGTTTGTTACCCTTTTGGGGGATCAAAACAACTCTAATTTATCTGAAACATTCTAACCATGTTATATGAGTGATTAGGAACCCAAAAATGCAAGCCTTTCCTCCTGAATATGCTTTGAAAAAGAGCGTAGCACCAGGTGTGCTGCACTCCTAGCCTCAAAATTTGCAAAAAACAAAAACTTGTCAAAATTCTCCCAAATTTGGTGGAAGTATGCCTCATGGATCTTAGGAGACTTGTAGAGAAGTGTCAGCCAAAATAATAAGTTCATCTTGGCCCTTTTAATTTTTTAGTGCTTGGATCTCAATTTGGGCCTTTTTGAGTTTTTCCATTACAAATTGGTTTCTTTGGGCATAATGCTTGGTCATTATTCTTTGTAAATCCAAGTCTTTATTTTCCTTCCCTAACTTGGCCTCAACGTGTATGTTAGCCCTCTCAAGCCATGATCCCCTTTCATGTTCAATTTCCATTGCAAGGAGTCCAGGGAGAGAAAGTTGTTCTGCTTGGGTTGATTCTTCTTCCCTCTACTTTGCCAATGCCTTCCTTAGACCCATAGTTCTAGGTCTCCTTCTAGTTTTACCTTCCTCATCAATACTCTCTTTTTCTTCATAATCTGCCTCTGTTTTTCCATCATCTTCAATCTATGTATGATTGCTTGCATTTTCCGTGGGGTCACTGTCAAAGGCATCTTCATTAGTTTCTCCTTCAACATTTGGCGCACTGTATTCACTATTTCTCTCACTTCAATTTCCTCCAAACTCTGTCTCTTCTTGACTGATATTTTCATCTTTGTCACTTCTCCTTTTATCTCTACTATTGGGTTCACTATTTTCTTCTTTACTTTCACTATTTTTCTCATCAAAATTTTCCTCTGTCCCTGGACTGTCTTTGGTTTCTTCTTCATCATTAGGCTCACTACCTTTTTTATTTATTTCTTCCTTATCGCTATCTTCTTTGTCTTGACAATGATTTTCCTCTTTGTCACTACTTTCTTCCTCCTCAACACTTTCTTCTTTGTATTTTTCCTCATTCTTTAAGTTTACTCTTCACATTTCTTCATAATTATACCTTTAGGCAATAGGAAAAGGTGGAAAAAACTAAATACCTTCAAAAAATTCTTCACAGCTGGAGCAACATGCACAAAAATGCAGCATGGGGTAGTTGGGCGCCTTCTACACAACCTGTCAAGTCTTCCTGGGCAACCCTGAACGCACTGGAGCGCAACGTTCGGGTGGCCTTTGCATGAGGTGTCATGTCCTACTGGGCGGAGACTGCACATGCAGGAGCGCAACATTGGGAGGTCTCTACATGAGGTTTCGGGTCGAGCTTTGGCCCTCTGCATAGCATGGTGGTGTGTCGGGTCCTCCGGGTGGAGACTGCACGCGCAGGAGCACAGCATCGGGCGGTCTCTGCACGTTGTTAGGTGGGGCTTGAATGGCGGCAGGGTATCGAGCCTCTCTTGCATGTGGTACTGTTACAAAGGCACGTAGAAATCCTTTAAAAATAACACAAGCAGCGTGTACAGGTGTGTAGCACAACCTTTCAAGAGCGCAGCACAAAGGTTTCTTTTCCCGAACTCTTGCAAGAAAACTTCGAAAACCTTGAAAACATCCACTCCTTTTGAAAATGAAGAAATGGTGTTGAGTGATGATAGTTGTGATGCTTTTATACCTTTAGAAGAAATAATTAGGACAAAAACCCACTTTTCTAATGCTTTTCTTTGGTTCTTTTATCTTTTTACGGACATTTACTTTCTTTTGTGTAGGAGGTGTTATTAAGTATGAAAGATGATTCCTTGGTGGGTGATCTTCAAATTGGATTTTTTTCTCCTCTCCAGAGGAATGATGAATGTGTCCCAATAGTATAAAATCATGCTCACTTTGATTTTCTGATTTGACAGAAAACTTAGGTTCCCTCATATTGCTTTTGACAATCCTTTGAATGTATTTGAAAACTTAGACAACCTTCACTGATACTCTTTTAAAATTTGTCCCTTTTTGCTGTAGTGACAAATAAACCATTTTTATCTTATCTCAACCATGGAGGCCTCCTTCAAAATTTCCTCTGAAAGCCTTTTTACCTTCTAATGGATTTTTATGACCTTTAGGTCACTTTTTCCTACTTTGTTTTAGACTTCTAGCTTTTAAGGGCCCTTTTCCCTTCCTTATTTATCATTCCTAGAAACTTTGATTTTGTGTTTGATGGTGTTGATGGATCTCTGTCCCTTTTAAACTTTTGTATGGACCTCTTGCTAGGAAACACCTCATAGCCAATCAGTCATAAAACCACTGATCCTATGTTTACTTGAGCATGATGTTTCTCTTCTACTGTGACTTTCCTTGAGGAGTTGGCTTCTTACCCTACCTTTCTTCTACTGATAACCATCATAAATGATTCCTGCAGCAATGTTTTAAGATAGGAAACTATCCTTTTTCATACTTAATTCTTTGATTAAGGAGATCCTTTTGGAGGTCTTTGATGCCTTTTGGACAATCATAAGCTCACCCTTGCTTTGGGTGATGGCCCTTTTCATTTGATTTCATCTATTTCAGAGCTTTAGAAAAACTTGGAGGAAACTTGAAAGGGCTCTGAAGTGGTCTAAGGGGTCGCTTTTCTTAGAAAGCCCTCCTCGCCAAGGGCGCAACACCATCTCCCAGGAGCTCAGCGCCATGTGTAATTTATATGGGAAAAACTTGCCAGGAGCACAACACCAACTCTTGAGCGTGCAATACCATTTTGCAGATCGAATTTGGAGGCCTTCCCGATGTTGGAATTAGGCCCGTGATATCTCGTTGGAAAGCTTAAGTTATATAATTTCCAAATATACCATTTTTTTCTTGATTGAAGTTTATTTTCCTTGTCAAGGGTGTATTTTCCCATGACTACTCAAAACATGTTGAGTGATGGTGTATAAATGCAGAGTGTTGGTGCAGACGACTTTTGTAGGCCTTCCACAACTCCGAATGGAGCTCATGATAGTGCATTGTAAATATCTTCAAGTATTGTTGTCATTTCACTCATCAAGAAAGTCATTTGGACACTCCAGCTATGAGAAAACCTTATTTTTCCAAGGTCAGTCAAGTAGTGCAGAAATTCTTCCGTGACACCTGTAGTTTTGACATTTCTCCCAAACGATGATACTTGTGTAAAACCTGAAGGATTTTTTTCTTATGGACCTATGATGGAAAAAAACCTCTCTCAATTTTGTTAAATTAATCTCTGTTGGGTCAGAAACATAGTTTGAAGAAAAACTAGCCCTAGGAGTGGAAAATGGCTTGACTCTTGGAATGAGTTCTTGGAAAATGATGGAGGCATGATTTTTATGAGTTGGTATGGCTTTATGCTTGCTGATATGACTTATCACATGGATCATTTTCTCCTATGCCTCTTTTCCATGGAAAACCCTAGCTTATTTGGAAGAGGAAATTAGGGTTTGGTGTAGGGAATTTAGGACTACCTTGTAGAGGGAGGGGAATGAAGGGGTTAAGGGTTGTCTAAATTATTGGGGAAATTTTAGGGAATATGTATCGATGTTAGAGAGTAGGGGAAAGGGTAATTTCAATAATTGAGTGAGGGTAAGGGGTACAAAAGGGAAAAATATAGGCCTAGTCTCAAAAAGTATCAAATTGTGGCAATAGACTAGTCTTTTTAGAAAAATGATGATTTTGAGGGATAAGAGTGATGGGAAGTGTTGATGAAGGTATATTAAGGAGAGGGGAAGGTGTAAGAGCATCAGGATACAATATTTTTTTGTTATTTAACCATGGAAGTCATGAAACCAAGAAAAATTCCCTTAACACCCGTAGATGGACAATGGAGGAGTTAGGAAAAAAAATAGAGTGCTGAGGCCAAAGGTGGAAAGACATAGTGATAATGAGTGGCATGAACCCATTATGGGTCCTTTGGGAGTAGTGAGCTGACCTTGACATGATGGGATGATGAAATAGTGAAAAATTTATCCTAAGGATAATGAAGGCAGTGAGATTTCTAGAACTCACAATGTTCACGAACTTTGTTTCTAGAAATCTAGGATAAGCATTTAGTCATCCATGAGAAGAAAAAATTATTGATGACTAAAAACAGATCCACTTGGGGAGGGAAGCTCCTTTTCAGGAGGTGTTCAAAACTTTAAATCTCTTGGTTTTAAGAAGTCCAGTGCCTCATTGATTGGGCAGACCTTTTTTTTTTTTTTTTTTCTGCTTCTTATCTGAAGTAGTGATTTCAATAATCTAAAAACATGATTAGCTCAACTTCATCTTTACCTACTCGACCTAATGTCCTAATATTTTTTCTTCCTTGGGTGCACTTGAACTGGCAGACCCTTGACATCCTTTTCTTTTGAAAGCAAAAACAAACTATCTACTTCTACACTTATTTCTTCCAAGAGTTCAGATTATGCTAGTGAACTCTTCTTATTCTTTACCTAGACTATTTGGCTGTCAAGATTAAGCAGTATGATAGACTTAATTCTCTAAGCTATTGACATGAAATTGAAAACATGATTTGAACCAGGATTAGACAATCTGATTCATCATGAGTTGTGGAATTGAGACAAGCCGCACACAAACATTATTTCATAAAAAACAAAATTAAAAGGAATTCAGGGTTGGGTTTCATCATTAGTTAATCATACCTATCCTTCTCTTTAGTTCATATTTAAGCATGTGAAACCAGTATCTTTCATTCCTAATCTATTATCTTTTGGCAGGTCAAGATTAAATGATTTGACCAGTATCTTTTCACTAACATATCAACAATAAATTTAAAACGTGTTCAACCATGATTAGGTTAGATGACTGAACAAGACCTTCTTTTAGAACAAGTAGTGGCATTTAGGCTTGCACACTTTCAGTATCACTATTTTTTTGGGTATGAGGTTCTACATTATTTTCAAATCTGCCCTCTTTTTCCTTCTTTCTATGTTTTTCAGTTTTTTCTCTCTTTTTGGTCAAAACAATATAAAACTAAAGGTAGAAAGATGCTCATAGCGCTGAGCTTATTTTCTTGCCTATCTATCCTAATCTAACCTATACATGATATACATTCAGTTGGTGAACTCTCTTTTCCAATACATCCAATCAAGTAGATGAACCATGAGGGATCTTGGTTTATCTTTTTTAGTGTTTTGAAAAAATCAAAAGGCCACTCCCACTTCATTTGTGTTTGAACAGTAGAGCCTAACATGTTCTTCAAATTCTGCATCAAACTACTCTTGACATGTTTTACTCCCTCTTCAAATGTATCTAACAAATCAGCAAAGGGATCTTGAAACAATACCTGAATGTGAAGATTTGGAAAATAAGCTTGATCTAGGACTACTTCTTCTTCCACTTGGATAAGCTTGATCTAGGACTACTTCTTCTTCCACTTGGATAAGCTTGAGATTATTTTGGGAAAGAAACTCTACCTCTTCCACGTGATCATCAGAACTAACAGGCTTATCATATATTGCCATGTTGTCCTCTAGAAAACCTGATTGAATAGAGCCATAGTTTTTCTCTTTCTCTTGTGAAGGTTGGACATAGGGTTGAATATGTTGTTTATTGTTAAAATCAATACCCAAAGATTGATGACTTCTGATTGCATTAAGGTTTCCTTTGATGAACTGAAAGGAAGCACAAAAAAGAGGCACAGACCCTTCCCTTTCTCCCAAACTTTCTGCACTTTCTTCTTTACTGTCATAGCTGAGTGGTATTTGTTGACCACTATATTTGAGCTCTTGAAAGTGACTATCTTTGTCCCACAAAATAAACAATGATTATTATTTAGTATTATATTAATTCTAGAGAACATAATGATCATCATATCGAACGTATTTGGGCAACTTATTCATAGGAGGAATGTCATCCATTAAGCACACTTGATCAGCAGATTGTTCCACCATATGAAAAAGAGAGTGTCTATGGCCAATAAATTCTCCTTTAGCAATCTAAAATGACTCGAAGCACAAGGGTAGGGACTCAAGAGGTGCTGGCTCATCTTGCATTTTTGGTTTTTTAATCCAAACAGTCATACCAAGATGATTTGAGGGGAGAACTTCTGGATTTGAAAAAGGGTTTGTATTATCTAGTTCTTCCCTTACTGATTCTTTAGAGAATTCTATCTTTTTTCTATTTTCAATCTGCTTGTAATACTCTCTTAATAGTGAAGCACAAGATGTAGGAAGGCGTATAGTAGCCACTTGACAACTTTCCACATCTTCTTCTTTGCAACCTTGCTCATCCAGTATGTTTTGATAGCTATCTTTGCATTGAAATGACTGATTTGGTTCTTCCCAAGAAAATGGTACTGGTTTCTTTGAATAATTAGCACCAAACTCAACCTTATACTCTTCCTCTTTCCTACCAAGTATATGCATTATTTTGTTGATTGTATCTGTCAACATCTCTAGCTCTACCTATGAAGATATCAGTCTCTCTTGATCCGCTTTGTATTTCTCTATCAATCTTAGCTTTGCCTCCTTGTTTAGTATGTTGGCTTACACATCAAATGCTATCCTTTTCATTTCCTCTAGGGTCGGAGGATCTCTTTCTCTTATCTGGAAAACCATATCTGGGTCAAAAACACTTGGGTAGTGCAAGAGAGCCCGCCCTGAAGGTGGCTTTAACTTAGCAGGTATTACATTGTACACTTTATTGAACCTGGCTGAGAAGTCTCATACTATCTCCTATGGCTATCTTTTTAAATGGTTGTATTCCTTTATGATGAGAACCTCATTTCCCATGACCACCCACCTATCTAGGAAGACTTGAGTGAATTGATGAAAATTGATAATGCTTGCAGTTGGAAGGTCTTTAAACCAGCTCTTAATTTTTCCTTGTAATGATAAGGCAAACATTCTAATACGCACATCATCTTCTACTATTTCAAACAGTTCAAGTAAATTCTCAAGATTTTGAATGTGTTCTTCAACAGTGACTTTTGAGCTTTCTCCATAAAATCTAGGTACTTTATTTGCAATATTTGTAGGTAGGGCCCGAAGGATAGGAGGAAAAACTAGAGGCTTGTATCTTTCTGGGGACTTTGTGGGCATAGGTAGTGAAAACGGATATTTATGACTATTTGAGGTTTCAACAAGAGTAGAAAAGGTAACATAAGGTTCATGTTTCACTAGGCCTTCCACAGGTGAATCCAGGGTAGGCACAGGTGTATAAGTCTGCTCATGGTTTGAAATTTGAGTCTCAACTTTACGAGGCTTGAGATCTTTCCAAATGTAGATCTCATCAGTGTATTCTTGATTAGGCTTGAAGTAGGATAGAACACAATTATATATAAAAACAATAATTTCTTGAATCCAAGCTAGGCCTGAGTGCTCTTTCTTTCTAGGATGATTAGTCATGTTTCAGGTTCTTCCTCTAGTGGAGTCTTTAGGTCTATTGAGAGTTGTGGAGTCGCCAAGTGGATGATTTCAACTATTTTAAGGCAGTTTATTTTCCACCATCAGCAACTGAATACCAATCTAAGGATATTTTTGGGTTTTCTGAGGACCTAAGGAATACTTATATTGTCACTAACTCGGAATGTCCCACCGTGATCGCCATTATGTTAGGGTCCTGCAATTTAGCAAATTGGTAGAACAAATGCATAGGGTAACATCAGACCATTATTTGGAGTCCTAGGACCTAGCCTTCCTGGACTCAGAGAGGGATCTCTCTATTATGTGCAAAGGATATAAACTTGTTTTCTTTAGATGGTTGATTTTAGGCTAGTTGTTAAGTGTAGGGTTTGTTTGTTTGGTTGGTTGAGGTAAGACGATTGAGTAGGATAGGTGGAATGAGAGGTTGTAAAACATTGGGCTATGGAGTCTATGAATTCATTTATATCTCAATAGTGAATCGGGGTACTAGGGCCAATCTAGTGTAGTTAATGGATTTTTAAGTTTATGTGTGAGGTGAGATGGACACTAAGTTTTGGGGAAACAAGGTTGGGAAAAGGGAAGTTAAGAATACTTTGAAAATACCTATGAAAAAGAATGTATTGAATATCGATAAGAAAAATATACTAATCATGAGATAGGGCACACCATTTACTCAATGACAATACTTTTAAAAAAATAAACATTCAAGATAAACAATCCAGTGGAACAAAGGAAGCAAGAAAACTTATCTAACTTCAAGGATTATACTTTCAAGGTTTGAAAACATATAAGAGACAAATAGAATCAATAAATGAATAGGGAAATCCTAAAAATCATTCATTAAAATATAAAGAACTTTGAGGCAAACTGATAAGCATATACAAAGGGAAAGATC
Organism: Pinus albicaulis; assembly: GCA_034641835.2. Lineage (NCBI taxonomy): Eukaryota > Viridiplantae > Streptophyta > Pinopsida > Pinales > Pinaceae > Pinus > Pinus albicaulis. The sequence continues at coordinate 265,312,471 of CM076575.1, read as the reverse complement.
GAAACAAGACTTCTTCGGCTTAACCTAACAATCAATACATCAAAGAGAGATTTCAAGACAGAGTTTAGATAGCATCAAACAAGCAGGGCTTACCGTGAATCATATTTGTAAAATAGCATATTAATCCAATAATGAAATATACAAGCTTAGGTTTTCCTAAGGAGAAACTAAGAATTCCTTAAGCTAACCCAGCAGAAGAAAACACAAAGACAATAGGCAAACAGGAGGAGTGAGGTGCCTCAAACAACATTTCTCGTCCTATTCTATTCTGAGCTATTGCAATATAGAAATATGGACATATGATCAACTAAAAAACATTAACAAATAAGAGATACATCACCATTAACTAAACTCATGGATCTTGCAAGCTAGCCTTCATCAACATCAATCAAGGAAAATCATCCATAAGCTCCACAACACCAAATTGCTCTTCAACTTCAAAAAACCATGTATTTCTCTCAAAAACATCAAAATCCCACTCTTACTATGAATCCTCATGCTCTATATAAAAATCAAGGAGGAGGAAAACCTAAAAAGAGTATCTAGAAGTCTATTGGCTAATAAGAAATATCTCTATTTTCCTTGAGGCCTTGCAAGGCCCAAGGCACAAAATATCTAAAATAAATATATTTTAGGCCATTTGTAGCAAAGAAATTAAAATTTAGGCCCTGACATGCCTCCTAAAATTGCACATTTTGACTTTTCAACCATAGGAGTGTAGCTTTGTGTTTTGAAATGAAATTTTATGCTAGGAGCGTAGCACAAGAACAAGAAAAATAGGTCTTCTTACAACAGTGTTTTGGAGGCCTTCTCGATGTCAGAAAAGGCTCTATGATGGCTCGTGGGAAATCCCTTGAAGACTACCTTCCATATATACCCTTGGTTCTCGAATATGACCTTTGAAACCTGTCCAAAAAGTGAAAAATCCAAGACTGGTAGGATAGGAGCAGATGTCCTGAAAAGTAGGCAGAATGATGAAAAAGTGAGTGTTTTTTACCCTTTTGGGGGACCAAAACAACTCAAATTGATCTAAAAATTTATGAGAATGTTATATGAGTGATGAGGAACCCAAAAATGCAAGCCGTTCCTCCTGAAGATGCTCTAAAGAAAAGCGTAGCACCAGGTTTGCTGTGCTCCTAGCCTCAAAATTTGCAAAAAACAAACACTTGTCAAAATTCTCCCAAATTTGGTGGAAGTATGCCTCATGGGTCTTGGGAGACCTGCAGAGAAGCTTGAGCCAAAATAATAAGGTAATCTTAGCTATTTTCCTTTTTTAGTTCTTGTATCTCAATTTGGGCCTTTTTGAGTTTTTCCATTGCAAATTGGTTTCTTTGGGCATAATGCTTGGTCATTCTTCTTTGTAAATCCATGTCTTTATTTTCCTTCTATAGCTTGGCCTCAAGGTGTATGTTAAACCTATCAAACCATGATTCCCTATAATTTTCAATTTCCATTGCAAGGAGTTCATGGAGAGAAAGTTGTTCTGCTTGGGTTGATTCTTCTTCCCTCTACTTTGCCAATGCCTTCCATAGACCCATAGTTCTAGGTCTCCTTCTAGTTTGACCTTCCTCATCACTACTTTATTTTTCTTCATAACCTACCTCTGGTTTTCCATCATATTCAATCTATGTATGATTGCTTGCATTTTCCATGGGGTTACTGTCATAGGAATCTTCATTATTTTCTCCTTCAACATTTGGCTCACCATATTCACGGTTTCGCTCACTGCAATTTCCTCCAAACTCTGTCTCTTCTTGACTGCTATTTTCATCTTTGTCACTACTCCTTTTAACTCTGCTATTGGGCTCACCATTTTCTTCTTTACCTTCACTATTTTTCTCATCAAAATATGCCTCTGTCCCTGGACCATCATTGGGTTATTCTTCATCATTAGGATCACTGCCTTTGTTACTGCTTTCTTCCTTATCACTGTATTATTTGCCTTGACTGTGGTTTTCCTCTTTGTCATTTCTTTCTTCCTCCTCAACACTTTCTTATTTGTATTTTTCTTCATAATTATAGCTTTATAAAATAGAAAAAGGTGGAAAAAACTAAATACCTTCAAAAAATTCTTCATAGCTGGAGCAACATGCACATAAATGCAGCACAGGGCAGTCGAGCGCCTTCTGCATGACCTATCGGGTCTTCCTAGGTAGCCCTGAACATACATGAGCGTAGCGTTCGAGCGGCATCTACACGAGGTGTCGTGTCCTGCTGGGAAGAGATTGCATGTGCAAGAGCACAGCATCGGGAAGTCTCTACACGAGGTTTCGGGTTGGGCTTTGGCCCTGTGCGTAGCATGGTGGTGTGTCGGGTCCTTTGGGCGGAGACTACACGCACAGGAGCACAACATCGGGTGGTCTCTGCACGCTGTTGGGAGGGGCCTGAATAACGGCAGGGTATCAGGCCTCTCCTTCATGTGGTGTTATTACACAGGTGCGTAGCACTCCTATAAAAATAACATAGACTGTGTGTATAGGTGCATAGCGCAACCTTTGAGGAGTGCAGTCCAGAGGTTTCTTTTCCCGAACACCTGCCAGAAAACTTCGAAAACCTTGAAAACTTCCACTCTTTTTGCAAATGAAGAAATGGTGTTGAGAGATGATACTTGTGATGCTTTTATACCTTTGGGAGAAATAATTAGGACAAAAACCCACTTTTCTAATGTTTTTATTTGGTCCTTTTATCTTTTTACTGACATTTACTTTCTTTTGTGTAGGAGGTGTTTTTAAGTATGAAAGATGATTCCTTGGTGGGTTATCTTGAAAATGGATTTTATTCTCCTCTTACTGACTTTCTAGAGGCATGATGAATCTGTCCCAATAGTAGAAACTCATGCTCACTTTGATTTTCTTATCTGACAAAAAACTTAGGTTCCCTCGTACTACTTTTGACAATCCTTTGAATGTACTTGAAAACTTCGACAACGTTCACAGATACTCTTTTAAAATTTGTCCCTTTTTGTTGTACTGACAAATAAAACCTTTTTTATCTTATACCAACCATGGATACCTCCTTTCAAATTTCCTCTAAAAGCCTTATGACCTTTTAATGGAGTTTTATGACCTTTAGGTCACTTTTGCCTACTTTTTTTTAGACTTCTAGCTTTTAAGGGCACTTTTCCCTCCATTATTTATCATTCCTAGAAACTTTGGTTTTGTTTTTTATGGTGCTGATGCATCTATGTCCCTTTTAACCTTTTGCATCGACCTCTTGCTAGGTAACACCTCATAGCCAATCAGTCATAAAACCACTGATACTTTTTTTACTTGAGCATGTTGTTTCTCTTTTGTTGTGACTGTCCTTGAGGACTTGGCTTCTTACCCTGCCTTTCTTTTGGTGATAACCATCATAAACCATTCTTGCAGCATTTTTTTAAGATAGGAAACTATCCTTTTTCAGACTTAATTATTTGATCAAGGAGGTCCTTTTGGAGGTCTTTGATACCTTTTGGGCAATCATAAGCTCACCCTTGCTTTGGGTGATGGCCCTTTTCATTTGATTTCATATATATCAGAGCTTTAGAAAACCTTGGAGGAAACTTGAAAGGGCCCTGAAGTGGTCTGAGGGGTTACTTTTCTTAGGAATCCCTCCTGTCCAATGGCGTAGCACCATCTCCCAGGAGCGTAGTGCCATGTGTAATTTATATGGGAAAAACTTGCCTGGAGCGCAACACCAACTCCTCAGCATGCAACACCATTTTGCAGAGTGCATTTGGAGGCCTTCCCGGTGTTGGAATTGGGCCCGTGATCACTCGTTGTAAATAATAATCTATATACTTTCAAAATATACCATTAGGTTCATGATTGAAGTTTATTTTCCTTTTCAAAGGTTGATTTTCCCATGACTAGTCAAAAAGTGTTGAGTGATGGTGCATAAATGCACAGTGCTGGTGCAGAAAACTTTTTGTGGCCTTACACAGCTCCAAATTGAGCTCATGATAGCTCACTAGAACGTTGTTCAAGTATATTTGTCATTTCACATATCCATAAAGTTATTTGGACACTCTAGCTGTGAGAAAGCCGAATTTTTCCAAGGTCACTCCAACAATGCAGAAATTCTCCCATGACACCTATATTTTTTATATTTCTTCAAAACCATGATATCTGTGTAAAAAATGAAGGAGGTTTTTCTTCTTGGACCTATTATGGACAAAAAAATCTCTCACTTTTGTCAAATTCATCTCATTTGGGTCAGAAACATAGTTTGAAGCAAAACTAGCCCAGGAGTGACAAATGGCTTGACTCTTGGAATGAGTTCTTGGAAAATAATGGAGGCATGATGTTTGTGAGTTGGTATGGATTTATGCTTGCTGATATGACCTATCACATGGATCCTTTTCTCCTATGCCTCTTTTCCATGGAAATCCCTAGCTTAGTTGGAAGATGAAATTAGGGTTTGGTGTAGGGAATTTAAGAATGCCTTGTAGAGGGAGGGGAATGAAGGGGTTATGGGTTGAATAAATTCTTGGGGAAATTTTGGGGAATATGGATAGATTTTAGAGAGTATGGGAAAGTTTAATTTCAAGAATTTAGTGAGGGGAAGGGGTCCAAAGGGGAAAAACATAGGCCTAGTCTCAAAAAGTGTCAAATTGTGGCAATAGACTAGGCTTTGTAGAAAAATGATGATTTTGACAGATAAGAGTGATAGGAAGTGTTGATGAAGGTATATTAAGGATAGGGTAGGGTTTAAGAGAATCGGGATACAAGCTTTGTTGATGATTTAACCATGGAATTCATGAAACCAAGAAAAAAATTCCTCAAAAAACCCTAAATGGATAATGGAGGAGTTAGGAAAAACAAAACGGAGGGGCCGAGGACAAAGGTGGCAAAACATACTGACAATGAGTGGCATGAGGCCCATGATGGGTCTTCGGGGAATGGTGGGCGATGACCATGGTATGATAGGATAATGAAATAGTGAAAAAATGTATCCTAATGATAATGACGGTGAGATTTCTAGAGCTCACAATATTCATGAATTTTGTTTCTAGAAATACGGGATACACATTTAGTCATCTATAGAAAGATTACTCATGATTAACAAGAACTACTTTTATATGAGTATAATTTAGACACCTTATATTATTTTTCTAATTCACAAAAAGGTGGGTGTGTGATTTTCTTTCGAGGGATTAATCTTTTCCAACCATTTGTTGCCACCTTGGCCTCTATCACGCTGATGGCCATGTGATAGTCATAAATCAATTGGTCAGGATATCGTGGCAGTTTTGAACGGAACGAATGAGGAACACCCACCGGATGGTCAAGGCAGTGTGTAGGAACCCTAAACCACTTTTGATCCCTTAAGGTGGTTCTTCACGGGTACTACGTGACTATTGTCCTGTGAGATAATCTCACCACGGTGCTCCTTCCTATCATTCAGGCATTTGGCCTTTCATAGTTTTGTATCCTTCATGAAACAACTTTGAAAACTCCACTTATGACCACCTCTGGTCATTCTAGTGCTTTTCGGGTAAATCAATTCTCTATAAAAAAAATTTATACTTTAGGTTCTTTGGTTGTTGAACAATAACAACACCTATCATTCATGTGCTAGTCACCAATAATCTTCGCTAACCAAAACTACATGCACCATAAAGATATAATTATGCATAAGTTAATTAAATTTTTCCTTTATATAATACGATATGTATAAGACAAGGAAAAGCTGTAAGGCACCCCTCTTTGTTGAATATCATTCAATCTACTAAAAACTTGTTCATAGATATCTACATCTCTACACAAGCTTCAACTCTTATACAAAACTAACCTACTACTATGGAGAACCCCGACATACGACAATTATATACGAAATCATTCATAATGAGAAAATGAGATAACCATCAATTCGTTTCATATCATTAGTGAAAGTACTTATAGTTTCACACATGTACAACTTAGAGCGTAACTCATCACGAAATAAAATAACTATATCACTAATATACATTCCATATCCTAGAGGAATATGTGTTATATTACAGATAATTCGATATATGTAACATATATATTCATTTTTCTCATGAAAGAATAAAAAAGTCACGAGTCAAATTAAAAAAAATTACCAACAAGGTACTTGGAAATTCACACCTTCTCTCCACCCAATCAAGATGTGTTTTCTGTGAGTTCACCGGAGCTAAGAATTTCTTGCCAGGGAATCAGCTAACTCTCTTGATTGCTTCAATCGATATTTAATACCTTTCTTTCATGATAAAGTTTCCTTTAACGACGTCCTTCTTTTGTGGACATTTTTATTCACTTTCCTAGGATTTTTTAAAAAAATGCCCACCTTTCTCTCCCGTAACACTTTTATGCTTATCCAAACTTAGCATCTTTCTTCCAACTAAGAAAATTAATGGATTTTTCTCTCCCATCCATTAATTTTATCTAAAATTCATATAGAATTATTATCATGAAATAACTATCCAATCTCATCTACCAATGAGATTTTAATTTGAAAGAGTCTCATTTCTAGGTGTCTCATTCTCAAGTACATACATACTATTTATTTATTAATAATTATTCATTTACATAATTACTCCAATATATTTCATGGCTTTTCTGTCATTCTATCCAATGTAACTCGGTCTAACCAAAAAAATATTATAGCAATGGAGGGATATTACATCCACCAATAGGTGGAGGTAGAGGAAGAAAATTTCAAAGCATTAACTTCATATGTGGAAAACGTGACTATGCGGCATTTAAGTGTCCAAAAACTCCAAAAGGATGGAGATAAGATTATCATTTTATTAAAGTAGAACCCATATTAGTGAAAACTTAAGGAATTGAATTGGGTTTGGAGTTGTGGGGAAATTTTATGATGAGGAAAAAAAATTTGCAAAGCCTTAAAAAGAGGTTAATAAAGAGTCACACTAGGAACACAAAGTTCGATGAATGAAATGCAACATAGAGGAGGTAAATGATGTAGTTTGTGTTTTATGGTGGTAGTTAAAAAAACTAAATGTCTACAAAATTTATTCAAAAAATTATATTTGAAGTATAAACCTCATCTAAAAGTATGTATAGTGTCATGGTTGAAAGTAGAGGATAGATTATCTACCTAAAAAATTCATAGAGAGGTAGAAAAAACCATGTTGCAAATTTTTCCAAGGATATAATTATCTAAGATATATAACCAAGGGTCATGACCTTGCACTTTATTTCCAATGGTCCTAATGAAAATTGGTGTGACCCTATAAGTGAAGAGATGTGGAGTCTTTAAATTCTAGGTATAATAATAAATATGTTATTTGTTTATCTCTAATTCTAACTCTTTAGACCCTACTATCTAGAGAAAGGATGAAATTAATTATCTCTAATGGAAACTATCTAAACCTTATTGCTTATACCATGGATATAAACCAATATCTCCAACTGATAACTCTCTAGACTCCACTCATGTTTCCATATTGGTATTGTAAATGTTGGTACTAAATTACTTCTAAGATGGCTTGAGTTTGAATGAGTATCCTCCCCCTTATTATAGCACCTCATGTCTATTGTGTTGGAGCTCTCTCCATTCACAACACTAACTAAATTATTCTCAATTAGTCCCCAATAACCTATACAAGTGATGATGATGATATGTGTGTATGGGGGATTAAATTTTCAACTAGAAAATTCATTAAACACATAATAATGTCTTCACTATTGTTACAAATAATTTTTTTACTGGAATCTAAGCTTCAGCGATCCATAATATAAATTAGTAGAAATTCTTTTGGTAATAATCACTTGCAATGGAACGTGGTCGACGCGTTTCGAACCAGCCGGTGTGGTTCATCATTAGGACTATGTGAGAGATCGGATCCAGACATTAAGTATAAATAGATGTAGAAATGACTCAACTAGCCGTTAGGATAACAGATAGTTTGACTTTGAAAAAGTAAATATTCCATTATTTATTATTTAATTAATTAATTATTTATTATTATTATTATTTTATTTATTTATAAAATCTTTAATATATTTATACAACTAATTACGATTAATTAATATAATGGTAAGTAATTTAACAAATCGATGTGTATATATGTATATTTTTCTTATTAATTTAATTATATAATAATAATTTATTATTATTAATTAATAAATATAATTAATTCTTATTCATATAATTTAATTATAACAAACGACCTATCAAATAATCAAACATTGAGTAAAAAATAAAAATAAAAAAATTATTATTATTATTATTATTATTTTTAATAAATAAATAAATAAATTAGAACGAAAATAAAAATATAATCAAGTAAAATAAAAAAGTCGAATAAATTAAAAAAATAAATAAAATAAATAAAATCAAGAATATAAGGCGGGAATCCGGCACGACTACGTATTCCAACCATCATCTCTATTGAGATTAACTGGCCTTTTTTCAATTTTGATGGCCTCTCTCAACTTACGATGATGGAAATGGTCGATTCTAGCGATGACCTTAGCATCTTCTATGCAAACTCGATGGTTAGTCTTTTACGCATGCCCGGCTAAGGCGGACGAGCGAGATCTTCTATGCTTGATATCGGCGGCATGCTCATAGAATGCTCACTTCTTAAGCATTTTATAATGAATCAACTCTATTTTAATATAATGATGAACTTGACGATGGCTAGGGTTTACCGCTCGCTATAAACTCGCATCCCTAATCCCCCGTGTACACCGTTCGAGCTCGCGACCCCGGCTTCTCTACTGATCACATTCTCCATGAATCCGCCTTTTGGAGGGGGCGGGCACGGCTCCACTCAACGGCCCCCTCTTCTAAGAACTGCTGCAACTCGTGCACAAAAGTGCGGACTTGTCTCAACCCCTGCGGCCACCTCCGATCTTGATCCCACTACGTACGATGCAGAAACACCACCTCGAGCTCTCGCCGGTTGCTAAAGACAAGGGAATAGAGCAGAATGCCTCGTCGTCTCAGCCAAAGGCGTCCTCTGCTACCTGCATCCCAAAGACATCAGAAAGAACATAAATAGATCTCCCCAGTCATCGCATCAACGGTCAAATCCAATATATGAGGGATTATGCCCTCATAGGCAAGTTCTTAGGTCTATGGCCAACAAAAAAGGCCTTGCAAGGTTGGATAGTTTCCAAATGGAAGCCTAAAGGACAAGTCACCCTGCAGCTTGGCCCCAAAGGTTTCTTCACAGCTATCTTCAACTGTCTGGAGGATAGAAATCATATCTTTGAGGGAGGCTCGTACTTCTTCAACTCTGCAGGCCTGTACCTTCGTGATTGGATAGAGAGATTCAATCCAAACAAAGAATATTTCAACTCGGCTCTAGTATGGATTCGTATGTTTTCACTTCCCCTGGAATACTGGGACGAGGAGACCTTAAAGGACATAGGCAATGGCATGGGAGTTTTTATCAAAGTTGTCGAGGAAACTAAACTCCAAAGATACACCTCCTATGCCAGGATCTGTGTTCACATGCACCTTGCCAAAGCACTCACAGACTCGGTAAGTCTATTTCATGACGATTTTGAATGGGTTCAAACAATAGACTATGAGCATGTTCCCTTTCGTTGCAGGAAATGCCATGAACATGGCCACATTTTTCGGGATTGTCCTATGAATCAACAGCCTAAAACCCCTGTCTCTAAGATTAGCAAAGATTCTGAGGGATTTACAAAAGTTACTAGTCGAAGGAAGCACGCCAAGAAAACTCCTGTCTCCCCAGACAATCTCAAGAAACCTGAAATTCGAAACAACTTCGAAATACTGACCTCTCAAAATAACTTGGAGGACCATCAATCTACCCCATCTTCATCAGATCCACCTCCTAAATCTTCCATCCCTCTTCCTAAATCCTCAGATCCGCCCATTGCCTCTGTCATTACCATCTCCCCCGCCTCTACCTCCTCAGATAATATCGATCAAGCTCAGGTCCTCAAAGATTCCAGCATGGAGATAGATGCATCTCTAGCTCTCAGCACCCATCAAAAGCTAAACAATGAAGAACAAAACATGCCGATACACATGGATGAGGAACCAAAGAGTATGGATCTGGGAGATCTGGACATACTCAGCCTGGAAACAGCGTGTCAACAGAAAGAATTAAGTGCTATACCTCCCCGACAAATAAAAAGCCTTGAGGTGGTTTTAGCCAGAGCACAGCAAAAAAAATTTCTTGGTATTCATGCAGGCAGTCCTTGGGATGGGAAAAAAATACTGAAAGAATCAAAGAAATGTGGGCACAAAACGGATCTGCAGAGGACCATTATTATTGGAAAAATGCTAGTGGAATCTGGAAGATTCCCCAAGCTGACCAAGTTCTTCAAGACCCTCCCCCATTGTTCCTCATGAAGCTCATCTCATGGAACGTGAGAGGGCTCAACAGCCCAGCTAAACACAGAATGTTAAAAAACATGATTCAGTAAGATAAGCCATAAATAGTCTATCTACAAGAAACAAAATGCAACAACACTGCTCTGGAAAAGATCCTAAATAAATCCTAGTCTGGATGTCGTTCAGTTTCAGTGGATGCCTCAGGAGCGTCAGGAGGGCTAGCAATCATTTGGAACCCCCAGGTTCTCTCTCTCTATGATTGTCATGCCTCACACTATTTCATTCAAACAACTTTCCACCTAATAGGGACCAACATCCATGGTCACCTCTCTAATGTGTATTTCCCACAAGATCTACAAAAAAAGTTGGATCTGCTGGATACTCCTACAGCTCTCAACTCTGCTAGGAGCTTTCCCCTATGGATTTGTGGAGGTGACTTTAACATAATCACAGCTCTGGAGGAAAAATCGGGAGGAAGAACGAGGTTGGAAGGGGACAACACCAACTTCAAAGACTTCATCCACAACAATCAGTTAATGGACCTTCCGACTTCAAATGGCATGTATACATGGACAAATAAAAGAAGGGGCCCACAGCATATAGCCTCTAGGCTGGATCGATTCCTTATGTCGGACAACGCAATTCACCTTGGTGGGGACTTTCATGCCTCTATCATGCCTCAAGTGGGCTTTGATCACTAGCCCATAATGTTGCAGTGGTCGCGTCCTGGCTCTAGGTGTAATAGACCTTTCCGCTTCGAATCATTTTGGTTTTCACATCCAAACTTCAAAGAAGTAGTTATCGATGCCTGGAACTCCTTCACTCCCCCAGCTGGAGCCAAGATGTTTCAGTTTCAACAAAAGCTAAAACACCTCAAATACGCTCTCAAATCTTGGAATCGCACACAGTTCGGTAACATTTTCGTTCATCAGAAAGAGCTAGAGCAGCAAATGAATACATTGCAACAGTGTATTATCTTTGAGGGGAGAACGGAAGACTATGAACAACAGGAGCAGGCCCACTTGTCCAAAATTGAAGCACGGAGGCAACAAGAAGAGACCCTGTGGCGTCAAAAATCCAGGGTCAGATGGCTCAAAGATGGGGAGAAAAACACCAAATTTTTCCACAGGTCTACTATTCAAAGAAGAATGTACAATAACATCGCCTTCATTAATAATCGGCAAGGGGATCGACTGGAGACACATGAAGAAGTGGAACATGAATTCAAAGAGTACTTTCAGGACATTCTTTGGGAGCCTCCAGGCTGCAGAAGTCAAGCCATTCGATCAATCACGCATCACATTCCAAAAATCATCACAACGGACCACAACAACATGCTTCTCCTGCCTGTCTCTTTGCAGGAGGTGGAGGATGCTATGGCTCAACTTAAGGATGGAAAAGCACCAAGCCCCGATGGCTTCATAGCCAATTTCTTTCATTCTTTCTGGGAGCATATCAAAACAGAGGTCTGGGAGCTCGTGGAAGAGTCGAGATCATTGCATTGGATCCTACCTTCCCTGAATACGACCTTCATAGCGCTCGTTCCTAAAGAGGAAGAATCCAGCACTCCAGACAAATATAGGCCCATCGCACTATGCAATGTAATCTACAAACTCATCTCCAAAGTCCTGGCGAATAGGCTTAAACCTCTTCTCCCTCTCCTTATCTCGCCGAAGTAGACAGGCTATGTAGAAGGGTGCCAGATTCTGGACGGTATCATCCTCTCGCATGAAGTGATCCACTCTCTTAAGATTCTAAAAAAACCAAGTATGATCCTCAAGTTAGATCTTTCTAAAGCTTTCGATAAACTTAGTTGGACCTATATCAATCAAATGCTTTTAGCATTTGGTTTCTGTGCTACTTGGACTCGATGGCTTATGAACCTTATCTCCTCCCCCTGTTTCTCCATCCTCCTTAATGGTTCTCCTTCCTCGCCCTTTCGTCCCTCCCGGGGAATACGTCAAGGTGACCCTCTATCCCCGTTCCTTTTTGTTCTCATGGCCAAAGGCCTTAATCGCCTCCTTCATCATGTTGTCTCTTCAAACTCCTTAAAATGAATTTCACTCCATGACAGACCCCCCATCTCTCACCAACAGTTTGTAGATGATAATATGCTTTTCGGTCATCCGTCAGTTCAAGAGGCCTCTTCCTTCAAGTCCCTGCTTGATATCTTTTCAGAAGCCTCTGGCACCACCATCAATGCCTCCAAATCCCAACTTTTCTTCTTTCACACTCCCATCCTCACCCAGCGTAATATCACCAAGATTCTGGGCTTTCCTATAGTAGTGATTCCTTCAAAATATCTTGGAGCTCCCCTCTTTGACTCCGCCATCAAACATTCTTCCTGGAGAACTCTCCTTGACAAATTAGAAGCTAGGCTCTCTTCTTGGACCTACTGCTCGCTCAACATTGCCAGCAGGCTCATCCAAGCCATGCCTTTGTACCTATTCTCTATATTGGTAGCCCCTAAATGGGTCTTAAAAAAAATTCGCAATCTTCAAAGAAACTTTCTTTGGGGCTCCTCAGGCCTCAACAGAAAATGGGCTCTTGTCAAATGGACTGAAGTCTGCCTTCTGAAATCGGTTGGTGGGCTTGGTCTAAGGAATCCCCTCCACAACAACAACACCATGGGTTCCAGCATCTGGTGGCATTGGATCTCCAAACCGCATACTCCTTGGGCACGTATTTGGCATGCCAAATATGCTCTAGGCAGACCGCAAGAGGATCTCATCCGCATCAGCACGACCACCCCTGGCTCATTGATTTGGAATGTTGCTAAGCAACATAGTGCCTTTATCCAAGCGCACAGCTTCTGGGAAATCACTCGGGTACTATGACCAAATTTTGGGAGGACTCTTGGCAGCAACTCCCCAAACTCGCCACTCTCTTCCACAAACCAAAGTGGCAAGCCACTCTGCAGCAAAATGATCAAATCCACGTCCATCAGTTTTGGCAACGACATCCTTCTCAAGGTTTTCAACTATGGAGATCACCTGGCACCTGGTAGGCCAACTGGTAGGAGGAAACTTTTAATGAGATTGATCAAGAGCTCCAACTCAGAAGAATTAAAATCTCTGATCAAAAGGACAAAGTGCCGGTGGGGATACACACCTAAAGGCATGTTCACTACCAAAGAAGCATACCAACTTCTTTATCAACCCACGTAGATTATAAAGGATCATCTATGGGATCAAGTTTGGCAACCGGGCATCCGGCCTAAGGTCTCCACATTCATATGGCTTCTAAGCAAACAACGGCTCCTCACATGGGACAATTTACAAAAAACGTGGATTCACAGGGGCCTTCCGGATGTCCCAAGCCGGCAATCTTCACACGAAACCACATTGCATCTCTTGGACACTTGCCCATTAGCCACTCAACTCCGGGAGAGAACTCGCTCAATGCAACGAAAGAACTGCGGATGCGTGGGATACATTGTAAATACCATCGGGAACTAGCCTCCGCAACCTTTCCAAAGTCTCTTACTCAACTCTCTCCGGAACCTTATAACGAGGCTTTGTCTATTGGATCATCCGGAAGGAGAGAAATAAAAGGATCTTCAAAAATCAAAGTACGCCCCTTGACATCCCGTGCCGCATCTCAAACAAATTCTTCAAGAAACACTTGCTCTAAAGCACTAGCAAGACTCGGCTTTGCCCGCATCCCCCCAGGAACGCCTCATTCCGAAGAACTTGAATCTCAACCTCACGCATTCAGTCTCAAGTCAAGTCCAACTCCTCCATCCATCCCGATTCTCCCCTCTCTTGGTCTCCTCCCCGCGACTCACTCTTTCAAACTCGAATTTCGATGGAGCCGCTAAGGGCAACCCTAGTTTGGTCGGGTTTCGATGGCATTTTCGGAGACGCGAAGGCTCGCTCTGCACATATATCATGGTTAGCTTGGCGAGACTCCAACAATTCTCGCCGAGCTTGAAGGTTTATGGAAGGGCATTTGTATAGCGAGTAAAAAGAAAACTTTTTTTCCTCTAGAGGTTGAAGGGGATTCTCAAATTCTATAGAGGTCGCTATTCGGATCCACTCGGTACTTCGAAGAAAGACAGAATAGCTTCGATTTAGCAACTTCTCAGCGATTGGAACAAATTAAAGATTGGCTCAAGGCTCCCCCACAGCATAACCTTCAAGCACATCCGGCGCACCCGCTAACAAGGTTGCATACCGTATGGAAAATCAAGGCGTTGATCGCCGGCTCCCCCTTCTTCTCCGGTCCTTTGAATAGTTCATATGATGCACAACTCATTCAAGACCGCACTCTCCCTGGTGCAACAAGAAAAGCATCTCCCGAATGCGGGTGATTAGTTCAATTGTGGGTACATGGGCGGCGTTGTGGGTTGGCACATGGTTTCTTACCACCGCCATCCGGCCTCGCGCGATGTTTGACATTAAAATCTCTCGCCACCACCTTTAATGATGCGTTAATGCAGACTCGTCCCTCCACACCAACACGCAAGCTCTTTAGCCACGGTGCCTCCTCCCAACCTCATTCATGCTCCTCCTATGCGCTCTAGTTGCTCCATTGCTGCCACGAGCCTCGCTCCTCGACCGACGACGGGAAGCGCTATGCTTTGGAGTGCTTTGTATTGATCTGTCGTCGGATATTCATGTTTCTCAAAGTCCCTTACGCAAGCTCAATTGCCTTTCGACCTCCGTCATTTCCGAAGTTCCTTTGTTGGCTAAAGCTCCGGCCCCCTACGTCTATCCCCCTGCCTTCACAAGATGTTGCTGTTTGCTCGCGCTACCTGTTCTTCACACTATGCCCGGATTATGCCACAGAATGTGTTGCGGGCGGGGAAGTTATCGTGGGCATGTGGTCCGCCAGACCCTCCTCCTCAACCTCCGGTTCCTCGTCCTACTCCTCATATTTCTCGCATTGACCGCTATCCCGACACAAGAAGCGGACGTGGACGGGGTCATGGGTAGCCCCATTCTCGAGGTGCGCTCTCACCCTTCCACCCCGTGTAGTCTCACATAGCTCAATTCTCGGTTCCCCCCGTACCTTCGCGTCATTCCTCTTTCATGGCGACCGTTACCATTGTACTTTAAGAGGATTCTTCGGGTATGGTTGCTACGACTTCGGGGGTGACTGCGAGAAGAAGGCGGAAGACGAGAATGGCACTCCTCCTATTGATTGCACGCAGAGAAAGGATCCCCAGTGCGGCATTGCTCCCCGGGACATGAGCCTTCAAGCGGGTCCGAGCGACCCCAATCATGGGTCGTTACATGTGCAAGGAAGGCCATCCCGCAGGAAGAATACCCTTACAAATATGGTTGCCGCATCATCAAAGAGTCACCTCCCACTTCTCAAGAATCTTAATTAGGTCCGCTTTCAAAGGTTTTTTGTATCCTAGTCACTCGAATGGGCTCAATTCCCTTTTGTCTCATAGTCGTCTTATGTTAATCGCGCTCTTTCTCGCTCGGACTTTTGTTCTAAGGTTTAATTGTTGGTTTCCGTGTGGACGACACTTATCTACTTGTTTGTTTGGGTCCGGTAATATTGTTATGGCCTCTCGAAGTTTATCTAGTTAGAATTCAGTTTTGTAATGGGTGAATGCCGCATCTCTAGGCAAGACTTTTCCTGGCCACAACCTCTCTCGTAACTTTTTGTATCAATAATAGGAGTAGACCAATTCAGATATATATATATATATATATATATATATATATATATATTATATATATAATGATGAACTTATAAATAATATTATATAAATGAAAAAATTATTGAATTTGAGCTAATTAATGAATTTATGAGGGTTATACTTACCTGTATAAAATTAAATATTCTTGATCATTTATAGTGGATTTATTCACTAGAAAGGAAATTCTAATAAAGTGAATTCAACATGACTTCTAAGTTTCTCCTACCTTCTTTTTTTGGACACTTATTTGAACTTTCCTCTTTTTATTCATCTATATTTTAAGTTTTATATTCAAAACTTTCCAACCATAAAATTTATAGACCACTTTTCTTCTTTTGTTCACCTAAATTTTAAGTATGATATTCAAAAATTTCCTAGGAAACTTTTTTTTTCACCTAAATTTTAAGTATGATATTCAATTTTTTCCAATCATGAAATCCATATTCAAGAGGATCTTATTTGCTTACATTTATTTTATTTATTCTTTATTCTATTTTTTTTATTTAAAAAATGAAATATATATATATATATTTCAAATTTTGACAATTATGGGAGCCTCAAACCATTTCATTTAAAATTGAAATAATCTAAAATATATTTAAAACTAAGAATCACAAACATGAATAAGAGGCTTTTCATTGAAAAGGACCTTCTGATTTCCATTGATTTAGCTTGTGTAATTTGAACTATTAGGATTTAAAATAGATAATCAGTAATACATTGGTAAAAATAAGTTACTACATAAATAATAAAAAAAGTAATTAGTTATGTTGAGGCTTTTATGATAAAGAAATGTATCATAAAATAATAGTCAATAAATATTTTAAAATAGTGAATATTTATTTTAAACAATATTTATTTGTTAAAAATCAGTATAAAACCATATATATTATACAATTTTTCTTCTTAAATATGAATTATATTTCAGTTTTGGGAAATATGATTCACATGAAATACATTATATACGAACATTAAAATATGTTGTCCCCATGGGGAGTGTCAAATCAGTTTGGTAATGTGATCGGAAATGTTGGCCTAAATGTGAAAGGGTTTAAGGTACCTCAAAATGGGTACACTTAGGTTAAATTATATGTAAAGACCTTAATTATGGTTTTCATATTTAATTATGTTGGGTTTGGTTGTTTGATAGTGGTCTAGCAGGTGGAGATTACTTAAGATGATAATCACAAGAATAAAGAGATCCTAGTGTTATGCTTTTGGTTAACATTATGTAGGTATTTTTTATCCTTAGACGAGTTCTAGCACTACAATTGACTTCCCTAAGGTATCTGGCCATAAGTAACTTCAAAGGAGGTAGCAGCCACTAAAACTCTCACAACAAAACATTTAGTTGTGACTTATGTAGCTAATATCCCTCTTTGTAGGGAAATAAACTAGGATGAGGAGGAACAAATGGTGGAATAAAGATTTATATCATATGTTTAAGTTTGCGAAGAGCTTGGCAATTGGATACCAAAAATTGGAAAAAATTAGAAATACACACACTATAAAGACCAAGCGATCTCAAATCATATTGAGTAATGTGGAAAGTTTGTAAGCCCGAAAAGAAACCATGTTCATAAGCCTAACAAGAAATCCTTCTAAATATGTATGATATTCAACTGTAACAGAGAAACTAAACTTAATAAAATCATTGGCTTAGATAATTTCCAAGTCAGAGAGTATGTATACTATAGAAAATGAACATTTATTTCTTTTTACTATTTCATGAGCAACTAGACTACTAATCATATGATAGATATAACTTAAATATATAGCAAAATTATAGATTCAATTAGACTATATAATAGTTTTGAAAGCAATATCCCACTAATATGACAAAATTATTAGCCACATGAAAATTATTTGTTTTTATTTTAAATATATATAATTAAAAAAAAAATATATATATATATATATATATATATATATATATATATATATATATGATTCAAATTAAAATAAATAAATAAAATTATTAAAAAAACAAAAACACATTTAGCCTTATAATAATGAAGAATAACATTTTCAAAAATATTTCAAAACTATAATTACCAAAAGAATAACATTTGCAAAAATATCAATACCATAACCATATCAGTAAAGATTTGAACAATGCATTGAACAGTGCATTAATTGACTACACAATACATGTCAAGATAGTGAAAATAACACTGGATGAAACATACTTACAAATACTAGACCCTGTCTATTCATGGAAGGCAAATGAGAAAACATATGACAGAAGGGACGAAGACACACACAACAAACATTTTAAAGTAACTACTTTCCTTCTAACCACAAGTTGATTTCCAAGAGCCTATATCTACACCTATTGTTCTTCCTCCTTTACCCACTCCATCTCAGGATCGCTTGTATCAGTGGATTAAACTCACAGGGCATCGAAGTGATCTGTAGGAACAGAAGATTCATTGGTTCGATCTGCTTCTCAGGAATAGGAACCCAAACCCACACATCGGACTGGAGGGCGTTGGCTTCGGCGGCGCCGGGGTGGCATCACGAGACTATTCTGAGTGGCTTCAGTGACACAGCTCTACAACAACCACAACGGAAAAATGGGTGAGACAGATGCGTGGGATAATTAGGTTTAATTTCACAGCTAAGGGTTTGTTACCTCCTCTTCGGCTTCAGATTTTGTTGTTAGGCATAGCGCCTCTCGGTTGCTTCTCTCCACGTTGTAAAGCTCCACGATTTTGTCGTAATTTTCAATCCACCACAGCTGTGCGCGCCATTTATCGAATATCTCCTTACTTCAACACAAGCATCTCAAAAAAGTTAACCAGTGCCAAAGAAAATAATAATCACAGGGACTTGGGAATACCATTTTACCTGAAGCTGACGCGTTTGAGGTGGTTTTTTCCCTTTGATAAGGAGAGTAAAGTGATGATAACCCCCGTCTCGACCTCCACAATCCACTCCCTGGATTCCTCTTCCTCGACAAAGACAGTGCTGTTGCAGAGTCCCACCGGAGTTTCGAACTTTGGCGTCCCTGCTGTCCCTTTGCTACTGCTGGGAGAGCTCCATATTGCAGTAGTTGAAGTCTTCGTTATTTCTGGCGTTTCATCGTCCGACTCCAGGGAACGCTGAGGCGTCCCTTTCAGATATACGTTCGACGCCGCGCATGACGGCATGAACTGCCTGTATGCTCCGCAGAACTTCAATGATAAACCTTTTATCTGTTCCAAAAAAATCAAACATTTCACTAAGGAAATTGCGGATCTTAATGTTAGGTGATTCAAAATTTCAAATACTCTAAAGATTTCATATTTTGAAGTATTCTATTGACAAGAATGCTAGATTCGAAGTGGGAAAAGAAACCGAAAAACTGAACTAGTAAAACCTACCTTAGCAGTGAGATTGTTAATGGTTTCTCTGGACGCCCGAGACTTTAGCGTTGTGGAGCCATGCAATTTCGTTTTACAAATAGGCTCCTCCGGTGCCCTGGAGCATGTGATGCAGGTCAACATTGATTTGGCAAAGGGTAGGAAGGTCTCACGCTGCTCCATCTCGACTATAAGGCAAATCACTGAATCGAAAAAGGAAATATAATTCTGAGAAGGCTACAACGTCTGACTTTTCATTGGAATTTCACACTGATTCTCCTTCTAGCGCTCTTCTCCCGGATCTTACGAGCACCATAAACCCTGACCTCAAAATTTCAGAATCACCGTACTCCCTAACTATCCACCATAAACCCTAATGTCAAAATGTGAAAAGCACCCTAAACCCTCACAACATAGAGATCTAAAGCCAAATGTCTTATAATGACACTCAATAACCATTCCACTCTATGGCATTTAAAGTTACATAGAAGACAGTGTCTAACGAGGTGGATGTGTATGAAAAGATACCCTCAATAACCACCATTCCACTCTATGGCATTTAAACTCACATAGAACATTGTGTCTAACAAGGTGGATGTGTATGAAAAGATACCTTGATATTTTAATTTAGAGATGAAATGGGCTATTTTTGAAGTTAATTTTAATCAAATTTGAAGTTTTTCTTGGATTTTTTTAGCCGAAATATGGCTGACAAAATTTAGGTGAAATCTTGATTTGTCTTATTTAAACTGATTTTTTTTACTGCGTATATGGATTCAGCTCTAGGGAATTTCCATTGTGCAGAGTTTACACATCAAACTTGTGATTTCAATAAATTCCGGTCGGATTTTAAACAAATTAAATCGGAAAACTTTTCAAAAAGTTCCATTAAAGACAATTTTCAAGTTAATTTTAATCAAATTTGAAGTTTTTCGTGGATTTTCTAGCCGGAATATGGCTGAAAAAATTTAGGTGAAATCTTGATTTGTCTTATTTAAACTGATTTTTTTTACTGCACATATGGATTCAGCTCCAGGGAATTTCCATTGTGCAGAGTTTACACTTCAAACTTGTGATTTCAATAAATTCCGGCTGGATTTTAAACAAATTAAATCGAAAAACTTTTCAAAAAGTCCCATTAAAGACAACTTGGAATTCAAGTGCCTCCCAGTTTTGTCTAAAATTGTACCACGACATTTAAGTGAAAAAATGTTATTTTAGCTATAAGTTACACTAGGCACACTTATAACCACTTAGTTGCATATCATTTAAAGTCGTATAGAATATTGCTCAGGTATTCTATAATGTTGTAACCAAAACATTTAGGTGGGTAAAAATAAATTAAAATAAATCTATATTAAAATAAAAAATTATACGTTTTTTATTTTTATTTTTATTAATTTTCTTCCAAGTTTATGATAATCCATAGTATTGATCCATGGTATTCATGCTAAATATAGCTTATTTAAATGGAAGAATTTGATCCTCTTGAAACTTGATAGATCCGGAGTTGGATCTAGATTGGTCTTAAATTTAAAGTCAAAAGTTTTATAAAAAAATTATATGAGATCTCATATATAAATGGTTTGAAATTAAGCCATAAAATTTAATAAAATATATATAATTTTACTCAATATTTAATATATGCTTTAACATAAAGTTATTTGTATAATCTTTATAAATATTTTATAATTAATTTTATATATTTATTTTTTAATAATAAATTAATTTTAAGATTAATGTTCATCTATATATTAAATTAGTGTATAAGAAATTTTATTTATAAGATAAAATATTTATCTCTATATAAAAAAATTAATATTTGAAGTATTCACATTCTCCTTCAAATTTAAACATAGTGTGATTATTTTATAAAATTATTAATTTTAGTTTAAATGGTCTTTTTCCTCTTCCATATTATTGTATCATCTCTATATCTTTTTATTTCTTTGATCTTTCTTCTAATTTTTAAATTTTTTTTGTCCCTAAACCCCTCTATCTCTTTTAATTAAATAAATTAATTATTATATTTCCTTTTTAATTTAATGATAAATCTGTTAACAATCATCCATCTTTATTCTTCCTTTCCTTTATTAATAATTTAAATGAAATAAATATAAATATCCCCACCTTTTTTATTCTCTTTTAATACTAGATCCAATATATCGTATCTATTCACTTCCTCTTACTAACAGAATTTTTTTTCCTAATTCTTTAATTAATTATACAAATGTTTCATTCTAAAAAAATAATTATTAGTTAAATTTTAATTAATTATTGAACTACGATTTTTGTGATTCATAATAATTATAGAAAAAAATTAGATTAATTACATATGTTTTTTTGGAATGTTATAAATTAGAAAAAGATTTCTTCTAATAATTATATTAATATTGCTATTCAAAAAATATAAATCATTAAACAAACATTAAATAATATTGTTAATAATAATCTCTTTAGTATTAATTATGTTCATTTTTAAAAGGAATAAAGTTTTTTCTTCTTTGAAACTTCTTAATACCATTAAAAATTCTTTTGGATCTATTAAGGACCTATAGACCCTAAAGACTCATTAACTCTAGTTGAACATGTTGAGAAATCCAAGCAATATGTCTCCATTGACTATTAAGGTTGGCCATTGTCACCATAGGAAGGTTAGAGAGGCTATCCAAATTGAGAAATATGCATTCAATTTCAACATAAATTATGGTTGGAAATTAAGAGTTGGATTTCGGCCCTCTCTTCTTGATTCCACCCGTGACTACTTTTTCTTTCTTTTTCTTTTCTTTTCAAATAAATATTGTGCATTTTTTTTGCTGATTAGATCGATCGATCCTGCTCAAGTGTGCAGTGCCTGCAACCTACTCTGCGCTCTTGAGACAGCTCCGTCGCCATGGCCCCAAGAGGGGGCCCTAAGATCGCACCCCCTCTTCCTCCTGAACTATCTGCCTTCAAGAAACTGGTGGATAGCAGCAACAAGCGCCCAACAAATGATCTTCAACAAAAATTCATAAAAAGACTAGATTCAATCCCCACAGTTGATTTTTCGATTGAATAACCTTGCAAATATGCCCTAAACTTTGCAGAACACGAGCTCATTAGGCAGTTCACTAGGCTCTGGCCCTTGCCAAAAGCTGTTGAAGCCTAGATCCAAAGGAACTGGACTCCCCTTATCAAAGAAGGCATCAAAAGATACCTAGTCGGTAAGGGATTATTTGTATTTTTCTTTGAGGAAGTAGAAGATAGGAACCTGATATTTCGAAATGGATCGTATTTCATGGGCCCTTAGGGTCTATATTTGAATCAATGGACCCTAGATTTTGATTTGAGCCAAGATGTCACCTTAGTTGTTCCAGTTTGGGTTCACTTGCCCCATCTCCCTCTTCACAGCTAGAACCCAAAATCATTAGAAACCATCGGCAACAAATTGGGAAGTATATTGAAAAACTAGAAAGGAGGGAGCAACACTCATGCGCAAGAATTTGTGTAGAAGTAGACTTGGAGGAAGGCCTCCCTAAGGTTATTAAACTCACGGTGGATGACTGGTCTCACATCCAAGCGCTTGATTACGAGCAGCTCCCATTTAACAGTCGGTATTTCCATGGCTATGGACACTTCGCCAGATAATGAAAAAATAAAAAAGTGGAGGAGACTAAGACCTCAAAGGAGGAACAATGGAATCAGGTTTAGAACGCTACCTCTAATAAACATAACACCAAAGAAAAAGGGAAAAGTAAACCTACAGGTAGCGTTGTCCTTACCTTGACGACACAAGGGGAGGGGCCTTCTATCCCTCCAAGTACAGATGCAAACTCCAACCCCTTTGAAATCCTAAGCACCACAGAAGAACTACAAACTGCAACAAAAGCCGAAGTGATGGAGCAACAGCCAAAACCAACAGAAGAATTCAAAATACAACAAGAAACATCCTCAATACAAATCGGATCTCCAAGAGGAGATTCCACCTCCCCGACCTATGCAGAGATGATAAGGAAGAAGCCCCTCGAATCCTCTGGATCCTCAGAAGAAGAAACTTTCGAGAGGCCCTCAAAAAGAGTCGGGAGGAAGTCTCACAGAGTGACAAGATAAGAAGAGGTTGAGAAGCAAAAAATGCAAGACAACCAGTCTATGATTGAGATTTCCATAGGCAGAATCACTCGAACTAGGCCTCCCAAAGGCCACCCCTCTGCAAGTAAATAATGTGTATAGTCTCATGGAATTTCAGAGGCTTGGTGAATCCCTCAAAAGCGGAAGCAGTGAAGAACCTCCTGAAATATGAAACCCCTGAGATCCTCATGCTCCAAGAGACTACAATAGAAGGGGTAGCCCTTCTAGATCTTAGTAAAGACAAATGGAAAACAAAAGTCGGGAAAGCAGTCAGTGCAAGTGGTACTTGCGGTGGGCTTGCAAATCTCTGGGAGGATGACAAATTCCATCTCGAAAGCTCTTTCGAAACACAGCATTGGATCTACACCGAGCATCTTTGCCTTCAAAATGATGTTTAAGTAGGGTAGCCACTTTAAATTTTAGGCCTCACTAACAGGAAATCATATTTCGTCATGTAATTAAGAGTAAATTTGTTAGGGATTAACTAGAGAATGTTCTTACAAAGTGCACTTTTAATTTAAGTAACACAATGATAGCATGCATACATACCTATGAAACTTAATAATTTAATAAGAATACAAGTGTGTGTGGTAGTTCCTAGGATAAGGTACAACTCGAAGAGAATTATTTTTAATTAAAATTTAACTTTAGATTTAATCAAAATAGGTTGTTTCTAGGTCCACGAGGTCTTGGATAGCCGGTGATCAGGTGCATTATTAAGGCACTGCTTGATGTGAATTCACTGGTTCAATTCCCCACCCCAATCGGGGTGATCTATTTGGACATGATGATGAATATGTAGTCCTACCTAGCTTACAAAAAAAATGAGGTTGTGTCTAGGGTATTAGTAGTGTGGACCTTCATATTAATAATTTTTCCACTAGAATATACATTGATCGAAGCATAAAAATATCATATTAAATCCTAACAAAACAAAATTTATAGTTATAGGCAGCGAACATGACATAGATTCCCAAAGAAAAAAATGTCTATAAAACATATTATAGATGATATTTAAGCATATTTATTTCTATTTATTTTCCCTTTTCAAAAAGCGGAGTGTCATATCCTTCAATTTCCATAGATTCTTAAGGTTGATGGATTGATTCCTCTTCATTTAGTGATTCATGAACCATTTTTTTGTTTTTCATTTCTAGAATACATTGATACATTTTTCACCTATAAAGAGACAATTATGTTCATAATCTATTTATTTCTATCTCCAATCAATCAATTGTCCTATTCTAGATCAACAAAATGCTCGTGGTGTTGGCATTATGAGAGGAGAAATCTTGCTCCAATTCAAAAATCATTGAGGATATCATTAGAAAAAAACTATTATTTACATATTAAATCTCCTCATGTTAGTGAAGAACCCACCAACAGTCTATGATTTCCTTATTATCCATTGTGGTAGAACTAAGAAACCTAGAAATGTCTCCAACCCAAAGACAATTTCTCAACTAGAAATCAAGGAAAAGGTCCACATACTTGGGTTATATATAAAGAAAGATAAAACAAGGAAATATGAAACCACACAATACTTAAACATTTATAGAGATCCTAAATTTCTCAATGTCAATCCCTAATCCAGTTCCGAGGATTTTGTTAGCAGAAGTCCAAATTTTCCTTTCAAAAAATAATGGGAAAAACAACAAGTCCAGGGCTTCTCTTACTAGGACACAAATTTTGGAATGGTATGATGTTCCCTATGATTTTAAATTATTTCATTTCTTTGGTTACAAATAAACCACACATGCATTTTTTTGCAATCCCTATTTTTAGAGCATCCTTCCCCTAGTTAGGTTTCACTAGCACTACACAATTAACTTCTCACGAATCACAAACGTAAAATCCCCCATTAAAACTACCACCCCATCCTTAACCATAGATAAGGGGAAGCACAAGACTAGAGAAAAACCTAGAACCACTAGCATGAGAGCCTAACATACCAAATCACAAGCAAATCCACTATCAGATTCCATGGGGGGAACTAAGAGGATAGGTATTTACCATACTATGTAAATTGATAATGGTCATGATGTGGAAGTAGAGATTACAAAAAAAGAAGTAGAAATGAATGTAACTATTGAATTGACATTATTATAAAAATCAACAATATAAGCCTAAACTTGATACTCATGTGCATTCAAAAAGTTTTAGGAATTTATAAATTGAATAGGAGAAAAGAAAATTTTATTTAAATTTTAGTCAATATAAATCCTATTTTCTTTTTTAAAATTGAGATTCATGATCGTTTATGGCAGGTTAAGTTTCAACACTAAAAAATAAAGTAGTGGTATAAAGAACATTAAACCTAGAATAGAATGCCATTATAGATTTGAAATGTTAATTTTGTTTCTATGAATTATGCTCTTAATTGGTTGAGAAGAATCATAATTTGAAGCAATTCATATTTTATTGAAGGGATACATACAGTAACTTTGTATACATTCTATAAGGTTTTAGAAAAATGAGTTAGTGAAAAATCCATTGGAAGGTACATGATTATTCTAACTTATGCTATTGAATAAAAATTTTAAGTTTTAAATTTCAAATTGCTAGGAATTTACCTATCAAGGGGCCTTTAGAATTGAGCAAAAATTGTAAAGAAAACAACAACTAATGTCAAAATTTTAATTTTTTAGAAGAAGGAAACATGAGGAAAGAAATATGAGTAAGGTGAAAGTAGTTATATTACTATGGAGTATTTAAGAATGAAATATGCCAATAGACGTGGTGGGTAACCAAGAGGTGGAAGTAGAGGAAGAAAATTTTAAAGCGTTAGCTTCATAGGTGGAAAACATGACTATGCAACATTGAAGTTTCCAAACCTCCAAAGGATGGAGATAAGATGAAAAAACTCATTTTATTAAAGTATAACCCATATTGGTGAGAACTAAAGTGATTGAATTAGGGTTACAATTGTGGGGAAATTTGATGATAAGGAAAAAGTTTTTGGAAAGCCTTAAAAAAAGGTTAATAAAGAGTCATATTAGGAACACAAACTTTAGAATGAAATGCCACATAGGAGGTAAATGATGTAATTTTTTGTTTTAAAGTATAATCCTCATCTACAAGCATATATAGTGTCATGGTTGAAAGTAGAGGATATATTATCTACCTCAAGAATTCATAAGGAGGTGGAAAAAAACATGTTGCAAGTTTTTCCAAGGAGATTCTCTAGGATATATAAACAAGGTTCATGGCCTTGCACTTTATTTTTCATGGTATTAATGCAAATTGGTGTGACAATATAGGTGAAGAGATGCGGAGTCTTCAATTCTAGGTATAATAATATCTCTGTTATTTTTTTATCTCTAATTCTAACTCTTTAGACCCTACTATCTAGAGCAAGGATGAAAGCCATTATCTCAAATGGAAACTATCTAAACCTTATTGCTTATAACATGGATATAAACCAATATCTCCAATGATAACTCTCTAGACTCAACTCATGTTTCCATATTGGTCTTTTGCATGTTGATACTAAATTCTGTCTAAAATTGCTTGAGTTTCAATTAAATCATCCTCCCCTTGTTCTAGAACCTCATGTATATTGTGTTGGAGCTATCCCCATTCCCAACACTAACAACATTATTCCCAATTAATCCCCAATAACCTATACAATTGATGATTATGATATGTGTGTGGATTATATTTTCAAAGAGCATTCATTAAACACATAATAATGTCTTCACAACTATTACAATTAATGATTACTTTTCAACTTAAATTTTAAGCATTTTATAATGAATAGAATCTATTTTAATATAATGATGATTTTGATAAAGAATCTTATATAAATGAAAATTTTGTTTGAATTTGAGCAAATTAAATAAATTTATGAGGGTTAGATTTACCTATATAAAATTGAATATTCACTTGAAAGGAAATTCTAATAAAGTGAATTCAACATCACTTCTAAGATTCTTTTACCTTCTTGTGTTGGACGCTTATTTGAACTTTTCTCTTTTTGTTCACCTATATTTTAAGTATGATATTCAAAATTTTCCAACTATGAGATCATGAAATCTATAGGCAACTTTTCTTCTTTTGTTCATCTAGATTTTAAGTATGATATTTAAAATTTTCCAGAAATGAGATCCATAGGTAAAAAAAAATTCTTTTGTTCACCTAGTTTTTAAGTATGATATTCAATTTTTTCCAATCATGATATCCATATACAAGAGAATCCTTATCATTGATACTATTATGCATGTTTATTTACATTTATTTATTTTTCATTCTATTTTTTTATTTTAAAAAATGAAATGAGAAAAATATTTCTTGTGTATTTCAAATTTTGACAATTATGGGAATGTGATCATCTTATTTAAAATGTTGCAATCACGATTGTCGTTAGAACAAAACCTGCAGGCATTAGTCTCCGCTACAATCGCTAGATTTGGGATCCACGAGAGGCGGTTATTCGATGTCGTGAAACACATGGGGAGCGTTGAACCCAATCTCCAACAATCTCCCCCCCAACGTGAGCTGGGTGATTTTTGAACACGAGACCTATCGTTTTGATTCCACTTGTTGGAATCATGATTATCGTTAGACCAAAATCCACAAGCATTAGTCTCCGCTACAATATCCAGAGTTCGGATCCAAGAGAGGTGGTTAGTCCATGTCGCAAAACACACGAGCAACGTTGAACCTAATGTCCAACATAAAATTGGAATAATCTAAATATATTTAAAGCTAAGAATCACAAACATGAATTTGAGGAATCACACACATGAAAAAGAATCACAAACATGAATTTGAGGAATCACACACATGAAAAAGAATCACAAACATGAATAAGAGGAATCACAAACATGAATAAGAGGCTTGTGAGTGAAACATGGCCTTCTAATCTCCATTGATTTAGCTCGTGTAATTTGAACAATTAGGAATTAAAATAGCTAATCATTAATACATCGGTAGAAATGAAATACTACATAAATAAGAAAGAAAATAAAGAAATTAGTTACTTATATGGAAGCTAAATAAATATATCATAAAATAATTATACATCTTTTAGAGTAAAGGTAGTGAATATTTATCTTAAACTGTATAGTTGTTGAAAATCAATATAAAACCATATATATTATAATTTTTTTCTTTTTAAATATGAATTTATATTTCACTTTTGGGGAATATGATTAACCTAAAATACAATATATACTAACCTTAAAATATGTTGTTCCCATGAGGAGTGTCAAATCAACTTGGTAATGTGATTGGAAATGTTGGCCTACATGTGAAAGGGTTTAAGATACCTCACATTTGGTACACTTTTAAATTATATGTAGAGTTTAAATATGGTTTTCATATTGAATTATGTTTGGTTTGTTTGTTTGATAGTGGTCTCCCACGTATGGGAAAGAAGGTGGTAATGTGATTAGAAAGATAATTATAAGAATAATAAGAGGTCCTAGTGTTACGTTTTTTATTAATATTAGGAGTACCACTCTTTATATTGTGTAGGTAGTATTTATTCTAAAATGAGATCTAGCACTACATTTGGCTTCCCTAAGGTCTCTAACTATAAATTACTTCAATGGAAGTAGTTGCCACTAAAACTTAGAGCCTCTTCTTTTTTAGGGAGCCCAAATCACAACAAAGCATTTAGTTGTGACTTATGTAGCTAATATCCCTCCATAGATTTGTAGGGAAATAAACTAGGATAAGGAGGAACAAAGGGTGGAACAAATATTTATATCAGATGTTTAAGTTCAAGAACAGGTTGGCAGTTGGATATCAAAAATTGGAAATACCCAAACTACAAATACCAAGTATCAGGGAGTGGGGATGCACACATTCTCCCCCTTGAGTTCATTTGATTTTTGTAGTCATTTGATATTAGGAATCTAAATCAAATCGCAGATCCTTATAATTCGACTACTTTTGGACAGACATGGAAATATACAATGGATCTTAGGATTCTTGTAGCATGGCAACAGGAGTGGACATAATTTATCAATGCATTATATGAAGAACACATAAGGATTCAAGATAGGGATGATGAATTAGCTTGGGTCATCTCCAAATCGGGCACTTACTCTCTAAAATATGGTTACCCTTTCATCTTTGCTGATCATGAGCCCTAGAGCATTGTATGATGGTGGCGCCTGCTTTGGAAATTAAAATACCCACCAAAGGAAAAACTTCTTATGTGGTGTTTAGTATGCAACAAAGCCCCTACATGAGACAATTTGTAGCGGCGATCCTTTTAGGGCCCCACCTAGTGCATCCTTAGTGGGAATGATGTAGAATCTATTTTCCATTTATTTCTTCAATGCCCCTGAGCAATTGATCTATGGAACCAGATATATCATATGTTGGCTATCAATATCAGGTGGGCGGGAGACTCGATTCAGGCTACTTGGGAAGCCTGGTGGAACCAAGCTCACCCTTCTAATATTTGCAATCTTCCTCTATTGGTTTGTTGGAGCATCTCGATAGGAAGGAAAAAAATTATTTTTAATGAGAAAGCACCAAATTGGATCCTATATGTCTCTCATGTTTTTGCACTTTACAATATGATCCCAGATGATGAACCTCAGCAACAACATATTGTTGTTGAATCCATTGATTAAACTAATATTTGGGCATACTTCAATGGATCCGCTCAGTAGATTTTTTGTGGTGGTGGTGTTGTCTTATATTTAAATGATGAACATTATTACAACATGAGGATCAGATTATGGAGAGGCACCAACAATTTCTCAAAAACTAAACAGCCTTCGACATCTTTTGATTTTTTCCCTTGAGAAAGAAATCTGTCACCTTCAGATCTTTGGCAACTCAAAAAATGTCATTAACTGGTTCAATTTGCAAGTTGAATATCACATGCACACACTCAGGAACTTATTGGGAGAATTTTTATTCCTAAAATCAGTTTTCATTATATCTTATGTCGTCATATTTACAGGGAAAGGAACCAACTTTCCGATAACCTATCCAAGGAGGCAACACAACAACCTCTTGGTTATTGGATGATACAGGAGCACATTGGGCATGACTTTTATCCATTTTTTCACAGGCCTTTTATAGAGCAGCATGCACAGGGGGCAGCAATTCCCTGACACTTGCAAATCAGTACTGGTTCTTTTACAGTGACTTTATGCTTCTTTTTGTGTCGATCACATATATTTGTATACTGTAAGCATATCATCAATAGTTTGTACAATCCATCATAGACCTTTTTCAATATGTGGCATGACCATCAGTTTTGGCATATGCTCTTATAGGAACATCTACAACATGTAATTTTTAATATTCTTCATAATGAAAGTAACAATTTTCTTTGGGAAAAAAAATACCAAGTACATGTACACTATAGATCTATATTGGGATCTCAAACCATAATGGGTAAGGTGCTTGTGGAAAGTTTGTAGCCTAACCATAAATCCTTCTAAATATATATGATATTCAAGTGCAACTAAGAAACTTAATAAAATCATTGCCTTGGATAATCTCTAAGCCAAAGAAAGACATTGGAGCATGTATACTATATAGGTGGACTATCCATCAAGCTAAATGTCCATTCTATTTATTTATTTTTACTATTTCACTAAGCAAACTCCTAATCATAAAATAGATATAACTCAGTTATATAGCAAAATAATAGATTCAATTAGACTCTATAATAATTTGAAAGCACTATCCCACTAATATGACCAAAACAACTCCTTTTATGTTACTAATCGAGTTTAGTAATTACATGAAAAATATTTATTTTTATTTTAAAATATAAAATATAGATAAATAAATAAAATTATTTCATAAAAAAATAAAATATGATTTAAAAAAAGAAAAATAACATTTTCAAAAATATAAATACCATAACCATAATGGAGAAGAAAAAGATCTATAACAGTGTACTATTTTTTTCTATTTTTCTTAATAGAAAAAAATAGCATTTTTCTGCTGGAAAAAATACCATAAAATACCATAACCATAAGAATAATATTTTCAAAAATATAAATACCATAACCATATCGATATTAAAGATTTGAACAATCCATTAATAGACTACAGAGTGTATGCGAAGATGGTGAAAACAACACTAAAAGTGGATAAAACATACATAGAAATACTAGACCCTGTCTATTCGTGGAAGGCAAATGAGAAAACATATGACTGAGAGAGGGCGAAGACATACAGAACAGACATTTTCCAGTAACTACTTTCCTTCTGACCACAAGTTGATTTCCAAGAGCGTATATCTACACCCATTGTTCTTTCTCCTTCACCCACTCCATCTCCGGATAGCTTGTATAAGTGGATTAAACTCACAAAGCGTCAGAGTGATCTGCAGAAACAGAAGATTCATTGGTTCGATCTGCTTCTCAGGAATAGGAACCCAAACCCACACATCGGACCGGAGGGCGCTGGCTTCGGCGGCGCCGGGGTGGCATCACGAGACTATTCTGAGTGGCTTCCGTGACACAGCTCTACAACAACCACAACAGAAAAATGGGTGAGACAGATGCGTGGGGATAAATAGGTTTAATTTCACAGCTAAGGGTTTGTTACCTCCTCTTCGGCTTCAGATTTTATTGTTAGGCATAGCGCCTTTCGGTTGCTTCTCTCCACGTTGTAAAGCTCCACGATTTTGTCGTAATTTTCAATCCACCACAGCTGTGCGCGCCATTTATCGAATATCTCCTTACTTCAACACAAGTATCTCAAAAAAGTTAACCAGTGCCAAAGAAAATAATAATCACAGGGACTTGGGAATACCATTTTACCTGAAGCTGACGCGTTTGAGGTGGTTTTTTCGCTTTGGTAAGGAGAGTAAAGTGATGATAACCCCCGTCGCGGCCTCCACAATCCACTCCCTGGATTCCTCTTCCTCGACAAAGACAGTGCTGTTGCAGAGTCCCACCGGAGATTCGAACTTTGGCGTCCCTGCTGTCCCTTTGCTACTGCTGGGAGAGCTCCATATTGCAGTAGTTGAAGTCTTCGTTATTTCTGGCGTTTCATCGTCCGACACCAGGGAACGCTGAGGCGTCCCTTTCAGATATACGTTCGACGCCGCGCATGACGGCGTGAACTGCCTGTATGCTCCGGAGAACTTCAATGATAAACCTTTTATCTGTTCCAAAAAAACCAAACATTTCACTAAGGAAATTGCGGATCTTAATGTGAGGTGATTCAAAATTTCAAATACTCTAAAGATTTCATATTTTGAAGTATTCTATTGGCAAGAATGCTAGATTCGAAGTGGGAAAAGAAACAGAAAATCTGAACTAGCAAAGCCTACCTTAGCAGTGAGATTGTTAATGGTTTCTCTGGACGCCCGAGACTTTAGCGTTGTGGAGCCATGCAATTTCGTTTTACAAATAGGCTCCTCCGGTGTCCTGGAGCATGTGATGCAGGTCAACATTGATTTGGCAAAGGGTAGGAAGGTCTCACGCTGCTCCATCTCGACAATAAGGCAAATCACTGAGTTGAAAAAGGAAATATAATTCTGAGAAGGCTACAATGTCTGACTTTTCATTCGAATTTCACACTGATTCTCCTTCTAACGCTCTTCACCCGGGTCTTACGAGCACCATAAACCCTGACCTCAAAATTTCAGAATCACCATACTCCCTAACTATCCACCATAAACCCTAATGTCAAAATGTGAAAAGCACCTTAAACCCTCGCAACATAGAGATCTAAAGCCAAATGTATTATAATGACACTCAATAACCATTCCACTCTATGGCATTTAAAGTCACATAGAACACTCTTTCTAACGAGGTGGATAGGTATGAAAAGGAGTACGCAACAGAATAATCTCGAGCGCAGTTATTTTGGCCGGAAATCTATAAAAAAAAAATTCAAAAAATCAGATAGTTGGAGTGTTTGAATTGCATTTTTTATGGTGGATGATAATCCCGGCCAGATATTCAAAAATCTTTACCGGAATTGTTCATAAACTTACCGAAATTTCTAGGTTATTCTATGGGTTTTTTAGACTAGGGCTTATGAAAAGATGCCCAATAACCATTCCACTCTATGGCATTTAAAGTCACATAGAACACTGTGTCTAACCATGTGGATGTGCATGAAAAGATGCCCAATAACCACCATTGCACTATATGGCATTCAATGTCACATAGAACATTGTGTCTAACAAGGTGGATGGCATTTAATGTCACATAGAACATTGTGTCTAACAAGGTGGATGTGTATGAAAAGATACCTAATGTCTTTAATGATATTTTAATTTAGAGATGAAATAGGGCATTTTTCAAGTTAATTTTAATCAAACTTCTACAAATTTAGAGATGAAATAGGGCATTTTTCAGGTTAATTTTAATCAAATTTCCACAAAGATATTTATAAATTTGACTTTAAGTTGTTTAATCTATAGAATTCAACTCCCTCCGAGTTTTGTTTGAAATTGTACCACCAGATTTCGAAAAAATGTTATTTTAGCTATAAGTTACACTAGGCCCACTTATAACGACTTAGTTGCATAGCATTTAAAGTCACATAGAATATTGTGCCCTCATTCTATAAAGTCATTATTGGGCAGAGAGGCTTCTAGTATGATAGAGATGTTGTAACCTAAACATTTAGGTTGGTCAAAATAAATTAAAATATATCTATATTAAAATAAAAATTCCACTTTATTATTTTTATTTTTATTAATTTTCTTCGAAGTTTATGATAACCCATAGTATTGACCCATGGTATTCATGTTAAATATAGCTTATTTAAAGAGAGGAATTAAACAAGTGTAACACTCCATCTACCAAAGATTACGAGGAATCAAATCTGTTGAGATTTCAGAGATTTGATCTCTGTTGGGGTTTGATAGATCCAGAATAAGATCTAAATTGATCTTAAATTTAAAGTCACAAATTTTATAAATATTTTATATGGAATCTTATATATATATATATATATATATATATATATATATATATATATATATATATATACACGCCATTAAATTTAATAAAATATAAATAATTTTACTGGATATTTAATCCATGCTCTAACATAAAGTTATTTGTATAATTTTTATAGATATTTTATCTAGTTGGGGGAGTTTTTAGGGTGATTTTATATGAAGTGTTGTTTATGACTTTTATATTTTATTTTTACGGTTTTTTAATTTTATTATTTTTTACTCTTTCTTTTCTTTTTCTTTTTTTTGACCGTTTTTAAACTTTTTGGGTTTTGACCGTTGCTTCTCTCTTCCTCGTATAAATATGTATGTCAGATCAGCCAATATTCATTATGCTGATGATGAACTTCAGTTGGAGTTCAAAACGCATCGTTTTTAAAAATTACGTATGTGATTTCCCAGAAAATTTATAATTGAAATATTTTATAATTAATTTTTTATATTTATTTTTTATATATTAAATTAGTGTATAAGATGTTTTATTTATAAGATTATATATTTATCTCTATATAAAAATTTAATATGTAACATCTTCCTATTCTGCTTTAAATTCAAAGTTATGATTTTTTTACAAAATTATTAATTTCAATTTAAATTATCTCTTTTCCTCCTCCATATTATTGCATCATCTCTATATCTCTTTCCTATTTCCTCTGATGTTTAATTTATTTTGTCCCTAAACCCTTCTATCTCCTTTAATTAAATAAATTAATTATTATATTCCTTTTTAATTTAATAATAAAGTTTTAAAACAAAAAAAATTGTATCATCCATCTTTCTTATTCCTTTCCTTTATTATAAATTTAATAATTTAAATAAAATAAATATAAATCTCCCCACCTGTTTTATTCTCTTTAATATTAAATCCTCTTTAATATTAAATCCAATATAGTGTATCTATTCACTTCCTCTTGCTAACAAAATTTATTTAATTCAATTTAATTCTCTTCTCATTAATTATTAAATTAAAAATAATTATTAATTATTAAATTAAAAATAATGATTAATTATTAAATTAAAAATAATGTGTGAAATAATTCCTTTAATTAATTATAGTAATTCATTGTAAAAAATAATTATTAATTAAATTTTAATTAATTATATTAATTATTGAACTCAGATTTTTGTGATTTATAATGATTATAGAAAAAAAATTGGATTAATCATTCTTTTTTTTTTTTGCGTAAAAAATATATGTTATTAATTGGAAAAAAATTTCCTCTAATAGTTATATTAATGTTTTTATTCAAAAATAATAATAAAATTATTAAACAAAAATTAAATAATATTGTAAATAATAACCTCTTTAGTATTAATTACATCATTAGTCCATGTTTTGAACCAACTAATTAGGTTCATCTTTAAAATGAATAAAGTCTCTTCTTCGTTCAAACCCCTTAATGCCATTAAAAATTCTCTTAGATCTGTTATGGACCTGTAGACCATAAAGACATGAAAGGGGTCTATTCAAGGTCTACTAAATTCCTAAATTTTCTTCTTTGTTCAAACCTCTTAATACCATTAAAAATTCTCTTGGGTCTGTTATGGACCTGTAGACCCTAAAGGCATGAAAGGGGTCTACTAAATCCCTTGTTTGTGTGGGATTCACTACATTGAGTCTTTCTCGCTCATCAACACTAGATTAAGATGCGGAGAAATCCAAGCAACATGTCTCCATTGATGATTCCATAGTCATTGTTAGGGTTCATCACTTCCACCATTTTTTTCAGAGCTGAAAAAACACCCATTATATTAATATATAAAAGGTACATAACATCAGTTACATATATCTTTCTGATATGGTTGATACAAATTTCCAAAACATTTTTCAAAAGGGAGGATCCTTAGATATCTTGTTATCGACACCTACAGACATTCAAAAACATTCAAAAATCCTGCTTGCAGGCCCTCTGAAGAAAGGGTATCTCTATTTTAAAACAACATAAAAAAAAACATGTAAATAAACCATTGCCACATGAAAAAAATGTCCAGGTGGACACTTCTCCCCCTCAGCCATGGCACAGGTATAGTGAAATTCTGCATCAAGATAGCTCCCACGTATTGCAAAATGTGAATGGAACCTGGAGGGTCACCAAGACCTTTCTTTGATAGTATGTATGCCCTTGTGTTATTCTCATGATAAACATGAACCAAAGGCGGTCCATCTAGGCACTCCATGAGAATCTTGATCCACCTGAGCCACCCCTCCAAACCAAATGGGAAAAAAGATGCCACACCATTGACCCTGTCAACCACTGACTTTGCATCACCGAATACTTGAATATCCCTAATCTGAAAATTGTATACCAGCCACAATACACACCATCGCTCCATCTCTTTTACCTTTGTATTTGTTCCAGGCCCCCCATTCTAGTGAAATTAATATCGTTCTCCCCTGACGATCTTAATCCAGCCTCCCACACCTCACATCCCACCCTGTTGAGCCCCATCAAAATAGGCAGCAGGGAGGGCAACGGGATGAGGTTGATTACGCTTTGAAGAAACCTTGGGAAGCTCATTGGGAGGAATACCCTCAAGAGTCCAGGCATATATTGCGCCATGGATAAGCACAAGGTCCACCAGACGGTCCTCGAAAATAGCTTTTTTTCTGGCAATCCAGACTTCCCAAATTAGAAAGAAGGGGAGAGATTTAAAACCCATTGGGGCAACCTCCCAATCCTTGATACCAGATAAGAGAGACTCTGGTCACCACTCCGGCCCCTGAAAATAAGAGGAGAAAATACGCCACAAATTTTGAATGACAAGACATGATATAAAATGTGTTGGTTGGTTTCCAAAGAAAGTCAGTCTGCAAAAAAATACACTTCCCCAAGCCTTGGAAGCCCCTCTGAACCAGGTTATCCCAAGTCAAAATCCTGTTTCTCCAAACAAGCCACACGAAAATCTTAAACTTATATGGGATCTTATGTTTCCAGAAATGAAAAAAGGTTGAAATCCGTACTCTCGCATTCTTATTTTCCATGATGCCCAGTTATGCATCGCCCACCGCAATAACCTCTCCATTCCAATGTCCACTCCAAAACACCTTGTCTCCCTCCGGCTTATAACATAAATCTACACCTCTTATTTTTGATATATAATCAAACCAATTCAGTGCTTCTTCCCCATCCAGCTCCATAGTCGCCGCAAACTTCCAGAGTGGAAATCCTAGATGCCATTGTTAAAAAACTTGTGACAAGTGGAAAATGCCCCTCTGATGGATTTTGTGTCTAAGATGTTCATCCATGACTAGATTTGAGCCTGTCACCAATATCCTGTCACAACCCAGTAAAATATCATGACCGCTCCCAAATTTCCATTTGAGCCTTTCCGCAAATTTGTGTATCACTTTCAAGAAACCCAGCCAAATGGCCGATCCACCCTTTCGAGGTTGGAAAGAGTTTCTAACAATTAGAAACAGTGAATTATCCACCAGGTACTTATATTTGAATAACTCCTTCCACGCCCCTTTCGCTGTTAACACCTGCCATAGTGTTTTCACAAGGAGGGCCTGGGAGAAGGATCTCAATTCTAATAACCCCCACCCCCCAAAACCTTCGGCCTTGTAGTTTCCTCCATATTAACTAAATGAATTTTTCTCGAATTAGAAGCGCCTGACCATATGAAGTGTGCCACCATCCTCCGAATATGATTGAGGGTGCTGGATGGTAAAGAAAATAGATGGGCGCAATAGACTGCCAACTTTTGTAAGACAGTTTGAACCAATATAAATATCCAACCCAGAGACGACCATCTATGAGTCCAAACCTGTATTTTATTTTTAAATTTCTCCACAAGCCACTGCCAATCTACAACTTTGTATCCAGAAGGCTTCAGCCAATAACCCAAATACTTCATCCCCTCCTTAATACTTTTCAAGGAGGCCCCAAACAAATATGCTATAAAATAAATATCCCCCGTGTCCCCATAAACATATAATAAAAAGGAATTTCCAGCATTACTCTTCTATCCTGTTGCAACCTCAAAACGATGAAAGATACAATGGAAGTAAATCCACTGAAACTTGCACAGTCTTCCAAATACCAGAAGGTCATCTACGAAAAAGGAATGTCTAATGGAAACAGAAACAGAAAATGCAATACCATAAAAAACCCTGATCTATTAACATTTTCCAGAATGCGACTAAGGTTATCCATTACCATAATAAATATTAGAGAGGATAGGGCGCATCCCTGGCACAATCCCCGCTAAGCTCTGAAAAACTCTGTTGGCTTCCTGTTTATGATCACTGCATATTTCACAAAGGATATGCACCCCATGATCGACTGAAAACTTGGAAGTGACATACCAATCCTCAGAAGAACAAGTTTAATGAAAGACCAATCGACTGAGTCATACGCCTTGTATATGTCCACCTTCATAATCAAATCCTCCATCTTCCTAGAGTGAACCGAATGTAGAACCTCCTGCGCCAGGGCAATTGCATCATGTTTAGAGCATCCTTGCATAAATCCGTATTGTTCGGATGAGATATACTTGGACAGGACCCCCTTTAAATTTTGCGCAATAATCTTTGATGAAATCTTATACAACACATTGCACAATGATATAGGTCAGAATTCAGCGAAATATTTTGGGGAAGTCGACTTTGGAATCAGCACCAAGAAGGTGGAATTTACATCCCCAGACATGAAACCCATACGTCTTGAATATTCAACTAAATTTAATAAATCCTCACCCATCAGCTCAAAGAAATGCAGGAAGAACTCCGTGGGCCACCCATCCGGCCCCAGACTCTTGTCCACGGCAAAAGACTTTAAAGTCACCAAAATCTCTTCTTTTGTTATACCTTTGTATAGATTCTCATTTGCATCAGCATCAACCATAGTGGGAATATGATGAAGGACCCATTTTTGACTTGATAACTCAATCACCTTCTTCGCCTTATAAAAATTTGAGAAATGTTGAAGTGCCTCCTTCTGAATATCCTGTGTGGAACAGGCCACCCCACCATCAGTGTTATCAATTTTCCAAATAGAATTTTTGTTTTTTAGTCCATTTTCCATTTGGAGAAAATACTTGGTGTTTTGGTCCCCTTCCCTGAGCCACTATGCTCGGCTCTTCAATTTCTGCGTCACCTCCTGTATTTTTAGGATCTTCGTCTTCCTTTTCTCCAAACGATCCAGAACCTTATATGTGAATTGAGTCGAAGGACTTACCTTCATTGATTCGTATAGAACTGATATCCTTTACGTTAAAGACCATAATTCCACCTTCAACAACCCCTTTTTCCTATGTTCCCATTTTTGAGTTTCCTTCTTCAGCAATCTCAACCTAACTGACATATCACTCCCGTTTCTACAGGACCCTATCCCACCTTCCATTTTCCAGAAATCCTTTACCAGTTTCAAGAAGGTATTGTCTTGGAGCCATATTTAGTTAAATTTAAATGGTATCCCAGAATACCTTACTTCCATCGGCCAAGATAGTAAAATAGCCATGTGATCCGAAAATGTAGACAGAATGATTTTTAACCTTATATTACAAAATATTTCACAAATTCTTTCGTGGATCATAAACCTATCCAGCCTTTTTCCAATGTATTCAGCACCCTCCCTCTGGTTTGTCCAATTTGGGGACGGATGTCAATTAAATGATGTCCTCCATGATGGAAGAAATCATTTCTGCTAAAGGATCCAGACGGGCCTTTTGTCCCCACTTTTCCTCCGCTGATAGACAAGCATTGAAATCCCCCATAACTAATAGATTA
The DNA here is from genome assembly GCA_034641835.2 of Pinus albicaulis. Classification (NCBI taxonomy): domain Eukaryota; kingdom Viridiplantae; phylum Streptophyta; class Pinopsida; order Pinales; family Pinaceae; genus Pinus; species Pinus albicaulis. The sequence continues at coordinate 265,272,440 of CM076575.1, read as the reverse complement.
GGTATATTTATAATGGACGAAATTATCATATGATCCAAGAAAGTATATCTTTGATGACATGGAGCATATAATTTAATCATGTGCACCGAATCATTACACCCTCGAACTCACCCGGAGAGGATAATACCCCAAAAAAACTATAAGCCTGAAACTTTGCCACCTCAGGGTTTCACATGGCCACCATCCCACCTACCCTTTCGACTGCATCCGTAATAGCAACCTGCCATCATGGGTGAATACGACAAAGAATATTCAGAGCCTTATCACAAGAACATAACAACTCTTGAAAAATATCTATGCTTGTTTGGGTCTCCGCAAAAATATCCCGCAGGCATCCCGCAGGCGAAGGTGCTTCAAGGGATCGCCCATCCCCCTAATGTTTAGTGAAAGGATGGAAATCATTTGTAAACACCAGCGAGATTACATGCTCTAAGATCCTGAGAGTCATATGCAGGTGAGATAGGAACATCAGTGAAGCCATCCAGATCATCTAAAAATGGTGCTTTCTTGTTTTTTCCACGAATCTTTCCTCTAGGATGATGATTCCCATTTCAGGAATTTTTCCTGACAGATATATTTTGGGCAGACACAGGAGAAATGGAGATAGGGGGCTTGACTTATGGTATGTCATGGACAGATAGCACACTGATATCAAGTGCTGTATTTTTCAATAGGAACTCCACATCACTCCCCACAAATTTTCTTGGAGAAATCGAAGCAGTGTTCTTGTCCCCATCTCGGGCCGGATAGGCCCATTATAACGGAGGCATGGACGGGGAGACTGAAAAAGTTGGTCCATATGAACCCCTAAGGTCTGATGGATGAGAAATTGCAGGAGGCCTTTCTATCATGGCCCCCTCTCTGCAACCCACCCCTCCCAATTAAAAATAGTTCTGGATATCTCAAGAGTCGATCTAGGCCCCAGGTTCCCTTCCAAGGTGACTCGACTCTCCCCATAACCTAAATCCCCCACAATATGCTTCTCACCTGACCCAATAATAGGAGATGTGAAATTGTCCGGAAGAGAAGATGGCAGTGAAGACTTACTGAAAAATGTTTGATCAGTTGGAGATCATGAATCTCTTTTTTGACAATGCAGATTCTCCTTTTGCTTCGCCAAATCCCTCCGACCACAACCATTCAGACATCGATTGAGGAGATGACCCGTTTGACGATAGAGAAAACACCGAAAAAGCAGCCCCCAGAAATCCACCCTCTGACGATGTCTTCTATCTTCCTACTGCAAATCAATGTCCCCAGGCAATTTACTAGAGAGATTGACCTCCACCAACAACCAAGCGACCCTTTTATCCCGAGCACCTACAATCTTGGGCTCAATGTGTGTAGTTCTTCCAATGGAGTTACCAATTGCATTAAGGGCCTTCCTTATCCAAAATTCGAGAGGCAAACCAGGTAATTTTACCAAAACTAAGTTATTCTGAGGCATCTCAACCACTGGGTTAAAGCCTAAATACCATGAGAGGAGCTGCATGAAACTCTATCCCCAAACCCAGGTCCTCTGGAGAATTTGACCACAGTCATCTTCGTGTAAAAAATGAATGGAATACCAAGTATTCATGAGCATACTGACTTTCGTCATGTACCCGAGGAGTGAGCACCATGTTTCTTTTACCCATTCAACCATGTCCACTTCTTTCATCTCTGCAAAAAGCCACCTACCCACCAGTGCGTGTTTTTGAAAGCTAGCAACGCAGCCCCAAAGATCGCCATATTCGAAATGCACCATCTTAACTTCCATTTCAGGAGAAAAAACCTTCTTCACTGCATGACACTTCCCATTCTTCCTTACCCCATCGTTTCCACCACCGTGATCCTTTGATTTGTTGCCAAATTGGGCATGCACATGTCGACAATGTTCGACCTCGATGGATCCCACAGGACATCTGGCTGACCAGCCTGCCTTTCTGCAGCCAATGTGGCAATAATCAGGACCTTGTGGCTTAATGTGTCAGATTCGAAAATATCAACCTCTCTACCCATCTTCATGATCCTATAAATCTGAACAAGAAGAATAGCACACTGCCCACTTTAAATGACCACCACACACCCCAAGACCCATCAAACCACTTAAAAGACTAAAAAAGGGTTTATTCTTCTCAATAGCTAGAATGTCTGGAAATGGCCATAAAGGGGTGTCTTCATTCGTTTGGGGAATGTCCACTCATGACATAGACTTGTTGCACTACCACCTCGAGAGTAAAAAACCCAGATCCAACCACCTCCACTTTCTGACACCAGAGTGATCCCCACCGGTACGCTCTGTCAAATATAGTAATGAAGAGTGTTGTGATAATTAAAAGGAGCTATGGGACGTAAAGAAAACATATCCAACCACCACCACTTCCTACCCAGGAATGATCCCCTCGGGCAAGTTCTGACTAAGATAGTAAAGAAGTGTGATGTTAGAATTGAAGGGAGCCAGAGTTCCTTAGAATAAGAGAAGGTTACGACAGAGGGAGGATTCGAAAAACTTCCGATCCCTATCGATGTGTACTTTGCCGAAAACTAGGGTGGTAGCCTAATTTGCAGGCGAAAGGTGCAAAGCCATGTCATTACCACCATCCAAAATAACCAGGGTCAGTGAACAGGCTTCAGACACAGTAATGGACTCGTCCCAAATAAAAACAATAAGATAAGCCGTGGCTTAAATAGTTTACACCTTAACCTCTCTACCAATGTTCATATCTGGCAACAACAACAGCAGAACCCAGGACAACCCCACCACCTGAAGCAGCACTGAAGTCCAAATCCTTTACATGGCTCGGTTATTATGAAGGATTCAACCCACCGCTGCCACAACACCATCCACCTTGATTGACTAGATGAACTTGATGAGTCTGAGTCTTTTGGAGATGACAGGGTACACTTTATAATGCCTCTGTTTTTTTTGTGTCCCATGCCCAGAGGCAGGAAGATGGGTTTTTACGATGGCCAAAAGAATAATAATCGCTATCACACCCAGCATCCAAATATGGATGATAACCATTTGTTGTTCTAACACCATTCTACTCTCTGCCACATAAACCCCCTAAAACTCCATAGGTATACAAACTCCACCCCATCCACTTATGGTCGCTTGAGACAATGTTGTCTACAAAACTATGAATTATCCCCAGCGGTGGCGACCTAGTAACCTCATCTTCTTTCATTCTGGACTGTCAACTACATAACCAACTGCGGGATCTCCTACATCAACTACTCGATCAACCTTCAGGGATAGCAATCGCGCGAGGAACCAGAGCATCAACAAACTGTCTTTTCATCCACCAGCACTTCCACCATAGAAATTTTAAAGAGGTTGGAAATTAAGAGTGAGTTGGATTTCCTCCCTCTCTTTTCTTTTTTTCTTTTTAAATAAATATTGCATAATTATCTTTTTATAATTTCATCAATCGTTTTATTATATTCAATTTTAATAAGAATAATAATTTATTTTAATGTTTTATTTTATATTTGGATTCTCATTAAATAAAATAAAATTTTTAATTTATATTAATATAATTATTGACCTTATTCTATTAAATATTTAAATTCTTTCTATACATTTTGAACCCTTGTAATATTATTAATTTTATTTAATTCTTATAATTTAATTTAATTATTGGAGATTTATTTAATTAAAATAAATAACGATTAATTCCTAGCAATTAATTTATAACTAAATATTATTTTTATCATTTAATAAATTATTTATTAATAGCTAATTCCTAATAATAAATCAATTTATTAATATATATAATTAAAATAAATAAATTCCTAACCATTACTTTATAACTAAATAATGTGACTTTTTGGAGTTTGGAGTGGATTTTCTATCTAGAATTAACTCCGTGAAAAATTCCTAGAGTTGAAACGTTAATTTTATTTCTATGGATTATGCTCTCACTTGGTCGAGAAGAATCATAATTTGAAGCAATTAATATTTTATTGAAGGGATGCATAGAGGAACTTTGTATACATTCTATAAGGTTTTAGAAAAATGAGGTAGTGAAAAATCCATTGGTAGGTACATGATTATTCTTACTTATGCTACTAAATAAAAATTTTAAGTTTTTAATTTCTAATTATTAGGAATTTACCTATCAAGGGGCCTTTAGAATTGAGCAGAAATTGTAAAGAAAACAACAACTACCGTCAAAAGTTTTAATGGTTTAGAAGAAGGAAACATAAGGAAAGAAATATGAGGAAGGTGAAATTACTTCTATTACTATGGAGTAGTTAAGAATGAAATATGCCAATAGAGGTGGTGGGTGTCACTAAGAGGCAGAGGTAGAGGAAGCAAATTTCAAAGCATTAGCTTCATACATGGAAAACATGACTATGGGTCATTTAAGTTTCCAAAACCTCCAAAGGATGGAGATAAGATGAAAAAAATCAAGCTTATATTAAAGTATAACCCATATTGGTGACAACTAAAGGGATTGAATTAGGGTTACAATTGTGGGGAAATTTGATGAGGAATTTTTTTTTGCAAAGCTTAAAAAAGAGGTTAATAAAGAGTCATACTAGGAACACAAACTTTAGAATGAAATGCCACATAGGAGGCAAAAGATGTAATTTTTTGTTTTTAAGTATAAACCTCATTTAAAAGAATATATAGTGTCATGGTTGAAAGTAGAGGATAGAATATCTACCTCAAAAAATCATAGAGAGGTAGAAAAAACCATGTTGCAAGTTTTTCCAAGGAGATTCTCTAGGATATATAAATAAGGGTCATGACCTTGCACTTTATTTATCATGGTATTAATGCAAATTGGTGTGACCATATAGGTGAATAGATGTGGAGTCTTCAATTCTAGGTATAATAATAACTCTGCTATTTTTTTATCTCTAATTCTAACTCTTTAGACCCTACTATCTAGAGCAAGGATGAAATCCATTATCTCTAATGGAAACTATCTAAACCTTATTGCTTATACCATGGATATAAACCAATATCTCCAATGATAATTCTCTAGACTTCACTCATGTTTCCATATTGGTCGTGTGCATGTTGGTACTAAATTCCTTCTAAAATGGCTTGAGTTTGAATGAAATCATCCTCCCCTTGTTCTAGAACCTCATGTCTATTGTGTTGGAGCTATCCCCATTCCCAACACTAACAACATTATTCCCAATTAATCCCCAATAACCTATACAAGTGATAATGATAATATGCACGTGTGGATTAAAATTTCAACTAGAGCATTCATTAAACACATAATAATGTCTTCACAACTATTACAATGAATTTTTACTTCTCAACTTAACTTATTAATCATTTTATACAAATAATAATGTCTTCACAACTATTGTAATTAATTATTACTTTTCAACTTAACTTCTTAAGAATTTTATAATGAATAGAATCTATATAAGGATGATTCTGATAAAAAAATTTATATAAATGAAAATTCAAACCATTATTACTTTTCAACTTATAGAATCTATTTTAATATAATGATGATTATGATAAAAAAAATTATATAAATAAAAATTTTGTTTGAATTTGAGCAAATTAATATATTTATGAGGGTTAGATTTACTGTATAAAATTGAATATTCACTTGAAAGGAAATTTCAATAAAGTGAATTCAACCTGACTTCTAAGTTTCTCTTGCCTTCTTGTTTTGGAAGCTTATTTGAACTTTTCTCTTTTTGTTCACCTATATTTTAAGTATGATATTCAAAATTTTCTAACCATGAGATCTATAGGCAACTTTTCTTCTTTTGTTCACTTAGATTTTAAGTATGATATTTAAAATTTTCCAAAAATGAGATTCATAGAAAGTTTTTCTTCTTTTGTTTACCTAATTTTTAAGTATAATATTCAATTTTTCCAATCATAATATCTATATGCAAGACAATCTTTATCATTAATAACTATTGTATATGTTTATTTACATTTATTTTTTTTTCATTCTATTTTTTTTAAATGAAATGAGAAAATATTTCTAGTATATTTCAAATTTTGACAATTATAAAAACCTGATCCATTCTATTTAAAATTAGAATAATCTAAATATATTTAAATCTAAGAATCACAAACATTAATTTGACGAATCACAAACCTGAATGAGAGGAATCACAACCCTGAATAAGAGGCTTCTCGGTGAAACATGACCTTCTGATCTCCATTGATTTAGCTTGTGTAATTTGAACGATTAGGAATTAAAATAGCTAATCATTAATACATTGGTAGAAATGAACTACTACATTGGTTATAGTCAATAAATAAAATAAATATCTTAAAAGTAGTGAATAATTACTTTAAACAATATTTAATTTTTGAAAATCAATATAAAACCATATATATTATATATTTTTTCTTCTTAAATATGAATTTTGGGAAATATGATTAACCTAAAATACAATATATACTAACACTAAAATATGTTGTCCCAAATCAACTTGGTAATGTGATTGGAAATGTTGGCCTAAATGTGAAAGGGTTTAAGGTACCTCACACTTTGGCACACTTTTAAATTATATGTAGAGAGTTTAATTATGGTTTTTATATTGAATTATGTTTGGCTTGTTTGTTTGATAGTGGTTTCCCACGTATGGTAAAGAAGGCGGAGATTACTTAGGAAGATGATAATCAGAATAATAAGAGGTCTTAGTGTTATGCTTTTGATAAATATTAAGAGTACTACCCTTTATATTGTGTAGGTAGCCTTTATTCTCAGACGAGATCTAGCACTACATTTGGTTTCCCTAAGGTCTATGACCATAAATTACTTCAATGGCAGTTGCCGCCACTAAAACTTAGAGCCCCTCCTTTTGAGGGAGCCCAAATCACAACAAAGCATTTAGTTGTGACTTATGTAGCTAATATCCCTCCATAGATTTGTACGGAAATAAACTAGGATAAGGAGGAACAAAGGGTTGAACAAATAATGCTAGATTCGAAGTGGGAAAAGAAACAGAAAATCTAACTAGTAAAACCTACCTTAGCGGGAAAGAAACAGAAAATCTGAACTAGTAAAACCTACCTTAGCGGGAAAGAAACAGAAAATATGAACTAGTAAATCCTACCTTAGCATTGAGATTGTTAATGGTTTCTTTGGACACCCGAGACTTTAGCGTTGTGGAGGCATTCAATTTCGTTTTACAAATAGGCCCCTTCAGTGCCCTGGAGCCTGTGATGCAGGTCAACATTGATTTGGCAAAGGGTAGGAAGGTCTCACGCTGCTCCATCTCGACTATAAGGCAAATCACTGAGTCGAAAAATGAAATATGATGTCTGAAAAGAATTTCACACTTATTCTCCTACTAGCGCTCTTCTCCCAGGTCTTACGAGCACCATAAACCCTGACCTCAAAATTTCATAATCACCCGACTCCTTAACTATCCACTATAAACCCTAATGTCAAAATGTGAAAAGCACCCTAAACCCCCACAACATAGAGATCTAAAGCCAAATGTCTTATAATGACACTCAATAACCATTCCACTCTATGGCATTTAAAGTCACATAGAACACTACGTTTAACGAGGTGGATGTGTATGAAAAGATACCCTCAATGACCACCATTCCACTTTGTGGCATTTAAATTCACATAGAACATTGTGTCTAACAAGGTGGATGTGTATGAAAAGTTACCCAATGTTTTTACTGATATTTTAATTTAGAGATGAAATAGTGCATTTTTCAAATTAATTTGAGATTTTTATAAATTTGATTTTTTTTTAATCTATTGAATTCAAGTGTCTCTTAATTTTGTTTGAAATTGTACCACTAGATTTCGGTGAAAAAATACTATTTTAGCTATAAGTTACACTAGGCCCACTTATAACTACTTTGGATAACATTTAAAGTCACATAGAATATTGTGCAAGTATTCTATAAAGTCATTATTGGGCCTAGAGGCATCTAGTATGGTAGAGATGTTGTAACCTAAATATTTAGGTTGGTCAAAATAAATTAAAATAAATATATATTAAAACAAAATTTTAAGTTATTATTTTTATTTTTATTATTTTTCGTTAAGTTTATGATAACCCATAGTATTGACCCATGGTATTCGTCCTAAATGTAGTTTATTTAAAAGGGGAACTAAACAAGCGTAACACTCGATCTACCAAGGGCTAAGAGGAATCAAATGTGTTGAGATTTGAGAGATGTGATCCCTCTTGGGGCTTGATAGATCTAGAATTAGATCCAAATTAGTCTTAAATTTAAATTCAAAAGTTTTATAAAAAAAAAATTGAGATCTCATATTTATAATCTTTATAAATATTTTATAATATAATTAATTTTATATATTTGTTTTTAATAATAAATTAATTTTAAAATTAATGTTCAACTATGTATTAAATTATTGTCTAAAAAGTTTTATTTATAAAATAAGAGATTTATCTCTGTATAATAATTTAATATTTAAAGTCTCTTATTCTATTTAAAATTTAAATCTAATATACTTTTTTTATAAGATTATTAATTTTAGTTTAAATTATTTTTTTTCCTCCTCCATATTATTGCATCATCTCTGAATCTCTCTATCTCTTTGATCTTTCCTCTCATATTTAATTTATTTTGTCCCTGGACCTCTTCTATCTCTTTTAATTAAATAAATTGATTATTAAATTTCCTTTTTAATTTAATAATAAATTTTTTAACCAAAAAAATTGTATCATCCATCTTTCTTCTTCCTTTCCTTTATTATAAATTTAATAATTTAAATAAAATAAATATAAATCTCCCCACCTTTTTTATTCTCATTTATATTAAATCCAATACACCCTATCTATTCACTTACTCTTACTAACCAAATTTATTTAATTCAATTTAATTATTAAATTAAAAATAATCTGTGAATTTTTATCTATTTATTTAATTAATTATTCCAATGTTCTATTCTTAAAAAAAATTATTAATTAAATTGTAGTTAATTATATTAATGATTGAAAAATTAAAAATAATTTCTATTTCTTTAATTAATTACACCAATGTTCTATTCTAAAAAAATAATTACTAATTAAATTGTAATTAATTATATTAATTATTGAAACTTTTGCGATCTATAATGATTATAGAAAAGTTCTTTTTAGATTAATCATATATGTCTTTTTTATTAAACACGTATGTTTTTTCTGCCTAAAGAAACATATATTATTAATTGGAAAAAATATTTCCTCTAATAATTATATTAATGTTTTTATTCCAAAAAAAATAAAATTATTAAAACAAATATTAAATAATATTGTAAATAATAATCTCTTTAGTATTAATCACATCATTGGTTCACATTCTGAACCAACTAATTAAGTTCATTTTAAAAGGAATAAAATTTTTTCTTCATTTAAACCTCTTAATACCATTAATTGCTAAGGAACTAAACCCGTAGCTTCATTAAAAAATTCTCTTGGATCTGTTAATGACCCTGTAACCCTAAAGAAATGAAAGGGAGAAATGAAAGGGGTCTACTCTGTCTACTCAATCCCTTGTTCCTATGAGATTCCCTGCACTGGAGAAACTAGTAGTTGGATGAACATGCATCATACATTAGGCACAACCATTCCCGCTCATCTAGGAACATGCTAGGAACATGCTAGAAATCCAAGCAACATGTATCCATTGACTATTCCATAATCATTGTTAGGGTTGATAACTTCCACCATAGGAAGCTTAGAGAGGCTATCCAGATTGAGAAACATGCTATCAATGATGATGGTTTGAAATTAAGTAAGAGTTGGATTTGGGCTGTTTGATTTGGGCCTTCTCTTCTTAATTCCACCCCCTCACACTTTTTCTTTCTTTCTTTCTTTTATCTTTTTAAATAAATATTACATATTTTTTTTTATAATTTCATTAATTATTTTATTATATTACATGTTAATAAGAATAATGGATTATTTTAATTATTTTCTTATATTTGGATTCTCATTAAAAATTAAAATTTTTAATTTATATTAATAAAATTATTAAAATTATTCTATTAAATGTTTTGATTTTTTCTATACTTTTTTAACCCTTCTAATATTATTAATTTTATTTAATTCTTATAATTTGATTTAATTATTGGAGATTTATGTAATTAAAATAAATAAATATTAATTCCTAACCATTAATTTATAATTAAATATTATTTTTATTATGTAATCATTTATTTACTTAGAGCTAATTCCTAATTCTAAACCCTTGTAATTTTATTAATTTATTAATTTATTTAGTTTTTATAGTATTAGAAATTAATTTACAAATATATATAATTAAAATAAATAAATTCTTAAGTGCTACTTTATAACTAAATAATGAGACTTTTTGGAGTTTCCCATGGATTTTCTAGCTAGAATTTGGCCTAAAAATTTGAGGTGAAATCTTGATTTGTGTTATATAAAATTTTACTGCATACATGGATTCAACTCCCTTAAAAATCCATAGGGAACTTCAATTGTGTAGAGTTTACCCATCAAGCTTGTGATTTCAATGAATTCCTCCTGGATTTTAGAAAAAAATAGATCTGAAAAATCCACTGGAAAGGTTTTCAAAAAGTCTCATTAAAGACAACTAAATATTTTAATAACCAATTCCTAACAAATGACTTATAATATTATTTTAATTAATTTAATAATTAACTACTAATTCCGAAAGGTTGGCCGTGATGCATCCTTGATATTTATTCTTTAGGATTTTTCACCTTTGTCATGAGAATGAACCACATTAGTTAGTTGAAAAAATCAACCACCAAATCCTAATGATGTGATTGATCACATAAACATTATTATTTACAATATGGATCACAAAAGTCTAAGATCATTAAATAATATTATTTATATAACAGTAATTTTTTTTCCTACTTATATAATGGCTCCTTTGAGCTTTCTTTGTGTCCCTAAAAATAGGTGAAGAGTTAATGGTACCACGTAATATTCTAGAAATTAACTACTATTAATTGTATTAGATATTTATAATGGTAAAAATTATATTATTAATATTTGATTCTTAGTGTCTATTTTTTTATATAGTTAGTAAGTTGACTTTTAATTTATTACATCTGACTATTTATAAATTTTGGATTATAAATAGTTATAATGAGTAAATATTAATTGTTTGTTATTATTTATATATTTTATGATTTATAATATAATTTATTAATATTTAATAGCATATTTAGGGCTTCATCGTATGCGACTGCTTCAGAAAGGAAAAAGGAAACTGAACCATTATTTCACTCTCCTCTGAAAGCTTCAGCTGAGAGCTTGATGTGCCCTAGACGTAATTATTGGATCAAGTTCAGACCTCAGATTCTGAAATTAGGTCTTCTAGACCAAATAGCTAAATCCCAAGACCCGTACTGCACAGACCACGGAGACAAATTACAAATGCTTGCAATGTTACCAAGCATTCAATTATGATGGTGGATGCATTGCGATGAAACCCTTCGTATCTGAGCCACCAAGAAGAAACGAAGAAGCGTACAGATTATAAAGTCTCGCAAGAAGATATGTGCAAGTTATATTGGTTGCAGGGAATACCTTTTGTATCTGATAACCACAGATATTACCCTTCGCAGAGATACTAGGGTTGTTAATAGCATATTTAGGGCTTCATCGTATGCATCTTCTTGAGAAAGGAAACCGAGCACATTGATTCATCTCTACAGTGCGAAGGGTTTCTGATTCACCTCTGAGGATCGAACCCATGCATCAGGTGCACATATTCCTTATCTTTTTTTTTCTAATACATATCTACTGCTCATATATTTGTTCACGAGTATGAATAATTCACCGCATCTACCAAACATTGTCAAAGGTATACCTAGCAGTTATTCTACAGATCCTTTATGAGTATATGGAGTCTTTAGAGAAACGTAGAGAAGCAAGAGAAGTCAAGCTACAAACAGTCAAAAGCCATGCAGGAAAATAACTTTACATCTCTTGAAGACAGGATCCAAAAACAAATAGAAAATAAAATAAAATTATTGCAAAATAAAATGGAGACAATGGAGATTAAATTACAGATAATAGAAAAACAAAACCAAGATATGAACCAAACATCCCAACAAGGAGATGTTGATACTTTAGAAATTTTTAAAATGAAGGAAATGATTAAATAACTAGAAGAAAAAGTTAATAACAATCTCACCCTAAATAGTGTGGCAGGTAAATTAGATATCAAACCCATTAAAGAATAAATGAAAAAATTGATAGAATTAGACCATGAGCATAAAAAAATGGCCTTGAACCTTTTAATCTTTGGATTGAAAGAGGAGGTAGACGACAATACTTTAGTTATAGTCGAGAAAAAATTACATAATAGATTACAAATTGAAACAAGGTGTTTGATAGAAGCAAAAAGGTTGGGGAACTTAATTGAGAATAAAGGAAGGTTGATCTGGATAAAAGTGAGCTCTACTGAACATAAATATGACATACTTAGTAAAACCTCAAGTCTAAAAGGAACGGGAATATTTATAAATGAAAATATCATTCCAGAATATCAAGTAGAATTAAGAAAGGAGGTTCAAAAGGTGAAAGAAGCTAGGAAGGAAGGAAAATGGGAAATAATAAGAAATAAAAAAGCCGTTATTCGAGATAGAAACAAAAAATATAGTAATAAATAGAAATTCAACATGCTCTGGATTCTTTCTTGGAACTGTTGAGGCTTTCCATGGAACAAAGGCCCCAAGCTAAGTTGGATATCAAATGATATTGATATTATATTTCTAGTTGAAACTTGGGAGCACGAATAATCTAAGGTCCCTAATATAGATGGATTTGTACTATGGTCAATCTGGAACAAGTGATCCTACCGTAGAGACATTAGGGGTATAGCTTGTTACATTAGGAAGAACATCTCCCCCAATGCTAGGATTTATAAAAAAGACCCTTACAACCAATATATTTGGATAGAGATTACTAACATTAATGATCAAAAAACCTACATATAATTTTTTTATTTTCCCCCTATCAATTCTAACTTCTATAAGAAAAACAATTTAGATAAAAATGGTCCTTAAAATGGTTTAGAGAATGATATTTCTAGCCTAAGGAATGAAGGTAATATCCTATTAATGGGTGACTTTAATGCTCAAACTTCAAGAAACCAAGATATTCTTCTAAGAAATTATTCCAAACCTAATCATCTTTGGTTAGATGAAGACCTTACTCTATCTAGCCAATACAAAAGAAACTCTGAAAATCTAGGGGAAATTTTGTTTAGGTCTGAGCTAGTCGAGCTCTATAGTGATCAATATCTCATAATTTGCAATGGTCTAAATAAGTGGCCCAATTCTATCTAGATGACCTGTATCCATAGGCTTGGTAGCAGCGTGGTTGACTATGTTATTTCTGATATCCCTTTATTCAACGAAATAATAAATTTTGACATCTTAAACAACCACGAGCCTGACTCAGATCATAGACCTTTTATTATAACTCTCAATTTTTCCATGCATATAGATCCCATAGAAGATAATCCTTATAGCCAAAAGAACTTAATTTTTGATAGAAATAAAAATTATCTTTTTCTAAATGAATTAAAAAATATTTTTCTTCCTTTATCTAGTATAGACAACATAGAGTACCTTTATCATAATTTTACTGCAACCCTCTCATATTCTATTAACAAGTTCTCAATTGAAGTTTCAAGTAATAAAATAAATAGAAAAACCAACCCTTGGTATGAAAAATATTGTAAAAGTGCGAGGAGGGAAATTAAGGAAGCTATTAATGAGTCTCTTAAAATTGTCAAGATAAAAACATGGGTGGAAACGTGAAGCTGGGTTACACTTTTGTGAGAATCGGGGCCCGAAATTTTTTTCCAACAATAGTTCGGCCGAAAATTTTTACAAGTTCGGTCGAACTATTACAAAGTTCGGCCGAACTCTAGATTCTGGAATTGCTTTACACGACTGGAATTCCTATCTTAAAAAGCTTTATGAATCTCCAAATGTCATAGATAACTTTGAAACCCTGCTCACAACGGAAAAAGGTTTCTCATTAGAAGACATTGATTTTTGGGTTAAGAATCTGACAAATGGAAAAGATAAGGACATTGAAGGTTACCAAGCAGAAATCTTAAAAATTGGAGGTCCTGTCCTCATCGCTCACATCCACAAGATTTTCAATCAAGCAGTCAAGCAAGGGTTTCCTAAACCTTGGACTTAGAGCCTCATTATTCCTATTTTTAAAAGTGGGGATAAATAACCCCTCTAACTATCGGACAATTATGATTAGCCCTCTCTTAGCCAAGTTATGGGGTATTATTTTGGAAAAGAAGATGAGCATATGGCTTGAAAGTGAAGGTAAGTGGGCTAAAGGCCAAACAGGTTTTAGAAGGCAACAATCAACAATGGACCATCTCGTTATGCTTAGGATCATTGTGGAGGAATGTCGTAATGATAAATCCAATCTCTTTTGTTGCTTTGTGGACTTTAGAAATTAAGGCTTTCGATAGGGTTCCTAGAAATAACCTATGGAAAAGATTAGAAGAGCTAAAGGTTCCTTTCGAGTTGAGAGCTGCTGCTATAAGGTTATACAAGAATGTAATTGACAAGTTTAAGAGCAATGAGGGATGGTCGAAAGATATTAAGCGTAATATCGGAGTTAAACAAGGTTTCCCCTCTCCCTACCCTATTTGGCATTTGCATCAACAAGCTTGAAGGTTGTTAGAGAATGTAGGCTGTGCTAGCACGATCTTAGTTGGAATAGTCATCATCCTTCTTCTCTACACTAACGATATGGCAAGGTGCCCATATTATCTTGATAAGAAACTAATACTTCTTAAGGATTTATGCTCTACCATGGGTATGACTGTTAACACTGACAAAACAAAAGTTATTATTATCAAATCCAAGAAGGACACTTACACTATTTTGTGTATGAATATAACAACTTGGAGGAAGCGTCTTCTTACAAGTACCTAGGAATTGATATTCATCACAAGCTCAACTGGAACTATAGCATTGAGAAAAGGATTAATGGAGGGTGGAAAGCTTATTTTGGTCTTGAAAATAATTGTAAAGCAACAAACCTTGTGATGTGGGATAAAAAGAAGCTCATTTTTAAAACTTTAGTTACTCCTATTATCTTGTATGGATGTGAGGTTTGGGGTTGCAGTATCTCTAGAGAATCCTGGAGAAATATTGAGCAAATCTAAAAGCGTTTTATAACATATAACCTCAGAATTAAAAGCAATACACCCTATCCTATTCTCCTTAGAGAAGTGGGTCTTTCCCCTCTCGAGAGCCTAGCTATTTCTAGGCTTCTATTGTACAAGCACAAAATCAATAACATGGGAGACCATAGACTTCCTAAGCTAGCTTTAAATTCCAGCCAAAGCCACCTAAGGCTCAAACGAGGTTGGTGTAAAGATACCAGCGCCTGGTTAAACCATTGGGAGATCGACGAAAATGTTGCAATGCAAAATATTAATAACATTAAACATATTGTTACTTGTGAGTTTAAAGAGAAAATGTGGTGTGAGAAAGATTTAGAGGCTAAAAGAAAATTAAGATATTATAAGGAAGTCATCAACCCTACTCTAGAAGATGAAATGTATCTCTCTATTTTAACTAGCTCAAAGAAAAAAATTAATATAGCAAAGACGAGAAAGAACTCTCATGAGCTCCTGATCCGGATTTATGCAGGAACGCAACAGAATAAACATATAAACATAAATACAGAGATGCAGCGGAAATAACACTTCATTTCATTAATATCAAAGAACTGAAATTTGCTTACAGACAGAATGGAAATAAAACTAGCTAGGGCGCTAGTAGCTATCTCTGAGAAGAGATGTGGCGGCTACAGGCCTCTAAACTGAGTTACAATGAGGCTCGAGGGCCTATTTATCATTTAGAAACAATGGGAAATCTTAAACAGCCAAAACCCTAACCCTAGGAGATGAAGCGCCAAAACTATGGGCCCCGTTTGGGTAAATTGGTGTTTCAACTTCCCAGGGGCGTAACTTTGGCATATGATCTCCGTTTGACGCGTACCATACCTCGTTAGAAAGATCTATCCGAGGAATACAAATTTGGAATGAGCAACATTGGCCCATGGACCCATGCTGCTCTCCGTTTTCCCAAAAAACGTCGTTTAGGGCCTCAAAACGGCTCCGGAAGTTTAGGACCCGAAAAACTGCTAAAAATAGTAAACTGTGCCGAAATTGAAAAACTGAAATAGACAATGGTGGGGCCCCAAGTGGAATAGGCGGGTGACCACCAATATCCACCTGGATCATTCCTCCCCCCTTAGGAAGCAATGGTCCCCATTGCGTTAAGTTCCTCCATGAGATGAGGAAATTTCTGCTGAACTTGGTCCCTGGTGAACCACTTTCCTTGGTGTAGGAGTTGGCCGGCTTTGACAACCCGATATAGTTGGATCTTCTGCTGGCGAGTGTTCTTGATTTGCATGTCCATGATGCAATCTGTGGTGGCCTGTTCCATGCAGTCTGGATTTAACTCAGTTGGTGTGAGTTGTTCTGCAATGTCCGAGGTGTCCAGTAGAGGTGGGAAGTAAGGATGAAGGTGATCCACATTGAATACTGGGTGCAGACCAAGGAATGGTGGAATACTGAGCTCGAATGCATTGTTCCCTACAGCCTTGGTGATGGTGTACGGCCCGTATCGGAGCGGGCGAAGCTTGCGGTGGGGTCCAGTGAGGCGCTCCTTCTGCAAATGTAGCCATACTTTGTCACCCACTTGGAAGTTGTGTGGCACCCGGTGTTGATCATGGCGTTGCTTGTACTTGGCATTAGCTCTGTCCAATATATCATGAACCTGTTGGCAGATGTGTTGAATGCGCTCGATGAAGCTATTGGCTTTGTCAACTTCAGACTGGACATGAGCTGAATTGGCCTGAGTAGCTGCAAATGGCATGGCTACGTCAATGGGACATAGTGGCTGGAATCCCAAGCCCACCTGAAAGGGGCTATGGCCGATTGAACTGTGGAGAGCCCAATTATAACTATGTTGTACATAAGGGAGGCTCTCATCCCATGTGCGTGGATGCTTTGAATTGTACATGCGCAGAATGTGTACAATCATTCTGTTGACGACCTCTGTCTGGCCATCTGTTTGGGGATGGAAGGCTGTGGACTTGGTGAGCTTGGTATCCAACATCGACCAGAGGCTGGACCAAAATGTGCTGAGGAACCTGCTATCCCGATCTGATATGATAGACTGTGGGATCCCAAAGTGCACCCACACTCGTTCAAAGAAGAGTTTAGCGGTGGCTTCTGCTGTGATATTCTTCTTGCAGGCCGCCATAATGGCCATCTTCAAGAATCTGTCGACGACCACAAAAACACAGTCATTTCCCTGCTTAGTAGAAGGCAGGCCCGACATGTAATCCATGGAGATGGATTCCCAAGGTCGACTAGGGGTAGGTAGAAGAGTATATAGGCCTTGCTTCTTGATGGTCGGTTTGGAAATGGCACAAGCAGTGCAGGATCTGATGTGCTTCTCGACATCCTTTCGAAGGTTCGGCCAATAGAAATACTTCTGCAGGATTGCTACTGTTTTCTCGACCCCGAAATGCCCAGCGACTCGACTGCAGTGTGCTTCCCATATCATCTTGGCACGCTCGCTTGAAGGAACACAAAGGTGTCCCATGTGACATAAAAGTGCATCTTGGAGGTGAAAATTTGGAACTTGCGTACCCCCAAAGAGTGCCTTGTAAGTGTGGCCGAATTCTGGGTCACTCTCATAGAGAAGCGGCCAATCAGAAGTCTCGTGCCCACAAGAGTTGAGCACAATGGTGAGCGCCACGATCGGTGGTCGGCTGAGGCAGTCTGCAACATGATTGGTGCTACCCTTCTTATACTTGATGTTCAAATGAAACTGTTGCAGATATGTAGACCACTTATGATGGCGATCATTCTGCAACTTCCCTTGTGTCTGTATGAACTGCAGGGGCCTGTGGTCTGTATGGATGATTGTTTCCTTCCCCAAAATGTAATGCTTCCATTGTCGGCAAGCTTGCACAATGGAGTACATTTCTTTGTCATATGTGGGGTACTTGCGAACTGTGTCAGACAATGTCTCACTGTGAAATGCCACTGGATGTCCCTATTGAGTAAGAACTGCCCCAATAGCATAGTTAGAGGCATCTGTCTCGATCTCAAATGGCTGTTGCAAGTCTGGTAAAGTGAGCACTGGGGCAGAACAGAGGCGGTTTTTCAGTTCTGTGAACGCCTTCTGTTGAGGTTCCGACCAAATTTTTTTTTCTCTCGCTCCTCCCTTGGTAACTTGACTCAAGGGCCAAGTGATATGAGAGAATCCCAACACGAACCTCCGATAGAAATTAGCAAGACCCAGAAAGCTGCGAAGCTCTGTTATAGTGGTTGGGGCTAGCCAATCCCGAATGACTTGGATCTTGGCTGGATCCACATGCACCCCCCTTTCATCAATAATGTATCCCAGATATTGAACCTGGGTCATGCCAAAAGTGCACTTCTCCAAATTGGCACACAACTTTTGTTGCCGCAGTGTTTGGAGGACTTGTCGGATGTGGTGAAGGTGCTCTTCCCAAGTCTGGCTGAAGATCAGAATGTCATCCAAGTACACCACTACAAATGAGTTGGTGAATGACCGCAATATGTCATCCATCATCCTCATGAAGGTGGCGGGAGCATTCGTCAACCCGAAAGGCATGACCAGCCATTCGAAA
Source organism: Pinus albicaulis (assembly GCA_034641835.2). Taxonomy (NCBI): domain Eukaryota; kingdom Viridiplantae; phylum Streptophyta; class Pinopsida; order Pinales; family Pinaceae; genus Pinus; species Pinus albicaulis. The sequence continues at coordinate 265,253,819 of CM076575.1, read as the reverse complement.
AGGCCTTCCTTGGCTTTGAAAGCAGTCTTCCACACATCGGAGGGTTCAATTGGTACCTGGTGATACCCAGACTTCAGGTCGATCTTGCTGAAATATTTTGCACCTTTGAGTTGGTCCAAAAGGTCATCAATCCGTGGGATTGGGTACCTATTCCGGACAGTGATCTTGTTCAGCGCCCGATAGTCAATACAGAGTCTCCACGTCCCATCCTTCTTCTGTACCAACACGATCGGGCTCCCACAGGGTGATGAACTTGGTCTGAAGTGACCTTTCTGCAACAGCTCCTGAATCTGCCTCTTGATTTCATCATTCTCCGGAACAGAGCGCCGATAGATCAGTCCATTAGGTAGCGGCGCACCGGGGGTCAGATCAATCGGGTGCTTGACCTGACAGTGCAGAGGAACCCCTGTGGGTGAGGTGAATATGTCCCCGTACTCCTCCACAACCTTATCCATTTGTTGTTGTTGTGCGGAGGAGCCCTGTCTGGAGGTCGTGGCCACAGTCTTCTTCTTGCCCTGGGGGCGGATCATCAGGAAAACGAATTTCCTGGTTTGGGAAATGAGCTTACTACATTGTTTTGCGGTAACCAAAGAGATAGTCGTAGGAGGTGGTACCTCTGGTATCCTGTACAACTTATTTCCCAAAGTAATAATAACAGCACGAGGTCGAGACTCATACACAGCATGACGCTTCCACAAGTATGGTTGTCCTAATAATACATCAGAAACATCAATAGGAACAACGTCACATAATACCTCATCCGTGAAGGGCTTGATGCTATAGGGAAGGCGACACTGCTGGCTGACGCGGAGATCTCGTCCTTGGTGAAGCCACCCGATGGTGTATGGATGTGGGTGAGCTGTGGTCGGCAAGCCCAACCGCTTCACGGCGTCTGCTGAAATGAGGTTCTTTTGGCTCCCATTATCGACAATGAACTGTACCGGGGAGCCCTTTACCCACATCTGGGAGTGGAAGAGACGTTCCTCCTCCTCTGGATCTTCCGGTTCCTCCTTTTGGATCTTTGCAGTGGCAACAGTGGCGTTGGGCTCCGCATCAATAATATGTTTCCCTTTTTCATTCGCCTTTTCAGGTTTTGATTCGGAGTCAGAGCATGCATCTGACTCAAAAGCCCTCATCTCGGCCACTAGCGACTGCTTGGCCCGACACTCACTTGTGTTGTGAGTGGAGCTCTTATGGAACTCACACCACTTTCCCGTGTCCTTATTTGGCTTTGCGGTGCTGTTCTTTACTTGTGGCTTCGATGAGTTGTCTTTAGCCGCCATGCCTTGGCTCGGTCCTTTGCTCTACGGTTTGGAAGCACCTTTCCCTTGCTTTTGATTCGCAGATCCAAAGTCTCACTTCTTCTGCTTGAATTTCTGCTCAATCTTGGCAACATACCGGTATGTCGTACCAAGCGAGGAGATGTCAAGGAACTCCATTTCCTCCTGAATGTATTTGTGCAGACAGCTGCGATACTTTAGCACCAGATGTTTCTCTGAATCTTTGATACCCAACTTTGTGCGCAGGGTATGGAACAGATTCGTCAGTTCATGCATGTCTTGATCCCTTTATTGTCGCAGCGTGGTCCATTGTATGTACTTGTCCTCATAGCTCCCCACGGGATAGTATTGTTCCTTGACGGCGTCTCGGAAAGAATTACAAGTTGGTACGGCCGAGAACAGAGAGGGTTCTGTCTGGTCCTTGTTCTCACAGTAGGTTTCCCACCAGTCCTTAACATGGGGGGTAGCTTTGAGGAGTGCAAAAATAATCTTCTCCCGGTCTGAAAAGTCATGAACCCAGAAATATCCTTCTAACAGATTCAACCATTTATCTACAGCATCTGCATCAATTTGACCCTCAAATATGGGAATGTCAAAATTTACTTGTAACTTAAAAGGAGTCGCGCCTCCAGAGTGGCTGCTGGATGCAGATGCGCCGCCGGTGGGTAGCCGTTGAAGGATCTGAGCAAAGTTATCCATCATCACGTTCCTTTGTCTTTCGAGGGCCTCCTCGAGCAATATTTTGATAGGATCTCCTGCTCCCTCATCTTTCTTTTCATCCCCCATGGGCGTCCGTCGAGGTTTGCGAGGCCGATCTTGCAAAGGTTCCACCAGATCAAGCCCTAGCTCCTTATACCCCGACCTCGTTGGGGACATGCAAAGAAGGATCGAGAAAAAGCAGACCGCTCTGATACCACTGATCCGGATTTATGCAGGAACGCAACAGAATAAACACATAACCATAAATACAGAGATGCGGCGGAAATAACACTTCATTTCATTAATATCAAAGAACTGAAATTTGCTTACAGACAGAATGGAAATAAAACTAGCTAGGGCGCTGGTAGCTATCTCTGAGAAGAGATGTGGCGGCTACAGGCCTCTGAACTCAGTTACAATGAGGCTCGAGGGCCTATTTATCATTTAGAAACAATGGGGAATCCTAAACAGCCAAAACCCTAACCCTAGGAGATGAAGCGCCAAAACTATGGGCCCCGTTTGGGTAAATTGGTGTTTCAACTTCCCAGGGGCGTAACTTTGGCATATGATCTCCGTTTGACGCGCACCATACCTCGTTAGAAAGATCTATCCGAGGACTACAAATTTGGAACGAGCAACATCGGTCCATGGACCCATGTTGCTCTACGTTTTCCCAAAAAACGTCGTTTAGGGCCTCAAAACAGTCCGGAAGTTTAGGACCCGAAAAACTGCTAAAAATAGTAAACTGTGCCGAAACTGAAAAACTGAAATAGACAATGGTGGGGCCCCAAGTGGAATAGGCGGGTGACCACCAATATCCACCTGGATCAGCTCCATAGTGAAATAGGTCATCGGATAGTTCCTAAAACACCATGGGTGGAAAGGATCTGCCGTCTCTATGAGAATATGAACATTGAGGATGAAAATCACTTCCTCTTAGAATGCCCTGCGTACACCCACATTAGATCTTAGTTTCATAATATTTGTTGCAATACTGACCTTCCTAGCCTTTTAACATGTCAAAATTATAGTGAGCTCAGGACGCTTCTCTCCAAGCTCTTTAAGCATAGGAGTACAATTTTAAAACAAACTAAATAATTCATTTCTTTAGGTCCGATAGACCAAAGTTTGGTCTTAGTGGACATTAACCATCATCATCATCATAAAAAATCTTTCGGTGATAATCACATCCAAGAATATTTTGTCGACGCGTTTTGAACTAGCCAGTGTGGTTCATCATCAAGACAAGATGAGAAATCTGATCAGTTAACCAGTTTAAATAGATAAAGTGTATAAAAAATCTTTCATCATGAGGACAAGATGAAAAATATGATCAGTGAACCAGTTTAAATAGATAAAGTGTATAAACAATCTTTTGGCGATAATCACATCCAAGAATATTTTGTCTACACCTTACAGGATGAGAAATCTGAGAAATCTGATCAGTTAACCAATTTAAATAGATAGTGTATAAAAAATATTTCGGTGATAATCACATCCAATCAAGATAAGATGAGAAATCTGATCACTTAATCGGTTTAAATAGATAAAGGGACACTCCAACTAGCCGTTGTAAAATGACTAGTTTGACTAAAATAAAGAAAATAAAAAATTTAAATAAATAAAAAATAAATTTATTAATAGTTGTATATAATTTTAACATATATCACTATTATTATTATTATTATTTTATTAATTAATTAAATTTTTTAATATTTTTTTTTTTACTAAATAAAGGAAAATAAGACATTTAATTAATTTAAAAATGAGTTAATTAATAGTTGTATATAATTATAATATAGATTATTATTATTATTCTTATTATTATTTATTTTTACTTCATAAGCAATTTTAATAAGATAAATCCTAGTTAATAGATATTTCAATACATTATAAATCAAAAGTTGCAATAAATATTATAATTAGAAATAATGACATAATTTCAATTTTAATAAAAAAAAAAAATTGGGGTTAAGAAGAGAGAACTAGGAGGGAAAAAAAAAAACAACTAAGAGTGAAGGGCAGGAAAAACCCATCATCAATATTAAGGTTTACGGGTTTCTTTTCAATTTCTAAAACTTCCCTTAACTTATTATTTTTATTTTTATATAATAATTTAAGAATTCCTTTTATATAATAATTTATGTTATTTATTTATCTATTGAAAGTTAGTTTATATATTTGTCCTGAGAATTATTCACCTTGATTTGTAATATAGAAGAAGTGTAATATTATATAAACAATTTTCAAATTAATAAAAATTCTTCACCTTGATTTGGAATATCGAAGAAGTGTAATATTATATAAACAATTTTCAAATTAATAAAAATTCTTCACCTTGATTTGGAATATAGAAGTGTAATATTATATAAACAATTTTCAAATTAATAAAAATTCTTCACCTTGATTTGGAATATAGAAGAAGTGTAATATTATATAAATAATTTTCAGATTAATTAAAAATAATTGAAAAGATAAAATTATTTAAAATAAAAATAAAATTAGAATTAAAAAATTGTAACAAACTAATGCTTATAAATAAGATGACAATATTTTAGGTAAATTAAGGTCATAAAGTCAATTTATAGTTGGGGTTTTTGGGCTCAGGTTCTAACAACGATATTATTAGTATGTGATATAATCTTAAAAGCTAGAAAAATCCTTTGTAATTTACTTTTGAGCCACGAATCATATATATATATATATATATATATATATATATATATATATATATATATATATATATATATATATATTAACTTCAAATGTTCCAAGAGGGATCAAATCTCTGGAGATACAAATCTTTCGTCAAGTTTTGCACTAATAAAAGAGATTAGCACCTTGAGAGATTTGATCTACGCTGTTATAAAATGTCACATTAGAGGGTTAAGACTTAATGTGTTAATGTCTAAAACAATACACTTGATGAGTTCACTTTCTGCATTACAAACTCACATTACCTACACTAGATGGGTTCACTTTGTGCATTAGGAACTCACATGACCAATGGTTGAGAGGGATCAAATCTATCATGGTGCAAACTTTTTTTAGTACAAAATTTGAGAAATAGTTTGAAATTAAAAAAATGTGATTCATCTAAGTACTTCCTAAATCTAAAGTAAATTTGAGGAATTCACTACTTAATGGTATGAATAAATTAAATTTCAAAAATTCACTATTTAATATGGAGTTGACATACACTATGTACAAATAATATAATTGATAATTCAATCTATGTTTAGTTGACATGTAATAGTTAAAACAAAAAAATATTAATAACAAAAACATATTTTACCATTAACCATAAATAAAATATTTCAACATGCATTTTAAATAACATAGTTTTATATCATTCTTAAGAAAAACAAAGTATTATATATATATATATATATATATATATATATATATATATATATATATATATATATATATATATTCACTTTTCATTATAAGAGATAGTATAATTTATTGCATTCTTAACATGGAATTGATATATAAGGAGCTGTCTATGGAGGCGGAGGAATTTCCCGCACGACAATTGCTTCTCAGACGATCAAAAGTGGCCGAAATCTGGGCAAAAAAAAAAATCTTCCAATAGCAATGTTTGAATCATGTTTTTGATGGTGGAAATGGATTCAACGTCATCAAAAACCTCTAAGGCACCCAAAATATTGATGTTTGGTAGCTATAACCTGGATTTACAAAAATCATTACCGGATTTTCTTAAAATCTTACTAGAATTTCCATGATTTTCAGGGCAAAAAAGCACTCTAGTTAGTCTACAATGATATATAATATTTAAAAGATATTAATAAAAAACAATTAATATATATTTTATATTAATATAAAATTTGTAATCCATTAATATCTTGTCACTCTCAAGATCATTGCTGAGGAATGTGTTGAACCCTTAGTTCAACTGAGAAGGGGGGGGGTGAATCAGTTTAATGCATTTCTGGAATTTTAAGAACATATTTTAAACTTATTTACACCTTCATTTCATGATCAACTTAATATATGTTGGAACACCTAATCCTACATGGGTAGGTGTGGAATTCGAAAAGTCACAATGGAGTCCAAGTGACCTTGGAATATGAAACCAAGAGTCACACCATTGTACTATAAATGTACATATTTGTATAATGGAAAATAAGAAAGCCTCACGCTTATCCTTCATTGTGTTGAGTCTCTTGTGTGTGTATTATTCTTCCTCATACACCATGTGTGTGCTTCAACATGGTGTTTAACATGGTATCAGAGCGGGCGATCGTTGGCCCTGCTCCAAATTGAGTGAGCCATTTGTGTTTATGGCCTGTGCATATCTGCAAAAATTCTTGACATTTTTGCAGCATTTAGAAATTGGCAGCATTCCAGCACTGATTTTGAAAAAGAGCAGCCTTGTGCATCTGAAGGTTTTCATTCTAATTTTTCTCTGCAATTTCTGCTCATTAAAACCTGCATCATTTTGAAAGAGTTGTTGAAAAGTGTTTAATTTGAGTTTCTGAAGAAGAAGAAGTTTCTGGTTTTTATTACAAAAGAAATCTGAGTTTTTTCTGCTGGAAAATTCTTCATCTCTGCATTTTTGAGCTGCTAGAAATTTCTGAGATTTCTGAGTTCTCTAATTTCTGGGTTTTACTGCTGAAATAATCTGGAAAATTCTACAATTCTGAGTTTCTCTGCTGCTGAATTTGTTTTGCTATACATCTGAAAAATTCCACTCTGTTGTATATCTGTGAAATTCTCCAGTTTTGCTATAGAATCTACATCTCTCCTGCTCTCTACTATTTGAATAAAAAAAAAAATAAAAATAAAAAAAATAAAAAAAAATACAAAAAAAATATTAAAAAAAAAAACACAAAAAATCAACTCAAATTTCAGGCCTTTCGGCCCCCTTTGCTCTAACCGGCCCACGGAAACTCCGGACCGTTCCTCTCCCTTATCACAGTTCCCACCCCTCTGCGCACTACCCTTTGCTCCCCATCCTCTCGGCTTATAGCAGCTTCTACACACAACTATCTCAACCCAACATTTAAATTTAAATTTAAATTAAAACCTTCTGCTCCCTTCCAATATGCAACGCTCCCCTCACTTGACAACGCCTCTCCCTCACTCATTCCCCACGGCTACCGCCGTCCCCTCACCCCTTCTACCGACCCCGCCCTCACAACCTGCGGCATCCTCCCTAATGCTCTCCACAATCACAATACGCAGCCCTACGACTACACCACGCTCCCCCTCTCACCTGCGCGCCCCTTCAACTATGGCCTCTCGGCCCTCCCACTCACACCGTGCCATCTAAAATTCCGCTCCTCCCACGCTCTGAACGTCTGCACCTACGCTCAACGGCCTCCTCACACTCGACCACGACAGCGCTCTTCATCTTTGTTAGGTGTGTGCTCCAACGTTACAATGAACCCCTCTCATCTGCATACGCTCCCCTGCTTGCATTCCCCTCGCTGCTCTGCAAACCCGTGACCCCTACCCGCCTGCATAATCGCTCAACTCACCTGCTCCCATCGCTCACAAACTCCTCCCTCCCTCCACGATTTTTAAAAAACAGCCTTTTCTTTTGAAATTTCTACCATTTAATACCGCTTTCCCATATAAAATACCGCCCACGGTTTACGCCCCAATTTTACACTGCCTCTCATTTTAAATCCGCCCCTCCTTTTACATCGATTCCCCTCCCTTCAAGATTTTTTAAAATTCGACTTTTAATTCTCTCCATATCTAATTAATTCCCATGTTAATTAATCCTTTTCTAATTTAATTCCCATTAATTCCCTTTTAATTAATTTCTTTTTAATTAATCTCCATATTAATTAATTCTTATAAGCCCCCTCCCATCTCAAAAAAAAAAATTTATCCCTTTTCTTTTTATAGTTTCCCATCCCATCTAAATATTTCCCTTTCCCTTTTTTAATTTATTCCTATTTTTTTAAATTAATTTTTAATTAATTAAAAAAAAAAAAAACAGCAGAGAGAGAGGAGAGAGAGAAGATTTGAACAACAGAAAAAGAGGAATGACATGTGAGCAGAATTGAAGAAATGACATGGAATATACATATAGAAGAAGAAAGTGAATTTGACATTGTGTGATTTTTGGCATAAGGGTGATTTTTTGAAGAATTTGACATTTGAAGACAAGTTTGCCATCATTGCAAAACAACGCTTTGAAGAAAATTCAGCTGCCATAAAAAGATTCTTGCACAAGTGTTTTCAGCTACACATTTACAAATATTTTGCAGAGATATGTATTGAGCTAACATTGTATTTTGAGTGGAATTTGCATCTTCATCCATAGTTGGAATCAGTGAATTTGAGTTGTTGATGTAAGTCATTGTGGATTGTCCTCCATCATTTGAGGAGCACATTTTGTACTTTGAGATTTCCATAGTTGGAAGTTCTCTTGAGTCATTTGTATTTCTTGTTGCATCACATTGTAAACGGGTGCATTTTCGGTTGAAGCCGACACCCTTTCATTTTTTAGCCTAAGTTGTTGAAAATGGCTAAAATCAATGAGGCATTAGAGTTGTTGAATAGCCTCATTCATTCCAATGTTGATGACATGATAAAAATGAGCAAGGATGCTCTTTGTAACATTCAAAGTTGTTTGCTATATGCACATGAAAAGATTGAGTTTTTGCAGTTGGAATCTCAACTCCAACAAGATGAACTTCAGCGAAAGAGTCACCATTCTGAACCTGTTTCTGTTCAGAAGATTGTGAAGGACTCTCATCAGAAGAAAGAAGATAAAGTTGCAGATGATTCACATTCAGTTCCTTGTACTAGAGCAGATGTACATGCAGATGCAGTAGCTCAGCCTGCACTTCCTAAGCCCATCATCAGACCTTGGGAAGAGCTTGTCCACAACAAGCACAGAACTGGTCTTGGATATGACAAGGATGTGACCCTTCATATTCCAGACTACACCAAGCCCATCATATTTCAGAGTGCCTGATTCTTGTATAACAGTTCACCTGCAGCTGTTCCATATCCTGTTCCAAAACAACAACAGATCGTAAAATGCCAACATTGTGATCGAGTTGGCCATATGAAAGATCACTGTTTTGATCTTCATCCATGCAAGCACTGTGGTCAGCACACTCATTCTTCAGACAAATGCTTCAGAAACAAGCCTCCTGCAAGAACCAAGATTCATCTTGGATGGATCGCTTCTTGGCAATGGGCATCAGCAGCCAAGAAGATGTTTACGACACATGTTAGAACTTGTTCACGGATATTGAACAAACTTGCAATTGAGTTTTCGCCATCATCTCACCTTGTCCCTGACAGGGGGGAAAATGGTGGTCATGTACAAGCTTCGACGACAGATCAAACGAGCCTGAGCCACAATCTCTCATTCCATGCCCGTATCAGAGCGCAGCTCAAGCGAGCTCGAGCCACACCCTTCGGTCCCGCATTCGGTAGATGTAGCCAGAGACACGGATGCCCATGAGCATACCTTCGGTTGGTGGATAACCGAAAACCATCATCTTTGGTTGGTGGATAACCTAAAACCATCATTTTCGGTTGGTGGATAACCTAAAACCATCATCTTTGGTTGGTGGACAACCTAAAACCACCACATGTCGTAGACCTCCCTTCTTTTAGGTCGAAGGTCTCCCTTTTTTATGAGGGACAATTCCTCTAGCAGAAGCCTTCAGCTTCTTGCCAGTTTTGGAAGAGTTCCGAGAACTGCAACATGTATTGCATTCCAGTGTTTGTGGTCATCCTAAAACCACCTCTTTTTTCCAACATTTCAGAGAGTTGATTCAGCCCAAGTGCTGCCATGTATACTTTGCATATTGTATTACAACTCTTTTCTTGGACTCACACATACCCCTTCGGATTAAGGGGGGATGTTGGAACACCTAATCCTACATGGTAAGGTGTGGAATTCGAAAAGTCACAATGGAGTCCAAGTGACCTTGGAATATGAAACCAAGAGTCACACCATTGTACTATAAATGTACATCTTTGTATAATGGAAAATAAGAAAGCCTCACGCTTATCCTTCATTGTGTTGAGTCTCTTGTGTGTGTATTATTCTTCCTCATACACCATGTGTGTGCTTCAACATGGTGTTTAACAATATATAATGAAAAAACAATCTTAATATGTGAGCAGTGAGTATTAAGCAGATTAAATACATAACATCAACACATAATCAACATGCACATAGACAACAGATATAAGTGGAAACTCATAAGGGAGAAAACCACATCTTATTATTGTTGTGATGCAAAGGCAAGCTCCAACTCCCTCTTACCACTGATTTTTTGTAGGCTCCAACCTACAGGAGGCTACTACCTCAAATTTTGCAAGCTGCAACTTACAAGGAAGCTCCAACTCCCATCTATTATCTGTAGGCTACAACCCACAGGAGGTTCCTACCTCAACCAACTACAACTGGACATCTATCAAGTTACAACTTGATATGGAAGCACCAACTTCCTCACACTACAATAAAATCATATACTGATTTACCTGAATATCAACTCTGTTTTACTCCTTCTTCACTGTTGTCCTTCCAGCCTTCAAATCTGCTTTCTATTAGCTCTGGATATTCACAACTTCTCTATCTTCTCCTTCTTATTATTCCACTCTCTAACCCCTTTTATGCACATTAAAATAACATAATTTATAGAGATTACTTCATCGTTTTTTGTATTCTATATGGGAATATGAAGTGAATAGGCATGATTCTTGCCTTTCACCCATTCATTTCCTCACTCAGCGTATTCAGGATGTTACAACACTAAATACACTCATTTCAGTGTTAAATTGGAGTTTATATTTGCCTACAGAGACTTGCCTTAGCATCACAAAAAATATAAAATAAGTAATACATTTATAGCTACAATAATATTCCAATTCAACCCTTTCAACTTCTTAACTTTGTTGTGTGTTTGTCTTCTGCCTGTTGTTCCTTTGTCTTTTCTGTTTCTGCATTTATATTTCAATTGTGCTGCATAACTACCCTTTTTTCCCGACTTGACCTATGTTGTTTCATTGTTCTGCATGAGGTCCGGTCCTTTTACTTGCCCGAGCCTTTACTTGTTGTGTTCAGACTTTTCCCTTTATTACACAGCCACAACTGCATAACATTGTTACCTGTGGGTTATGGCCCACATAAATCCCTTTTAACGCAGCTGAGTACAACATCAAATTTTATTCCACATGTATACATTAGCAATTAAAAAATACATATTAACATACACAGAACAGGGGTTATCGGGTCCCACTCTGCTTGACCAATCACAATATGTCGCACATTGCTTGCCCGCACCTTTTAACATTTTGCACAAATATCAGAATATGCAGCTGAATCACAAACTCTTACTTTAAACCCGATTAAACATAAAACCCAAAGCAATTACATACAGGTGAAACTTCTTTACTGGAGTGTCCCACAACACTTTCCACCAATCACATCTCATCGCAAATACTTGCCCCAAGTTTCCCACTCTACTGATAACAATAAACCATAAACCATGTGAAGTGCGCTTTTGCACAATGCTGACACATGGACTCCCTTCATCGCAAATACTCACCCGCAAGTTTAACTCTTATTGATATCGTTAACCCATATCATCTGCGATGTGCGCTATTATGCAGATCCTTCACGCGACTCTTCTTCATCTCTTCCGACCACTCTGATCTCTGCCGTTAATTCTTAATACTTTGATTCTGTAATTCGATCTTTGCCGTCCGATTGCCTCCCTTGGAATTATTCTAAGAGTTCTTTGCCTTAGTCGATTTTCCTTCTTTCAGCTGTCGTCGCTCCTCTGCATCTCCACTATCCTTCTTGAGATTTAATCAGTTTCTAAATGCGTTGATCTCTCTTGAGTTTTTTATTTTATTCGATATTCACTCCGACTTGGGATTCTTACGCTTGATGCACGCCTTTGCTGCTTCTCTGCCGCCTTTGTTGCCTTTGTTGCCTTCACTGCCTTTGTTGCCTCTGCTGCCTCTACTTCTTTGCTGCTTTTGCGAATATCTCCTGAGCTTGTTCTTCTGGTTATTCATATAACCATTACACTGTCTCGAGATTTCATTTGAAACCTTTGTTGCCTCTGTTGCCTCTACTTCTTTGCTTCTTTGTTGCCTTTGCTGCCTCTGCCTCTGCTTCTTTGTGCATTGTTGCCTGATCTACTCCTTTGTCTTATTGCTAGTTGTGGTGTTGCTCCTTTGTGCTCCTTTGCCATCAATGAAAATATTTCCAACAATCTCCCCCTTTGGCATTGATGGAAACACATCCACCAATACTCCAATACATCCTCCAGGACTTTCTCCCCCTTCTATTATGAGAAGTGTCTTTCTACCTCTGCTTGCTTTTCCTCCCCCTTTGACATCAATGGCAAGGGGTTGCACATTTGCTAGTGTAGTATCTATCTTTGCACTATTTCTCTCTGAGTTGTGCTTAGGCCTTCTTCTTCTGAATTTATACTTTGCTGCTCTAGATTGGTGTACAAGAGTTGTTGGGAGAACACTTTGAACATTATTGAGATTGCATGGAAGTATTGTCACTGTAGAATGTTCTGTACTTATGTCGTAATACTCTGATCTTGAGGACCTATACCATACCACTGCTCCATAGTTCTAGCTTTTCTGTGACAAATTTTATAGGAGCTGCTCTCCCCATGGAATGATGATTCTTGTCTGAACTGACTTATCTACTGCATTATTTCAGTTCCTTATATGGCAGTCTTTGTTGGTGTATCGTCAATTATTTTTTTTAATCGTATCAGAGAGTATCATCTGCAAACACTACCCCTAGTTTGTCTCTTAGATATTCGAATGGTTCTCTAGCAAGAGATTTTGTGAATATGTCTGTTGTTTGTTCCTTTGGTGGTACATACTCCATATTTACTATTTTCTCTGCTACTTTTTCTCTGAGGAAGTGGTACTTTATTGGGATGTGCTTGGTTTTCGAATGAAGTACTGGATTTTTTGGTATACTTATTGCACTTGTATTGTCACATTTGATAGAAAAAATGGGTTCATTCTTACCTTCATGTCTTGGAGAGTTTGTTTCATCCACATTATTTGTGTGTAACAAGTTGTTGCTGCTATGTATTCTGCTTCTGTTGTAGATAGAGAGACAAATGTTTGCTTCTTGCTTAACCATCCCACCAGACTTTCTTCCAAATAAAATGCACCTCCACTTGCGATTTTCCTGTCATCCACACAGTTGGCCCAATCTGCATCTGTATATGCTGTCAATGTGAATTCTTTGGCTTTCGAATACCATAGGCCACAATGCAGTTCCTTGCAGATATCTAAATATCCTCTTGATCGCCAGCAAGTGATTTTGTTTTAGTGCTGCTCGATATCTTGCCACAAGTCCTACTACCAACATAATGTTTGTTCTAGAGGCAGTTAGGTATAGCAGACTTCCTATCATAGATCTGTAAAGTATTTGATCTGCATTTGCAGATTCATCATCAACACATAGCTTGCATCCAGTGATCATGGGAGTTGACACATGTTTGCAGTCTTCCATTTGGAACCTTCTCAACATGTCTCTTAAGTATTTTTCTTGTGAAATGAATATTCTTGTGTTCTTTTGTACAATTTGAAGTCCTAAGTAGAAGGTAAGTTCTCCAATCATAGACATCTCAAATTCTGACTTCTTCACTTCTGTAAATCCTTTTGCTAACTCATCTTTGTTGCTACCAAACATGATGTCATCTACATATACTGCTATAATTAAGAGTTCATTTTCGTCAGCCTTTATGTACAGATTGTTGTCTACTCCTCCTTTCTTGAAACCTTGTTTTTGTAAGTATTTGTCTAGCCTAGAATACCATGCACGTGGAGCTTGCTTGAGACCATTTAAGGCTTTCTTTAGTCTGCACAAATAGTTGTGTTTATCTGTTAAGGAAAATCTTTCAAGTTGTTCCATGTAGACTTCTTCCTCTAGATATCCATTCAAGAATGAAGACTTCACATCCATTTGATATGCCTTGAAATCATGATAGCATGAAAAAGCCAAAAACATTTTGATTTCTTCCATTCTTGCTATAGGGGAAAAAGTTTCATCATAATCAAGACCTTCTATTTGAGAGTATCCCTTGAATACAAGTCTGGCTTTATTTATGATTACCTAACCTTGTTCATTCATCTTATTCTTGAATATTCACTTTTTGCCAATGACATTTTTCCCAATGGGTCTTGGCATTAACTCCCAGGTCTTGTTCTTCTCAATTTGGTTTAGTTTTTCATTCATAGAATTTACCCAATTTTTGTCTTTGCTAGCTCATCGAAATTATTTGGTTCTATCTGTGACGGTATGTCTAGGTACACTTACTTAGTCTGTTCAGCTAGCTATCTTCTAGTTTTGACTCCTGCACTCTTGTCTCTAATGATTTGATCTTATGGATGGTTCTTCTGAGTGTGTCTCGAGGGTCCTTTTGAGTTTAATTCAATATCTTCTGTTGTCTTACTTTGTTCTTCATTTTCTTGATTCTCATCTTCATGATCATCTGGAGGATTGGCACAACTTGTGCTTCTAGTTCTATTTGGTAGATCTTCGTCAAATCTCACATCAATGCTTCCACAATTTTATGTAGTCTTTTGTTGTAGCACCTGTATCCCTTACTCTTGGATGCATATCCCAAAAATATTCCTTCATCAGCTTTTGCATCATACTTCCCCAATTTTTCATCATTATTCTTTATGAAACATTTTCTACCAAAGACTCTAAAGTGCTTGATTGATTCTGGTTTCCCATGCCACAATTCATATGGAGTCTTGTCACAATTTGGTCTAAGATGAGCTTTGTTAAGAATATGGACAGTAGTGTGTACTGCTTCTGCCTAGTAGGTTTGGGGAATGTTACTTTCTTGCATCATGGCTCTAGAAATTTGTTGTACTGACCTGTTTGGCCTCTCTGCCACTCCATTTTGTTGAGGTGTACTTGAAATTGTGAACTTTTTCTTTATCCCACATACATTGCACAGGTCTACAAAATTATCGTCATTGAATTCACCTCCTCTGTCTGATCTGATGCATTTTATCTTACATCTAGTTTGATTTTATACCAGTGACTTGAATATCTTGAATTTCTCAAACGCTTCAGATTTATATTTGAGGAATGCCACCCACGTAAATCTGGAAAAATCATCTATTATCAGCATGAAATATGATTCTCCACTTGGCGCATTATTTCTTGAAGGTCCGCATAGGTCCATGTGTACAAGCTGAAGAGGCTTACTTGTAGATAGTTGGTCTTTAGTTTTGAATGATGTGTGAGTTTGTTTTCCCAGTTGGAAAGAATTACATATGGTATTTGGAGGCTTATTTATCGCAGGCAACTCTCTGACAGCTTTCTTCTTGCTTAGTTTGATGATGTGGTCAAATTTTAGATGTCCCAATCTTCTATGCCATAACCAAGATTCGTCAAGTTTGTTGATGTGGCATGCTTCATTATCTTCTTCTAATATATAGACAGTACTCTTTGTTCGAACACCTTTGATCAGGGTATTTCCTGTGGTGATAGACCTTACTTCAAAATCTTGGGCTCTGAAAAGGACCTCACGGCCTTTATCACACATTTGAATGACACTTAGCAGATTGGATTTCAGACCATCCAAAAAAATTACATCCTGAGCCTCTCCTCTTCCATTATTCAGGCTGACTGAGCCTTTTCCCTTGATTTTCCCCGCTCTATCATTGCTGAATGTTACATTTCTAGATTTCTTTTCATCAAAAATTATAAACTTGCTTCGGTCTCCAGTGATATGTTTTGAGCAGCCACTGTCCACATACCATTGGATTTTCTGGTCTTGAGCTATTAGAACCAGATCACACTTATTAAGCATATTTTTCTATTGCATGCAACTATTTGTTTGGTAAATTTCTTGAGGAGATGAACCACAGCATTTGAGAGGACATTCGAGAGACTTGTGCCCAATTTTATGGCAGAAAAAACATTTGATTGTATTTTTGAATGGATTATATATTCAAGTGAATCCACCATTGTTCTTAATTCCCCTTGAGTTTCCATACACCAGTCTCTGTATATATGTTTTGCACTCCATGGCTTTATGACCAAACTCTTTACAATAAAAACAGTACCCATGGAAGTAGTATTTGTCTCTGGCAGAGAGAGTTGTTTGAGGTAATATTTTCGTTTGTTGCATTTTTTGCTATTTGGACTAGATTTTCTTTGTCTTACAGTATGCTGCAATACGTCCAGGTTTGTGGCAGGCGAAGCAAGTGATACTTCCCACAGGAGAAAGGAACCTCCTTTGACATCTTCCAAATTTTTTCAATTCATCCTTAGGAGCGCATGAGTCTTTTGCAGTTGATTGTTTCTTCGCTTCTTTCTTTGTCACTTGAGACTGCTTCTTGTTTATGATTGTTTCGTTATATATCATGGTCTTGCTGGTTTCTAATTTCGTGGATTCCATTTTTTCTATTTCATTATCCTTTACAGATTTTACAAAAATGATATTCTTGTTATCTTCTACCTTGGATTTGTTGGTTTCTCCTTCATATCCTATCCCAGCCTTTATATGAGGAGATCTTTGAGCATTAATAATTTTGTCCAAATGACAAGATATTTTCATTTGAGAAGTATTCATAGTTAATTCAATTTGGAAATTTTCTAATTTCTTCCTCAGGTTTACCACTTCCTCTTCCAGCTTTTCTCGCTCCTGATTTTTCTCCTTTATTTCTCTTTTCATAATATCCTCTATTTTCCTTGATTCTTCTAGTTCAATCTTCAATTTAATAATATATTCTGAATTTGGTTCTGTCTTTTCATATTTTAGAATAATCTCTTTCTGTTTATTACTCTTAAGTTTAAGTCTTCTTATTTCCTCCAGGGCACTAATTAGCTCCCCCTCAAGATCTACCTCACCTTCGTCTTCAAACTCCAGGAGATCTTCCTCAAGCTCTTCCTTGGCCATCAAAATGAATTCTGATGCTCCTTCTTGATTGGGGGATTCATATGAGCTCTTAGATGCACTGTTGTCTTGTTGAACATAGAATGATCTTCAATTAAATCTATTCCCTTTCGGCCTATTGCTGAAATTGGTTTTCTCTTTCCCTCTTGAATGATTCTCCATTTTCTTGTGAGGAAATTTAGATGCATAGTGCCCCACTTCCACAGTTAAAGCACTTAAATGGAAGTTTACCTTTATACTTACCTATGTATTTATCTAATCTTCTGAAAAATTTGGCCTCTTCTTCATCAGAGCAGGAAAATGCACCTTCCTTCTCTTCTCTGTACATATCAACCTTAAAGGTTGCTTCCCTCACATTTGACTTCCATTTTTGAAGTCTTATCTTATAGGCCGCCAAGTTTCCAAGTAATTGGTTCATGGTCAATGTTTCCCAGTTTGTTGTTTCTTCTATGGCAGAAACCTTAGGGTTAAACCTAGATGGTAAAGATCTCAATATATTTTGTATAATTACACGTTCCTTAATGGTTTCTCCTAGGGCTTTCATTTTATTCACAATTTCAACAAACTTTAAAAATAAATTGGCTATATCTTCATCTTCATTCATTTTTACATTTTCAAACTGAGCTCTATAGGCTTGCAGTTTGGCCATCTTCACCTTCTTATCTCTCTCATGGATATTTTCTAATGTATCCCATATTTATTTGGTTATCTAACTGTGCATTACTTTGATAAATTCTGACTCACACAGACCACTCAAGAGTGCATTCATTGCTTTTGCATTAGCTATGAAATCTTGTTTGGCTTCTTTCTCTATGTCAGTATCCTTTGTAGCATATCCTATTTCCACAGCAACCCAAACTTCTATTCCTAGAGAGATTATGTACGTCCTCATTCTTATTTTCCATAAGGCATGGTTTGTGCCAATAAACAAAGGGGTTTTATTTGTTGAGCATCCTTGTAGGCTAGCCATCTTGGGGACCTAGGACCTCCTTCCATTTGTTAAACTGATACAGAAGGAACTTGCTCTGATACCAATTTTTGAACCCTTAATTAAACTAAGAGGGGGTGGGGGGAGGGGAGGGGGGGGGTGAATCAGTTTAATGCATTTATGTACTTTTTAAACATATTTTAAACTTATTTACACCTTCATTTCATGATCAACTTAATGCATAATGCAACATAAATTTTAATATGTGAGCAACAAGTATTAATCAGATTAAATACATAACATCAACACATAATCAACATGCACATAGAGAACGGATATAAGTGGAAACCCATAAGGGAGAAAACCACATATTATTATTATTGTGATGCAAAGGCAAGCTCCAACTCTCTCTCACCACTGATTTTCTGTAGACTCCAACCTACAGGAGGCGACTACCTCAAATTTTTCAAGCTACAACTTACAAGGAAGCTCCAACTCCCATATATTTTTTGCAGGCTACAACCCACAGGAGGCTCCTACCTCAACCAGCTATAACTGGACATCTATCAAGTTACAACTTGATATGGAAGCACCAACTTCCTCACACTACAATAAAATCATATGCTGATTTACCTGGATATCAGCTCTGTTTTACTCCTTCGTCACTACTGTCCTTCCAGCCTCAAATCTGCTTTCTATTAGCTCTGGATCTTCACAGCTTCTCTATCTACTCCTTATTCTTCCACTCTCTAACCCCTTTTATGCACATTAAAATAGCATCATTTATAGAGATTACTTCATGCTTGTTTGTATTCTATATGGGAATATGAAGTGAACAGGCATGATTCTTGCCTTCCACCCATTCATTTACTCACTCAGCATAATCAGGATGTTACAACACTAAATACACTCATTTCAGTATTAAATTGGAGTTTTTCTTTGCCTATGGAGACTTTCCTTTGCATCACAAACAATATAAAATAATTAATAAATTTACAGTTACAATAATATTCCAATTCAGCCCTTTCAAATTCTTAGCTTTGCTGTGTGTTTGTTCTCTTCTGCTTGTTGTTCCTTTGTCTTTTCTGTTTTTGCAGTTATATTTCAACTGTGCTGCATAATTGCCCTTTTTTCCCGACTTGACCCATGTTGTTGCACTATTCTACACGAGGTCGGGTCCTTTTACTTGCCAAGGCCTTTACTTGTTGTGTTCAAACTTTTCCCTTTATTACACAGCCGCAACTGCATAACACTGTTACCTGTGGGTTATGGCCCACATAAATCCCTTTTAACGTAGTTGAGTACAACATCGACGTTTATTTCACATGCATACATTAGTGATCAAATATCACATATTAACATACACGGAACAGGGGTTATCGGGTCCCACTCTACTTGACCAATCACAATACATTGCACATTTCTTGCCCGCACCTTTAATGTTTTGCACAAATATCAGAATATGCAGCGGAATCACAAGCTGTTACTTTAAGCCCAATTAAACATAAAACCAAAAGCAATTACATACAGGTGGAAATTATTTACTGGAGGGTCCCATAACACTTTCCACCAATCACATCTCATTGTAAATACTTGCCCGCAAGTTTCCCACTCTACCGATAACGATAAACCATAAACCATGTGAAGTGCGCTATTACGCAGCGCTGATGCGTGGACTCCCTTCATCGTAAATATTCACCTGCAAGTTTAACTCTTATTGATATCGCTAACCCGTATAATTTGTGATGTGTGCTATTGCACAGGGCTGACATGTGGCTCTTCCCTCACCGCATCGCAACCAATTTACCACACCATGCAAACTCTTAACGGTATCCTCTAAGATTTGTGATGTGTGCTCTTGCGCAGTGCTGACACGTGTCTCTTCCTTCATAGCATCGCATACAATTTACCATACAGTGCGAGCTCTTAACGGTATCCTCTAAGATTTGCGATGTGCGCTCGTGCGCAGTGCTGACACGTGGCTCCTTCAATTTGCATTGGAACCAACGTAAGTTACCATGTGACGCATTAACACTAATCTCTTAAAAGTTGTGATTTGCGAAATATCTCCTGGTGCGATTCGATCTCCGCCGTTCATCTCTCGCCTTCACTTCTGCGACTCTTCTTCATCTCTTCTACCCGCTCTGATCTTTTCCGTTAATTCATAATACTTTGATTCTGCGATTTGATCTTTGCCGTCCGATCGCCTCCCTTGGGATTATTCTAAGAGTTCTCTGCCTTAGTTGATTTTCGTTCTTTCAACTATCGCAGTTCCTTTGCATCTCTGCTATCCTTCTTGATCTTTAGTCAGTTTCTAAATGATTTGATCTCTCCCGAGCTTGTTCTTTTATTCATTATTCACTCAGACTTGGTATTCTTACGCTTGTTGCACACCTTTGCTTCCTTTGCTACCTCTACTGCCTTCGCTACCTCTACTGCCTTTGTTGCCTCTACTTCTTTGCTGCTTCCGCGAATCTCTCCTGATCTTGTTCTTCTGGTTATTCATATAACCATTACATCATCTCGAGCTTTCATTTTTTGCCTTTGCTGCCTCTACTGCCTCTGCTTATTTGCTTCTTTTCTGCCTCTGCTACCTCTGCTTCTTTGCTACCTCTGCCTCTGATTCTTTGTGCATTGTTTCCTGATCTGCTCCTTTGTCTCATTGTTGGTTTTGGTGCTTCTCCTTTGTGCTTCTTTGCCACCAATGACAACATTTCCAACAGAATGTCCCAATAGTAAAGTTGATCTATTTTGTTTATTTATGGACTTTAGAAAAGCCTTTGACACTGTTCCCCTTGTCACTCTAAAGATCATTGCTAAGGAACAACCCAATAGTAAATTTGATCTATTTTGTTGCTTTGCGGACTTTAGAAAAGCCTTTGAAACTATTCCTCGGGATAAGCTTTGGAAAATATTTGATGAGATAATGATTCCTCCCGAGCCGAAGATGGTTGTGATTCGCCTCTACGAGACTGTTGTCTCCAGCTTAAAACCTACGAATGGTGGTCTAAAGATATTAAATGCAATATCGGTGCTAAGAAAGGGTGTCCCCTTTCCCCTACCCATTTTGATATTTACATCGATAAGCTAGAGGAGTGTTTATAAATCACAGGGTGTAAAGGAAGAGGAGTGTTTAGAAATCACAGGGTGCAAAGGAACCGAGTTTTTTTGTATTATCGTTACTCTTTTCCTTTGTGTTGACTGCTATCATTGTTCTTGATAGAAGCCATGTGTAACACCCGTAGGTAAAAGTAGATATTAAATTTACTTTTAACACATAGACATGGTAAATTATGGTTAGTGTAGAAAACTTAGTAGGAAATTTTAATGTTTAAATTTTAATTTTTTTTATATAAAAGAAAATTTATGACAAGGCTTGGAATTTAGGGGAAAATCTTGGAATTCAGGGGAAAAGACCCTAGAGGAAAATTTTCAGTTTCTAGATAGCTGAGACAATTACATCTTCCTTCCCTAAGAGATAAAACATCTCAGTAGGGACAAGAAGCCAAGGAAGATAGGGGAAGAAGAGTTGGAGGCATCTTGTAGGAAAGAGAAGAGAAGTTGGTACCTTGAGCAGGATGCTGTCAAGGTTGGGGCAGGACACTGACAACTATGGTTTTCTTGAGCTAGATCGAGGGCCAACGGAACCCTTAAGAACAAAATTATGACTGCAAGTTTCAGACTGGACAAGAGTGGTATGGATATCCTAGAGCTGTCTATAAATTGTTTTGGAAATGGAATGGATGTAATTGCCAATATTGATGCAGGGGCATTAGACACTAGCCAGCAATGTAGGAAGTTTTGTCCACATGTTGTGGCTAGGAGGGTTCAAAACATTTGAATTTTAATAGCTAAGTGTCAATACCTCAGCTGACTGTATCATTTAGATTAGTTAGATTTGTAGAAGTCGAATAGTTCAGTTCGATCCATCTGTCACATTTCATTTAGTTGAAAAATTGTAATTAGGCTTTTGGTTTTCTAAAACGGTCCTCGCAGAGGAACCGAAGAGTCACACTATAATGTATATAAATTGAATCCTCGGATGTATATGAGGGAGCAGAGAGGAGGAAGAGAAGAGATTTCTGCAATAAAATCTGTATGTTTACAATTGCTTCCAGTTATATGATTTCAGTGCACATTTGCCGTAGAACTGTCTCAAATCTTAATTGTGAAGAAATTGTTTAATTGTGAGGTGATTGAACCCTATATATATATATATATATATATATATATATATATATATATATAATTACTGAGTCGAGCCATTGTATCGACTCCGCATCCCTCTGTCTGTTGTTTCTCTTTAATTTATTCGAACAAACCCTGTTGAATTAATACTACCCGCATGCGAGGTCTGTGTAGAGAAATCGTGGTCGTTGAATCCTGTTTAATGTTGGTGAAATTCCCGTATAAAGAGAATTATATTTGTTTTGCTACTAATTGAATTTCCTCACTGGGACTAAACCTTGAGTTAACAAACGGAGAATATACGAAGGAGAACACAAAACCGACGCGAACCTTGGTTAATCACTGTAAAAAAACCACGAGTGGATTTGCAAGGCGGATTGCCCATATTGCACCGCTTTTGGGTGAATAGGCGGTATTTTCTGAACACGAGCGATTCCATAGACCTGTTGACGCGTGGCGAAGTGGAACCCCGGAAAACCACCGTTTAAACCGCGCCATCGCACGTTATAGTTCGTACCAGGATGCCGAGCGATATTGCCGAGAGCCGTTGATCTGGGAGAGGGCCATCAGACGGTGGTCGCTTGCTGTGGATGCGTGAACGATAAACAAGGTGCGCGAACGATAAGTGAGGTACGGTGCATGCGTTTGATTGGTCAATTGATCGTAGAGGTGGGGTCCAAAGCTAAAGGGGTATTATAATTTATTTGTTTAAAAAGCGTGGAGTATTAAAATAAAGTGTGAAGGGTTAAACTTTGGTTATAAAGGTTCGGAGGTAAATACATATGCCGGGAGATATAATTAAACATTCGAAGTTGTGATTATATTTATTTGTCAATTTCTTTGAAATTGATAAATAAATTAAAAGAAGGTTAAGGAGAACACATGGAGGCGAACCAAGTTTCTGAAGGGAGAATGCGGACAGTGCCACGAAGACGGTTGACCATCTCTCCGTGGGGCTGAATTTCAGTTTTTTTGCGTCAAATATCAACAATAGTTGAGTGGAGAGGTCTTACCTGGATAGAAATCTCAATAGTAGTTGGGTGGAGAGGTCTTACCCGGATAGAAATCTCAGTAGTTGGGTTCAATAATTGGGTGGAGAGGTCTTACCTAGATAGAATTCCTTGGCAACTTGTAACAAATAAGTATCATTTTCATGATAGAATTCCCTGACAATTTGTAACAAATAAGTATGATTTTCCTAATTTCGGAATAGAAAGTTCTTGTAGAAATGTAGAAATGTAACATTTTCCTAATTTCAGAATAGAAAGATTCTTGTAGAAATGTATAAATTGTACCAAGACAATAATTATTTGAAAATATTTGACGAAGGTTTTCTCTGAGAATAAACAACACAAAAATGAGTATAGGATATCAAAGTAGGTACATGGTAATTTAGTTGTTTAAAGGAAAAGGTAATATGCACTAAGATTTTCTCTACCTACGCAAAAAAGTTTCCTGTAAATTATTGTTAAGAAATATTGAAAATGGGCCCTAACTTTAGACAAAAAGATCAGTTTAGGATTCCATGCAAAGCATACTAGAGAAAATTACCGAAGGATGAACGACAGAACCTAGTGGAATGTCAGGTTCCGTCTATCCTTGGTGGCATCACTAATAAAAAAACAACTACAGTTACATAACACAATAACAGTAACTGGACCATGAGAAGTAAACACAATCCTAGTAAGGTTCTCTTAAAGAAAACAAAACAAAGGTTTATGCTATTATTCATTATTTATCAGGAGAAGAAAATGATATTAGTCATTATATATCGGAACAAGAAAATGAAAATTGAATATAACCAAACCATCGTTACCAGAAAAGACAATAAAAATATAGTGATGCTAACATGGCATTCAAATGCATATATTTAGTAACCAGACTTGGAATACAGAAAAGGAAATCATAGTTAAGTAAACAAAAAACATAATGGAAAATTATATCCTAAAGGTTAGGGTGTAATGATACTGAATATCAAGCATAAATACATAAACAAACGTGTGAAGGATCTCTTGAAAGCATTTTTTTTACGTGTTATGATTAACCCATTGCAATTTCATGTAGAGGTGTAACTGTATAAAAATCTATGACCTCTTAACTCCATATCCAGGGTTGCATAGACTTTAACTGTGCTGGTAGTACCGAGCACTATTCACGCTTTCGTTAAACGAAGAATAGATCATAAAAGCACCAAATAACTAGAAAATTACAGGCATGAATCCAATTTATACACATTCAAATGTCATTCATTTGCATTAACCATTATAATTTTTTGGAGGAACATCTTCCATGATTACAATTGTGAATACCAAGGTTAGAATTGAGATTACATACTAAGGAATCTTAGTTTAAGGTGCATGCGGGTTAAACCCGTAAGTGTCAATTATCGATTTGATTATTGTTAAAAATTCTCCTACTTAGCAGGATGGATATGTTTGGCATTTAGGAGAGCAAACACATGTTTGGACAATTTAAGTATCACACATGTATTAAATTATATTTTGTGACTGTGGGATATACAATGGAGGGGATTTATACCCATGAGGAAAATATGGGTAACTAAATCACAATTGAAACATTAAATCCCTTATTGTATACAATGGTGAAATATCTGGTAGGAATATTAAATCAACATAAAAGGGTTAGATCTATCTGCGTGATGATCACATGTTTCCAGTTGTAACTCTCTTTTGTTAAAAAAGAAGAGAATTATGTTTTGATGCATAATTTATAAAGTTACTAATCATAAGGATGATTTAAATTAAAACCTAGAATGTGGATTGTTGAAGAAACAACAAGAACAAATAAGTAAATATACTATCAGAAAAATAGTACTTACAGTAATAAGTACAATGCATGTTTAATTTTTTTTTTTTTTAAGGGAAGCTGGAGTTTGCGCACATAATAAGTACTTATAAGAATTAGGAAAAGAATGGAAAGGTTTGAAAATCTTGTAATACCTATGAAAATTTTTGGGGTATTGGAATACCCTAGGAATTTATCTTGACATAGTGATAGTTGTTGTCACAACATAGAATGAGGATTGAAAATATCGAAAAATGAAAAATGCAGGTATAAATATGAATTAGTTGGAGTAGCCTTGGATATTTTTTGAAGATAAATGGCCTTGTTTTTGTAATACACCCAACTGAGTATTAGAAAATGATGTTCCAAGTATTAAAAAAAATACTTAAGTGTCAATAATATAACTCAAGTACAATGAGTTCAACACGATGATGATAATTGGTTGATACATATTTCCTGACAGTGAAAGAAAATTGATAGAAGTATTGAACTTCTCCTTCTAAGCACTCTTCATAAACAAATCATGTAGCATAAAGGATTTCAAAATTCAAGTAATTGAGAGTGGAAATAGAGTTCCCAGATGAAATATTGGTTGTTAAGAGCTATAAAACTATAATTAAATTGGGATAAGCCATCATAAAAACGTGTCTTGGAAATGGTGAAGTAATTAGCGTGCATGACAATTATAAGTCAGAAGTAACATGGTAAAAATATATGGATTACAGTAGAAACTAAATAGGCACAGAGACATATTAGAAAAAATCAATTTTACAACAATTTAGCAAGAGAGTTGAGGGAAAGATGGGAATAAATTCCAAGGATGTAGTATTTTCTGGGAAAGAGGATGTAACAACCCTTAAAGGAAATCTTAATGGTTTGACACCGAATGGATGTAAGGGGAATAGTAAATATGGTGCGAGTCGTAAAATTGTAAATCAAAGCATGGAACAATTTGCTATTGAGTTTATTTTATAACTGCCTCACAATTTGGAAGATTAAGTATGATTAAATTCAATATGACAAGAAAATTTGATTAATTGATATGATTGTCGATGTAATAAGATGAACATAAGTGGATGAAAGTGAGATTCCTTGTGAAATCTAGTAAGACTGTTACAAATAGTATCTATAATAAGATAAAATTACATAAACACAAATTGCAAAATAAAATAAAAATTATATATAAAAAACACTTGGTAAATATTATAAATGGGAAAAGACATCCTGAGAAAACATATATATGTGTAATACAAATGCCAATGAAGGTGTGTTCATACCCTAAGGGAGTTGTTGTCATAACATTACCAAAGGATGGATAATGGGCATAGAGTAAGGTGAGAAGAATAGGTGAATAGTTGAGAAAGGTATAAAAAGATTTGCTAGCAGCTATGCTTGTTGTTGTATAATGTGTAATACAAATTGCCACTAGTCATTGGTAACCTATAAGTACTTTAAATAATTTCAAATGACTCCATAGACACCATATGCTTATGGAATCAATATGAAAAGATAACCACACTAACATAGTGTGTTTAGGAAACTGATTGGCACTAGGATGCAAGGAAATGGAAAACCCTATAGCTAGGTTATACTTTGACAACTAGGGAGAAGCACATATAACTTCCAGGCACCATGACCAGTAAGTTGTAAAATAGTGAGAGATGCAAACCTGAATTAAAAAAGACACACACACACACACATAACTCATAAGGTGAGGCATGTTAGAAATAAATGGAAGTAAGATTTGGTAATGAAATTTCTGAAATCTTTAAGCATGATTGTGTCCTTGAGTTGTCAAGAAGGATTATTTAAATATTACCTTGTAATTCTAGCTTCAATGGTCTATCAAATAAGAACCAAAAGGAAAAGGATACGAAAAAAAAGAAAAAAAAAACCAATGAAATTTAAGAACTTGATTATGTGTGAAATTATCAGCAGTTAGGAATTGTGGACATAATAAGTCCATTTGCACAAAGGACAAGATAATATTTATCATAAATGGTACCTTTGGTTGTATTTGGAAACAATTTTCGTGTAACCCACATTACTAATCTATAACTTACAGTGACAAGTGGCCAACAATTAAAATTACTGTAAAGTTGACCCTTGGATAGTGCTACATAAAAATTGCAAGGCGGCCCAAGGAGGGCATAACTAGTGGCCTTCATAATTATGGAATATATATATATATATATATATAACTCTATTCATGTATACCTAATGAGAATATAACATTGAAATTAAAATGAAGGTATAATGCTACTATATAGTTCCAAATGCACTAATTGCAACTTCTCATAAAAGACAAGGACAATAAATAAATTTTGAACACATTATTAATGCTAAAGCAATTTGTATGGACAAAATTGGTATGTATATGGTCTGAAAAATTATAGTGGAACAATGTGGTGGAGTCTTGGTCAAATGGCATGGCCATTGGGTAAGAATTGACCTAAGATATTTTTTATTATTATTATTATTATGATGATGAGTTACCGTGATGCAGCTAGCCCTTATGGAATGCAGGATAGTGACCGTTGTTGGTTGTGAGGCACGATAACAATGATCATCTTCGTTGAGTATATGAATAATCGTGATAGTGTTGTGTGTGTGTGTATATATATATATATATATATATATATATATATATATATATATATATATATATATATATATATATATATATATATATATATATATATTCTTAAATGATGATTGTCTAAAAACTAATGATCATAAGGATTGTGAATGTAGGTCAACGAGACAAGTGATCCTTGTCGAACCTCTGCACATTCTTAATCATAGGAAAGATTATGTTATATAAATTAGCATTCACCCAAAATATTTTAGCCAAAAGAGGCTACCTGGGAAGATGACAATAAAGATTTTATGCGCAAGGCATATTCCAACTATTTTGAAGGTTCAATAAACACTGAGGACGGTGTTTCGCTCAAGGGGGGGAAGATGTAACACCCCTAGGTAAACGTAGATATTAAATTTAATTTTACCACAAAGACATGGTAAATTATGGTTAGTATAGAAAACTTAGTAGGAAAATTTAATGTTTAAAGTTTATTTGTTTTTATATATAAAATAAAAGTTATGAAAAGTCTTGGAATTCAGGGGAAAAGACCCTAGAGGAAAATTTTCAGTTTCCAGAAAGTTGAGACAGTTAATTCCTCCTTCCCTAAGAGATAAAAAATCTTAGTAGGGACAAGAAGCCAGGGAAGGTAGGGGAAGAAGAGCTGAAGGCATATTGTAGGAAAGAGAAGAGAAGTTGGTACCTTGAACAAGACGTTGTCAAGGTTGGGGTAGGACGCTGCCAAATATGGTGTTCTTGAGTTGGACCGAGGAACAGTTGAAACCTTAAGAAAAAAATTATGAGTCTGCAAGTTTTAGACTATACAGGAGTGGTATGGATTTATGAGAGTTGTCTATAAACTGTTCTGGAAATGGAAAAGGCTTTGGGGGAGAATTGGACATAATTTCCAATCTCAGTGGTTGGGTGGAGAGGTATTTACCCAGATAGAATTCCCTGACAACTTGTAATAGATAAGTATCATTTTCCTAATTTTAGAATATCAAGTTCTTTTAGAAATGTAGAAATGTATCATTTTCCTAATTTCATAATAGAAATATTCCTGTAGATGTATAAATTGTACTAAGATAATGATTATTTGAAAATATTTGACGAAGGTTTTCTCTAAGAATAAACAACACAAAAATGAGTATAGGATTTCAAAGCAGGTACATGGTAATTTAGTTATTTAAAGGAAAAGGTAATATGTAATAATATTTTCTCTATCTAAGTATAAAAGTTTCCTGTAAATTATTGTTAAGAAATATGAAAAATGGGCCCTAAGTTTTAGACAACAAGATCAGTTTGGGATTCGATGCAAAGCATACTGGAGAAAATTTTTGAAGGACAAATGACATAACCTAGTGGAATGTCAGGTTCCACTTGTCCTCGGTGGCATCATTAATAAAAAAACAACTACAGTTACATAACACAATAGCGATAACTGGACCATGAGAAGTAAACAAAATCCTAGTAAGGTTCTCTTAAAGAAAAGAAAAAAAATATTTCTGCTATTAGTCATTATTTATCGAAACAAGAAAATGATATTAGTCATTATATATTGTCACAGGAAAATGAAAATTGAATATAACCAAACCCTCGTTACTCGAAAAGACAATAAAAATATAGTGATGATAACATGGTGTTCAAATGCATACATTTAGTAACTAGATTTTGAATAAAGAAAAGGAAATCATAGAAAGTAAACAACAAACACAATGGAAAATTATATCCTAAAGGTCAGGGTGTAATGATACTAAATATCAAGCATAAATACATAAATGAAACACATGAAGGATATCTTCAAAGCAATTTTTTTACATGTTATGATTAACCCATTGCGACTTAATGTACAGGTGTAACTGTATAAAACATTATTACCTCTTAACCCCATATCTAGGGGTTGATTAGAGTTTAACTGTGCTGATAGTATTAAGCTGTTACACAGTAATTTGTCACCGTCCCTGCAATCCCCGTCCTGCACATTGGAGGGCTCATTTCGTGACCTGTGAGCAGTGACATGGCTTGAAACCACTTTCATGACATCCATCTGAACAAGAGCTTTCATTGCCCTGAAGACATCTCCTTGTGAAAAACCCTAAAAACACCCCTTTTTGCATTGGCGCGGGCAGCCAGTTCATCACCCGCGCCAATGGGGAAAATCCTGCAAAGAGGTCGCGCCAATTGGCGCTCTGTCCCAGAGTCGCACTCGCGCCAGCCAATTTAAGGAGTGTTTTTAAAAAAATAAATGGCAGAAGTTTCATCCTAACTGATCCAGGAACTGATATCTATCTTGAGTTAGGAGGTTTGGCTACGGATTTCCATAGAGAGGAAGTGGTTTGCCACCTCTCATGGAAGCTTCCTTGATGATAGGGCCAATCCCATGATTATATGGATCTCAACTCCTCTTCCTCCATCTATAAAAGCTTGCCCATCTCCATTGCAAGATAGTCTTCAAGTTCCCAAATTTCCAAGAGCCTTATGCTGCAAGAGCCTCCATAATTCCCTTAAGGCCAATTTCAAGCAAGGAGACTATCGTCAAGATCCGAAGAGAGAGGTTTGTCCCATCCTGTTGAAGCCTAGAAAATCTCTGCTTCAAACATTGGGGAAAACCACCCGGTCGGGACCTTAGGACAGCTCCTTATCCGTTTGGTATGGTGGCTCCGAGTGGATTGAAAGGACCAGTTTCCTTATAACTAATGGGTTGGTGATGGGTTGATTTGGATGAGTGAAAATGGGACTAAATGACTGAAATGAAACTATATAATTTAATCTAAATACTGATAAAGAAATTCTAAAATTAACCCGGGTATCATATGTGAATACAACTTAAAATTATTCCAATTGAATAATAACCATAAAAATGTATTATCGTTTAATTGAAATGTGCAGAAACAAATAAAGATAACTCTGTTTAAGAAAT
Organism: Pinus albicaulis; assembly: GCA_034641835.2. Lineage (NCBI taxonomy): Eukaryota > Viridiplantae > Streptophyta > Pinopsida > Pinales > Pinaceae > Pinus > Pinus albicaulis. The sequence goes on along the minus strand of CM076575.1, from coordinate 265,223,500 downwards.
TAAACAGAGTTATATTAGCATATTGTATTCATCATTGTATATCATCTACATACACTTATGAAAGATAACATTTCAATTCTACTCAAAAATGATATATAAATAAACGTTGTGAAAACCAAATATATATAAATGATAGAAAATTTTAAAGCGAATATCATATGACAAAAGAAATCAACAGTGAATAGATAAAAATACCTTATCCATCTTGAAAACTTTCAAATGAAATCTGATACTCTAATCCAGTAATTTCGATGCAAAATCAAATCCAAGGTACAAAAATGCAACACTTTAAAGATAATTCCGCATAAAATCACCAGATGTGATCCTTTATAAAATATAAGAGGTAGTGGAGTACAGAAATGTAATCTCCAAGTCAAAAATATTACAACTCAGGACCCCTTCTCCAATGCATGAGAGGGGTTTAAATATGACATTACATGAAAACAGAATCCTACTACTACTGCTACAATCTATCAACTAAAAATAAAAATGCTATCTTTTGGGGAACTGATTCATTGCTTTTGCTTCTCGTTCAATGTAACCAAGTTGCAAATTTTCAGCATGTCCTGGACCTCCGATGGATGACTCATCTTGGAATGTAACTGTCCAGCGTATGTGGCATCAGAGAATTCTAGAATCAAACAATCAACAGCATTTGATAGGAATTTAATAGCTACTTGTTGATTGTGTGGCTTAATTAGATAAGTCCACATATTGTCCCAAGATATGGTTTGAAGCTTGTTGATTTGTTGACTTTTATTCATTATTTCTTCTTTCCATCTGCAATCAGTTTCTTTAACTTTAGGCAAACTGCCTGGAACACAATCTGAAATGAGATTAATTGCATACAAGCTGTCATTGACAAATTGCGTTATATTACCCATCATGCTTCTAGCTCTTGATATAGCTCTCTCGGCTTTCATTAACTGATGTTCCCACTCTGTAAATAGGATATCTTTATGTCTTTCTTCTATCTTAGGAAGATTAGCTTCTCTTCCTTTTGCTGTATCTTGCCAAGTAAGAAATTCAGAAATCTTTTCATCAGCTTCATCAATTTCTTGCCTGAGAGTAATCATGTCCTGGATCAAGGATGATGTGATATCACAAAATGGTTCTGCTTGTGTTAATTTTGTACAAAATTCATTTAACTGCTGAGACAATAGTTTATTGACTTCAAGAGCCTCGGATTTGAATTCACTCAATTTAGGGAAATCCTTAAACTTATCTAAAGCTGCTTGAAATTCTTTTTCTTGCACAATCTTCGTATTCTTCTCATTTTTCAACAAAATTTGCAGTTTGGAAATTTCTTGATTCAACTGTTGCTGTTTGCTTAAAGCCTGTTCATCAAATTTCTTCTTTTCTGTGGCAAGCTGTTCTTCTAGCTCTTTAGATCTGAGCTCTTGATCTTGTAATTGCTGTTCCAATTGAGCAATCTTCTGCTGATTTTCATTAGCTTGTTCTTCAAGTAAAGCTATATGGAGATCTTTTTGGGTCATTAACTGAGAAACCTCTGCAGCCTTATCTATTGTCGCAGCACTGTATGCTCCTGCATATTGGGATAACTTAGTGAGATCCTCAGATGGATTCACTTCAACATTCTTATAAACAATACTCATGAATTCTTCCCGTGAAGCAAAAATTGTGTCCTGATCCATCTTCCTTCTTTTTCTCTGTTTTTTAACAAAAGCCTTATGTTTAGGGCTGTAGAATACATCCAGAGGAGGGATCTCCTCAATTTTCAACACAATTTGTCCTGTAGGATGTTCAGGAATGATTTCAACATCCTGATCTTCTGGATTTTTCTCTGCAGGATTATCCTGCAATCCTAATTGATGAGCAAATTGATTATATTGTTTCAACAATTGTGAGGAAACATTAAGATCAACAGCGTCTACTATTTTCTCAGTAGTTTTGTTTCCTCCAAGTTGTGTATCCGATTTCTCTGTATTTGTTTCCTGCTCGATGGTTTTTCTGTCTGATCCTCCTTTTTTATTATGCACATTAGTATCAGTACTTGTGCATTCTTTCTCTGTTTGAGCTGTGGACTGCTGATCAGTATTTACATCGGATTTGCCATCAGTATTCCCTTTCTGAACATCAGGTTTGCCATCAGTGCTCACCTTTTCAGTATGTACAGTGGGCTGGTTAGTAGCCGATTGTGTAGTGACTTTATTGGTAGATGTTTCTCCTGCTGTTTTACCAGATGTATCCTCTGTTTCTGACCCTTGTATAGGAACTCTCAATTGGTCTAGAGGAACTTTCAATAATCTTTGACTTCTGAATAGCATAAATTTATTCATTTCTTCTTTCTGGAATTTGGACTTGGCCAAATTATAAACTTGAGAAAAGTCATTTAATGAAACAAACAAATCATCAAATTCATCCGGTTCATGCTCGAACCGAGCAATCGAAACTGAAGAAGTAACATTAAAAGCTATCTTTTGTGGATCATACTATCTCCCCGGGATTGTTGCCAATTTAAAACCCTTTATTTTGGCGACTTATTTTTCTGCATGCTTGAAATCATTCAAAGTAAAATGTCCACAATTGAATGGAAACGATGGCCACATTCTTTTCTTGCTATTGCTCAGAGATCTGGACATTCCTTCAACTGTCAATTGATAGGAGATTTCCTGGGCTAGAAGTTTATCTGGAACAAAAAGAGGGAGAACATGGGGTTCCACAATACTCCCGAAAATCCCGACATATGTGAATTTTTCTTCTCCAAACCAATCTCCTATTGAGGATAAGTCAGCTTTAGCTTTGTTGGAGAATCTAGGGGGAAAGCGATTAAAAATGGTTTGAAAGACTGGAATAAGGAAACCATGACATATTCTATACACATGATCTTTGAAATGAACTTTCCAAAGGAGTTTATGATATATATGAATCGGAGTGGGATCTTTGGCAGTCCATTTCCATCCTAACAAGGGAAACTCAGAATTAAAACAAAGAGCGTCTAGAACATAAGCACAGAAGAAAAAGGGAGTGGTATTTCCAGCGATTTTATCTTGTCTGTATTCGAGAATCCTATTAGCTATCCTATCAGAAAGAATAACAACCCAGTCCATAATTTCGGAATTGACAACAGCTAGGATTAAAGGAACCATTTGTATAGAAAACCTAGCAGAATTGTTATTGCCAAATAATCTACACATCATAGCAGCGGCATAGCAGTATGGGGGTGAAAGAGAATCTACTGAATACATACCGGATGATTCATTTTTGTGCTTTTCAGGATTTTTCCTCCAATCTTTGATAGGTTCAGATTGAACTTTATTACTGTCAGCAAACTCTTTGACAAATTCTTTATTATAGACCTTCTGCGTATTAGGGAGATGATACATTGCTTTGAGGTCTTCTGCTTTGAATGATCCAAAAGATGTTCCAGAAGCCGAAATAAACATTCTGTCCTTAATTTCTACACTATCGATGACCCATCAAATCACATCATAATAAGGAATGATGTTTGCTCTGGCTGCAATTCGATGTAGGAATGAATTCACAAGTGTTCTTTCAGTAATTTCAGAGTCGGAATCTGAGGTATCTTCATCTGGAACTGATACCTTTGCTATTGTGACTTTAGGGTTTTCACTCTCCAATAGATTATAAACTCCTTCCCATGTCATTCTGCCGAGCCCTTGACATGATGTATCTGTAACTAACTTCAACTTTACTGGTTTTTCCTTCGAGACTGTAGGACTCTCAACAAACTTAGCGGCAACAAGAGTCTTCATTCTCCTTGTTCTCTTTGAAATTTCTGTGTCTGATATTGTTTCCCTCGGTCTGTGAATGAAAGGATTTGGCGTTATTTGATTCTGCAAAGCAATAAGCTCTCAGTCGTGATAAACAAGCAATTGAAAAGAACGATTATAAAAATTATGGGTTCATGATTCATTATTTATTGAATCCGTGTAACACTTAAATATTTTGTTTGGGTCACACTCACGTATTCAAAACAGAATCGTAAACCAATAATCATTTGATTTGTTATTGAATGCTGAACGTACAATTGGAGATTTGGCGCTTGTGAAATATTATAAAATTACCTTTTTTGAATTCCTCCAATGTGATGAATGTAATGTATTAAATGTCAATCGCATCGGAAGTATTCAAAATGGTACATAGATATCACAATACAGATTTCTCCGATTGTCGATTGCGATTGCAAACGTCTCCGATTTCCGATTACATGGTGGTATATCGCATCGGAGAGTTTCAATCGAAAAGAATTATCAATGGTTTTCTCCGATTTCCGATTGCGATATGGTGGGGTCTACCATATAGAGATTCTTCTTATTTAAGTGAATCAAACGTTTATTTCCTTTTGAAAAGTGTTTTATAATAAAGCGCGTCGCAATCAGAGAATTTTCAATTGACCAAAAAGAATTTATTAAAAGTGCTCCGATCACGCGATTGCGATTAATCGCATCGCATCGGAGATATGTGAATGAATAACTTAAATCTTTTGCGATTGGACTAATCGCATCGGAGATTTTGAATATGTATGTAAAGCTTCTCTCAAAGATTTTTCCGATTTCCGATTTCCGATTACTGTTCATGGGACTTTTGCAATTGATTTATTTTCTATAATAAAGTCTTTTATATTTGATCGGATCGGAAGTTTTTTGAATGTTGTATTTGTTTGTACACCCTTGGTAATAAAGATATGCAATGAGTCTTTTTAAAACAATGAATCTTTATTTCTAAGTCTTTTATTCCTATATTAAAAGAAGAAAAAAGGGACCCTATTTCTAAATGAATTTTATTCTAAAATTTTGGAAAAAGGGAGGGTTGTTGTACAGTACAACACATCCTTGACAGGCTTTTCGAGACGTGTTCTGCTGGCGACCCCCCGAAGGAGAATTCAACGTCAGAACTATGGTTGTAATTTTCCTTTGATTGATTATTAATGAACGACTATTGGTTATGGTTCCACTCTTGTTGTTATTTACGATGATGAGTTATGTCCTTTCTAACTAACATATAGTTGCATCTACTAGATTTTACGCTTGCGTTTGTTTTGTTTCTCGCATATGCAGGTGTCCCATCACGGAGATCGTGGGGATCGTGATCTGCCAGAACTGAGGAACGGGAGCGCCACCTCTTCTACAACGACTGCGTTGGATTCCAGGTAAGCCTTCATCGATAGTTGGTTTTTTTGCAATTAGGAACCTGCACTATAGCGTGATTGATTGTTGCTAGACCCGGTCTGGGCTAGTAGGGATCGCCCCTGTCCGTAAAGGGGATTTACCTCCACAACAAATTGGCGACTCCGCTGGGGATTCATTGGCTTGTTGTCGTTCGTTTTATAAGCTATAGAAGGAGCCTGAAGTTGTCCAGATAGCCTTCGAAACACTTTTGCTCTGCAATTGCGAAGTAGATCAACGCTGCTTCAGTCAATCTCCGGTTTAGTTTGTAAACTGAACCCTTGGAGCATTGTCTTGTCTTTTCGGTCGATTCTTGATCCTCCTTGCTTAATCAGCTCTTCTGGGATGGTTCTTTCTGTGAATTTGGGTCTTTGATAGCTTGATCGTCACTGGTCTGCTTGTTGGATTGCTTTTTTTATTTTTGACTGGGAAACTTGATTGGCGCGCTTTTCAGCGCCCATTGGCGCAGGTTGGTTGTGTATTACCCGCGCCATGGCGCTAGTTTTAGCCTCACAGTCGCGCCAATCCTGTGAGGTGCTAGGGTTTTCTCAGTTCTGAGATTTCTGAGCTTGATCTGTGTCTGTCTCGATTTGAGCCTAGATCACATGGTTCATTTGAGTCTTGGAGATTCTGCTTGAAGTGGTGAGTCTGGTCTTGGTTGGGAGGAATTATTTGTTTTTTCATTTTCAGGCGTTGGCGCTTGTTTTCAGTTAGCAACCCGCGCCAATTGGCCATTGGCGCTAGTTGTTAGGTGCAAGTCGCGCCAGTTGGCACTAGTTGTCAATGTACAAGTCGAGCCAATTTCAGGGTGTATGAAAATTGAGATTTTTTCCCTAAATCCTTCACCAGTGTGTCTTTCCCTTCCGGTCTTTTCACCGTATGAGCATAGTTTACATTTCTCATTGTTTGAAATGTCTTCTTTCCATGATTGTTTGATGTAAAAGGGAATGAATGTCTTGTTTTGATCTCTTGCTTTGGAAGTCCTCTTTGTGTTTGACCTTATATGTCTTGTCGCCTTTTGAGGGATTTCGTTACAAAGTGTTTGAAACAACGATTGCATTCTTAGTGTTTGTTTACATCTCTTTTGCATTCATCCTTCATTAAGGAGATTTGCGTTCTTTTAGTTTTCGTCTCATAGTTTGCTTTTCGTTAAAATGCATTAGATCACATTGCATTGAAAAGTATTTTTCGAGGTCCATCATTGAACTTAGATTACATTGTTTAATGATTGAAAACTAAAAATCGCTTTGAGTGCATTCTATTTTGTTGAAAGCATGCATTAAGTAGATTCTCATTTCATCGAAAAATGCATTGAGTGCATTCTTATTATTTGAAAAGGAAAAAGGAAATTGTGCATAGATTACAATTGCATAGTTTTTGAAAAAGAGGATTTTGCATAGATCACATTGCATTGTTTGCATCGTTGAATGTTTGAAATTACTTTTGGATAGTGAAAGTCATCTAGTTTGGAAAAGATTTCGTTTGCAGTGTTTTTTTATGTCGCATCATTATTTGAAGCTCTTCCCTTAACTAGATAGCATTCATCGAATTGAAAATTTTTCTTTTCTCATCTAGCTGCATATAGGAGATTGTCATATGACATGCGGCAGGGCCTTGAAAATGAAACATAATTGAAGATAAACGTTAAAATTTATTCAATTTACACTAAGGCAGCATTGAAACATTAACGAACATTTAGAGGTCTAGGTTAGAGACGTGTTCTGGCGTCGTTAAACCTAGTAGCTGTCGTTCGCCTCTTGGCTTTAGACAGCACTAGTACAGACTTGTGCTCCCGGTACCGTCGCGTATATAAAGGGAGACCCCACTAGGTTTCTATCCTTTATCCATAGGAAGCTGAGTCTGCTGCCCTATACCCGTGATACACCGGACACAACATTCGGGGAGATTTCCTGCACGTACGTTAAGTCCTTGGTTGATTTCTCTTTCATTTTGAAACCAAGGTGTATATTGCAGTTCACGGTTATTTGGTACACCCTTTGCCTAGCATTCTTGAGTAGTAATTTCGATCTTTTATGACTCTTTAAATTTGAAAAGGTCATCAAGCGCTTGTCCTTTCACGCTTGTTTCAAATCTGAAAGCGATAGAGTCACCTTTTTCTTGTTTCTCGACTCTTAAAAGATGAAACGGTAGAGTTTTGTTTTAATGTTTTAAAAATTAACTGCCCACGAAATATTTCTGGTTGAAGTTAGTTTCCTTAGGGTGTTGTTCTGAAGATTGTTTCTAATGGAAAATTTTCCGGAGTTCACCAACCAAGGAATCCCCTCCAATGGGAATCCTGGTCCTTTTCCTCCTTTTGGAAATGTTGGTGCTCCTTATATGGCAACGTTGTCCCTTCCTGGGTTAATTGTTGGGTTGCCTGTTTGGTTGTTTTCAACCTCTGTGGTCTCGAATGTCTCGGCTATGGTTCAATCAGTTCCTCTGCCTGAACAACATCATGTTGATTCCAAGGTGGACCTCTCCCCTTCTTCGCCTATTTATGCGTCCTCCTCTTCTACTTCGCTTGGTGAAAGTCTGGATTCGAGTAACCGAGTGGCTAAGAAGAAGAAGAAGAAGACAAAGAAGAAGAAGTCCGATAAAGGAGAGGCTAGCTCTGTGGCTATTGCGCCTAAGAAGCCTTCTCTTGATAAACCTTCCAACCCTCCCCGGAAAGTCAAGTTCCCTTGCATGTTGTGCACGGGAGACCATTTCTTCGAGACTGCCCTGGCATTCCCAAGGTGCTTGAAGAATGGTCCAGTGGTCGTCCACCGTTGCCTTTGGCTTCTGGGAGTCAGGTTGGGGGCACGTCTTCGGCTGCTATTGGTAAGGCTCCTAAGAAGCAGGGTAAGATTACCAATCCCTGCAAGTTGTGTGAAGGGCACCATGCCATTCACCTTTGTCCGTATATGGATGAAGCCAAGCGAGTTTTGGACAACCCAACCGGTTCTACACCATGCCTTCCAGCTGGTTATAATCGGCTTTCTTTGAGTCCTCCACCAGCTGATCCTATGATTGGTCAAGAGTCATCCTTGGTCGATCCTGCTCCCTCGGAAATTCATATTCAGGAATCCATTCTCGACCAACCATTGGTCGTGGGATCGGTTGAGCTGGCTCCGTCTTCAGTGCACCAGGTCTTTTCCATTGAGAGTGGACCTCACACCCCTCAGGTTCTTCTTATTTCTTCAGATTCTTCGGACTTGGAGAAAGATTCTTCTGTCCCTACATCTCAAGAAGTTTCTCCTCTGCCTCCAGCGATAGAGGTCCCAGAGGATACTCCTCCCACCTTCGAGATGGAGGTCGTGGAGGATGCTCCTTCTTCTTCCGTAACACCAGGGGAAGACCATCTCGGTTTGATGGTAGCCCCTCCAAGTAGTTTGGTTGCTTCCTTCGATTGGAGTCGATTTGCAGGATACCGCCTTCCGTCTTATGTGCCTTTCGAGATTACAGTACAGGCTTTTGGTCTGGTCGTACCCAGCACCATTATAGACGAAGGCGCGTCTGTTAGTGTTCTATCCTCAACTACTTGGCAAGCTTTCGGTTCACCGCCGCTTGCGCCTGTTACGCAGAATCTGTTGGCATTTAACAGAAGAACGAGTCAACCGTTAGGGATCCTCCCAAGGTTACCTGTTACTTTGGGAGGTAAAACCGTCCATATGGACGTGATGGTTGTTCCAGGCCCCTTGGATTTCAATCTGCTTTTGGGGCGCGATTACACCTATGCCATGGGAGCACTTGTCTCCTCCCTTTTTCGTGTGGTCTGTTTTCCACATGAAGGACGGATTGTGACCATTGATCAGCTTTCATTCTTTGGCCCTGATGTGGCAGCTGGCCCGCCATCATCCCTTCCTATTTTTTATACACCCGTTGTATCTGCCCCACCGCAGGTCAACTATGTGGCTACCTACCCCGTGCCTGTGCTCAGTGATGATGCCGTCGTGCATCAGGTGCTGGGGGCATTGGGTCCTGACTTCCAGGATGTTTTCCTTCCATCGAGAGTGGAACTCTTGGAAGCCATGACTTCTTGTTCATTATGATGAGGTCTGTCAGAGCATAGTTCGTTTTCTTGTGTCAAGCTCCTTAAAAAATGAAACAAGCTGGTCAGAGCAGAGTTCGTTTCCTTGTGTCAAGCTCCTTAAAAAATGAAACAAGATCTTCGGAGCATGGTTCTTTTCATGTGTCAAGCTCCTTAAAAAATGAAACAAGGTTGTCAGAGCAGAGTTCCTTGTCTTGTGCCAAGCTCCTTAAACCATGAAACAAGGTGTCCTGAGGATAGTTCATTTAATGTGTCAACCTCGTTAAAACAATGAAACACTTTCCTGTTCAATTCGAGTCTTTGATAAGTTCTCGTAAAATCCCAGTCGAGTCTTTCTCTTGATCTCGTAACTTGAACCTTCACTCCATCTGTCTTTCATATGGATTGAAGCTTGGGGGGCATGCACCTCGAATTGAGTCACCATGCTGGGGGCATGCTTACCTTTTCAAGCATAGTTTGTTTCCGTTTCAAGCTTGTGTGAAAATGAAACCGGTTTCAAACATAGTTTATCTTTGTTTCAAGCTTGTGTAAAAATGAAACCAACTTCAAGTAGAGTTTCCTGATTTCAAGCTTGTGTAAAAATGAAACCATGCCCATTTTACCTCTTGTGATTGCCATTTTTATCAGCCTGTTTTTTCCAGATGAACCTTGGTTTTCTCACTCCATCGTCATTATCTGCTTGGCTGATTATATGCCTTCACTTGGTTGTTTTAACCATTCCTGAGGAACCGCTGCGATGAGTGGTCTTGTTAGCCATCCTCTTGACTTTTATCATGTTTTGAGCAGTTCCACCATTACCGGAACCAGTTGCTACCCTTTATACCACTCGTTCCTCCAGGAGGAGTCAACTTTTAGCTCTTTTCTGACTCTTGAAAATTGAAAAGATTTCCGAGTCCCTTGTCGTTTCGATCTCGTTAAAGTGGACACGAAACGACATCTACCCAGTATACGTTTACCCCTTTTTCAGGCTGGGATAGATTATTTACGAAAAAGGAATACCCTAGCCTATCGCGACTAGGAGGTTTTCTCAGACATGGTTTTCTACCTTTTCAGATCTGAGGAACTATTTACGAAAAGGGACCGTTGGAGTTTACTTTTCAGCTGTCTTTTCAAACTCTTTAAACATGAAAAGACGCTGAGTTCTTCCTTTGTCAGACTCGTTAAACTCTGATGACATCGGATTCAGTCGTAATGACGTTATTCGAGTCTCTCCTTCCTAGGGCTCGTTAAATGTACTAGGATGGATTCGTCCGAAGGACGGATTTATATGACAAGCATATGGTATCCTCTTCAAGCTTGTGTAAAAATAAAGAGGTACTCACCGAAATGGTGGGGAAAATGGAACTAGAATAATTGTCGTGTCGGCAGTATGTCGCTCTTGAACATGGCACTTGTCTGCATTCGTGTTGGGTTGGGGACATCTCATCTCTTTTTTCACTTGCCTCCGTGGGTTTGGGTAATCCCTTTTGACCTCTCATCTGCTCTTTGACCTCTGATCTTTTGATGTCAAATACTGCCAAGTCCACTGTCGTGTCGTTCATATGTTCAAGAGAAGTTGACCTCTGCAAATATCAACCTCCCTCTGATTCTCATCTGATCGTGATTCACAAAAACATTATGTTTCTCTGTCTCGTGTCGATGATGTGGGAAACACTATGGCCCACCTTCGATCAAGGTCACTTCCTGTCGATTCCAGTTCATTATTCGGGAAGCTGATCTAGAGACTCCCTTCTGGTGCCTTGGAGCCTGCATGCCTCAATGGCAGGTTCTTCGCATTCGACGCGAGGTTTTCATTATTGGCCTCTGATCGAGTGATTCTACGGATGTTCGACGCCAGCTCATTGATTCACATACCGTAGATTGTACCTATAGTACCTTGAGGGCCATTGTCATTATTGGTGGTACCTCTCGCGTCTGTTAACAACTTTCATCATTGGCTGGTAATCAGACGATGTTCTTGCATGTTCGACTTTAGCTCATTTATTCGCATGCTTGAACTTGTACTTTGTTCGGGTCGAGATGGAGCGTAAGACCCTGGATTGTGTCTGTTGTAATCCAGGCTGCGATTTTGTGGATTATTATGATTGGTCACGTGACTCACTTACTGGATGGCTGCGACCATACCTGAGTCTATTTATCGATCCTCACTGGATGGCTGCGTCCATGCCTCGGATCTAGATTATTACATACTCTGTTATGAATGGCTGCGCCCATACCATGTATATATCATGTATTTGAGATATCAGTTGTACTTCTCTACGCAGGCTTTCCGACGACGGTGTTTTCAGTTGGACACGTTCTCGTAAATCATTTCACCCCTCTCTCTCTCTCGGGCCTCATGCTTAGGGAGCATCTGTTACACAGTAATTTGTCACCATCCCTGCAATCCCCGTCCCGCACATTGGAGGGCTCATTTCGTGACCTATGAGCAGTGACATGGCTTGAAACCACTTTCATGACATCCCTCTGAACAAGAGCTTTCATTTCCCTGAAGACATCTCCTTGTGAAAAACCCTATAAACACCCCTTTTTGCATTGGCGCGGGCAGCCAGTTCATCACCCGCGCCAATGGGGAAAATCCTGCAAAGAGGTCGTGCCAATTGGCGCTCTGTCCCAGATTCGCACTTGCGCCAGCCAATTTAAGGAGTGTTTAAAAAAAAATAAATGGCGGAAGTTTCGTCCTAACTGATCCAGGAACTGATATCTATCTTGAGTTAGGAGGTTTGGCTACGGATTTCCATAGAGAGGAAGTGGTTTGCCACCTCTCATGGAAGCTTCCTTGATGATAGGGCCAATCCCATGATTATATGGATCTCAACTCCTCTTCCTCCATCTATAAAAGCTTGCCCATCTCCATTGCAAGCTAGTCTTCAAGTTCCCAAATTTCCAAGAGCCTTATGCTGCAAGAGCCTCCATAATTCCCTTAAGGCCAATTTCAAGCAAGGAGACTATCGTCAAGATCCGAAGAGAGAGGTTTGTCCCATCCTTGACAGGCTTTTCGAGATGTGTTCTGTTGGTGACCCCCCGAAGGAGAATTCAACGTCAGAACTATGGTTGTAATTTTCCTTTGATTGATTATTAATGAACGACTATTGGTTATGGTTCCACTCTTGTTGTTATTTACGATGATGAGTTATGTCCTTTTTGACTGACATATAGTTGCATCTACTGGATTTTACGCTTGTGTTTGTTTTGTTTCTCGCATATGCAGGTGTCCCATCACAGAGATCGTGGGGATCATGATCTGCCAGAACTAAGGAACGGGAGCGCCACCTCTTCTACAACGACTGCGTTGGATTCCAGGTAAGCCTTCATCGATAGTTGTTTTTTTTGCAATTAGGAACCTGCACTATAGTGTGATTGATTGTTGCTAGACCCGGTCTGGGATAGTAGGGATCGCCTCTGTCCGCAGAGGGGATTTACCTCCACAACACAAGAAATGTTCACACTTTCATTAAATGAAGAATAGGTCATAAAAGCACCAAATAACTAGAAAATTATAGGCATGAAGCCAAGTAATACACATTCAAATTTCAGTCGTGCATTAACCACTAGAATTTTGTGGAGGATAATCTTCCATGATTACAACTCTGAATAACAAGGTTAAAATTGATATTAAATACTAAGGAATATTTGTTTAAGGTGCATGAGGGTTAAACCTTTAATTGATATCAAACAAGGGTGTAAAGCCCCAATTATAACTCTGGAACTTGTGAAGTTGAAAAGAACCTAGTAGAGAATGAGAGTTGAGTTAATAATAGAATAATCAACTGACATTTGTGTCTGAAGGAAGAAATACCCGCAAGCCCAATTGATAAAGGGGGAACTAACCCTCACATGCCATATCAAGTTCAGGACGAGTTAAAATTTGAGTCCAAAATCAAAGGAAAGAAAATATGAAGATAGAGGAAGGACCAATTACCTCAAGAAATGGATATCCATCACCTGTAGTGGATGCTCTGAAACCTGAAGAGGAGAAATATATAACCAAAATACGGGTTAAGATTTAATCAAAAGCTAAATTATTCAAGAGAGATTAATGAATCATCATTTTCGTTATAAAAAGAGGTGCAAAACGGTGGAATCAAGAGGATGTGGACTTTGCATAACCCTGAAGGGTCTCCAATCTGTGCAAGCATCACCCAAGTTATCTATTAGTAAATTTTAATAAATATTCCAAGCATAACCAGGTGCCATGGGAAATACATTGATCATGAACTATCATACCTTATAGAGTCAGAAGTGTTTCTCGTGGAAGAACCTAGGTCATCGTAGAGCCCTATCTATCGCAGAGGGAATGAGAATGCAGAGGCGAGGTAGGGTTGGGGTTATTTACCCTTAAACCAACTCCCAAATAGGTGGACCGTCAGATTTGATGTTCAATAATCTGACAATGGAAAAAAATTCAAATGTTATGCATTGATGTGACATGGGTTGCCTTGTACCATCTTTGTGTCGGATGGTTAGTTTTGAGGAAACTCGATGTTCATGTCGGTCTTCCCGCCAAGAGTCAGGCTTTAAAATTTACGCTCGTATGCACGTTTTTCCTGGAGCAGTCTACTATTAGAGGAAATGGAGCTCCTGTTCGATGACTCCCTCCGATGATGGGACAACTCTGGCACCAACCAGCGCCCTGTTGGCATCGAGGTTCCGCTTTGGTTGGTGGGCCCTACTCTGCTACACTGCTCTCCGGGAGCTGCCTCTGCCTCAGCCTCCCCTCCGCTCCACATTTAAAATTTAAATATGTTTCGCGCTCGTTCGATTTTCCACTGAAAAATGCAATTATGTAATTGTAATAATTTTCTTCCTTCTTGGATTGGGATTTTGACCAGCATTGAACACATGGGTATTGAAATTTAGGCTACTAACAAAAAATATGGAGGAAATCACCACTCTATGCAACATTGATGCCTGCATGATTTCCTATGGCCATTTACATGACAGTAAACCTGATCTCACCATATTTTGCAATTCCCCTTCCAGAAGCAGTCCTCTGGTTAAGAGGCTCAATACCCCTGGAATCCAAGAGCCGGAGAAGGGAGAAGAGGATTTTCCCTCATGGGATGCTTCTCTTGATAGTTACAACGAGAAACAACTACAACAACTACTAAATTATTTGGAAACCAAAAGTGGTAAAGTAGATCATAAAATCAAATTTTTGGAATAGGGCAATGCAGGTATAATATCTATGACCAAAGACAATTTTCTAGCTGGTTTTTTAGTGGATATTTAAGTTTAAGTTTGTTAAATTTTATTAGGTTCTACATATTAATATTCTTCTTTTTTTCTTTCTATTCTAGTTGGTGAATCTTCTACTATAAAACTCAATGGTTATGGGCCTTCAAACATGAAGTATCAAGATAAACAACAACGGATGATTACAAATACCATAACGAATGATTCAAATATTGTTAATGCTCATCCATCTCGCCCCTCAGATTTCAAGGATCCAATGACTACAAGTGACATGGCTGCAAATATATCTTTAACAGACCAAATTTCAAATATAAATGCACAAGCTTCTAGGACTTCATCTTTAACCTATGAAGAAATACAATTATTGATAGTTGTAGGGATCGTAGTTGATGACTACCCAAGGTCAGTATAAATTATACAACATGCATGTATATCTTGGATTCAATCCGATCTAACAATGTACTAAAGTTAAATATTGAATCGCTTCTACAAATATTTTGTGGAATTAAAAACATAATCGCCAATCACATGAAGTAAAGAAGAATTAAATCAAACACAACACAGATAATTTCCCGGGGAAAGCTTGCTACTCAAATCCCCACTATCTTCTATTGTATATTCAACATGGATCATGACACAATTACATCCAAAACTCTTCTCACAAGAGCCCTCCAGTACTCAGCGAATTGTCTCACACTGTCACACATAAAACTGACCAATACTTAGCGAATTCACTGCCTCCAGACAACCTGCCTTGCTTGCGCAATCCCTAAAAGATAGAAATTTTTGCCTTCCTTGACTGCACAAGTATCATGAGCACTCCAATGGGTGTTTGGTTGCATGGGTTCAACCCAATAATCCTACAATTGATAGTCAACTTCCCTTTCACCTAGATCTCAACTGGTTCTCCACTAGATCTGACATGCATGTAGCTAATAATAGTAAATCCTCAGTTGCATGTGAGATCACGGATTGTGAATTAATTAATATTTAATTCACTTGATCTCTCACTAGTGTATCTAATAGTTACAACTATTACAACTGAGTTTAAATCACTTGACTGAGTTAAATTGATTATAGCCTGCATTAACTAATGCATCACTGCACTTCGAACTCTGTTACAACTAGAATTACTCTGCATGCCTCGCCAACTACCTCTAACTCAAAATCCACTAGCTAACTGAGTTTATCACTCTCAGTTAATTATTACAAGTTATTTTTGAGACTAGATTACATTTTATTGTCCATCTTAATTAAGGGATAACTAAAATAGACATGCACCAAAAATAGAACTGTTGGCCCCACCCTATTGCAAGTGCTTAATGCACTAGGCGTGGGTGCTGAAATTTTCTTGTTGATTCTCAACACTCCCTCTCAACAAGAAAGGGATTATCCTTCACCCCGATCCTATCTCTATGATATTCGAATTTTTTCTTGGTGAGCGCCTTCGTCAAAATATGTACATCCTGATCTTCCGTGGGAATATACTGAAGCAACATTATTCTTCTTTGCACAAAATATCTAAGATGATGGTACTAGATATCTATGTGATTGGACCTATCATGAAACACAAGATTAATCGAGAGCTTAATGCAACTCTGATTATCACAACGAATCGTTGTCGGATCCATCTAAGAACCAAACAAACCAACTAAGATTCTCATACAAATAGCCTCACATGCAGCTTAACTTGCTGCCATGTATTCTACTTCTGCTGAACTGAGTGCCACAGGTCGTTGTTTGCTACTATACCAGGAAACTATTGTTGATCCTATGTTGAAGATCCCTCTTGATGTGCTCTTTTTTTCTGATGAACTACCCGCCCAATCTGCATCTATGAAGCCTTGAAGCTTCACTCCCTCTATCCGTCTATACCATAGATCATAATCTGATGCGCCCCTCAGGTATCTCAAGACATGCTTCCCTGCCTTCCAAAAGAGATTGGTAGACTTAATCATAGCTTGAATCAACTAGTTAACTGCGTAGAAAATGTCTGGTCTGGTGTTCACTAGATACATCAGTGAACCAACTAACTTCCCATAGACAGTAGCATCCACTACCTCTCCAAAAGTATCATCCTCTTTCCTCCAATTTCCTGGAAGAGGAGTATCCATGGATTTGCAACTATCCATGTGAAACTTACCAAGTATATCCTTTGCATACTTTCCTTGAGACACAAGAAGTTCACCATCTCACTGCCATATTTCCAATCCAAGAAAATAATGAAGGAGTCCCATGTCCTTCATTTCAAACTCCCTTGCAAGATCCTCCTTGCATGAGTGTATCAGCTGCTCATCACCCGTCAAAAATAGATCATCAACATAAATAAAAATAATCGATAGCTTACCCTCAACCACAACCTGGTACAGGTTTTCATCTACTTCACTTTTGGTGAAGCCTAGTTTGGTGAAATAGCTGTCTATCCAAGTGTATCAAGCACATGGTATGCTTCAGCCCATACAATGCTCTTTTGAGTTGGCACACATGCGACTCACTTTTGAAGATCTTGAAACATTCAAGCTTCTCTATGTACACCTCTTCCTCAATGATCCCATTGAGAAACATAGTTTTTACATCCATATGATGAATGCGCCAACCCATCTGTGCTGAAAGTGCATGGATGGATCTCATGGAAGAGTACCTTGCAATAGGTGAAAAAGTCTCATCATAATCTATCCCCTCGATCTGTGAGAATCCCTGGGCCACAAATCTGGCCTTGTATTTCTCCACACTCCCATCAATAGCTTGCTTTACCTTGTAGATCCATCTCGATCCAACCACTGATTTGTCGACCGGTCTTGGGACAATCTCCCATGCACTGTTCTTGACAATGGAGTCATACTCCTCCACCATTGCATCAACCCAAGTTGGTTGCTACATTGCTTCCTGAAAGGAAGATGGTTCAGTGACAATACATTTGCTCATAAGATCCATGTATCCAGTAAATCAGTCAGGATATTGTCCCTGTCTGCGCTATGAAGTAGGGGCTCCTACATTCTCTGCAACATCAAGTCTCAATCCATCAGCTTCCATGGTTCGCCTTCTGCCATTTCTGATGGATGGCTCTGCATGAGTGTTTTCCTCCACTCCATGAACCTCCTCATGTGGTTTCTCCACATCTTGAGGCTCATCCTTGGGAACCGATAGTTCCTCCTCTGCATGCAATTCCATCTCCCTCTCAAGGGACAACCGCATGGCTTTCTCCTCATCAAATGTTATATCCCGTCACACAACAATCATTCTGTTGTTTGGAAAATACACTCGATAATTATGGGGTGTTTCAGTGTACCCCACAAAAATCCCGATCTCAGCTGTTAGTTCGAGCTTCTTCCTGGCGTCCTTGGTCACATGCACATAAACAGATGAGCCAAAAATCTTAAAGTGTGAAACATCAGGTTTCTTACCAATGAAATTCTCTTCAAGTGTACTCATGCTAAGTATCCTATGAGGACAACGGTTATGCTCAAATACCACACTGTTGCATGCTTCTGCCCATAGATGCATTGGTAGGCCTTGATCATGCAACATCACTCTTGTTGCACCCACGATTATTCTTTTCTTTCTTTCTGTGACCCCATTATGCTATTGGTTATGAGGTGCTATCAGTTCTTTTCAAATTCTTCTTTGCTGCAGAAGTTCTTGAATTCATTAGAGATTTATTCTCCACCATTATCTCTCCTAAGAGCCTTCACTTGATTCCCCGACTCTTTCTCCACCAGTGCCTTAAACTCAAGAAAGTTAGAGAATGTATGATATTTCTTTTGCATGAAGAAGATGCAACACTTACGAGAAAATTCATCAAAAAATATTATATAGTACTTACGTTTTGCTATTGAAGCAACATCGAATGGTCCACACACGTCTGTGTGAAATCTCTCAAGGATACCTGAAGCTTGGTTCTCCTTATCATGAAAGGTGGCCTTTACATATTTTCCCATAGTACATCCCTTGCATGTGTCTAACTGCACAAGTGTACCCCTGGGAAGACCAGTAGAAATATGTTGCATGACTTTCAAGGCTCCATGGTGAAGATGGACCAATCTTCTATGTCATAATTCACCCTCATCCTACCTCACCACTTGATCCACCTTGCCCATAATTACTGCGCAACCATCTACCTCCAACTTGTAGATATTATTAACTCTAATCACTATCCTCTTGGCTTGTCCTGTTGTTTTGTTTCGCAGGAAAGCTTTTCCTTCAATAAAAACAACATCATAGCCTCTATCCTAACATTGCGATTGAGACTAAATTTTTCTTCAAACCTGGTACATGCATTGCATCTTTTAATTGAAAGGGTTTACCTGACTGCCTTTGGAAGGTAATGGTACCAATCTCGGTAGCACTTTACCGCCCGTCATTGCCCATTTCAATATGCATATGGAGATCCTTCTCCACCAAGTCACTGAAAAGTTCCTTGTCTCCCGTCATGTGAAAGGAAGTGCCACTATCCAAATACCACACAGATCCAAATGCACTTGACACCATGCATGTGATCAATGAGAATTCAAGCTCAAATTGCAAGGCTAAAGCCTCACCAGCTGCAGATCCTCCAGCCTTATTATTCTTCTTCATTTGTGGATAATTAGTAGAAAATTCCCATGCTCGTGACAGTGAAAACACTTCACCCTGGACATGTCCTGCTTCTTGCCATTCTTAGACTTGGATTTGGAATGGAATTTCTTCCCCTTCCCCTTCTTCGCCTTGGCAGCCAAAGCACAATATTCTTCATCTTCATTCTTAGATGAAGATCCATCTCTGGTGTTCTGTCTGAACTCCTCCTGCACCAAATCCGACCACAGTCGTTCCAAATCTGGAAAATTTTCCCTTCCATTGACAATGTCTTGATAATTGTGCCAACTTTTGGGAAGTCCTAGGAGAGCCAAGCTCACCAAATCATCATCAATGAGAGCTATACCAACGCTCCCCAGTTCATCTCGACATTGGAAAAACTTTGTTAGATATTTTGGTATGGAGTCACCCTTCTCCATCTTGATCTTCCTGAGTTTATCTTTGAGTGCCAATTTACTATGGTCGCTGCTGATCTAGAATAGATCCGCCAAAGCCTTCCACATTGCATATGGTGTGGATTTCCCATGGAGGCTTGAGACAATGTGTTCTTGTTCTCCCTCCAATAGGATCCTCCTCACCTTTTCCACTTTCTTTTTCCATGCATCAATATTTGCAACATCTGTCACAGCGGGTTTAGGAACATCATTGTTAATGAATTCCTTCAAGCCATTGTCTTCGAGTACTGCCTCTATCCTGTCCTTCCAAGAAATATAGTTTGAGCTGCCCTCAAGTGTATACTCCAACATCAAGCCATTGAAAGCCATTTAGATCTCGAATCAGCTGTAGCACCAAGAAAGTCTTTCTGCAAATTCGAATTCTATTCAGTCACAAACTCAGCTCCTCCTTCAGATCTGCCCTCAAGTGTATACTCCAACATCAAGCCATTGAAAGCCATTTAGATCTCGAATCAGCTGTAGCACCAAGAAAGTCTTTCTGCAAATTCGAATTCTATTCAGTCACAAACTCAGCTCCTCCTTCACAATTGTGATTTCCTATGCTCTGATACCATGAAGAAATTATAAAACATGCATGTATATATTGGATTCAATCCGATCTAGCAATGTAATAAAGTTAAATAGTGAATCGCTTCTACAAATATTTTCGGAATTAAAAACACAATCGCTAATCACACGAAGTAAAGAAGAATCAAATCAAGCACAACACAGATAATTTCCTGGGGAAAGCTTGCTGCTCAAAACCCCACTATCTTCTATTGTATGTTCAACAAGGATCATGAAACAATTACATAAAAAACTCTTCTCATAAGATCCCTCCAGTAATCAGATAATTGTCTCACACTATCACACATAAAACTGACCAATACTTAGCCAATTTACTGCCTCGAGACAACCTGCCTTGCTTGCGCAATCCCTAAGAGATAGGAATTTTGGTCTTCCTTGACTCTGCAAGTATCATGGGAACTCCAATGGGTGTTTGGTTGCATGGGTGCAACCCAATAATGCTACAACTTATAGTCAACTTCCCTTTCACCTAGATCTCAACTGGGTCTCCATTGGATCTAACATGCATGCAGCTAATAATAGTAAATCCTCGATTGCATGTGAGATCACTGATTGTGAATTAATTAATATTTAATTCACTTGATCTCTCACTAGTGTTTCTAAAAGTTACAACTAGCACAAATTAGTTTAACTCACTTGACTGAGTTAAACTGATTACAACCTGCATTAACTAATGCACCACTGCACTTCGAACTCTGTTACAACTAGAATTACTATGCATGCCTCACCAACTACCTCTATCTCGAAATCCACTAGATAACTGAGTTTATCACTCTCAGTTAAATATTACAAGTTATTTTTGAGACTAGATTACATTTTATTGTCCATATTAATTAATGGATAAATAAAATATACATGCACCAAAAATAGCATTGTGGGCCCCACCCTAGTGTAGGTGCTTAATGCACTAGGCGTGGGTGCCGAAATTTTCTTGTTGAATTTCAACAGTGTCTTCCAGATGAAAATAATGGTAACTAACCTTGAACTTATTTTGATACATCAGATGAAAATAATGGTAACTAACCTTGAACTTATTTTGATACATAACAACATCATAGTGAAGTGGGCTTTCATCCTGTGCATCATGGTTTTTTTTTTTATAATGGTTTAAACTCAAAGAATGAGACATGGGGGTTGCCATTCCTGGATTTGTTATTTGTAGCTACAAGATCATAATATATATGTGTTGATTTATGATTCACACTCATCATAAAAGTAATCTAGTCGGTCTCGATCTATTTTTATCACCGCTAACAATTTAGTAGCTTTCACATTCCCTTCAGTACTAACACTGTTTGATGAACCTGTCTGGTAAGTAGATCCATTTGGTTTTGGGGTTACTTCTCTTCTGTGGAAACATCAGTCCAAGGCAGTACATTTTTTTAGTGCTAACATTGTTTGATGGTTGTGTCTGTGTATCCTTTCAAATTTTTGATATCTTCAGGTATGAAAAGGATGAGGACTTGTATAGTTTCGGTGGATAATCATTTAAATTATTTTGTTATCTTCTGAAATGAAAAGGATTATTATATTTGTAGGCCTTAAAGATTTTTCCCGGGTATATTTATCAACAAAGACAAATTGAATATAAATACCTTTTCGACATAGATGACTTCAAAAACAAAGTACGAGCATAACTCTCTGTTACAATGGGCATTTTAGTTTCAGAGACACAAATGGCTTCCAAATCAAAGTATTGGAAAAACCCCTCTGTGAAAAATGGAAATTTATACTTTCAGCAGAGATGATAATAAGAATACAAAGTCTCATGCATTTTACCAACCCTTGGACTAAATTCACAATTCATGTCGAGGAACACTTAAACTTTCACTAAATACACATTTCTTGTCTATGAATACTTTAAACACATTCATTGAAGGCAGAATCAAATCAAAGAATGTAATTTTACAAGTCATATAATGCCAAACCTACCAATGTAGACATGATTTTGCATTTCTAAGTTTGACCCACTGGTTAAAATGGAAACAGTTCTAAACTTGCAATATCATGTACACAAAAATGGAGAGTCCTATAGCATTAATTTTTCTAGCAAAAGAGCCAAAAGTAATCAAATACTTCATGATCATAATGATAACATCCAGTACCATCTACTTGTTCAAATGTAATACCCCAAGTGTAAATGCATCCAATATATTATTCATGCCACTAGATTCCATGGAGATAGTAGTACTCTGAGAGAGCGAGATAAATAATATAAAATATTGAATTTAAGAATATAAATGATCCGAATGATTTTTGTTGTTGTACATATGCTCTTAGATAATCTCAGGACTGTGACCAGAAAAATTCAACTAATCACAACAATAATTAGTACTTGGAGGCTAAAAATAGCTTTCACATCAACATCTACACTCAAACTTTGTCTGCTACATAGTTCAGACAAAAGCTTTCAATAAGTCGATATCATAATTGCACAAATTTAAAATTACATAATCTTGGAAATATACAAAGACTTGCTGACCTTGTTATGCACACAAGATACCTTCGTCATTTTTTCCACAACCCTCAAAAGGCAGATGTAAATATCAAAACTGTAAATCACTAACAATCCACAGATGATTAGATTTGTTTCAATGTCATTGATCAGTTCAGCTTGCTCTTGGGGACCACTGATATGAATTTAGTGGAGAAGCATGTGCTCTTGGAAGACCAGTAGGAAGATGATTTGCGTTTCTATGATTAAAAGGAGAGTGCCCACTTTTCTATGTTGCTTTCAGTTTATAACCATTATTTATTCAAATGCATCTCTAAGTTTGAAATGTTTCAAGTTAGTTGCATTGTTTGCTTTGTTTTACTCTAAACAACAAATTATTTAGTTTTACTTGTGTATCAGGCCTTTGAAAAGATGAAATTATGTTCTTTCTGGGTTTATAGAGTCCTAGATAGTGCAATTATATGGTCAGTTGTAGCTACATACACTTAAATAATAGGAAGACATTTTAATATTTTATCATCTTAATATACGTCCCGGTAGATCCTTGCTGGGAAGGTCACAAATTAAGTCTTGAACAAATATAGACAAATAATCGGAATATTTCCTTTGGCATAACCACATATGAGTTGTTTTCTTCGTTGGTAGATAGGTAACCACATTGGAAAAAACGGAACCTGTCTTCCAGGCAAAGACTAGAGACATTTCTTGACTTTCATAATATCATCTCTAGCACAAACATTGCTGCTCTATTTGCTGTGGTCAGGCAGTATTTGGATACTGTAAATAATTGGGCTAGAAAGAGTATTGAGTGGAAGCATGTGTTCCAGGCCCATAATTAAAAGTAAAATTACTAGAGAAGCAATTATGAGAAAAATATCTAAGGCCATGGGTGATAGAACTACAGAGAGCCTTCATGAAGAGAGTGGAGGCTGAAGCTTAGAAATAATTGCTTGTAACCAAATTGAGGATAAGGACTTGCTTGTTCAAGAGCCTGTCATATAGAAAGAAGGTATGGAGAAGAGGAAAAACAACATGGGAAAGATAGAAGAATGCTATGGAATTGTATTACAAAGAAGAATCATTACAACAGTGTAAAACTCCTAAGTGCTGGCTGTAAAAAACCAATTGCAGAATTGGATTTTGAGAGATTCTACTAACTAGTGAGCTAATTTTTCACTTTTTAAAATATAGAGAAGATAAGTTATAGAAAAAGAATACAAGTTCTTCAAAATCACATCCATGCAAATTAACTGGATCTTAATCTTCTGCAATACAGAGTAATCTTATCTGAGATACTTACTTCTACATTAACTCTTACATGAGAGCCTGCAAATCACTTCTCTCTAAGATATAAATTTCAAACTCTAGTATGAATGCACAGACTTACTAAAGATATATTATTGGTAGATAAGTATGTCATTTCATGTCATCTAGGCAGGTAGGATAAGATTAGATTTTTAGTTAGTTAAAACTTGAAAGGACACAAATTAATCTCATTAGAAAGCCATCCCTTTACTAACATAATTAAGGGAAAATGTACTTTCTTACGGTAACAAGAAAAAGTGCATAATTCTGCATTGCTTGGTAACATGATTATGAAGAGAAGAAAGGAGATTGGTAGCTCTAAATACGTGTATGACCAATTCCCATTCCGATCTTATATTGGAGTCCTCGTTTTTTTTAAGAAAGAATCACTGAGGAACCCTCGATTGTTAACAAATGCTAGGCATGGTGGATCTCCATCTAGGTGTTAAAGCCTTAAAAATTCAGAAAAGACTCTCTTTGGAGATTTTCATATGGCACTTAGGACATAAGGTTAGGGATGAAGTTGGACTTGGGAAATAATATTTACATAATCTCAAGGAGAATCCTGCAAAAGGGGCCTGACAAAATTGAGCTTTCTCTTCTTAGAGGTTGGAAAATGCAGTGCCTACTCAAAGTGATTCCACTATTTCCTATATGGACATAGTATTTTGGTTTCGATTTGTAGAGGCAGGATACCCACCACTTTGTTTCAACTGGATTGAACAGAGGAATTCATATAATTTTTTTCTTGTATACTAGATAGAACAAAGGAAAAAATTTATATGCATTCCTCTGTTCATAACTTTTAGAAAAATGAAATACATGATTAACTCACCAGGTAAATGTATAGTTGCTTGCGCCCTTTCTGTTCTCAATCTCTTATTGTTACCTCTATTCTTCTTAATTATCAGTGAAAATTATATAAAATCTCTTTTTCTTGCACCTGAGACAAATTATCCAACATATTGCATTTTAGGCTTGTTATATTTTACAACAAATAGATGGATTATGTATATTTGAAACTAGATGTTATCAGATTCATTGAGTGAACAAATTATTGGTAGAACAAGAAAAATTTCCTTCTTGAACCTTTAGAGTTTGATGTCATGACTCATGAGTTTCAACTTGGATATATATTGATTCGCAGTGCGCTCTCAACATTTGCAGCAGTATTGTGAATATGCAACAATTTACAAGGCACTGTTGTACTCTACAAAACTTTTGATCTGGTCTCCTTTCTGTTTTCAATTTTTTGCTTGATGATAAAACCATCAATGTATTTATTGGTTTACTGTTAACACTTTTGTGTAGGAATCTGTTTTCAATTTTTTGATTGATGATAAAATCATCAATGTATTTATTGGTTTACTGTTAACACTTTTGCGTAGGAAGAAGAAGAGGAGAGATCGGAAAGATGGCAACACTTTATAGAAAATTATGTGAGTTCTGCCCAACTATTTACCTTAGATTCACTAACAACTGAACAACTGCAATCATTTGTTCCATCCCTTCACGATGCAGAGCCTAATGATGCTACTAAAGTTGAAGATTTTACTGGTAGTGTGTAGAGAATTTCTCCTCACAAGCTATCCAAAATATACGATGTGAAGCAGGACAGGGAAAACCATAAAACTAAAACATGGTCACAGATAAGACCATATTTGGATGCCATAAAATATAATCTGAGTTTCTGCATTAGGAAGAGGAGAATTGTTTCAGTCATTAACAAGGATGCCAACAGTGGAAGCAAAAGTCCTTCTATGGAGGAGCTCAGGTTGTTAAAAGCTGGCAATCTTGTCTCTGAAGAGGATTCAGAGAAAGAGTTCTATGATGTGGAGAGATCAGATGCAGTCCAGGATGCATCCTCAAATGATATCACAGTGGGTGATTGTGCTACAAATTATGCCACCCCTCATGGATCATATGCAGGGTCATGTGCTTGGAAAGAAGAATTGGAGAGCCTTGTTCGTGGAGGTGTCCCTATGGCTCTTAAAAAAGAGGTAACGTATGGGCACGAAAGGAAAATTTAAATTTTAAATCAAGAGCAGAGGGGAGGGGAGGCGGAGGCAACTGGTGGAGAGCGGAGAAGGGAGGGGAGTGGAGGGGGTGGTCGAGGTAGGCGGCGTGGGGGAGAGCAATATTTATCAGTCTATTGGCCCATAAATGCACCTGGAAAATAGATGCCCACGGTTGGATGGTGTATTTGCTTTAATCCAACGGTGGGCAGTTACTTTCCAGATGCATTTATGGGCCAATAGACTGATAAATATTGGTTTCCGTTAGAGGATGGCGAGACGGGAAGTCCGGGGTAGTCAGACGGCGGGAACCGGAGTTGTCCCATTGCCCGGAAAGTCTTCCATTTCGTCGAATGGGTAACAACTCCGTTTTCCCTTTTTTTAGCCATCAAATATTAGTTATTTCAAAATAAACTCGTAATCCCGGACTTATTTAAATATTTTTTAAAATTTCATATTGACAGATGCATAAAAAAATGACAAGTTTCAAATTTTTAGATAAACATATTTTTACGCCAAAGGCATTCTCTCTGCAGGATTGGGGTGACGGTTCACCCCACCCAAACCTGATGCTCTAATTCCGTCCTTCTCCTTCCAATACAAATATGAAACGTGGATAGAACCTACCCAATTCCGCTTCCATCTGCGTTCTACTTGAGAATTCCCAATTTCGCTTCCAACTGCATTATCCTCGAGAATCCCCAATTCTGATTCTAGCGAAATATGTATTAAGAAAGAAAACGCAAAGTTGTTTTCGAATTGAAGGTGAATGCTTAGAATAACTTGAAACATTTAAACATAAATTTATTGCTCTTTGAATGTTTAAGGCGCCTGTCATATGCGTAAAAAATCAGGGGTCGACGGATTTTTGGTGTCATGGAAGATGGATCCCCATATCTCTGTAAATGCCTCGACTATTAGCCCGTGATGTTGGCGAGAATTTAACTAGATAAAACACAACAAAAGTTTCTCCAAATCGCTGGCCAGAAAAATCCGCTTCTCCAGAATTCCTGAAATCATGGAAGGGATCTTGAAAAATCCCTGAAATAATGGTAGGTATCCTCTGAGATTTTCACCACAGCAACGCTTTATCCGACCTTGCCTTCCATACCAGCGGGGACGAGGCTCTCCCTTTTCTCGGATTTCCTCCGAGGGGAGAGTTTCTTGTTGGAATAATTTGGAGTGATTTTCTTCCTAGATTATGGTTTTCTTGGATTTCTTACTCTACTCTTTCCGACACGATCATATCTCTAGTGCAGGTGACCATATAAAATGGTAGAAAATGCCGATTATGATGAAAATCTGACGTTTTATAAATCACGGTCCTTATATCATCCTGCCAATAGCCACACCCTTCTGCTTTCCATGTCTTTGCATTCACCTAAAAATTATCCTATTCCTCACTGTTTAGCATAGAGATTAACATGTTATACTCCGAATTTGCATCATAATCCATCCTCTCAGGCATATCAAGACGCTGGGAAGGATTACGAATTATGTTGGGAAGGATTACGAACTGGGAGCAGTTCGTGTTGTATGTAAGTGTTGGCGACGGAGGGATTGAGTTGCATATGGCAAGAAAGAGAAAACGAGATCACTCCAAAAGAGATTAAGGTGGATGTGTCAAGGTAGCCACATATTTATGATAAAATTTGAAGTCTCACCATGGTCGAATGAGTCTTGGAGGACCACTTGTTGGGCTACTTTTGAAGTGTTCCATTTCCATTGCGCCAGGTAAATCAATAATACTATAACTTTAACTAATCTTAATACGACAAAAGACCCCACAAATAGTCAATTTGAATTTGGCCAAATTTAGGCTTTGTCTGCTAATTCGAGTATTATATTAGCAATATTCTATGTCAATTTCTCATGCCTGGACTAAATTCCTGCACAAAAGTTGTCAATCTAAATGAGATTACATAAAAACCTAACAAAAGAATGGATTGAAGATCATGAATTGTAAGTTTAGAGGATGTTTGAGTGCTTTTAGCTTAAATCAACTTACAGTGGCAAATATGAATCACTTACAAATCCCCAGTTTTGTGTGGTGAATGTTTTTCCAGCAAAGGTGAGGATACCACATTTTTTTACTACTAGGGATTCCATGTATGGACGTTAAGGTAATTTGCAGAGGAATAAGTTGCAGTGCTACCCAGCTGGCCCCGTATTAATTGATAGAACACACTCGAGCAACCTTTCTATAATGGCACGTACGATATCACTAAACAAAGCATGAGAATAGTCATATTTATTGTTTAAAAGTTTTGTGCTTCAATAATGGGTGTCTTAACTAAAGTCAACATAATTTAATGGTGGGTGTGTACCCTCGACTTCCAGTGTTACTCATGAATGACTTTCATTTTAAGTAATTTATAGCCATTTGCATGCAAATGAAATTTCTTTAGATTAGACGATAGTTAATAAATCATAACAACAATTATATAGCAAAATAATTATAGAAATAGAGTTAAATTTAATCTTACATGGTTCTTCAATTTCTAACAGAGGAAAATTTAATAACCGAATGTTTCTTAGAACATAATCTTGAAGAATCAACCTTTAGAGATCAACTTGTTTAAAAGTTAAGACTTTATGGCCAAAGATACATCTCTGGCCATCCACTTTATGCCGTATACATTTAATTAAAAATAATTAAAATCTTATTTGGTAGGGAGGTGAACTTCCTAAATCTTATATTTCTTTGGCGTACCATATATAAAAACATATATAATCATACCCAGAATATGCATACATAGTAGCTCTTTATTATCATAAATACTCTTAATGTAAATGAATCCAAGGCAGATGGAACACCATCACAAAGAAAACGAGGACAAGCTCTCCATGATGACTTCAACGATGTTCAGATTAAGATCAATAAACTAGGGTAATCAGAAAAAGAAACATGGAAAAAAATGGTGAATAATACATGGTATTTCTGGATTTTATGGTTGATTTCCACTTGCAAATAATGATTATTCAAAACACAGAAAGACAAGTCAAGCCTAGCATTTACCGTTAACTACCGTCCAACAATAGTTCACCTTTGACAGAGATATTTCCCAAATATTTGTTTTGTGCATGAGTATCGATCCCTTGCCCTCACGTTAGGGCTCAAACATTTCAAGAAATGAAGCCTAGTTCGTGGATACCGTACACTTTGGAACTGAGGCCATTGCCGCCCTTGAGGACCAGCTCCTGCACGAAATTTTCCCTGTTTAGGTTCTCTTTTGGTTTTTTCTTACATAAGTTTTTCATGAATTTCCCACACGATTTTAGTGTATTTGTCAGAAAATACTTTTGTAGGAACTTTTCCCAACACAAATTAATCTCTGAAAGAGAATTCTAACCGTTTTACAGCTTGGACTTTCTTGGACCGTCATTATCATAGGAATTCTACTATATAATTTTTGATTGATTTTTTTCATTTTGTTATATGATTTTTTGAATTGATGTGGGAAAGAAAGTTTAAATTTTATAAAATTGGATATTTATATGATTTTATCATGTTACATTTATGTTTGGATGTTTATACAATTGGATTTTTAATCTTTGACGGAAAAGTATATTTATTTGCTTGAGGGAAATGCTTTTTTCTTCAAAAATTATGCTATAGATTCCATAATATATGGTGTTTTTTTTTAAAGTATTTTCTCACATATACAAGTAATTTCTATAATAAAATATTTGTATGTGCGAAGAATATCAAATATCGAAAAATAAGAAAATTGGAGCTTAATATTCTGAATGTGTTATGTCCTGAACTCAAAGTTATTACAATTTGTAGTTTATTAATACTTATAAATTTTACTTTTGGACTCAATGTAACAAACAAACTTGATGAGATAGTTGAATATATGAGTATTTTTCAGATATGTTAGTTTGTTCTTGTTTTTCGATTTTTATATATATTTTTATTTTGACAATTATTATTTTTTGGTTAATTTATCCAAAATTTAGTTCCTTCATATGATATTGAATATATTTTTTGAACATTTACATGGTTTATTCACATTATGTTTTCTTTTAAAATTTATTTTACAAATATTGTTTTGTTTTAGTTTAAAACTTATTTCACAAATATTGTTTTTTAATTAGATTGGCATTGAATTTATTTAAATGGAAAATATGGTATGCCTATTTCAATATTTGTAAGTTAAATTTTATTGTCTTATTTAGTTGCAACAATATTTATATTCACTATTTCATATAAAAACAAATATGAATATAATTTGCAGATGTTAAAAGAAACCAGTAAAAGTAAATATTAAAAGTCATGTGAAGGAAAATTTAAAAATAAAATTGTTATAACAAATTCTTCGATGGGTAAAGGAGTCCACCACATTTAACCCCTACCAAGAGTTCATGTGCCCGCATGGGAATCCGCAAGCTGAGCGTGGGAGAACTCCAACATCGGTTTTTTTATAACCAAATTAATGCTAAGGTTCATTACATTAATCCATCCATTTTGCAACCGCAGATAATTTGATAGATAACTTGCCAAGCTATGGGACTTACGTCAACAAATGCAGTAAACTTATGGTAATAGGTAAGTTATTTTTTTTTAACAATAATTTTTTTTGGTATAGGGGATGTGACAACATCTGGGTTAATAAGTAATGGGACTTAGGGCACTAGTCTGGGTTAATAAGCTCCCCCCTTAGCTTAGGCCAGCTCTCTTGGTTATGAAGCTCTTACTAGTAATATTGTTAACTGGTTATACTCTCAGCAATAGATATTAGATATTTGTAAGCAATAGAATAGATAGTTGGAAGCTTAGGGGTGACTCTTCATACTAGAGAACAGAGTAGAGTAGATCTTAAGCAATGGCCATAAGCGTTACGAACCTCTTAGGCTAAGCGTTACAAAGCTCTTAGAATGCATATTGAAAACTTACTACCTTAAATATAATAAGCTTAGTCGTAACTGGACTGGTTATACTCTTAATTAGAGTTGAGGTTATGCTAGTTATACTTACAGACATGAATAGAGTTTAGGTCAAGCTATTACCATGAATAGACATAGAGGAGGGGACAGATTTATTACGGTCACTCTTAGGAAGCTTATTGGACACTGTTATGACTCTTAGAAATATATATTTATTAGCAGCACTGTACTGGACTGGCGAACCTAGGAAGGACCTACCCATGACCATTAACTTCTTATTGAGGAGCTCAACACTTGTCCCTCCCAACCTACCAGATAGATTGACTAGGGTTCTTCCTTTAGTCCCCATCCTTTCCAACTAATAATCTACATAATAGAAAGGAGACGTAACCAAATGTACAGGCATCTGTAATGTACATGCATTTGTTCTGGAGCGCCTGATTCCTTACTTATTCAACCTGACTGCTATGCCAGTGTAGACAGACTGCTATGCCTGGGGATAACCTTGGGTAATATACTATGCAATGGAATCCCTTTCCTTTGGGTGAGTGAGCGTTCTGCCTGCCACCAATATCCTTCGCCTTGTGGAGTTAGTGTTCATCCACGATTCTCCTTCCTTTATTTCGTAGAGTTAGCATTCATCCACGATTCTCCTTCCTTTATTTCGTAGAGTTAGCGTTCATCCACGATTCTCCTTGGACAGTAGGGCGTGCTATACTCATAAGTGCGATGGCTTTGTGGAGTGCTTATTCCTATTCCTATGCTTTATCATTTGCATGTATGAAGCGTTCTGGCCTGAACCAGAATCAAACTTGCTTTTTCTTGTACCATTGTTCCTAGGTGAGTGGTATGGGCTGCGCTCTCTCTAGGGTTATGTGGCTGGACTATATATTTTCTGGATATAGACTCTTCTTTATGTTATAGTTGGTATGTTCATTACGTAATAGCATATATATAAGGTCTATCTCGTCAAGCTCGGAAACCCTCTTACTTGTACGTTTGCGCCGCGAGTAACGGTATGGCTGGGGGATAGTCTGTACTGCGGGATAACCGTTCTTTCTATCTAAGCCCCGAAAGACCTGGACCACGCCACGTGAAGCTCTTACTCTGTCCCCCCCTAAGCTGCAGCACGCTAATATGCCTCTATGGGGGGAAGCTGTCTCGCCCGTAGTATCTGTATAAATCTGGACTGGTGGATCTGCGCAGCATTCTATGGCGAACTCTGTCCTGCTATGAAAGTAAGTGGTGTATAACTAACTGTGAGGTTCAAGTTATTGGAGTCTAAATCCTTGCGATCCTACGTGTGGAGTGGGTCCTGCATTGTTGGGCTAAAGAAAGCGTGAGATAAAGATTTGTCTGTTGAAGCCCATGTAGTCTAGAAAGCATTGGCTCGGAGTTCAGAATGTAACTTGTTGCCTGATGTGGAAGTATACCAAGGGAAAGTGTTCTATGGACACTCTGTCCATTACATAGTTTTGTATTCAAGGTTGATGCTTTAACTAGTGCACCTTTCATCCCACACACCCATAGCCCCCATCGTGACATAGTGGAACCTACCTGCTGATCGATCGAGCTTGGCGACTGAATGCTTCGACCCTTGCCCCCTGACTGATACCTTCTCTCGACCTCTCTTGCTGCTTGCCAGAGATATCTTGCTACCCGACTCTCTCTACCTGAGATCATCGATCTTGAGAACTGTACGTCTATCTCTCGATACCTGCTTGGGATATGATCTATTTATACCCGGATCTTGTTTGATACACGGATGGATCTTCTCAATTTAGAACCGGATCCCTCTCGCGAACTGGAGAAGACAATTAGCTTTACGGCGGCTCTTGCTAGAGTGGGCTTTACAAACACGGATAGATGCTGGGATAATAAAACCGAGCGGGATTGGTCGCTATTACTTACGCAATTACTGCTTGCCCCAGATCAAAATCTCCCTTACATACGAGGGGGAATATTAGTAATCTAAACTAGAGAAGGACCAGGATATTGAAACTATGCTAAGCTTAACCATCACTAATAAAGTTTACCTTTATAGTAGTCTATGTTTGCCCTTATTTCATGTAGTTAAGTAGTAAGCTCTATGAGTGCCATGATGCTATGAAAAAGAGATAACATACATGATTTGATTACGTAATTACACTCATGCAATACTACTTATAAGTAACCTATGAGATATAAAATCAAAGTAGTGAATGATTACCATTGGGATCCACATAGATAAGATCAGTAATCAAAAGGATACTGCAAACGTAACCCTTACTACAAGGTTTTTATGGTTATACTAGTAGTGCCAACTTATATCCTGTAAGCTTTAGTACAGAAGCTTAGTTGCATGTTTCAACTAGTGTACTTACATCCTCATTACGAGCTATACACTAATCATTACACAGTATCCAATACTTATGGCATTATATATAGGTATAAACACTAGTATCTAGTTATCCTTACAAGGGTGTAATAGTGTCGATTATTATGAAGATTCTGGAAAGAGCTATACACTATCATTACCATACCTTATATGTGCTCTACTTTATACAAGTGATTACACTAATGTTTACATTACGTCATTGTGTAAGATCCATATACACTGATTACAAATGTTACAAGGGTTGTACAGGTCAGCTTATACTGCAATGTAAGCAGTAACAATGGGACCTGATCTGGTTATACAATGCTTATAACTTATAAGGCATACATGTTACAAGGAGTCATAATGTTTACTATGAGGTAATCAGCTTCAAAGTATCGTATAGATATAGCTTATACTTTGACTGAGCTTCATGCTTATTACAGATAATGCTATGTTTTATCAATAGTTACAACACGTATTCATTCATATTACTAGAATACTGGAACTAAGCTATGTATTAGGGTAACCTTTGTAATGGGAATCAAACACATGGTATAAGTATTGATCAGTGTTGGAAAGTGATATGTCTAATCTCTAGTAATCACGATGGTTAAGTAAGAGTCATAACACACGTTATTACAGTAATAAATGAATACATGTAATGAACTCCATAACTCTTGTTCAGCTTAATCTAAGCTCCTTATTGGAACAGAACCTATAAGCTTGATTAGGTTATATGCCTAAGCTTTACATAAATATGATTACTCCAACTCCATGGAAATCATATTACCTCAATGATCTTACTAGTATGACCTTAAGTAGGTTACGTACTAATAGGGTATCAAAGCTTATAGTACTTGTTATCCAAGTAATCATAGCTATAAATTATGGGAGTACTACTACTAATAAAGAAGGGCATGTAGAATAGCTAGCATGTTAACATAGTGTGGTCTGAGTAGAAGGTTACTACTATACCAATATGAACATAAGGTATGAGCTTTACCCTATAGATATGATATTACTATCAGCTTAACTAATGAACAATACTGAGTATTCATAATCAAACATACCCTTTATCTAACTAACAAAGAGCTCTATTATGGATATACAGTTACCCAATGAGCACTAATGATACTTGTACCTTATGGAAGCTTAGAACACCTAATATGATAGCATTGGTTTAAACTTCCATTACTCGTACTTGTTATACTATGAGCTTGAAGATAGCTCCAGAACTATGTCCTTACTACTATGAGATCAGTATTAACCTAAGTAATCAATGTAGAATGAGCTTTCATGTTACTCTTATCAGTATTAACACCATGGCTTTAACTCTTACTATCATACAAGAGCTATGATAAATGAGCACAATATCTCTAAGAAGTAAAGAGCAAACACACTTACTGTATAGATACAACATAGAACACTAGTAACAATGAGCTTACACATAATAGAGATCCATGTCATTTACATAATAAGTGGAATCATTACACTAATTACAGGTAGTTATGAAGCTGTAATCAATACCATTAGTTACAGTGTTTACGTAATCAAGCATGCTAGGATTCATCATCAATACTTACACTACTTATTCTATTTCATCTACGTATCCTATTGAATATGTAGTGACTTATGATCCACTATTACAAGACTAGCTTATACATGGTGTTCAAAGTTGCATAGATAGTGATATACCTTTGTTTCAATAGCTTGCATCATATTACTACGAGTAACCCATTACGGACATCAACTAGCTTATATGGGATACTACTAGTTATGAAACAGCTTGCTTTTCCTCTATACATTAGCTATGGTTATCTATTACTCTTTTTTATTTCAACTAATATGGAACTGATACTAGTTACAGATTGCATGGTATTATCTCTGCCTTATTTGCTCCATACTGTGCGAAGCTTTACTATATGAGCATATCATAGATATGGGAATATAAGGAAATGAACAATGCATATATGAGGCAAATCAAAGAGATCAACAAGGATAAGAGATATGAGCTTTGTTGTGACAAGGGAGAATCTTGTTTCCATAACTATTACCATTGAATAGGATTAACTATGCATAATACTAGTATTCCTTAAAGGGTTACTATGTGAACTCTAAACATAGGTCAATACTAGTCACATTAACCATACGGAAAGGTTGTATATCCTTAGCATGTTGAGTCATAAGGGTTTGTAATACCGATCTCTTCTTTATTAGGGATAGTTATAACTAATAAGAATGTGAATCCTTATATGATATCCATGGAGTTATAAGCCTGAATATGTGTAATAGTGAGAACATAGCATATCAATATGATTACAGTATTGAACCAAGCTTTACACTAAGCTTAAGCTCCTGTATTAGTGTAATAAAATCATTGAGACTCCCAATCATCGTGGTAAATTAAGTAATGATCTTTCGAGCTAGGAGAAGTAAGTTAGAAACTGACCTTCGACAATGCATATATTATATATGTAATTATGCATTTCTTCCAGTCATGACTCGATATATGTTATATATGTAATGACTTCCTTGACCACTTCTGACCCACGAATGATAGATTGGGCCCTCTCCTTATAGTCGAGAGTTCGGCAGGCTCACCCTGATTTTTCATTTTTCTAGTTGAATTGACAGGTTTCATTGCTTAGAGCCAGTAGTTGTCATTGCCAGGAGGTCGGTCATTGTGACAACGTCAGTCGATAGCCGATCACGTAGCACAGTTGTCATAGCTGAGAGCCGAGCATAGCAAGTTGTAATTTCTAGTAGTCATATACAGTCGTAGCAGGAGCCAGTCATAGTCAATAGTCACCTTATTCCCTTTGCTCAACTCATGCTAATATAGGTTCGTTTTTTGGTTAGCACGCGTTCCGTCCGGACCAATAGGAAAAGGAGCTACGATTAATTCGCATTTTTTTCGTCTTATCAAAGTTGTTGCTGTACGACTCAGAAATGGGTTAACCCCACAAACATCAACTCCATCACCCAGTGATGGAAGATCGACATATCTCTGAGCGGGCAACCAACCTGATACCTTGATGAATTGGCGTCTTAATTCTGTATCAAGTTGATAAACCAAATTCGAGGGTAAAGACCCAAAAATAACTAAGGAAGGATGATTTGCATATTCCACCAATTTATTTTCCTTCAGAAGAGGAAAAGCGAATAATTTTGTTTTTGTTTTAGTTTCTTTTGATTCACTGATGGGGAATTCTTGTTCTGGACAACGATGTGCCATTACAGCTAACACGGTATCTTCCCCCTGAGTAAAAGCATAATCAAGTCCATTTTCTCTTGCCACTAAAATTGGTACTCCAATTTCATATTCCAATTTGGGTGCCATACCTTCCAAATCCATTTTTATTATTTCTGTAGTAAAAGTGCCTATCCATATGATGACGCTGGGATCTCTATCTTTTCTTATTCGAATACAAAGCGTTTTCAATTCCTCATAATCGTTCAAATGGGCCAAGATATCTCCTTCTTCTAATTCTGCCATTGCATAGCGGGGTTCTGCAAAAATCATAACTCCAAGTGCATTTTGCAGAAAATAACCACATGTTTTTGTGCCCACTACCAAAAAGAAATTGTCTTCAATCTTTTGATACAACCAGGATACACAGCTAATAGGACAAAAAGTATGATAATTACCTGTTTCACATTCAAAAGTTATAGTTTCATCAATTTTGGTCGACATAATAGGGAGGGGAATAATTAATGGATGAGGATAAATAAGGAAAAGAAATAATGAATAAAAAGAATAATAAAAAGAAAGAATCCGATTGACAACAAATTGTGGATAAATTGTTGATTCTAAATCCTTGTAAACCCAAGAAAATTTTCCTGAATCTTTTTTTTCTGTCCCCCACCACCAATGGGATTTAGATAAAGATCAGAGAGTAAACTGAATAATTCCCGATCTGGAATCTCTTTTGGGACAATACCTTCTGGTTGGGACAATATTTGATCTGCTATGCCTAGATAATAATTACACACATAGTTAAGGGATGGTTCAGATCCAACCATTTCAAATAAAGTTTTACCCTTTACTCTGGAAACTCGGATATCCTCAATAATAGGTAATACCTCTATTACGGGCATTGGACAGGCTTCTACATATTTATTGATAAGATCTCTTCTAGATGTACGATTTCCCACCAAGCCTGCTAATCGGAGTGGATGTGTACGAGCTTTTTACCTTATAAAGGTAGTAATACGATTAGCTGCAAATAATGCATCAAATCCATTATCTGTAATTATTACACAATAATCTGCATAGTTCAATGGAGTTGCAAAACCTCCACAGACCACATCACGTAATACATCGAATAATATAATATCATATTCGTAAAATCCATTTAATTCTTTTAACAACTTTACAATTTCTCCCACCACATATCCTCCACATCCGGCTCCTGCGGGTGGACCCCCTGCTTCCACACAATCCACCCCTCCATAACCCTTGTGAATTACATCTTCGGGCCAAATATCCTCATAATGATAATCCTTGGATTGTAAAGTATCTATAATTGTAGGTATAAGAAATCCTGTAAGAGTAAAAGTTCTATCATGTTTGGGATCACACCCAATCTGTAACACTTTTTGACCACGTCTCGCTAGAGCGACTGAGATATTACAACTAGTTGTTGATTTACCGATTCCGCCTTTCCTGTAAACTGCTATTTTCATCCGCCAATCCTCCTTTATCTAAATCTAAAAGTTATCTCTTTATTTCAAGGTTCTATATAATCGAATTATTCCTTTTTAAAGTAATAAAAAAATTGAATGGTAGTAATATTGAATGGTAGCAATAATAATAGATCCTATTGTATTTAGAGTTCAATAACTCTAGGGTGGGGTGTCCAAGAGTTGAGAAAAAAACCTTATTGAGTTTCTCAATAGTTTATACATTGATGATCATGGGGTCGATGAGGTGCGATGGTCGTATACTTTTATCCTTGTCACCAACCCTTTATATGGAGCTAATAGGGTCTTTTTCTATTTGACCTTACTTAATTGAGCACATCTAGCATATTTTTTCACTATAGCAGGATCACCAAAACTGACCCTGTCAAGTCCACCAACATAGAACTCAACAGTTACACCTACTTGTTCAACACTATACTTTGATTCTGCCCTCCTAAAAGGAACATCGACTTTCACAATTCCTTCTTTGTCCACCAGAACTACTGGAAATGTTTCGAAAAAGGTAGGCATACGACGTACAAAAAGCTCATTTCCCTCCTTATCTTTGAAGATAGGGTGTCCTAACCAACCAACAGCTAGTCCATCTCCATTGTCCATTGCACCTGCTCTGAATAACCCCCCCTTAGCTGGATTATTACCAATGTAATCATAAAAAGCGAGTTTCTCGGGAATTTTGGACCAAGCTTCTGATAGGCTCAAATTTTCGGCCGGACCGGCACGAACCCGTCGATCTATTTCTTGTTGGAAGTACCCCTGATCCCACTGGTAACGAGTGGGACCAAATAATTCGACCGGAGTAGTTGCGGAGCCATACCACATGGTCCCAGCAACAATGAAAGCTGCAAAAAACACAGCAGCAATACTGCTGGATAGGACCGTTTCAATATTCCCCATACGTAATCCTACGTATAAACGTTGGGGAGGACGAACACTGAGATGGAATAGACCTGCTAATATACCCAAAATACCCGCTGCTATATGATGAGAAGCTATTCCTCCCGGAACAAAAGGATCAAAACCTTCAGCTCCCCATGCTGGATCCACTGGTTGTATTTTTCCAGTTAGTCCATAAGGATCAGACACCCATATCCCAGGACCATACAAACCCGTTACATGAAATACTCCAAATCCGAAACAAGCTACTCCTGAGAGGAATAAATGAATTCCAAATACTTTTGGAAAATCTAAACAAAGTTTTCCCGTACGTTCATCATAGAATATTTCCAGATCCCAATATACCCAATGCCAAATAGCTGCCAAAAACATTAGGCCAGAAAACATGATATGTGCCCCGGCCACACCTTCATAACTCCAAATACCAGGATTAATTACAGTTTCTCCAGTGATGTTCCATCCACTCCATGAATCCTTTATTCCCAAACGAGTCATAAAGGGTATAACGAACATACCTTGTCTCCACATTGGATCTATATTATCCCTTCCTGGTAGTGTTATCTAGCCTGCTATTCGTGTTTCGGTTAGGGGCCCTGTATTGGTTCCCCTTTGATGAAGAAATGTAACCAACGTTTATTGGAAAAAGAAACTCCAAAAATCTGGGACCAAAAGCGGTTAGCAGTGACCATGGAATAAGTCTCTTTGGCTTGAGTCGGATTAAAGGCACATAACATATTTGCACCATCACCATCTTCAAATAAAGTATTTTCCACAGTAGCACCATGAATAGCACATAGAAGAGCAGCACCCAATACTCCGGCAACTCCCATCATGTGAAATGGATTCAAGGTCCAATTATGAAAACCTTGAAAGAAGAGGATAAAACGGAAAATAGTTGCTACACCAAAACTAGGTGTGAAAAACCAACCGGACTGGCCCAATGGATAGATAAAAAATACAGAAACAAAGACAGCAATTGGAGCAGAGAATGCAATTGCATTATAAGGTCGCAATTGTATAGATCGAGCAAGTTCAAATTGACGTAACATGAAACCTATTAGACCGAAAGCACCATGAAGAGAAACGAAGGTCCATAGACCACCTAATTGACACCAACGAGTAAAATCTCCTTGTGCTTCGGGACCCCATAATAGCAGCAAATAATGTGCTAAACTATTAGCAAGAGTAGAAACTGCGGCAGTTAGGAAATTACAACCTTCCAGATAGGAACTGGCCAATCCGTGAGTATACCATGAAGTCACAAAGGTTGTACCCATGAACCATCCACCTAAGGCAAAATAGGCACAAGGAAAGAGAAATAGACCGGACCAACCCACAAAAACGAAATGGTCTCTGCGTAGCTAGTCATCCACAGTATCAAATAAAGTTTGTTCTTCTTTAGAAGACTTTCCAAGGGTTATAGTCATAGCGATCCTCCTATTTCACTATTTCAACCATTTCCGAGCACCCTATATGATCAAAAGGTATACGATGAATTGGGGACAATTTTCATCCATCATCCTTTCAAAAACAAATTGGGTTCCGAAGATTCGTTGTTGGAACAAATATTTGAAACTGGACCGAACCGATTCAATATAGGTAAATGCATGATCGCTCGATCCCGAGTTTTCAGAGTTCTTATCTAATCCTCGAATCACCTATTTAATAAAATCGATGGAACAATTTCAGGGGAGGGAAGTGCACTTTCTGCCTTCCATTGACCAGATTCTATTCACAATATCTATTCCATTCAATATTTTTTATTCATTCTCGTCTTGAACCTTCTGCAATGCAACAAAATGAAAAGGAGTATTTCTATTCTCTCTCATACATCTCTATGTATATTCTTACTGCTACATCGTGGTCCGATACGAATGAGTCTATGGACAGGAACGAGTCGATTTTTTCATAACTCATAGAACTAAATGAAATTAAATTTCATCCCCGGTAAGGTTAGATGATGGAGTTGTACTTGATTACAGTGGGAAAATTCTCATGTTATTCCGTTGTAAAAATTTCCCAATCTGTTTCAGTTTATGATCCAAACGAGTCGCACATACACCCTAGCACATACTCCTCTACGCTGAGGACATCCTCGAAGAGGAGGAGATTTTTTTCTATTATCTATTGGCTGTCTTGGATTTCTAATAAGTTGTTGAATATTGGGCATTCTAGCTTTATTGTATGCGGAATCAACTGGTTCGGATTGATCCTAACCATACCATATCAGGTTATTATGAAATGAATAACTTTACCCCCCCCTTTTTTTTTCCTTTCCTTTTTTTTTTTTTTTGAAAAGAAACAAAGAGATCACAGTTTACAGTTCATTATAAAAATAAATTCAAAAGAGGATCTTCCGCTATAAGATCAACCTTCCGCTACGGTATCAACAATTCCATAAGCTCGGGCTTCTATTGCTGACATAAAAACATCTCTATCCAAATCCCGTTGAATGATCTCTTCGGGGTTGTCCGTTCTTTCTATATAACATTTGGTTATGTAATTGCGAAGCATCGTTATGTGTTTCGCTTCGTTATGAAACTTTGCGGCTGGTCTGTCATAACAAGAACTAGCAGGTTGGTGGATCATAACCCTAGCGTGAGGTAATGCCATACGTTTAGTAATTTCTCCCCCGATTAGGATGAAAGATCCCATTGAAGCAACTACCCCCATGCATATTGTATGTACATTTGGTACTATTACTTGCATCATATCGAAAAGACCTACCCCTGGTATTACTGATCCGCCGGGACAGTTGATAAATGAGAAAATATCTTTATTTGCATCTTCTGCACTCAAATATACCATGAGACCCATGAGTTGATTTGCAATCTCGTGATTTATATCCTGAGCCAAAAAAAGTAATCTCTCTCGATAAAGTCGGTTGTATAAGTCGACCCAAGTTGCATCTTCATCTCCAAGGGCTTGGAAACGCACTTTTGGAACACCAATGGGCATTTGTTTTAATGGAAAGAAGTGAAGCACTATACTCTAATATGGAAACGTAAAGTATATGAAGTTGTGTAACATATGAACTCTGGATGGTATTCATAGGGGAGGGTTTGAACCTATCCGGAAATAGAGCTTTAGATGGATCTTTGATCCATGTAAAAGATCCTTCTATTATTCAAGTTGATAATGTAACGAATCACACTTTTACCACTAAACTATACCCGCAACGATCTGATTGTAACCTACAGATCGATCTTTTGTCCAACCAACCCATTTCTCTTTTTTTTTTAGTCTTTTCCATATAACTTTGATCAGATAATGATAAGATCCCTTCACTATTAAAATGATTCAAATTATACAGCATGAAACATTCTGTATAATTTGAATCCAGAAAGGTTTTTCTGGGAACTGGGCCGATGGATAACAAATAGAGATTCAGAATTTTTTTGAGTTGTTAGTTGCAATAAGTAATTTATGGAGAGACTACTTCTCGATAGGCAAGTTTATTGAAAAAAGGAAACCCAGAATTCTGGTCATACTATTGACAACTTCCTGACCACTTTCATATTATAAAGATTGGATTGGTGGCCCCTATCGTCTAGTGGCCCAGGACATCTCTCTTTTAAGGAGGCAACGGGGATTCGACTTCCAATAGGGTTACCATGATCCATTCGTTAGGTATCTTTAACCTAAAGAATTTCAATTACTTTATTGTTCCTGGGTTGATGCCCGAGTGGTTAATGAGGACGGACTGTAAATCCGTTGGCAATATGCCTACGCTGGTTCAAATCCAGCTCGACCCAACCAATATCATCAATACCAATCTATTGGTATGGTTACCTTCATGCCAATCATGAATGAAAAGATAATTGGTTATTGAACCCCGACATCGATATCTGTTCATATCGTAGATGCCCAATTCCAAATGAAATGAATGGATACATTTCAAAAATGAAAGAGAAGGATAAGATATTTCATCGACCTAGCACTCGCATAATCTATACGATCTATCTAGCACCTATCATAGAATAAATATGATCCAATAGTAGGTGAACTGTATGTAGTGTATTGGGATTGTAGTTCAATTGGTTAGAGTACCGCCCTGTCAAGACGGAAGTTGCGGGTTCGAGCCCCGTCAGTCCCGATCCAATAAGTTAATAAATTAAGCTCTTAATCCCCGTAGAAGAGTGAAAAAGAAAATGAAGCTATCTAATGGATAGCTATCTAGATATTTAGTATATCTAGTATATATATCCATTAGATACCTTCACCAGATCAACAATTCAGTTTGGAACAAAGAAAGGAAACACCTACCATCAAAGCCTTAGTTTCGAGTTTGCTGCTATTCGTGTTTCTGGTACCTCACCCTACCGGGCCTCCGGGCCTCACCATTTTAGGGAAGGTGAGCAATAAATCCCTTCGGGCCTATTGTCGAGAGTTCGGCTGGCTCACCCTCACCCTCACCATATGAATAGTGAGCCCCTACCGGGCCTACCGGGCCTTCGGTCGAGTGTCTCAAGACCGTACCATTAAGAGAAAGCACTGCCCACCAGGCTAGGGAGTTGTATCAAGTGCGACGATACACCGGTCTTTATGCTCTCTAGATTGATCGAAATAATACGAGTCAATCAGGTGCCAAAAGTGATGCTGTACCCGGTCGTTCGAATCAGACTTCCATTTCGGTGCAACAAGAAGGTGCGAAGCGCTTGCTCGACAAAGGGAGGAGAGCCAGGAGTTTTCCACGGTCAGTGCAGTGAGATTCGTGGAACCAATGAGATGCCTTTACGCATGCACCTAGATACACAGGCCAGCCGCATAAACGTTCTCGTATGAGGTGAAATAACATCACTTCGATAGGCGATAGGTGCGGCACTAAATTAGGTGTGAAGAAGGTGAAATTCCTACTGTATTGGAAAGAATGCATCGGATGGATGGGATGCTCGGGCATTGAGAGGGAAGGAGGGATTTTTGGAGCGTAACGAGATGGGGGGGAAGTTGGGAGTGACTGGTGTGGGAGAGTGAGGAATACTGCGGGTAGGTAGGGGAGCCGAGGACTGACTGATTCTTGTTCTTGTTCAATTCCCTGAGCCGACCAGAGGTATGAGTTGCGAATCTCGGAGCTGCGATAGTACTACTTATATGTGCCTAATTGTTCCAGTACCAGCTTATAGGTTGCGTGTTTCAACTTGTTGATACAAAGGTAACTCAAACATATAGATGGATACGTAACAATGGCATGGTGAAATCATATTATGTAAACACAATGGTATAGATAAGCTTATAGATACGAGTAAGCTAAATCAATGGGTTTTTCTTGTATAAACATGATATCAATACTAGTGACTAAGAGCTTAGATGATAGAATAGAAGTAACTCCATGGATAAGCTATGACCACTCTCTATACATGACCAGTAAGCTGTGTGATTACGATTACAAAGCTGTAAGTTAGACTAGTAATTGATTATTTCATACTCTTCATAGTTAATAAAATCAATGGGAATCAGTGAAGATAGTGATATGTTAATAAATCATATTGAACCTTTACCCTTAACTCCATATTAGTACAATACTATCATGTTTATTATGTAAACATAGTGAGAGATGAACCTCTATACTAATAGAGCTTTTATTACCCTTATCAAAAGGTTAACGAGTGTGAATCCATTGAATAGTATAGCTTATATGATACTGATCTTAAGAACATGTTGACTACTAGTATCTTATCACAAGCCCGTGTATCACTATTGGCTAAGTATGGCTATTTCCATAAATAAGTATACCATGTAAAATAGGTGAAGCAAGAAGGTCTTTCTTATATACGAGTAGAAGCTATATCAGATAGGATTCAACCTTTATCAAGCCTATGATTGTCATTACTTCTATCCTTATTCATACTTAACTAGTGAATGGTATAGGTGTTACTAATAGTGATGGAAACAACGTAATGTGTTAAAGCAGATACATGTATGAGCTTATTGATATGGAAACACACAGGTAAACTACATGCTAGGTCATGATTGAAACCCTATTCAGACAGACTAAGTTAGCATGATTACTAGAATGATATGAGGTTACGACCTGTGATTAGCTTAACTACTTAGATAGGGTGATATCTTAGGCATAATACATGTCACTACCACCTTCTCTATTATGGAGCTTGCTTATAGGTAATGATATACCAGTAAATGAACATGAGATACAAGAGCTTAGTACATATACGATACAGGTTCATTACGGGATCACTTAGAGCACTTGTAACCATGCTCTTATATGTAAGCTCTAATCCAAATAGATATGGTATTACACTTAGTAAGCTATGAAGATCATACGGTTCAATGTAACCCATATATTTCACTCACTCTGATTATGGTTATACACTCCTTGTTATTACCAAATACACGTGTTGCTTAAGCTTA
Source organism: Pinus albicaulis (assembly GCA_034641835.2). Lineage (NCBI taxonomy): Eukaryota > Viridiplantae > Streptophyta > Pinopsida > Pinales > Pinaceae > Pinus > Pinus albicaulis. Next base: position 265,178,539 of record CM076575.1, on the reverse strand, counting down.
TTGATCAATATTTATTATGAATACTTATTAATTATAACCATTGTTATAATCACAGCTGTAATTAACAGAATCAAGTAGATCACAGTTATTGCACTAGTAATAAGCAGATACATATGTTATGAGAATACCTGTATTTTAGATAATGAGTGCCATTTGTGAGTATCCATCCTATCGCTTCCCTTTTGTTCCCATAGATATGGAACACAATTAATCTCATAATGGTACTGGACAAATTGGCAGATAGTATAACCACCAAGTAATGGCAATGATTATGTTATCCCAATCTTATCACTTATATATGTAGTAGTAAACCCATTACACTGTTATGATAAGCTCTATTATTAGAAAATCCCATGAAATCATAATCACTATGCACTTAGTATCCATATATGCCTAATTAATCCTATATGAGCACTGTGAATGTTCCTTTACCTCATCTATATGCATAGAATCGTACAGTCAATCTATGATATGGAACTCGGTCAATGGTAGAGATAGGTAGTACTAAGGCCATTAATAGGATAGAGTCACCACTATTCCATGAACATGAGCTTGTATCCTTATTGTTATATGAGATGGTGGTACTCATTCAGATCAAAGCTTAGAGAATAGGTAACACTAATGAGAAAACCCATTGTACTAGTAATATGATACAAGCTTATACTACTAATCAAAGTAATAAGCTGCAAATAATGCATCGAATTCATAATAGAATCTAATAATAATATAGAATATATATATAATAATAATAGAATCTAATTTAATAATATATTAATAAGCATTCATACAGGTGAGTGAGAAGCCGCTAGGCATTTGCGTGCGTTTTATCAAAAGTTTCCCCCCCCTTATCAGGTGTCTTGATCCATAAAGGGATTTATAACTCACCTTACATAGGGCCCCTCACCAAATAAGTCACTTAGGTGTGAAACCGCTCTCCCGACATAGGAGGGGGAGGTAATCTTTGAGCATTTTGTATTAGGGAACTTTCAAAGAAGTAAGGGTCGCGTTGGGAGTAATCGCATTGAACAAAATTGTGCACCACAGATAAGAGCTAATGAACAGACCTGCAATACCATGAAAACACATTACAATTCCTTGTGGAACAAAGAGTATTTGCTGAGATGACAATAGGGGTATCAGGTTCTCACCAAAATAACTCGAGATCCCGACCGGGAAAAATCCTAGTGAACCCAGAAAGAGGATACAAGCCCAAAAGAAATTACTTCTTTTTCGAGACCCTGTTATAGGTTCTATCCAGAGCCATTTGGATCGACGATTCATAAAAAATTGTATTCAATTCCATCCTATTGAATTTGAGGGAATAGCCAACTTTTTTATCCTTTGGTTCCCAAACTCTTATGAACTAGCTATCTATATACATAGCTAACATTTCAGTTAAGTCAGCCAAGTTTGTCTTCTTGTCCATTCTTACCATCCATTTCAAATTGGTCCTTCCTTAATTTCTAAATTTTAGAAACAACACTGGATCAGTGGAGTATAAATATCTCCTGGAATAGATATGTATACCGTACAAGCTTCTAGAGCAACCCAATTAGCTACTGCACCAGGTGCATTTCCCCAAGGATGTCCCAAAGTTCCCCCACCAAACTGTAGTACGGAATCATCCCCAAAGATCTCGGTCAGAGCAGGCATATGCCAAACGTGAATACCTCCTGAAGCTACGGGCATAACGCCTGGCATAGATACCCAATATTGAGTGAAGTAAATACCACAACTTCGATATTTTTCGATAAAATCATCACGCAGTAGATCAAAAAAGCCTAAAGTGACGTCTCGTTCCCCTTCAAGTTTACCTACTACAGTACCAGCGTGAATATGATCTCCACCGGACATATGCAATGCTTTAGCCAGTACACGGAAATGCATACCATGATTTCTTTGTCTGTCAATAATTGCATGCATCGCGCGGTGAATGTGAAGAAGTAGGCCATTGTCTCGGCAATAATGAGCCAAAGAAGTATTTGCGGTAAAACCTCCCGTCAGGTAGTCATGCATAACAATAGGAACTCCAAATTCTCTTGCAAATACTGCCCTTTTTATCATTTCTTCACATGTACCTGCAGTAGCATTCAAATAATGTCCCTTAATTTCACCCGTCTCAGCCTGAGACTTATAAATTGCTTCCGCACAAAAGACAAAACGGTTTCTCCAGCGCATGAATGGTTGGGAATTTACGTTCTCATCATCCTTGGTAAAATCGAGTCCACCACGGAGACATTCGTAAACTGCTCTACCATAGTTTTTGGCTGATAGACCCAATTTTGGTTTGATAGTACATCCCAATAAAGGACGACCATACTTGTTCAATTTATCTCTTTCAACTTGGATACCATGAGGTGGACCCTGAAAAGTTTTGGAATAAGCAGGGGGAATCCACAAATCTTCCAAACGTAGAGCCCATAGGGCCTTGAATCCAAATACATTACCTACAATGGAAGTGAATAGGTTAGTAACAGAACCTTCTTCGAAAAGGTCTAAGGGGTAAGCTACATAGGCAATAAATTGATTATCCTCTCCAGGACCGGGTTCGATGTCATAGCATCGCCCCTTGTAACGATCGAGACTAGTAAGCCCATCGGTCCAAACAGTGGTCCATGTACCAGTGGAAGATTCAACAGCTACTGCTGCACCCGCTTCCTCGGGTGGCACCCCAGGTTGAGGAGTTACTCGGAATGTTGCCAAGATATCCGTATCTTTGGTCTGATATTCAGGAGTATAATAAGTTAATCTGTAATATTTAACACCAGCTTTGAACTCGACACTAGCTTTAGTCTTTGTTTTTGGTGACATAAGTCCCTCCTTTATTAATAATGATTTCTCGCAAGGACGAGGTCTGCTCGACATGGATCGAACGTAAACAATATATTTTGATAGAAATCTACTACAAAAAGTCGTCCGTTATTGGGCAATAATATTTTCTAGATACACTCTCATTGTATAATGTTCTTTATGTATGACGCAACCCAATCTTTGCTCTTGAAGTTCTTCCTCCATGGATTGACCCGAGCGCCTTTCAGTGGTTAAACTAGTTCATGAATGAAATTAAGGAACCGAATTGACCTTTGACCATAATGATGCGAATTCTCCATATTAAAATACATATACAGATGTGCGTATGAAGAGATAATGATCAATGAGAGAAAGGTCATGAATAGGGTTCAAGTTTCATATTTCACAGATTATTTGGACATAATGTTGAAGTATTTTCGGTTTTAGTTTAGGAGAAATTGGTTCTAGTTATGGAGAAATTGGTTCTAGTTTTAGAGAAATCGAAGACTTCCTCATGAACCTTATTCATATCCATCTACCTACTTCATATTCCAAATATGGATGAATTTCAACTTTTCAATAAAGTAGGATATTACCAAGATGGTCACTTCCATTTCTTATTGACTGATCTGATCAATTCGATATGGAGCTTCTTTTTTTTTTGATGATATTGGCAAAATAATATTTCTATTATATATTCTTCATGGAAATTATTTCCATTTTTGTATGATATGAGAACCAATCCTCTTGTTCTTGGGGTTTCCGCACTTGTAGAAAAAAATGTGGGATATATTGATCAAATCATTGGCCCAGTACTGAATGTCTCTTTTTCTCTAGGTTATATGCCTAATATTTACAATTCATTGAAAGTTCAGGGTCAAGGTACAACCGGTCAGGAAATTCAGGTTACTTGTGAGGTACAAAAATTATTAGAAAATCATAAGGTTAGAGCTGTAGCTATGAGTGCTACAGATGGGTTGACGAGAGGAATGACAGTGATTGACACAGGAGCTCCTCTAAGTGTTCCAGTTGGTGGAGCTACTCTCGGACGAATTTTCAATGTTCTTGGAGAACCTGTTGATAATTTGGGTCCTGTAGATGCTCGCATAACATCTCCTATTCATAGAACTGTTCCTGCCTTTACAGAGTTGGACACAAAATTATCCATCTTTGAAACAGGCATTAAAGTAGTAGATCTTTTGGCTCCTTACCGTCGTGGGGGAAAAATCGGTTTATTTGGAGGAGCTGGAGTGGGAAAAACAATACTTATTATGGAGTTGATCAACAACATTGCTAAGGCTCATGGAGGGGTATCTGTATTTGGAGGAGTAGGAGAGCGTACCTGTGAAGGGAATGATCTTTACATGGAAATGAAAGAGTCGGGAGTAATTGATGAACAAAAAATCTCAGAATCAAAAGGGGCTCTGGTCTATGGTCAGATGAATGAACCACCAGGAGCTCGTATGAGAGTCGGTTTAACTGCTCTAACCATGGCCGAATATTTCCGAGATGTCAATGAGCAAGACGTACTATTGTTTATTGATAGCATCTTCCGTTTTGTCCAAGTGGGATCAGAGGTATCCGCCCTATTAGGCAGAATTCCTTCCGCTGTGGGTTATCAGCCAACTCTTAGTATGGAAATGGGTTCTTTGCAAGAAATAATTACCTCCACAAAAAAGGGATCCATAACCTCGATTCAAGCAGTTTATGTACCTGTTGATGACTTTACCGACCCTGCTCTTGCTACGACATTTTCACATTTAGATGCTACTACCGTACTATCGAGAGGATTAGCTGCGAAGGGTATCTATCCAGCAGTGGATCCTTTAGATTCAACATCGACTATGCTCCAACCTTGGATCGTAGGTGAAGAACATTACGAAACTGCACAAGGGGTTAAGAAAACTTTACAACGTTATAAGGAACTTCAAGACATTATAGCTATTCCTGGACTAGATGAATTATCAGAGGAAGATCATTTAATCGTGGCAAGAGCAAGAAAAATTGAACGTTTCCTATCACAACCCTTTTTCGTAGTAGAGGTATTCACAGGTTCCCCCGGCAAATATGTTGGTCTCATGGAAAAAATTAGAGGGTTTCAAATGATCCTTTCTGGAGAATTATATGGTCTTACCAAACAGTCTTTTTATTTGGTGGGTAATATTGATGAAGCTACCGTGAAGGCTATAAAATCTAACATGGAAAATTAATTTATAACATGACCCTAAATCTTTGTGTACTGTCTCCTAATCAAGTCATTTGGGCTTCAAAAGTTCAAGAAATAATTATATCTACTAATAGTGGTCACAGACTGACCATATACCCACCTTGATTCAAGGAGTGGAACACATTAGCTGTCCGCTCCAGTTGGACAAGAAGGGTTGGAGAAGGGCAATCATTCTTAGGACCAAAGAGTCGGGTGGAAAAAGGGGATAGCTCTCCGTTCTTGGTTCTCTTGTAGCTGGATAGCCCAGAACTACAAGAATCCATAAAATGGGATTGAAATTCCGCACCTTTTTGGAAGAGTTGCTCTTTGGAGAGCACAGTACGATGAAAGTTGTGAGTTGTGTTCGGGGGGGAGTTATTGTCTATCGTTGGCCTCTATGTTAGAATCAGCTAGGGAGGCCTGAGAGACAATGGTTTACCCTGTGGCGGATGTCAGCGGTTCGAGTCCGCTTATCTCCAGCCCGTGATCCTAGCCAATACAATGGTATATGATACCACGGAATTATTCAGATCCGACATTTTTATTTATGATTTCTCATTCATGGACATTGATAATATTTTTCCATTTAGTAGCACCTTAGGATGGCATAGCCTTGAATGACAAGGTTCAAATAAGGAAGGGCTTACGGTGGATACCTAGGCACCCAGAGACAAGGAAGGGCGTGGTAAGCGACGAAATGCTTCGGGGAGTTGAAAATGAGCATAGATCCGGAGATTCCCGAATAGGTTAACCCTTTTAACTACTGCTGAATCCATGGGCAGGCAAGAGACAACCTGGCGAACTGAAACATCTTAGTAGCCAGAGGAATAGAAAGAAAAAGCGATTCCCGTAGTAGTGGTGAGCGAAATGGGAGCAGCCTAAACCGTGAAACGGGGTTGTGGGAGAGCCCAATATAAACTCTGTGCTGCTAGGAAAAGCGGTTGAGTCCTGCACCCTAGATGGTGAGAGTCCAGTAGCCGAAAGCATCATTGGCTTACGCTCTAACCCGAGTAGCATGGGGCACGTGGAATCCCGTGTGAATCAGCAAGGACCACCTTGCAAGGGTAAATACTCCTGGGTGACCGATAGCGAAGTAGTACCGTGAGGGAAAGGTGAAAAGAACCCCCATCGAGGAGTGAAATAGAACATGAAACCGTAAGCTCCCAAGCAGTGGGAGGAAAATTAGATCTCTGGTCTTCGCGTTTCTCTCCCTCCTACTAAGGGATTCGCGACTCCGTACTTCGCCCTCTCTATGGTCTAAGAGTCACTTACCGTACCTAACCTTGTTATTATTTGTTGATCGACCTTCCTCTATTATGTAGGTTTTATTATGAGCCTTTTCGTTCTAACTGTATATAATCAGTTAGTTCTCCGGAGGTCATAATAAGCACACTTTTGATTTCTAATATCTCATTCAGGGGTCGGAAGTGGTCGTAGAACGCTCACTTTAGGCCTTATAAGCCGCATTGATATAAATCCAGCAATTCATATGAAGCTTAGTCATTCCTTCTGGCCAGTCAAAAGCCAGAGGGTTGGTCCCACTCATCCATACCTGCTCTACGGGTTTTCATAAATAAATTCTACGACCATGTTCCAAGTTATTGAACATCACATTTGGACCTATTTGGTATAGAGCAGTTAGTTTTTGAGGGAGATAGCTTGAAAAGACCCAGATTTCATGCTATGCGGATGAGGCAGTTCTAGAGAAGTTATGGAGGGATAGCTACTTTTTCCCCGCCTCGTCACCTTAGCAGTAGGGATCTATTCCATGGCGTCTTCCCTTGAGGAATGCTCTATGACTGGTCCCATCTAAATAGCAGGAGTTAAGGTTCTTTCCCCACCATATTATTATCTACCCTAAGAGTAGAGATTCTAGGCTATATTCGTATATAGTTTTGCTTCCACTGCTTGCACTGGCCGTTTTGACGTAAGGGATAAGTAGAAAAGCAGTAGGAATTGCAAGGAACATTAGAACAACAATAAATCCAAGGTTATTTACTTCCATGATCTCCTGATTTTAACTTTGTTCCAAAATAGCTCGAGATTTTATCTCATAGAGATGAATGAATCTTTCAAGATCCATGAAATAGATGTATTTTATCTATGGAATCGGTTCTAGTAACGAAATATAACTAATGGATTGAATGAATTCTCCGATGGAAATAGTATAACCTAATAGGATTACTTTTGATAAGACTATTAGTAAAAACTTACGTGCATCAGAAAACGTTCCGATCAACACATGTCTTTATCATTTCGAAAGAAAGAATAGGACTTGTACGAATAAGAACCTTCTGCTACTCCAAAAACATTCGTCAGACATGAGAGATATTTTTCTTGGATCTCCACGATTTAGATGGAATCGTGAATCTATCCTGCTCCGGTGATGATATAGAAGTATCCCATATCGAATTTATCCAGAGGCCCACCCATGACCCTGGAATGATAAGGACTAGTCTGTCCAGATCCTGACATGATCATTCTTGGAAATACAATAGAGTGTCTAGAAATCCACTGGCTATCGATCATGAAAAAGAAGTATTAGCATGGAATACTCACAATATTCCTGGGGAATAACAGAAGTAAGATCTCCTAAAAATCATTGGGAATTATCTATAGGGATCTCTGTGGGATTCTGACTTAGGAGGACTACCTCTGTGTCACCCTAAAATATATGGATCTTCCTATGTTTTTGATAGAGAATTTTTCTTCTTCGGGGATACCAACCCTTACACAAGGGAACTAATATCACATGAAGATTTATGGTAAATTTTCGATTGGAATTAGCTTCTACATACAGGTGGCTTTAGAACCAAAAAAGAGGATGAGTGCCGCACAAATCATCGATAATATGATACTTCTAATTCTTCCTTTTTCATTCCGACATGAAATTATGCCCGTGTAGATGACCTCAGTAATTCAGATTGCACGGGGATCATTGGTGCTACGCAGATATATGTTGCTTTTCCAATAGTATCCGACACAGATGGAGTTATGCCGCAGACTTATTATATAGTACCTTGTATTAACGAGTAGGCGTTACTCATTAGCTAAAACCAAGTGGATAGTGCAATAGAACCTAGTCAATTTTAGCTATGTGAAATTACAAGTTACTCCTTGCAATAGGTGTAATTTCTGTAATATCGGGTTCTACTGGCTCTAAGAATGAATATTGAAAAAACCTAATCCATCTAGAGGGTCGAATGATTGGATCAATAAGATCTAGAAATGAAAGGACAAACTGGATATTCATATTCTTACACCTAAACGTGAAATTCACAAAACTTTGGCTATATATGTAGATAGGTTTCTTCCGGTCCAGTCTCTGATATCTACTGGTAAAAAGATAATGCCAGGTGATCCAATCATACTGATTGAGAATTCATTAACCCTGTAAGAAGATTAGACAGACAAACCGGCAAGACAGCAGTAGCTACAGATACTATTCTTAATCAAAAGAGTCAAAATTTAATCTGTGTCTATGTAGCAATTGGTCAAAGAGATTCTTTCGTGGCTCAGGTAGTTAATACATTTCAAGAACGCAGCGTAATGGAATATACCATTGTGGTAGCGGAAACTGAAGATTCTCCCGCTACATTACAATATCTCGCTCCTTATACAGGGGCAGCTTTGGCTGAATACTTCATGTATAAGAAACAACATACATCAATCATTTATGACGATCTCTCCAAACAGGCACAAGCTTATCGACAAATGTCTCTTCTATTAAGAAGACCACCTGGCCGAGAAGCTTATCCGGGAGATGTTTTCTATTTGCAATCCCGTCTCTTGGAAAGAGCAGCTAAATTAAGTTCCCAGTTAGGTGAGGGGAGTCTTACTGCTCTACCAATAGTTGAGACTCAAGCTGGAGATGTTTCAACTTATATTCCCACTAATGCAATTTCCATTACCGATGGAAAAATATTTTTATCGGCCGATATATTCAATGCCGGGATCCGACCTGCTATTAATGTGGGTCTTTCCGTATCTAGAGTAGGATCTGCGGCTCAGATAAAAGTTATGAAAAAGGTATTTGGAAAGTTGAAATTAGAGTTAGCTCAATTTGCAGAGTTGGAAGCCTTTGCACAATTTCTGATCTTGATAAAGCTACTCAAGATCAATTGGCAAGGGGTCAACGATTACGTGAGTTGCTCAAAAAATCTCAATCGGCTCCTTTGAAAGTAGAAGAAAAAATAGCTACTATTTATACCAGAACAAATGGATACCAAAATGGATGGTCTTATTTTGGATACTTAGTCCCAGGTTTTTGATAAGGATAAAAAGAAAAGGATAAAATGAATTTGCTTGCCCTATCCATTCCCTTCCCTTCCCTTCCCTGTCACACGCATCATGAATCTTTCCGACCGAAGTAGGAAGAAGAATTCATTTTCTAATTATTCAGATCAGCCTCTCCCACAGCTGAACAAGGAAATTCTTGGAGAAATACTAATGTAATGACGAGGTGTAGGGATTTTTTTTTTCTTTTTCTTTTTCTTTCAGGATTAAACAAAGGGATTCGCAAATAGAAGCGCTAGGGCCCATCTAGCCTTAATAGACTCTTTTTTTCCATGCACTTTGCTTTAGTCTTAAGCTGTATATACAAAACGAATACAAGTCAATACTACTAGCCATAAAGTCTCACTATTAGCTAAGAGTTTCTTGCCTGGTTCCATGGACACAACAAAAGCCGGTAGCCTTTATTTCGTGGATCCCATAAGCACACTTGATGACCTCCAATTACACCCTTCAATTCCCAATTCAACAAAATATTTTATACCTGGACTAGCCTTAGCAAAAGAAACCTTATAACTAATCAAATCTGTTGGAGCCAGGACCACGAGGCACCCTAATGGTCTAAGCCATACTTTAATGGTCTAGTTTTCACTCAATATGCATAGATGAGGTGAACTAACCAGTCTTATTAGATGAACTAACTCTATTGGTTGGAGCTTCGGAGAGAAAGAGATCTTCGGAAACTAACCTTAAAGACAAGCCCTAGTCTGTAGTACAGTAAGCCCTATGAACACAAGCTTGATTATCTTATTTGGTCCAACAGCAGAGAAACAAGCCTTAAGATACTAGCTTATTAGTCCATCTTAGTCCATCACTTAGGTCCAGCACTTAGATCCAGACTTTCTTAAGCTATAGAGACAGAAAAACTACTACTAGACAAGTCAGTTTACACAAGTCAGTTCGAAGAGGAAGATCTAATAGGAGAGTAAGATTAAGCTGGACGTACCAAACACCCCAATAACCCTTTTTAGTTTGTCTAGGCTTTGAGCATAACCTCGGAATTAGACGTGACCTATCACAAAATAGCTCTCATCGGAGTTCGAGTAAATCTATAAAGATATCTCGTAGGAGTGAAAGGAATATAACAAATCAGTTCTCATTGGAGTTCAAGTAAGATTCAAATCAGCTCTCATCGGCGGAGTAAAAGTAAATATTAAGATATGCCAGTTTCACATATATAATATATATAGATTCCTTTATTATATGTAAATATATTATATGTTTAGATTTATTATTCTCGAATAGATTCATCATCTCAGTTCATCTTACTAGCTTAGTCCAAGAAGGTTACTCTTAGCCCTATGAACTTATTGCTGCAAGGTCTTAGCTTAGTCTGTAGAGAAAGAACTACTAGACAAGTAAGTGACTGGATCTGCTATTGGATATACTACCCATGCCACCTTCTCTATATCAATTGACATCTTGTTGGGCCACTACCTTTCAGTACGAAATTGACCTTATTATTGTGATAGGCCTTAATACTCTCTATCATCTTTACACACCCTTGCATACTGAATTTACTAGATTGAGGCGTGAGCATTTTATATCATCTGGATATGCCACCTCACCCATCGGATGGATGAGCGACTTCTAACCTCTCCCCTCGGGGATTGGGGTGGGTGGGTAAATAGTGGTCGAGCCTTAAAGCGCATCCTTGGTCGAGTCACTTAACGTACCTCTCCCGTTGGTCGAGCCCTGCCGGGGGCATGATGGCGGCCTTTCATTGAGATATTGAAAAAAGACAAATAAAGAATAGGAACATAGGAGAGCGGAGTAACCCACCGAGGATAAAAAAAAGACTCGACCAGCGGTGCTCTATTCTGTTCACTGTCTCTCAGACGCCCAACACGTCTTGCATCATGCCATTCGTTCCGCTATGTGCTTGCCATAAATCGAATGCTCTGCAGCTCTAAATGAATCAAATGCACATGATCTACAATTCAGAACATGCAAATAAATCTATTGGATTTTCCATTTCCCACCTCTGTCTGATAACTAAAGTGAATTTGCTTATTATTTGAAGGCAAGCCCTAGATCGCTCGATGTGGGTGTGGCATGTGATTGGTGGATCGACATTGGTGGTGAGGCTTCGGTATTGGGCTGTGTGATTTACGGATATTGCTATGATGATTTGCTTTGATTCGCTTAGTCGAAATTTGATATGATTCGTTACGCAAAGATAGAACCTTATCCTTGTGAGTTCATACTATAAAATGAAAAACTATTACTCTCCTCGACCTCGTAACCTCGGCCGAGTCCCTAACGGGCCTTGTCCGATGCGGACAAGCGGGTCAACCTCCTTGCTCTCTCTTTGGTCGAGCAAGAAATAAATTACCTTTTAGTCGAGCGATCTTGCAATTCCTCCCAAGCCAAACGGATTCCCCCCATAAATAAAGAGGAAAAGAGACTAAGAAAGCTGACAGAACAGAAGGGAACTTACCGGTTAGATAAAGCGCCCGTAATCATAGGAGCAAAAACGAAGGTGGCAACAACCAAGATGGAATATGATTCAATCGTGGAAATGTAATGTCAGGTGCACCTATAATATACTGGTAAATTCATATACCTACGTCGGCCAACAAGGTTGCGCATAAGACGGGTTCCCGATCCCGCTATTAATGAGTAATTTCGACAACCCTACTTCCTTACTTATTCATGCTAAGCTCCGATCGCACTATGAATCCATAATTCACCGGCAGTAGAGGTTCCTAGAGGTAAATGGATACCCAACTGCACCTACCTACGAAGGCCCTCATATATACTGCTAGCCTGCACCAACTAGATTCCCTGCTATCCTTGGATGCTTCTACCATTCATCGGTCGGGACGGGGACTTCGTCGTTGCACCAGTTAGATCGATCCTGCTTCCATGCTTAGGAAGCCATAGACCAACTAATGCAACTCCGCAATATTCACAAATTTTTACGTCAATGTCACCACTTTCCCATGTTGGAACCTAGCCAGTCGCTAAGACCAAGGTAAAATGTAGCCCATTGTACGCATCCTACATACATATCTGATTCGATTCAGATGTCATGCATATGCCATGCCAAGCTTCTCAGTCACCAGCTAGTGTCCTATAGTTGCGACTCGCACCACCTGTTACAAAATGGAAGCCTTACTTACTGCGTTCAACCAGCACCGACGAGGGGGTCAAGAATGGAAAGCATGGGAGATTGTATCAAGATCCTTTGTATACGATATTATGCTTACTTCGATCTTATCTCTTGAGACCCATATTTCTCTCTTCTTGCGAAATTCCGGCAATCAAATTCGTATTTGTTGGTTGGAGGTCGATGGCGTATCAGGAACGATAGGATGAGGCAAGCTTAGGAATGGTGGTGGGATACCCCGAAGATAGCAAATTACACTATTCACCATTACTGCTTCCCTTTAGACTATTTTGGGGTGCCCGAGGTTGCCCCTTCTGTAGGGGGCGTTGAATACCTTCTCCGTTTTGTTACCGAATCGTAGGTATAGGGCACGCCTGTCCAATCAACCTTGCTCCCCTCGGGGCTTTTAGGCTTTCGATCGGGGGAACGGGTTTCGCCATCATGGTTAGCGGTGGATATATTCATTCCCAATATGACGAGATCATATTGAGTCAAAGTTATTATGTGAGGAAGATTGAGGGGCTTCATCTATCTAGCCATAGTAATGGTAGTTAGGAGAGCGGGAAGGCCCGGATTCTGCATAACGTACAAAGTGGAGCTCAACGCAATTCATCGATAAATTCGTCTAGACATGCATATTCATAAGAATTGGATAAACGCACCCTCCTACGCTTTGGTTCGTGTAGTCATTGCCTTCCGCTCAATCGAGGCTTGCTTTACTGAAAAAACCAAGCTGCCCTAATACCATAGGAAGGGCCGTAAGGGACTCGCTACCGCTTGAGATAAAGGCATCTATTTTCTCTTATATCCTTAGGAAATACTCCAGAACCTGTCACCTTACCAGATAAATTGATGGTAACTTTTTATTATATCCTGCTGAGGATAACAGTTAGAGCAGTGATAATAGCAGTAATAATGGCAAGCAGGGATAATAGCAAAAGTGGTTGGAACGAGGAGAAGGAAGGACTAATGCATGAATCGAACCAGAAAACTTTTTCATAACTTGCCTATCAGATCGGGGAACCTGGCCTAATAACTTGCCTAATGAATCGAACAAGCACTGACTGGCCTCATGACTTGCCGATGGACCAGAACTGCCATCAGACCATTAGCCTAACCAAACTCGCAGGTCATAGCCCGACCTACCTTATATAGTATCCACAGTATACTATATAAAAAGGTAGTTTCCATTGGATGACTCAACTCAATAAGGCATTAGGTTACTTGATGAGGGTGGTACTCAATGGCCGGTATGATATAGATCCAATTATGGATCCCCCAACATGGAGGTTGTTGCCAAGTATACCGATAGCCAATACCGAGGGATACCTCACCGGAAAGAAGATGCACGGAGGGAGGCCGAGAATCGTTTGGCATAGAGATGAAACATGAAGAATGACAAGCACCTAAAGAAGCGAGGTTCAATTGAGGAGAATAGGTTACCCCCAGGATGATTTGATTCGTACCCCTATCTAATATGGTACCCCTAGGGGAAGTCGAATCCCCGTTGCCTCCTTGAAAGAGAGATGTCCTGGGCCACTAGACGATAGGTGCCACCAATCCAATCTTTATAATATGAAAGTGGTTAGGAAGTTGTCAATAGTATGACCAGAATTCTGGGTTTCCTAAATTTTTTTTTTTCAATAAACTTGCCTATCGAGAAGTAGTCTCTCCATAAATTACTTATTGCAACTAACAACTCAAAATTTTTTCTGAATCTCTATTTGTTATCCATCGGCCCAGTTCCCAGAAAAACCTTTCTGGATTAAAATTATATAGAATGTTACCCTATGAGGGGGAGGCTGGTTGTTAGCTCTTATGCTATAGTTTGTCTGTCTTTTCTTATGTCCCCTGGTATAGGTATGAGTACATTATTTCGTCCCTCAAGCTTAGAAGCTTCGTGATAATAGGTCCGAGGGAAGGGGGATAAAGAACTTTTTCTTAGGACAAGAATTACTTATAATAGAAGAAGGTATATCTAGAACCTAGGAAGAGTTAGTTGGCCAAATCCCAAAACACATATCTATATAGAAAAGACATGGCATATCATGTTGTTTGTTTAGGTTTTCCTCCTTCATGATCCCACCATATCATCCACCCCATTTTTAAAATTGGGGAATACATCGAACCCTAATAATAAAAGAACCCTTGCCCTCAGAAGCGCAAGACCTCCGGACCTTGATTGGGCACACTTTTTCTAGGCTCTATGCTACAATGCAACATGTGGCGGCTTTCTGACCAAATTGATAGGAGGGACCTCAAAGCTATAGGATAGGAAAGTTTTAAACCGAAGTACTGGATCACTAACCACATTTTGGGCTATATAATTGAGGAGGCTTTACGTCGTTCATCGAAAGTCTAGTGTGTCTCTGACTGTCTGGCAACTCCTCCTGGCAAGGACTAGCGACTATCTAAAATGACCTGGCGATGAGACAACTGGCTGTGATTGATTGGTTATCGGCGCACCTAGATATGAATATTGGCTATGATCAGCTATGACTGAATGGCGTCTGATTCTAAACAGGTGAATCATATATAAAAAGCTGTTGTAAATTTCTATTGTAGTGAGGTATCACTAACATAGCCCTGTCCCACCATCAATACACATAGCACGTTCGCAGCACATAGTCATGTTCTTCACGCCTTGCCCCACCAACGAGCTAGTCAACTCACTCTAGCAACACCTCTATCCACCACAGATTCTATATACGCTGTCTATGGCAACCAACTCTTGTCAATGACCAATTCCTTATGGGTGACCACTGCTGGCTATCAGCGACCTCCTAATCGGTTCAAAAACAGATAAGGCATCGACACCTGGATCAACTAGTGGCTCTTAGCAATGCCCTTCTATCTATTCAACTATGATTGATCGGCTATGATCGGCTGTCAACTACCTTCCTTATGTCTATGAATGACTATCAGCGGCAAGGTTGAAGCAGGCGGTAGAAGCATGCATGCATGAGTTTGAAGGCAGGGAGCAAGAAGATGAGATCTCTCAAGCAGTAAGTGATAGAGAAGGTTGGATATAAGATACTGCAAATAGGTAGGTATAGAGATGTCTCACAGGTGGAAGGTATCAAGAGATAGATCATCCGCCGATATTATTTGATTATGTTTTCTATCTCTTTTCACTGCATTTTAGGAGGAGATCACTAGTCACTCCTTATATATGTTGCGGTGGTTTAGGCTTTGCCGATTGAGAAGAGTAGCAAGATCCGGTTCGGCCTATATTATTTGATTGTATACGATATTATTCAACCCATTATTAGAGATATTTTCACTGATTGTTGTAGGAGAGAATTGAGAATATGAAATCAAGGGGCACCCAAATACATGCCCCGATAACACATCCATTTTCTTTATTCCCCTCAAACTCTTTAGAGATCGTGCTGCTGGTAATTCTTTATACCAGATCCTTCCTTCCATCCAGCCCACACCACAGGTTAGCCTAATAAACTAATATAGATTATATACGTCATTACGTAATGATGCGCTTTCAGGCTCGACCATAAGGCCCGTTAGGGGCTCGGCCGAGGTTACGAGGTCGAGGATGCGCAAGCAGGCTCGACTAAAAGGAGAGGCCCGGTAGGCCCTCTTCATTCATTCTTTCGAAGTAAGCCCCTGTTCAATACATATACCAGAGATATAAGGAACCATCGTGAAACAGTGACACCATCGAAAGGCCACAGTGAATATGCCAATCGAGAATAACTTGCTCCTTGTCAAAGGAGAGTCTCTTGCTTTCTCGATATTGCTATCCCTTGATAGGATGAACTTGCATACATTTTCTTGCTTTCTTAGTGCCATGACCAGAGGGAAGTACCCTTACCTAGAAACTGGTCTAGGTCAACTGACTCCCAAGGTATAGGACCTTGCCTTCCGTCCGGTAAGGTTAGGAGGTGGTGCGTGCTGTCCATCGGTTAGATTATTTCCATTACTCACCGATATAATGATATATCTCTATTTGCATACGATATTACGGGTACGATCGATGATTCGAGCTACGATCCCATACGACGCTAAAGCGTAATTACATATATAATATATGCATTTTTTGCTAACTTGAAATAGCATACCATACTAGGATTACTTGGTCGAATATAACGAGAGAGTGCCTGTCCTCTACTTCGATAAAAGAAATATTCCCCTCGAGAAAAGATCGCTGCCCCCCCATATTTTCACTGGGCGAAGAGATCGTATTGGCTCCTTCCTCGGCGGGATAGGTAATAGTGATACCCAGAAGTTTCTAGTGGTACCAATCAGAATTTCTAAATTAAGGTATTAGTGTAAAGTCATAATAGAACTCGTGCTTTACCCCCGACTCCTGGCTTGAAGCAAGGCACGTGTGGGCATAACAAAGGTTGGGTAAGCAAGGCACTCCGTGTAGGTTGGTTAATTCCAGCTGTAAATAGAAGTTCTATAGCAGTACCCAGTGGATTAATTAATCAAGTGTATAGGGAGTTATAGGTCTGAAGGTGGGTAACTATCCGTAGCAAGCATTATAAGGAGGAGCAGATCCATAGCAGTACCCAGAAGGTGATATGTGGTACCCAGAAGAATTCATAAGGCAAGGGATTTATGTGGTGAATAGCGAGAGTGTCGTGTCTACTCACAATTCCTAGCCAAATGAATTGGTTTATAAGGGATAAAGGCACCTTCCTCCGTCCATCCATATCCTGGGGTGAAGACAGTAAGAAATAGAAGGGCAAGGTTGATCCCGTTACTACAAGAGAAGTCTATAGCAGGAGTACCCACTCATTTGACTAAGTGATTCATTAAGCAAGTAGGGCTACCAGGTCTAGGTATTCAGGTGGGTGAGTTTGGAAAGCAAGGTAGGTGTTCCCAATTTAGTTTGCTTACTGATGGAAGTGGTTACCAACAATGGTTACACAATTCAGGTTCGATGAAGTTACTTGCATGCATCAGGTAGGTACAATGCATGTCGAGTTAGATGTTTATGCCAATTGGCGTTGGCAATAAATAGCGATGGAAATGAGCAATTAACGATGGAAATAGCGTTGGCAAGGGAAGATATAAACATGAAACTTTCTGTATACCTGCCCAGCTCGTTCTATCCGACTACCCAAGTACAACATGCCATACGCATTTCCTCTTGCCCCTTTCTGTCAGCCCGAAACAGACTACACTGGTACGGGGGGCCCCGATGCTAAACATTATCTCAGCAGCTTAGAGCTTGGTTACACAAATGATGTTATTCGATGAGGGATGATGATTGCTACCGCGAAGCAATGATTGCTACCGCTTGCCCCATTATTTGGATCGCTACCACTCGATACAACATCATACGCTCCGCATTAGGAACGATACCACTCGATACCCGCAATCACACGGATTTACATAGCGACGAGAAATACACCGGTGCACTTTATGCTGCTACGATACACATTTTGCGATTCCCAATAGCCACACGTATCCCCACGAACATAGCGAATTTGACCATCTACGTTCTTATTCTTACTTATTCCGACGCGGTGGACAGTGAATCGTCCGCCTGTTGTACCGTCCCCCTGAATACGCGATCAATCGAATCAATGAGTTACTATATGGTCGGTGCCACCTCTCTCTTACAGGCACTTCCTTTCTAGCGTGAATGAACTATGTTTCTGGGGATGATTCCAAACAAAACAGGTGCCATCGTAAGTAACGCATTATGAATCAAACCGAGTCACTTCAGCTCCGTAGGGTGAGTTGGAGGTTTGAGGGTCGAGATCGAGGCGGGGAGGTACTCGAAATATATACTATAACCATATGGAGCCTTGGTAATGTGGTTACTTGAGTGGGCTAGATGGAGGGAATGAACATGCGTTATATATGATTATTAACTGCTTTAAGTTAATATTACATTCAAAAATAGCCCCACATAGTAGAGATACATAGCTCCCCTACCAGCCAGACATAGAAGATCTCCCACCATGTAGCACCAGCCCCACAGCCCACATTGCAGCAGCCATATGCAACAGGCAGAGAGGGAGGGACAACATAGCTGATTTACACGGAGACCACCCGACATAGCCAGTAATAGCTACCGGGCATAGCCAGTTGTAATTGCTTCAAGGTGCGGTCATTGTCTAGAGACGGGAGTGTTAGCCCCCCTATAAATTTTTGACAGGCAAATGGGGGGCTAAATTGTTGTTGAGCCTTCAAGGAATGCATTTCCCCTGAAAACACATCATCCTTGAAGCCTCCTTGTGCCTTTTTTCCTTTGGTGAAATCCCCTCTACTGATTTCCATCATAAAGCCTCTCTGTTATGAAGAAATGCCCAAAGGCCTCTTTTTATTTCCCTTTTCACCCTCTTAATCCTCCCAAAATCCCCTTAAAATTCTACCCTTACCCTTTGTTTAGCCTTTTTCCCCTTTCCCTCTCTATCGTTCCCTTCCTTGGCTTTCAAATTCCATTGAAATGGGTTAAAAACCCCTTTCCGACCTTATTATAAGGCCTAGCCCCTTTTCCGCAAGCCCCAACCACTTCCCACACATGCCCGACGCTGGGACCAAGCGCTTAAGTCCCAAGCGCTTATCGCAATCGGAAGATCGGCGAGAGGCCAAGTTCCTTTGTAATCTCCAAAAGCTCCGATGTGATCGGCTTTCCACGTTAAGTCCTCCGCTCTGTTCTACACCGTTGATCCACCATATAGATCAGACGGCGAAGCGCCAATCGCACCATCCCCCGATCGATCGCAAGTCTTCCGTCCGAGCTCCGATTGCGATCCCCCGATTGCATCCCGTCTGTCCATTTCCCCGCCGATCTGACAGTCAGCGCTCAATCGCACCCCGACCTCCGATTGCAATCGCAATGTATCTCCCGATTCCCCGATCGCACTGCCCCTCCGATTGCATTCCCCGCCGTTGATCTGGACCCGAGATCAACGGTTTGCGCCCAATCGCGTCCCGACCTCCGATCGCAATCGCAAGTCCTGTCTTCCGTCCCCCGATTGCGATTGCCCGATTTAATCTCCACCGTTGTTTTCCCTGTAGATCCAACGACCACTGCTTAATCGCCCCATCTCTCCAATCGCAATCAGAGCTTTTGAAATGTGTGTTGCGATTTCCACCTGCTCCGATCTCCGATTGCGATTAGACCTGCTGGGTCCCACCACATATTTCTTCCGTCGGTCCATATAATAAAGGGTTTTTCCCTTTGTAAACGAGGATTTTTGTTATATTTTCACTTATGGAAAGGTCTGTCCCATATCGCATCGCAAGTTTTGTGTTGTGTCACTCCGCCCTCTGCCCCGCTCCGATTTCGATTGCGATATGGGTCCCGCCTCGTGCTATCCCCCGCTTCATTGTTCTTCCGTCCATTCCATTGCATTTCATGTATTTCCTTTGTATTTCCCCCAAACGTTTAATCTTTGGGTTTTTACTCTATTAACCATCCCTTCCACCACTTGTTCATCATTTCCGCTGTTTTCACTGTCTCGCCACCACTCCTCCGGCCCCCACGGCATTTCTCCGCCACTACCCGGGTTTTGTGACAAGATATTTCATTGTGCAAGGGTCACAGAGGGGCCAATTCAGCGGCCAAACGGGGTAGCAGAGACGGATTTAAGGGATTTGAGCCTGTAATTGGAGATTTAAAGCACTAATCCCGTGTTCAAAGGACTCAAGTCTCAGCTTGAAGACCAATGAGCGCACCAGCAAGTCATAACTGCGCTACCTAACAGCAGAATGTGTTTTCTCCCGAGGTACACCTTCCTACAACAGTTTCCATGCTGTCTCGAGCCCATAAGCAGTTAATTGCACTGACAGAGCTGCATTAAAGACTGTCTGAGCAGTAGTAATGGAGGTATGGAGAAGCCCGCAGACTTTAAACTAGTCAACCAGATCTAGAAGGCAGCGCAGAGCTCCAGACAACCGAGAGGATTACAAGGAACATATCAGAGGTCAATTTCGACCTGACAGAGGCTTCCAAATAGCCTACAAAGTACATACATAGCTGCAGAGCCATTAAACAGCATGGGCAGGAACTCCTCCACCATTATGTCTTAATGAAATTCATTTAATTTGTATCTACCCCTGTTATTCTCATTCTCCTATAAGAATTCCCAAGAACGAATTGTAAAGGTTGTTCAGCTGTTGCCATTGCTGTTAGAGGGATTCAGTCTGACTGTTAGAATAGTCTTGGGAGGGAGTTACAGAGTAGTTTTTATGTAATAGGCTGGGAGGAGAAAGTTTGGATTGTATTAGCCATTGGGCTTATTGTGCATGACTGGTTTTACATCAATTAATCAAAGCACATTTCACAGGATCCTGGTCTATTGCTATTGGTGATGTTTTTCCTAACTCTGTTTATTACATTTTCCTACTGTTTCATGTTCTTCTGGTAGGAAACAGAAGTATAACATAGGATTCACCCTTGTTAGGTGCCCCATGTTCCTGCTCTCCCTACCTTTAATGTTTTCTGCTTTATGTACTCTCTGAGAATTTTTTTCAGTTGATTTAACCAGTGTAGTGGATGATATTGCCTACTCTCTGATGTATGAATTAAATGAATCAGTTATTAGATGTTCTTGTTGGGTTCAAGCTGGAAGATTTGGGAACACTGGGGATCAGAGTTAGCCCTGTCCACTAGGATCCTTGTGCAACCAGCTGACCCTCCTAAGATCCCTTTGTTAATCTTATCTTTGTTTTCCCTTGGAGCATGCTAAAGCTGACCTGGAGTTAAATGACCTCTGGTCTGATCTATAAGTTGCCCCTTTGTCCCTCTTTGAGAGCTACCTTTGAGTATGTCCAAGCAGGTCTGGAGTTAAATGACCTCTGACCTGATCTATAGACAGAAATTTGGTTGTATTTCCTTCTTTCACCTTCAGTCCTTAATGTTCCATCCCATCATCTATCTAAAAGATCCTTTAGTATAGATGACTTTCCCTTTGAAAGCCTTGGCTAGTTGTTGCATGTAATTCCCCTTTCATGACTCCATAGCCCAATGGATGGCACTTTCTTAACCCATCCTCCCTGCTGAAACATCCTGCTGCTTTGTCTCCTTTTCTCCCATTACTTTCTCGGTCTATGGTCTCCTGGCCAACCCAGCATCCAACCAACAAAATCATTTAAAACCTCCTTTGTGCTTCATAACTAGCCTAACATCTCATCTTGAGCTTCAAAGATATATCATTCTTTGCTCTATTTGGAGATATCCCTCTCCGGGTCCAGGAGGGCTAGATCCTAGGGCCCCAAAGTGGTCATGATGTTTTCTCATCTTTTGGTATTGCCAAATCTGCCAAAACATGGGAACCCCAACATAATGGTGACTCCATTGGGGAATAGACCAGTCAGCTTTGATTTGGTAAACCACTGTGGTGGACAGTAAGTTGTAAATCATCCACCTAGTGACTCCACAATTCCTGAATGATAAAAAGACTCCACTGGTGATCAGCAGGCCACTGATTATCTTGGTTTCACATGACTCCACTGGGAGACCATGTAGCAGTACAACATCATCCATGCCAAATATCCAGTCACTTTGCTAATGGGAGACTCTGAACAATTTGCAGAAATAGATCCAAGCCTCATAGCAGAGTTTCAGTATGGAATAGCGAGTGTACTGGCAAAAATTGAATGGGACGACCTTCCAAAAATCGTCCCTCTCAGCTCACCTCTCAATAATCAGCCCGCGCTTAAGAAAATGTTTTTAGATTTGGTGGTTGAGAGATATGAAGCTGAGCTCAAACTTTTGAACTCACAAGAGATATCATACGAGTTCAGAGACCCGAGAGCATTCTTGGAAAGTCTCCCGCCCCCTAAAAACGAAGAGATTCCACTGCTGTTCGATGTGCAAGAAGAATATGATCCGGTTCTCGAGAGCCGCCTTGAAGATGCGGTGGAAAATGCTATAATTGAAGCTGCCCAGGACGTAGACAGCCTACCTGTCATGGGAGGCATAAAAGGAGAAAGTGTACATCATGTGTTCGTTGATCCTGTGGGAGAGTACATTGAGGCCCTGATTTGCTTGAATACTCCAGCATTGATCTTTAGCACGGGCCAGATTCATCAGAAATGGTCACTACGTATGGTGACCACAGTTTTGAAGAACCACACACAGAGCACCTTGTGGTTATCTCTGATAGGTAGCCAGTGCTCATATCCTTTTTTGTTAATGCTTGACTGGCTGCATTGGCATTATTGTATCACCTAGAACATCAAAGATTTCCAGTAGAGTAGGGTAGGTAGGAAGTCTGAAATAAAGCTCAGTCTGTGAGCATGTATTTAGCTGTCTTAATTTCTGCAAAGTCCAGCAAGTCAGACAGTCTAATCCTGGCTTGACCGTTTTCAATTTATGTCTTAGAATGTAGAGAATAAACCTACTAGACATTCTAATCCTAGCAGGTAGTAGTGTAGGTAGAGAAACATGTGAGACCAACAGTCTAATCTAGTCTCATGGAGAAATAAGGGTAGAAGTAGAATAGGTATTTTTTCCTGTTTGTAAAAATTGATGATGTAAAGGGTCTGCAAGTCCAAATTCACCCCAGAAGAAAAAAAATGTTAGGACTATAGTGTGGGTAGGTAGTTGTTGGTGAGAAATGTTACTGCTGATATGATGTCTTCATGGTTTGTGGCAGCTAATCAAAGAAAGAAATGGATGAGTCAAGCAGCAGGCATCTGGCCTACACCAAAGATCATTCTCTGGATTCTTGACTCCTTCAAGAAGAAGCCATCCCCATGTGGAGCCACTGTTAGCCCCCCTGTAAATTTTTGACAGGCAAATGGGGGGCTAAATTGTTGTTGAGCCTTCAAGGAATGCATTTCCCCTGAAAACACATCATACTTGAAGCCTCCTTGTGCCTTTTTTCCTTTGGTGAAATCCCCTCTGCTAATTTCCATCATAAAGCCTCTCTATTATGAAGAAATTCCCAAAGGCCTCTTTTTATTTCCCTTTTCACCCTCTTAATCCTCCCAAAATCCCCTTAAAATTCTACCCTTACCCTTTGTTTAGCCTTTTTCCCCTTTCCCTCTCTATCGTTCCCTTCCTTGGCTTTCAAATTCCATTGAAATGGGTTAAAAACCCCTTTCCGACCTTATTATAAGGCCTAGCCCCTTTTCCGCAAGCCCCAACCACTTCCCACACATGCCCGACACTGGGACCAAGCGCTTAAATTAATCAAAGCACATTTCACAGGATCCTGGTCTATTGCTATTGGTGATGTTTTTCCTAACTCTTTTTATTACATTTTCCTACTGTTTCATGTTCTTCTGGTAGGCAACAGAAGTATAACATAGGATTCACCCTTGTTAGGTGCACTATGTTCCTGCTCTCCCTACCTTTAATGTTTTCTGCTTTATGTACTCTATGAGAATTGTTTTCAGTTGATTTAACCAGTGTAGTGGATGATATTGCCTACTCTCTGATGTATGAATTAAATGAATCAGTTCTTAGATGTTCTTGTTGGGTTTAAGCTGGAAGATTTGGGAACACTGGGGATCGGAGTTAGCCCTGTCCACTAGGATCCTTGTGCAACCAGCTGACCCTCCTAAGATCCCTTTGTTAATCTTATCTTTGTTTTCCCTTGGAGCATGCTAAAGCTGACCTGGAGTTAAATGACCTCTGGTTCGATCTATAAGCTGCCCCTTTGTCCCTCTTTGAGAGCTGCCTTTGAGTATGTCCAAGCAGGTCTGGAGTTAAATGACCTCTGACCTGATCTATAGACAAAAATTTGGTTGTCTTTCCTTCTTTCACCTTCAGTCCTTAATGTTCCATCCCATCATCTATCTAAAAGATCCTTTAGTATAGATGACTTGCCCTCTGAAAGCCTTGGCTAGTTGTTGCATGTCATTCCCCTTTCATGACTCCATAGCCCAATGGATGGCACTTTCTTAACCCATCCTCCCTGCTGAAACATCCTACTG
This sequence comes from Pinus albicaulis, assembly GCA_034641835.2. NCBI lineage: Eukaryota > Viridiplantae > Streptophyta > Pinopsida > Pinales > Pinaceae > Pinus > Pinus albicaulis. The sequence goes on along the minus strand of CM076575.1, from coordinate 265,154,270 downwards.
CTTTGTCTCCTTTTCTCCCATTACTTTCTCGGTCTATGGTCTCTTGGCCAACCCAGCAACCAACCAACCAAATCATTTAAAACCTCCTTTGTGCTTCATAACTAGCCTAACATCTCATCTTGAGCTTCAAAGATATATCATTCTTTGCTCTATTTGGAGAGATCCCTCTCCGGGTCCAGGAGGGCTAGATCCTAGGGCCCCAAAGTGGTTCTGATGTTGTCTCATCTTTTGGTATTGCCAAATCTGCCAAAACATGGGAACCCCAACAGGGAGGCCTAGCCAATGGGCCTTGACAGTCAGAGCTACATAGCTCCTATTCAGATCCGTAGACTGTCAGAAATATGTATAAGCAATATATGCCTGGTATGCTATCTGTTTCTGTGAGCTATGGGAGTAAGGCTATGATAGAAAGAGGTAAGGGTAAGAGGTAAGAGGGCCTTCCGTAGGTTCTTTGTAGAGGTCGAGAGAGAGGTTGCGTCAATGTAATGTAGAGGTTCGAAGAATAGGTTCTAGGTTCAATTTGTTTGTATGACCGTCCCAAACCAAATAGCCGCCTAGTCCATAAACCCACCAGTCCAAGAATGACTATTTCCATCCCAGCTAGGAATCGAGATGCGTGGAGAATATATAGGGGGCCGTTTTATTGCTTGCTCTTCCCATTCTGTCAAGCGCTTTATTGAGACGAAGGGAGCCAGCGCTTGTAAGGTGGTTCTGGGTTTCATTCAACCCGATCCTCTTCACGGCTCACCTGACGTTCCTCCTAAACCAATAAATCGGTTGAGTGTCTAAAGGCGATGGCAGCCTTTTAGTCGAGAGTTCGTCCCTCTCCTATCGTAGAGAGTTCGTCCCTCACCCTCATCCTCACCCTCACCCTATCGGGCCTCTCCTTTTAGTCTAGATTTCGGCTGGCTCACCCTTAGACCCAAGCAAGAGCCTAGCCAGATAAGAAATCTATAGCAGGTCAGGTAATGTAGTCAGGTAGGAAACTTCTTTAGCAGGTCAGGTCCATAACCCGGGAAGCAGATCCAACAAGCATTTAATCAAGGAGGCAAGGAGGCAGAGGCTAATGACCCCCACCCAAAAAAAAAAGGTAAAGAACAATAATAAATAAACAATCGATAATAAGAGGTAAATTCAAGCGAACGGATAAATAACTGGGCTCTACCAGATCCCAGATTATGGGCTAACTTCCTTCCCTTGTTGTTTCCTGTTATATCCTGTTATATCCTTCACCGTAATAGGATATAACATATATTATTGAACATGTATGCTTTAACGACTATCCAGTGGTGAACATCTCTCTTTTCTGTTGGCACCTTTTCATGGGTAGATCAGTATTTAGGGGAATCGGTGCACCTCACACTGGGGACTACCTTACCTGCCTGAATGACACTACCTTACCTCCCTGAATGGCTCAACCTAGGCCCTTTCCTGAGCGTCTCCAGCCGAATCTCCAGTAGCCCAGCTCGAGTATCCAAGTCTGAGTAACTAAGCCAAGCAGCTGAGTATCCATCCCATTCGATTATCCCATTGGATTAGCGCAGTTGAATAGGGCAGTTGCTCCAAGCCTTTCCTCATATCCAAGCCATCCGAGTCGATTAGCCTTCAATCCAATTAGCCAAGCCAAGTCGAGTAGCCCCAGGTATTAAAACCGATTCTGTATGGGTAAGCTCTGTAGGGGGGATGTTGTCCGTGGGAACACTTATCATTTGGGCAGTAGTAAGAACCTCTTTCGGGTTATAAATCAAGAACTATCCGGCGGATCACCCACCTCCAGGGCTATTGGCTTACCATCTGGTAATTACCTCTTGGCATTGTCTAGTCTCTTGGCTATTCTTCATTCGTTCGTCCGTGGTGTGTACCCCTCCCTCTCAGAAGACTGTCCTGTTTTGCACCGATGGCGACCCTTCTTTGGTCGATCGAGCGGGTTCATACCTAACCCCCTCTCAGAAGACATTCAGTATTGATCAATCAATATCTAACTAAACATGCACATAGGCATAGTTCATGCACGAATTCTAGGTTGGCTGAGTAGAGCTTAATGCACTGACAGGAACGCACCGACAGATCAGAGGTTCATAATGTTGCACTGAGTATAGCATCATTAATGCATCGAATAGAGGTTATTACTGCACCTTCTATCTCATACGGACTCCTGGATCGACTACTTCTAGCTCTTGAAATGGAATTGCTACTGATGCTTATTAAATTGGTGCTACTGAAGCTGGTGATGCTTTCTAATCTGAAACAATCCAAGGTACTCTACGGGTTCAACTGAATAAATGGCATCATTCACTGAGATTGGGTCAACAGAAAGGTAAACCACTAGAACTGGATTTTATACGCACACTAATGGATTGAGTTAGCGAGGTCACTGTATAGTGAAATAACTCCTTGCAAGTCTAGGAAAGTGCTGGCAATAGCATCTCATTTTAGTGTTCACGTATTTACTCGTCTAACTTCGGTAACTAGAGATATAAATTGAATGTTCAAATTAGATATCTTTATATAAGATATTATGGTACGATCGATTATGAGAGCCTAAAGCGTAATTACGTATATACATAGAGATTCTCATTACGTTTATAATGGTTACATCATAACAGAGACGTTCTCTCGTGAAGGCCTCTATTGGTTCCAGAAAGCATAATGGAAGGGGGATTGGGTCCTGAAGGTAGTAGGGACTACGCAAGATGATTGGCAGCAGTAATGCTTGGGGAAATACCTATTATTATGGATAAATTATCTGAAAAGGTACGGATGGACAACAGCCAATGTAGTAATGAGTTTTAGGTGCACCAAGAGAGA